>JAYKKI010000052.1:14950000-15610000 GCA_039881145.1 Druceiella hillmani | reverse complement strand
TTATAAGATTTAGCAAAAGAAACAATAACTCAAGTGTTGTTTTTATTTTTTTCTGCCAGTCTAAAGTAAACTTTGTTTTTTATAATTTAGAATTCAAACAATACGATTTAAAAAAAAAGTATATTTGTACTAACCACACTTGCTCATTTTACTGTGGACCATATGATAGAAATCATGGACAACAGCTATTTTTTTAAATATATACTAGTATTAATTACTATCTCGTGATGAAAGCAATAGATCCATGAATAAAAAGTCACGAGTTCCTTCCTTTAATATGCAGAATATTTGATATTTCAAACAAGTTTTTTTTATTGAGATAGTACCATGGCAATAAAAATAATTCGACCGATTTTATGCATTTACTTTGAAGTCATGAAGCCCTACTTTTATTCTTGTTGTATACCCGACCAGCTGTGAATAAATTGTTGTATGAAGGTTATTTTACAAATAGTTAACACTCATAAATTCTCTTGAACAGGCCGAAAACCTGCTGCTGGACGCGCAAATGAATATAAAGATCGCGGACTTCGGCTTCAGCAACTACTATGCGGCGGGCGAGCTGCTGGCTACCTGGTGTGGCTCGCCGCCCTACGCCGCGCCTGAAGTCTTCGAAGGCAAGCGTTACACGGGGCCTGAGATCGATATTTGGGTGCGGTGAACTTTTACGTTTTATCTTATTTACATGTTACTCCCGCATGTAACTGTCTTAATTTTTACCACACATTATTTACTCAAATCGCCGTTACGTCACATGTCATTAACTCTGCTTAAACTTTTCATGACTTGCTACAAATCCTTACTAAAATTATAAATACCTAAATATGTTTGTTTATTACCTGATAATTCATCAACTATTCATTTAATACCAAATCGTTACCAAGTTTTGCCCACAATCTGTTTGAACCTGGAATATCACGCAGGTCCTCAGAGAATAACTGAAAATATTTTTCCAATGTACATGTTTGGTTAACTGGCAGGTTGTAGTTTTTTTTTCAAATTTCTTCCAAAAATGTAACAAGAAAATGATTAATTGCAAAAAAGTAATTTAATTACAAAACATATTAAAACGTTTTATCGTCAGGAAGAAAATATCAACGAAAATTCTACTTAAGAAGAGCACTCATATATCAGTAGAAACTATATTTCTTTAGAATAATACTCTTATAACTTGACATTCAATCCTAAATAAAGTGTTTATTTTTACGTCGAATTTTTAACTTTAAATCAGATAAATTGAGATTTAACGTTTATAAATATAACATTGTGACTTTAAGTTAATAATTTTATAAAATTTAAGGAAAAACCGATTGAAGTAATATGCAAAATATTGAGCTAAGGATTAGCGGAAAATACATTGTAATCATTCGAAAGCTTTTCAAAGGGCTACAACAATTCTGAACTGTGATTTCCTATCAATATGAAACATGAGTCATGGAAAACGTTGGTCAAAGCTTCCATTTAGACTTTTTATGTACCTATATATATATATATATATATATATATATATATATAAATAAATATATATATATATATATATATGTATGTATATATATATATATATATATATATGTATATATATTCATATATTCCTCTGTATTCCTACAATTGAACCTGAGCCGACGGCACAGTGCCGGGCCGTACGTCGTCGAACCGGATGGAGAGGAAACTCACGGAAAGTTTCGCCAATTTTGCCAACTAATCGCCAAGTTTTAATTTCACATCCGTCTCCCGTCCCCGCAGACTCTCGTCTGCCTTTATTGTTATACAGGTTGTACGCGCATTAATCAATATTATCGGGAAGGCTTTAACGGTTAAACTGAGATGGGTCACGTAAATTATGAGCGTGTCTATTTTTATTGGGAAAAGGGTCGGTAGATACTAGGCGATGGATAGCTTCGCAAGCTCCTAATAGTTTTTTTTTCTGCTACGCTTCGTTGAAGTTTTAATATAGTTTGGGCCTGAGCTAAAGCAAATTAGTTAAATGAAACAGGAAGCGTTTGAAAAGAACCTTGGCTATATAGTAGAAGGGCCCTCAGTAATCGCTGTTATATACTGATACATATATATGTGTGTATATATATATATATATATATATATATATATATATGTATATATACTTCAGTTTCTAATTTTATTTTATTCGCTAACTATTGCCTGTCGCTTCGTCCAAGTGCACATCCAATTTAACGGGTTTGCTATCGATTAAATTTAGATAAACTAATCCAAACATTTACAATTAATTATTACATTGTATTACCCGAGGCATAATTTTGATAACCATCCAGCCCAGTGTCTCTGCCCACACCATGTCTGATTCCAAGAGGCAACTCGGGCGGAGAATAAACTGAAAAAATATATAAATATTATTCTCAATTGCCATTGAACGTTATATGATTATATGAATTCAGCTTAATATGGTAAAATTAGTCTGAAACTAAACAATATTTTTTGTGTTAACTCACTTAAAGATGCAGATACACAACATTGTAAAAAAATCGTTGAAGTATGTGTGAATACGCACCAAGTAGCTTTCTCTATTTGTGCATATTTCTTGGGATTTTTACCGCAGTTAACTGAAATTATTTCCTTAAAAAATTGTATCTAAAATGTTTTCAACCATTGGAGTGGTGATGGGAGGGGCACATTACCCATCTATTTGAAGCTTATTATTTCATATGTTTATTGGAACATCGACCTCATTTAAAAAAAATCTTTCCAATGATACTCGATGAAATGAGAAAAAAAAAATTGTTCTCATCCACTTCTTATCTATGAAGGGGTTCATTACAAAATTAAGATTTGGTTGTTAGTAGAGATCTTTACATGAAGAATATTCTTGAAAAATTGCGCATACATACGTCTTAAACTGTAGAAACAGGAAGACTGTGATAGGCGGCCAGGCTAACGGACGGATGAACCGGTGGTCGGAGGGCGGAGAGTGACGGACTCGTCAAAATTATAAGGTTTCGCTGACCTATTCAGTGGTAAAACACACTCAATAGGGTCCTTGGAAAAAAATCATTCCCAAATTTACATATATTGGGAGATAAATAATTTTTTTATGTTTTACTATATATCTATTGGGATTTCCATATGCACTGCAAAATTTCATTCACATATATCTAAAACTGTGGAAACTATAAGGCTGTGACAGATGGTCGGATGAACGTGACAAAGTTATAACTGTCATTTGATTCTAATCTAACGACGTATTTTCCTTACCCTTTCAAAAATAAGGACTAAAAATTAATTATGGTATTATATTTTAATTATATCTTATAATATATTTATTAATCTGATTTATTTATTATATACGTGAATATTTTATATAACTTGATATCAAGAACAAACGTTTGCATTCTGTACACTGTTAAATATTTTAAACATTCTGAGACTAAAATAGAAAACATTCCTAATGCAGAAAATGCGACAAGTTATGACGATAACGTTTGGAACGAACTCGAAATTAGTCTTTTTCATCTATCAACTGTTTCTCGTTTCTAATAAATCTTGAAATTGTCAAAAACCATATATTCTCCAAATTTATCGACGCTGAGTTTTATAATGATCAATTAGTATCACCAACACTAGTATACTACAAATGAAATAGTTACACTACAAGCTAACCTTTTCTACAAGAAAATATGAATTTGACTGTTTGCTTGACACTGCCTGTTTATTTTTTCTTAATTTGTGACATAATCAAATACACAATGATATAAATTTAAATCGTATATTAAATAATAAATCCATTATTCAATCACGACATCATAAAAGTTTTCTCAAAGGAAGTCATAGACAAGTCTGGAGTTCTGTATTCCAAATCCAATCATTGAGAGATAAAAGCCATTTTCACTGATCTCAATAAACGTGTCTTGTTTTCTGACTGACGTTTCAAGCTCGTCTAACTAAGACTTCCTGCGTAATTTACAAGTCTGCCTACTGTAAACCTCGTGAGCGTACAGATACTTGGATCCATCATTTTAATGGCAGAATCTTGAGACCATTCCGATTGTAACTATACAGTAGTCATTTATGATGTATCGTATGTCACATATTACTATTTACTTGTTGCACATTGCGATTGTGTTAATAAGTTGATATAAAGAAAAACTGTTTGGGGATATATCTAGAGCAGGATGCCTTGTAAATTGAAACAATTTTAGATGAAAATTCTAATCGAATGGTAATATCTAGAACTTTTCTAGATTTTTCAAACTCATAGTTCATCCTTATGTTGTATCATGTTAATTTATGCATAACATAAACATTACGAAGTTATTAACCTTTAAGAAGTTATTAACCAGACGTCCGCATGTTGTATCAATATAAAACCTTCATTTTGACAGCTACGTAATTGAAAATGGCGCCCATTTTGAATTTGAATTGCATCGATTGTTCGTGTGACGCCATTTTGAATTTTACGTAAAGGTTGCTAAAAGAGTTGGCGTTACGGCTGACTTTATAGATTGTTTAAATATTTCTTTCAGTAGTTTAGTAAATTTAGCCTTACTAGTGTATTTAAAAGAACGAACTGAAAGGTGATAAGACTAATTTTTATAGTTACCTTATAAAAATTACATATTAACTTAGATGCCGACAAACGTCATTATATACTTCATTTCATAAAAAGTATTTTATATTTGCAGAAACACTTGTAAAATCAGTACACGAGAATTAAGGGATGTCTCTAATATATTTATTTTACCAAATAGTAACTTCGTAAAATACTATCGACTATTTAAAGAAAATGTATATAAAATAAAAACAAAATTTCGACATTTCGCGGCCGATGTTGAATGTGACACGACGAATAACCTTGCTTGGCGAGCAACAAAACAAAATTACCTTTAAAAATGCATTTCCTGTCACGATACATAGATAAAGTACAGAACTGTCATCGTCAACGAAGTAGCTCTGCCCTTTTTTTTGCTAGTAAAATTATATGATACTATTCTTGCTTCTAAAACCACCCAATTTTAACGAAAAATAAAGGCAAGGATAAGGTCAGTCTGATACAACAATCCGATTTTTAAAGCAAACGTTAAGGCAGTCGTTATTGTCGTGCGTTAGCTAATTTATACTTTAACTAAAATAAAAGATACACTATAGGACTCATTGTACATCACTATGAAGCATGTCGTTTCACAAACAGTATTTAAAAGTGAAAAATCTTTAACGAAACCTCATATTCATTTCACAAAACCAGTTCTGTGATACTTCACTCGATAAGATGCGCGAAATCACATTTTTTCCTTACCATTTTATAGATTTATACAAGAAATTAAGATTTTACATAAAGGTTTTACGTATTTGTAGCGATCTCCGTATAAAGCTTGCCAGATATAATGCACATACTATAATGACCGATAATAATCGGATGAAATAGAACGGATGATATCTAATATATTAAAGGGCATGTCCCATAAAAGTCGGTTCTACAAAAAATCAGAATTACTCTTGTCTACACTGCCGACCCAAATATAATGATTTAAACGTGTTAATGAAGAAAAGGATAGAACATAAGACGGAACACGCGCTAAGAGAATGGCAGATATTTAGTAAATGACGTGCGTGTCTTCATTTCTGCGGTAAATCGGTCGAAAATCGCCCACCGACCGAAAATCAGATAACTTCAACAATCGGCAGGTTTCGGCCATCGCCTCAACACCTACAAAAGTCGTTCGTCTGCATTGCTCGGTAAGGTGTAGAAACTATGACGCGCGGTTACAAGTGTGGAGGTATCTTGGTCTAAATTTTGAAAGTATCTTAAAATAAACCGTGACTTTAAAATATATCCAGTTATTAGTATATTCCACATAATTTATCTTTAGTGAAACGCATAGCTGGAGTTCCATTTTTTAAAATTAATTATCCTATATAATTTGCAACTATTTTCGAAATGAGATAAAATACAGGAACACTCTGTATAAAGTCGAGAAGACATATTACCGCGACTTTGACCGCGGGCGTGGGAGAGCAGAGGTTAAGGCAAACATCATTGTTGCTTCGACAGCTAAGCCGACTTTCGTCTTTACTTCTTCGTTAACTTTAGTTCTTTTCTTTGTTATACTCATTCTGTTCTTTTCTTTGTTATACTCATACTTCATAACTTTAGTTCTTTTTTTTGTTATACTCATACTTCGTTAACTTTAGTTCTTTTCTTTGTTATACTCATTCTGCAGGTATTTGAAATATTGTCGGTAGATGGTTGTGGTATATCTGAGATATAATGCAAAATAATACATATTTAGCAATATAACTTCATTATTTAAACTGTCCAAACAATAAGGACGATGTAAGTTAAACCATGTCGGAAAATCGAGAACACACCACATGGGACGGTTTCGTCCGTACACATGGTCGTATGTTGGTATAGATTTATAATTATTAAATTACTAAGTTGTCGTGTGAACTTTCTGACGCAAGAGATTACTGATAAGCAAAGCTCTGCAGCTCTATAAACTGAATGTGTAGCGACGATTGCTTAAGTTTCGTCTGATTTTTTCAATTATCAAAACCGCTTGTAATATGCTTCTTGTTTTAACTAAGTAATTTGTTTTTCCAAAAGCTTTCTGTGCAGAACGATAAATTACAGTGTCATTCAAACGGTATTCAATTTACGAATAAACATCGTAATATTTTAAATAAAAGCTTAATTCATTGTTGGTAAATTTGTTTTTCCAAAAGCTTTCTGTGCAGAACGATAAATTACAGTGTCATTCAAACTGTACTCAATTTACGAATAAACATCGTAATATTAAATAAAAGCTTAATTAATTGTTGGTATATATGGACCAGTTAGATAGCCTAAATCTCCTTTTTCACTGGTTTGCTGTGAAGGAAAGTGAGATTTTCTGGAATAAGGTGTAAAAAGATTGATAGCGAAGGGCCAGCTTTGAGTCTCCCAATGTTGAGATTCTCTTGTTCTGGAAAAGAAGTGATAGTGAAACGTGACTCTGGCCAGTTCATCCTACAATATGTTTGCACTTTGCCTAGTTGGAGATGATTGAGTAGTTTCACCAAGTTGTTTATTAATATGTACTTTATAATTGGAACTTTTTCATTGTGTTCCGAAATTTGACAAACTTACTTTGTCAAATATCTGCAAATATATAAAATTACATTTTGTGCGTTTTGTGTATTTGGATATCATTTGTAACATTGTCCATTGGCTTAATTTGTTGTAAAGCCGTTTCGAAAAAAATGTATTCTCTCTTCTATTTCTCTTTTTAATAATTAACCATGTTTAAAATATTTAACGACGAGCGGGGTACGCTAACTAAACTATATCAACTGAATAACACGCCTATGCCTACGCTGTGTTGAGCATGTAACAAAGGACTAAGTTTAGACACCTTTTCCGCACTTACAAAAGACTCGACCCTTTTGTTCCTCCACTGTGTGGGGTCTTACCCTCAGTACAGACGGCGCAGTGTCGGGCACACCGTTCGTTCATAATTTGACCCAAATACCCAACTGATGAAATTAATTTCCGTGAAATTTAGATAATGTAACACAGGTTACAAATTGTGTAAATAATTTTATGGCGAGCGTGTGAATTTTAGTTTTCACGAAACCTGCAAGGTGCGCTATAAATAAATCGACATATTCTGTGAAAAAACTTAATAACCTAAAGAAACTTGCGAAAATGTTTATAGCATTTTTTTGGAAAAACTGTTACGTTCAGAAATATTTTCCTGTTAAATTGTAACTTCTTTATGTGAGATAGCGTGTAGAATATGTTCAGGTAGTTTCACGAAACTGAGTAATGCAATAAATATCTGGGTAGCGTCTATTAAAAATGGGAAACGTTTCTCATTTTGGATATCATCTTTGTACAGGAATTATGTTCATTTTCCTCGTATCGTTTCGATTCAGTATGTATTTTACTGAAGCAAGTACGTTTGACGTCACTCACGAGCTATAAATATACTAGTTAACATAAACATTTTGTTAGTGCGATATAATTTTTGCTTATTTTTATAGCGCTATTACATTTACTCATACTGATATTTAAGTTTAAAATAGAGATCATAGATGGAGCTGCCCATTATTGTTGAACTTATACAACAAACTTTTTCTTCTGAAGTGCTAAAAATCTGATCAGAGTTCTTCTATGCTTCTTCCTTTAATGAATCTTGTTGGAAACTATGTTTTTTCGATCGTTAATGACCCTGGATTTAAGGTCAGTTTCGAATCTGGAAATTTAATTACCTTTACTGTATCTTTGTAATGTCTTTATTGATTATATAATTCATTATTATTAGATTTTTCCAGACATAATTTTTCCTGATTGCTCCCAACAATCGCGAAAAATGATATCCGGACAAGAGTATTTTCACAAATCGCTAAATCGTTTTCGTTTCTTTTAAAATATATGTAACACTCACTTCCATTTAAAAAGATAGGTATAATAAAAATTTTACGAACAAGTATCCTAAAATATGGTTTAGAATAAAAATTAAGTATAATTTTGTAAACAAATTCTGTTATATAAATTGTACTGTAGTAGGTGTTCCAAAATTAATTCTCAAAGTTCTAGTCTGTATCAATATAATTTAACCTGTAATAGAATGAATGCACCGACGGAAGTTATAATTTCTAATAAATAACTGTGTAAACCACAATAATTTTAAAATGCAGGAGAGTTAACAAAAAATATATAAATATATACGATATATAAATATATAAATAGTGAACATCTAGTATATCTATTAGTATAAATATATAATACTAATAGATATACTAGATGTTCACTGAAAAATATAAAACATTTTATACGAAAAATAAAATAAGAAATCTTTGTAAATTGTGTTTACGGAAAATAGACAGTTCCTTATACATTTTCGTTTCGCGTTACTGCTCCCTGAGGTGGCGTGATATCCGATACGGTAAGCAAAGTATCAAGTTCAGCACACCCAGCACATCCGGCTATATCCAAACACATTTACATAAATCGTAGATGCAAATACGATTTGTTTAGACAGTTCTGTCGTCTATTTTAAATTGGCATATTTAGCTTTCAAAAATTGATTTATGTCTCAAGTGTTAGCGTAAAATGCGTTTTTAAGTGTCGCGAGGATTATTTCTGACATCGAGACATTAACAAATCCGTCTAAACAATGAAATTATTTATGTCATGCAGAAAGCTGCCCGGTGAAAAATTGTTGTTCTAAAGATATAATTTCTAACGTTCGACAGCGAACGTGTGCAAGGTCTCATGCAATTTTGCTTTTCAGCAATAGATACGTGTATTTTTGTAGATAGGTATTAGTATTTTATGTAGATGAATTATTGAAAGTCAAACCCTCCTCGCTGCTGGTCAATCACAGTAGGATATGGAGTATCATAAGTAAATAGGTGCATAACAAAATTAAAGAAGTGTAAACCGGCGCTGATGTATCTGTAAATAGAAAAAGGTCAGTTATTTGTTTATTTGACACAGTCTCCAAACATAATTTTGACAATTTTCACGTATCCTTACAAACACGTTTACGTAAATCTGCGTTTTATGTATATCTGTTTGGATATAGCCGGAAGTGAAAGAAGTATAAACCAGCGCTTATGCATTTGTAAAGATTATTTGTTTATTTCACAACGTCTCCAAAAATAATTTTGACAATTTTTATGTACCATCACAAAAAAGTTTACGTAAATCTGCGATTTATGTTAATGTTTATAGTCGGAAGTGAAAGAAGTATAAACCAGCCCTGATACGCTCGTAAAGAGGAAAAGTCAATTCTTTGTTTATTTAACAATGTCTCCAAAAATAATTTTGACAATTGTTATATACCAATACAGACATGTTTACATAAACCTACGATTTATGTAAATGGGTTTGGATATAGTTGAAAGTGAAAGAAGTATAAACCAGCCCTGATATATATGTAAAAAAATCGATTATTTGTTTATTTGACATCTCCAAAAATATTTCCGACAATTTTATGTACGAGTACAAATACGTTTACATAAATCTGAGATTTATGTTAATGTATTTGAATATAGTCAGAGGTGTAAGAAGTATAAACCAGCATAAAGAGAAAATGTCGGTTTTTATTTATTTCGCAAATCTTTACATAAAGTTTTGAGAAAACTTTGGTAAATATATATATTTTTTCACTTCTGTCGAGAGTGCCATAGATTAATTATTATAATCCGAAGATCTTATTACATTACGAATAAGCAAAATAGCAGAAGCAAAAAGTAATCATTCTTCCATTGTTGCCATAAGTCCGAGGTATGTATTTTGATATAGTGCCTTATATTTTGATATAATGACTTTTTAGGATTCTCTAGTAAAACAAGAAATTCATTATAATGTCTTATCTTCGTCTCTACATCCATCTGTTACACTCTCACGATATTTACATTTATCTTCATCATTACATCTATCTGTTACACTCTCACGCTATCTACAGTTATCTTCGTCTTTCCATCCATTTGTTACACTCTCACGCTATCTACAGTTATCTTCGTCCTTCTATCCAACTCTTACACTCTCACGCTATCTACATTTATCTTCGTACTTCCATCCATTCGTTACACTCTCACACTATCTACAGTTATCTTCGTCCTTCCTTCCATCTGTTACACTCTCATGCTATCTACACTTTTAAACCTATGTTAATGAAATTTTGCAAGTAAAAACGTCATATGGAAATATCGAACACTAAGGAATAATACCTTGAAGGTGTCCAAAATAAAATTGTTGCTCCACTTTCTTCCTTTTTAAAATATCGTTTGTGAAACATTATTCTTCAAACTGACGTGCTATGTATATTGCCAGGAAAGAGGTTTACGTAAAAATTATATTTTTTTCTGTTTTATATACCTGCTTTATTATTTAAAATGCTTTCAAAATGTGCATTGGTTGCAATTATATATGGGAGGGTCTGCCAATATTACCGATTAACATAGTATAACAATCCTTGAACGAACATAGCATTGCATGTATCAGATTAACAGGTACGGTTGCATACGAATTGTATAGCCCTAAAGAAACGTATCATTACATTTAAAACATACTTATATAATCTCACTCTTATTCGCTTAAAAGTTGGAGTACAGAGATTTTTTAACAAAATAAAGGAAAGTTTTTTTTTTAAATAAAGACACAATTAAAATATTTTGGAAATTGGTCACTTTTGCGGTAATAAATAATAAAGCGGCATTAGCTGATGTCTTAAATTCGGTTAAATTCATGCGATTCACACAATTTTTAAGAATCTCTACATCCATTTGACATTTTCAACTTTAGTAAACCGATTCAAGGTGGCGAATGAAAACGGGAACCAGAATCATATTTGTTTATTAAAAAGTTCTATGTAATTTGAGTTTTCGTAACTAACTTTTAATAACTACCCGCTAAATGTTTAAATCTCGTATGTTGTATATATAAATATCTCAGGGAAAACAAATGAAAAAAAACGAAATAAAATTTATAAATCTGGTAAAGAGCTAGAGAAAAATTTACCAATATAGAAACAAGAAAACAAATTGGTGAATGATTTACAGTTATACTTATCGGGGGTGTGTAACACGTTCCCTATTATTTTTTAACCTAACGAATATATTTTGAATTCAAAAGTAGGTTGTATATAAGGTAATATTAACTCTAACTTCTTGAGGCTTTTTACGACATTGGTACATGAAAATGGAATGGCAGATAATAATCTATCAACGATAATACCATCTGATTACAGAGTTTGGGCGTGGTGCTTTACGTGCTAGTATGCGGTGCTCTTCCTTTCGACGGGACCACGCTGCAGAGTCTGCGAGACCGTGTCCTCAGTGGCCGCTTCCGCATCCCCTACTTCATGAGCTCCGGTGAGTACTTTTATTCATATGTGACGGAATGAACTTAGTGTGTCGAGTTGAGTTGATTGACACATTGCACTTTATCTTATGGCTCTTTACAGTATATTCGTAATATTAACATTTTCCGGTAATTTCTGGATGGATCTACACGGATGGAGCCATAGAGATACAAGATCGTAGCCTTAATCCGCTTATAAGCCACTTTTTGCACTGAAATATGAAGTAGTTTCCGAGATATTATATCCATCCTTTATGAAGTCGTTTTCCACATGATCATATAGTGTGTAAGGAAAATTCGTCACACGACAGGAAAATTTGTCACAGAACGAAAAAAAAGCCTGTCGCAGAAAGCGAACAGATATGAAAAAAATTGGAATGCAGATAAATTACATCCGGACACATAGGCTTCACAACTGTCAAAACGGACGAAGTCGCGGGCAGAAATTAGTGAATATTAAAAGCAGAAATAAAAAACAATAATAACGTCAGATTTGCATACAAATTAACTGTATAAAATTGTGTTCCAACTTATCAAATACGAGTTTTTCGTATTTGTTTATTTTATAGTTTTAACATTGTTAGTAATACCCCAGATACTTGATCTTTTTTATGCGTCTATTATAAAACTGAATATAAATGTATCTTGAATATATTTGGCGTTAATTTTGTAGAAATTCATTATTCGCAATTAAATGAAACTACGTGATGTAGTATTATTTCTACTATCTTTAATTTCTTTACCACGACCTAGGTTTCGTTGTATTACAACATCTTCAGGTGGGATATTAGCAAAGATTAACTCTTAGGAACAACCAACAGCATTTATATGTTTCAACAACAATAGCGGAAGACTACTTTGTGCTAATTTTTCCATTGTTTATGCTAGTGAGTTTATTGCAGGGGCGCAGACTAGGTTTTATTATATTACAGAGAGTTATACAATATACCAGCATTCTAGTTGGGGTAATAAATTCAATTGTTGTTATTATGTGAAATTATACAATGCAAACTTTAGGGTGTATGTAATAAAATTAAATGGAAGTTATTGTCGGTAATATATTGCAAAGGCAAGGGTATTTGAAAGTAAGGCCAAGGTAATATACTAATTCTACATATCTTATTATCGGTAATATATTTATACAAAAGCAAGGGTATTAGAAAGTAAGGACAAGGTAATACACTAATTCTACATATCTCCGGTTTTGTGTATTCATATATTTATTTATTTATTTCTTTTAATTTTTTTTTTTGTTTTTATTATATATACGTATATTTATATGTGTATTAATGCTGAAACAATTTCCAGGGTACAGTCGTGTCAATGTTTTATATTTATATTATATCTAGAAGATATTAAGAATGGGTGATGATATTATATTTAGTTGTTCATTTAATATATTGACCTTGATATCTTTTTTATGTCTGTTTATTTCTAATGTTTCTAGGATATTAAGTTTATTGCCTTTCGTATTTATTTGTAATATATAGGGGGCATTATCAGTATGGGGGTGATGGTTATTTTCAATGAGATGTTTAGCAAAGTGAGATGTGTCTGGTTTATTATTACGCCAGCTGGCGATGTGTTCTTTATATCTTGTATTAAAATCTCTTCCTGTTTGACCTATGTATACACTATTACAATCGTTACATTTAAGTTAAAACCGGAGATATGTAGAATTAGTGTATTACCTTGTCCTTACTTTCTAATACCCTTGCTTTTGTATAAATATATTACCGATAATAAGATATGTAGAATTAGTATATTACCTTGGCCTTACTTTCAAATACCCTTGCCTTTGCAATATATTACCGACAATAACTTCCATTTAATTTTATTACATACACCCTAAAGTTTGCATTGTATAATTTCACATAATAACAACAATTGAATTTATTACCCCAACTAGAATGCTGGTATATTGTATAACTCTCTGTAATATAATAAAACCTAGTCTGCGCCCCTGCAATAAACTCACTAGCATAAACAATGGAAAAATTAGCACAAAGTAGTCTTCCGCTATTGTTGTTGAAACATATAAATGCTGTTGGTTGTTCCTAAGAGTTAATCTTTGCTAATATCCCACCTGAAGATGTTGTAATACAACGAAACCTAGGTCGTGGTAAAGAAATTAAAGATAGTAGAAATAATACTACATCACGTAGTTTCATTTAATTGCGAATAAATGTATCTATAAACGATCCGCAATTATCCAACTATGATAATTAGAATATGGGAATTAAGATTCTCTTTATGGTTTATGAAAGTTTTAAATTGACGTTGAAGCTGGGAAATATCATTGGTTACCATTTTCTCTTTAATTTATTAATAGCAATTTAATAGTAATAGTCACTTAAATAATTGCTACTTCCCACAGAGGCACGAAGTTGAAATGGAAACAGTACATAGTTTCAACGCAGGTCAGACGCAGTATATTGCTGCATTTGACAGGTACACAATATGACAACGTTAAATATAGAGAATATATATATATATATATATATATATATATATCCTCTGTTAAAGTCTAGATCTCCAGATATTAGATATAATAACGTTTGTCAAGGTATTTGGAGAATTATTTTGTATCAGAGCTATTTTTGTTACTACTTTTCATGTATAAACAAAAAGTACTCATTGGTTATATTTTTGCGACAGATCGTTCTCGAATCTTCAGGAATTTTATCGACATTATCATGTATTGAAAAATATGTAAAATGTGCTAAGGTTTGTGGAAGGTGCTTAAGGGTATATAATCCGCGCACATGCAGTAGAAAAGTTGTTGTTAATTGGCAGTTATTTTAAAGAACACTTATATGCTAGATTTCATTTAGACACTCAAATCTTTTACATAAAGAAGGAAGAGAATAAATCTGCATAAAAATATTACATACAAGAAAATAAGAAGACACGAAACAGAAGAGAAGACACGAAACATTTTATTTCGCAATAAATAAATTGTTAAGTTTAGCACATCCAGCAAATAAAGTTTAAAATAGATTTTGGCTTGAAATTTGTCACACCACAAAAAAAAGAGCATTATACGTAAATTTATCTTCAAGTGTTCGCCAGATTGATTAATTTTAATTAATGTTTTCCTCTTGTTGTCACTAAGATATTTATACATATATCTGAGATTTAATCGTTAGTAAAACTTAATTACGAGAATTCAAATACGTAGCGTTTGATAAACAAATATGATTCTGGCTCCCGTTTTCATCCGCCACCTTGAATTTGTTTATTGAAATTGAAAATGTCGAAATGATGTAGGGATTCTTAGAAATTATCTAAATAGGATGAATTTATTCCAATTTAATACAGAACTAATGCGGCTTTATAATTATGGGATATGATTTCGATCCAAAGTGACAAATTTTAAAAATATTTTAATTGTGTCTTTATGCAAGGCAAAAACTTACCTTTATTTTGTTGAAAAATCCCTCCACTCCAAGGTGGAAGTGCGTAAGATTGAGATTATGTAAGTGTATTTTAAATCTAATGATAAATTTCGTTAACGCCTAAACAATACCTTACAAGTACAGCATGAAAACATTACCGTTGCTATACTACCAGACTACAATTACTTTCGCTATTGCATGTAATCAATATGGATCTCAGGCGCAGCGAATGTTTCTGGCTGATGTCCAAGCCGTATTCCTCGGAAGTGTTACCCTCGGGAGACGACGAGACGTTGGCTTGTGGTGCGATTGACGTTCTGTCTTTGACTCTGTAGGTGCAGTTATTAAAGTGCAGATACAATACGTCAACGACGACGAAGGTTATATGACTTTTTCATGTCTATGAATAAATATAGAAAAATCTTACTTTTAAATTGAAATTGACAATACAACAACTTCTATTAAAATTATGTATATTGTAAAAATATATTTTGTAAAACTCTTTGTGGAGAAAATGACGTTTAGATATTATCTGATGTAATGAAACACACGATTTAAGGAAACTTCCCATCAACACCTAGTTAATAATTTTTGAAATGTAACTTAATTTTGTTTATTTTTGATACACTGTAACAATTCGTTTGGTTTTAAATATATGCACATTGCTACGAGCAAAGGGCACCGACGAAAATTTCGATAATGAGGAAATGATTCTCTTTTCATTCTCTTGGAGACGAAACGTTCTCACTATTTGACCAGAAAATATATTTTGTAATACTCTTTGTTGAGAAAGTGACGTTTAGATACTCTGATGTAATGAAACACACGATTTAAGAAAACTCCCTATCAACACCTAGTTAATAATTATTGAAATGTAACTTAATTTTGCTTATTTTTGACACACTATAACAATTTGTTTGGTTTTAAATATGTGCACTTTGCTACGAGCAAAGGGCACCGACGAAAGTTTTGATACTGAGGAAATAATTATGTTTTCATTCTTCTCAAGACGAAACGTTCTCACTATTTGAGCGAAAACTATATTTTGTAATACTCTTTGTTAAGAAAGTGACGTTTAGATACTCTCTGATGTAATGAAATACACGATTTAAGAAAACTCCCCATCAACACCTAGTTAATAATTTTTGAAATGTAACATAATTTTGTTTATTTTTGACACATTATAACAATTTGTTTGGTTTTAAATGTGTGCACGTTGAAAAAGCACCTACGAAAATTTCGATAATGAGGAAATGTTTCATTCTTCTCGAGACGAAAATGTAAAGAGTACAATCCTGAATATAGGTAATATCATGAAGATCCGTAAAGTTTTAAGGAGGATAAAAGTGGCAGCCGTTTTTAAGAAAGACAATTTGGAAATTCATTACCATTCAGACAAAAGTTATATGTAAACAAAATTAGCAGTGTAATTTTAAACCAAATGTGAACAATCGTCCAAACCGTTCATTGTCTGGGAATTAAAAAAATGCAATATTTACTAATCGAATACGGTATCTGTTTTTTTCTGTAAGTACATAAATATGTTTAACGTACGTAACGTAATGATGTATTGGAATAGACGTAAAACGTATTTACGCCTCCAGAACCGCCGATAATTAAAAAAATTAATGCTTCTAATTAATTACGACATACGGATAGAGGAACAATAAAAAAGGCGATTAAAAGGATTTTATAGCCTTTTTTCATTATCGCACTAACGGAAGTTTAATATAGAGAAGTGCGAATAGTATTCCGTGTTGGCTTTTGTTACGTAAACTGTAATTTAATTAAATGTATTTCTGATATAATTAACAGTGAGATTCTTAGTTGGCTACATAAGCCGACCTACGTTTTACTATTGAAATAAATTGAATTATTTTTATGTAATAGATTAATTTCACTTTGTTCACTTTCTTTTTTATTTTCGAAATATTTTTGTAAAATATCTTAAGTAAATACGTTGTACAAAACATATTTCATTTTGTCATAACACGTCTAACGTGATTGTTACTGCTCATTACTATAAAACTTGTTTGTTGTAAGTTCAGTAGTACAAAGTTTGTTTGTTGTAAGCTCAATAGTACAAAGCATGTTTGTTGTAAGCTCAATAGTACAAAGCTTGTTTGTTGTAAGCTCAATAGTACCAAGCTTGTTTTTTTAAGCTCAATAGTACAAAGTTTGTTGTAAGCTCGGTAGTACAAAGCTTGTTTGTTGTAAGCTCAATAGTAATAAGTTTGTTGTAAGCTCAATAGTACAAAGTTTCGGAGATTGCCGGTTCCGTACACATTTAGGCTATTATATAAATATTTGTGGGTACATAGTATTTCTATTAAACTATTTACAAATATTATATTTTCACAACGTAAAAGTGTTATTTAATTTTTCAGTAATATTTTCACGGGCGTCAAAACTTAGTCTAGAATCATCATTGCTATAATTTTACTGCAACTTTCGTAGGCAGAAGAGTATCCGATTTTCCATAATTGAGTATTTTCTGAATTAAGAGAGAGGGGAACATAGTTTTTTGCATATTTTTCGGTATATCTATGAATATATATCACTTAAAATTATGAAAATAATATTTTATTAATATCTCTTCAAACGATACCCCACACTATGTTGAGAATTAAAATAAAAATCCAGTAACTAAATTTGCCCAGTCTTAAAATTCGAATGTTTTTGAGTGTTAGCCATTCAGTTATGTGCGGGTGTGTAATATGTATTATTACTATGACAAATTTCTCTTTTCTATGTCCAGCAATTTCTGAAAAAAAAACAGAAGTGACAGAGAGATGGACAGGGATTTTATAATGTCTTTTCTTCTGAGGTACGAAACTCTAAAAATTACTGCTACTGTACGATAAAAATAAATCTGAAATTCAGTTTGATTCTTATCTTCAAGTAATTGAATATAATTTACTAAATATAAATGTTTCATTTTGTATTTACAACTGACTTAAAAAGAATTTTAAGAATAAATTCGTTGACCCAAGTCAATTTTTTCAGTACACAAACCAACATTAAACCTCGTACTGTATTTAAAAATCTCCAGCTAATAATGGAACATATGAAAAACTTTACAGTGAACACGCCTATATTATACGTATTCGCAACTACGACCCAACATTAGCCGAGGTATTTACGTAAATCATTGTAAGCGCCCACGTATCGGACCCTCAGTTTCTTGGTGACTTAAGCCGAATGCGATTTGCGAGTAGACAAGGTACGGGACATCTGCGTGTGGGTGACTCCGAAGACCCCAAATAGAATTATCGTAACGTGGGACGGCGCAAAAGAGCTCAACCGAGGGTCGAAACTAACTTCGTGTGAGTGGAATACATACATATGATTAAGCGAAACTTGATCTTATCACAAACTTGACGTTTCGTTTTAGTTGTTATTATGTTTAGATTGACAAATACTAGCAAAGTAACTCGACATTTTTAATTATAACTTACGCCAAGAGCCGTCTTGTCGGGTTTGGTCTTCTTGTCGGCCAAATTGACTATGACTTTAGATTTTGTTTATATTTCTAGCTTTTTACTAGAATTTCCCATATTTTTTAAATGATTATATATATATGGATGAATCTTTATACCTGGGGCAGTTTGTTTCCAAGCTGGAATGTAGATGGCTTCAAGAAATATAGTGAATAATAAGCGAAACGATACACTAAAGTTTATGCATCAGGGTGTTCGCGTACAGAATGTATTGGCAGGTTGGCAGCTTATGAACCTATCATTTTTTTCAGATATTTCTGGAATATTATAGAAACTTCTCGGTCGTTTTTGATAGGATATATAACAAGCGCGATGTGAGATCCTCACTTCAGTTAGGAACTGATCTCGGTAAGTATAGAACGAAGGAGATATGGACATTTTACGAAAAGAACTTAGAGTGCACTTGTTTCATGAATTCCTTTAGGACAAAAAGAGAGCGAAGCAACATTAAATATATGCATAACGGTGGATGCTGGCGTAGGCTCTGATGACAAAGCCAAGCGTTGTTTTGAGGGATTCAAAGAAGGTAATGTTAATCTTTCTCATAATCCTGAATAACGACAATACCTAAGGAATAACGAAACATCCATGGTCAAGATTGTGTTATCTGGCAGAGCTATCAACATGCTGTCATGCTGCAGTAGCAAAACAACTTCCGGGAAACTTTTTGGATAAACATTCTGAATGGTTTCCATGTGAACTGTTTGCTGACGAATTGATATTACAGGTTAATTAGTTGTAAACCATATGTGGAACTAATATGACTGATTAATAATGACCTTATGAGGAGAAAATATGTGTAGATTCTGATCCATAGAAAAAGTAATAAAGTACTCTTTGGTCATTTAGAATTTCTTTACAATGAGAGCAATTATGTGTCCCAAGATAATATATATCAAGGTATCTCTGTGAACTGTAATGTATGCCTTTAAGAATAAGTTAGTTTGTTATACAGTAAAGCATCTGAGAGAAATTTATCAGAAGTACGTTATGTGGCAGAGCTTATTGCTGCTTGCCTCATACAAGTAGGAGATAATGTTATTTTATATCCTTTTATTTGAGTTTTATTTATTTAATTTCAAAACCCACTTCACTTTAAGCGTTAAAGCGTCGTGCAGTACACCACACACCGGATGCTGCGCGGCAAGATTAAAGCGATACATCCTATTTGAGCTTTGAATACTGGTAAAACTCTGTTTTTCCAATTTCATGTTTTTTTAGAGTTTTTGCAATGAAACGTTTGAATGTAATTATGATTGAGAGAATGTTGAAAATAAAAAATAATTTTCAATTCGAAAATAAATTTTTTCTCCGCAATAACGGCTCACGTCATACGCTTTACAGATTATTTTCGTCGGACATTTTTGAGATGAACCCAAAAAATAATGTTATCTTACTTTCTTGCGTGAAATTTTTTTTATTTTCAACGTTTTCTAAATCATAATTACATTTAAACGTTTCATTATAAGAAGTAGAACTTCCGTGAAAAAAAAGCTTATCAAAGACTGAATTTTCAGTAGAATATTTTTTTTTCTTTTTGAAGAATAGTACTTATATCCTTAAACATACATGGCAGTATAACTTGTTTATTGCATCACCTTTATAATACCGCACGCTGCTTAATGTGATGTGTACAGGAGGCTGAACGTTGAACTTGTAGTAATGTTGAAATATTGTACCCCACGAACGATATCCCGTTCGATAAAATATACAAATAAAATGTATAGACTAGACGATGAGTTAGGTACTAACGATTGTGGCTCATTGAAAAACAACCTTTTTTACAAAAAAAATCGAACCGACTTCAAATAAGCACTGAAGAAGAAGGGCACTAAAAGTGTATAATAACAAAAATACGAGTACTTAGTTATAACTTTTGCGGTACAATATCGTTTCCGAATATAAATAAATTTGCAACATATGGATAGAGGTTTTTAGAATCGGTGCCAAGTCGACGATTCTCTTTCTCCTTCACGTACAAATATGCCAACATATACAGATTAGGGCTACATTTCACTTTTGGAGGCACACCCTTGTAAATAAAAATGGAGCATCCAAATTGGTCGCTAAACGTCGAAGATATGAATAACACAAAAAATACAGTCGAATTGAGTCTGAGAATTGTTTTGAAGTCGATTAAAGAAAACATATCAAAACATTTTAAGAGTATATTTTCTATTTATAACTCGGGTAACTACTATTTCTCTTCTACGTCAAATTAAAATGCGATACATAGTTATTTTATTCGTAAACACGTGTATAGATTGCGTATACAACAACATGTGTTCCATTTATTTTATGACAAGACAAGGCCCCGCGTTTGAAAGAGCAGGAAAGCTAAAATTTGTCCAGGCTCCGTAAACAATTAATTAAATTTTTACCCATTTGGCGCGTCACGCGCCCAGCGAGCCTTAATGAGAGTATCGAGGCCAGCGATCTGTGTCGGGAGCAATTATCGAATTTTAATTAAAATTCTGAGATTAAAATATGACGTTGCCGTAGATTGGTAGTGAGATATTTACGATTTAGCTAGTGAGTTGTTGTGTTTTGTCGTACGGTTACGTTAGATATTAAGGTAATAAGTTGTAGTACTTTGTTGTACCATAGAATGTAAAACAACAACGGCGAAAAAGGTACACTGTTTCCGCCAAAGTAGGCAGAATTGAATTTACATAAAAATGCTCATTTTTAGGGTTCATCTCAAAAAGAGAACAGAACCTTTATAATATTTTATATTAATTACTCTCGTGTTTGCCTGTTATGAGTATTTTTCTCAAAAACTTCTGGATGTAGAAACTTTAGATTTGCTTAAAAAACTTAAAAAGTATGTTAACATATCTCAATAGGTAATTCCCAAAAACATTCGTAGGAAATCTTAGGAGGTGAAGTGAAGAACTTGAAAAAAAATTTAAAATTACATATATTAATATAATTAGATATACTGTGGTTCCATATAATCCCAAAACTTAGAATACTTTACGAGGAGAAAGGTTAATAAGAAAGAAAAGTTTAATAGGAAAGAAAATTTTCCTAAAAATATATCCAATGATTTACTTAAAATTTTATAAGACGAATAAAATGTCAAAATTCGTATTCTCAGGAAAAAACTGAGTAGACGCCCTAATCAGTTTTCCTCATACGAAACCGA
This sequence comes from Druceiella hillmani, assembly GCA_039881145.1. NCBI lineage: Eukaryota > Metazoa > Arthropoda > Insecta > Lepidoptera > Hepialidae > Druceiella > Druceiella hillmani. Next base: position 15,588,133 of record JAYKKI010000052.1, on the reverse strand, counting down.
AGTAAATTTAATTTTAAATATTTTATAACATAATTTTAGACAGTATACTACCTCTTCAGAAATACACGGAAAAATATGCAAACTAATATTTTTCCCATCTCATTTCCGAAACTACTGAACCTAAAATTATGAAAAAACTGAGTTTTCAGAAGCCTATTCAAAGGTTGTAGGGAAACTATAACGACGATTCCATATACAATCATTTTTTAAACATGTACCTTTTCTACGCCAGTTATTTATATAGTGGACATATATTTCCATTGCGAAATACTAATATTTCTAAATTATTTAATAGAAATACTACATACCCTTAAATATTTATAAGTGCCAAAATATATATGGAACAATCGTAGAGAGAGTATATTATTTGATAAATTTTTGATCAAACGTTTGGTACATTTCTAAAACCCATGGGATAAAAAAACATTCACAAAACTGTTTTCTTAAAAAAATGCTATTTTATTTCAAGTATTAACCGCTTTTTGATCAAACGTTTGATCCATTTCTAAAACCCATGGAATAAAAAAACACTCACAAAATTGTTTTTTTAAAAAATTATATTTTTTTCAAGCATTAACTGCTTTTGTATATGCATGGAGAATTTTCTCTACAACTCTACGCTTCAAGGCCATATGACAAATAACATTTATCTTTAATTGATTTAAAAGACAATAGATAAAATATATTTAGTTTCTTATAATAGCCGTTACTTGAAATACCAATGAACAATTAACAATATGCTCTGTGTGTAATACAACTTCGTTTATTTTGAAATAGTAATATTATTTATCGAGCTATGTTTTTAAAAATTTATTTCAAGCATTAACTGCCTTGTAACAAATAACATTTATCTTTAATTGATTTAAAAGAAGATAGATAAAAAAATATTTAGTTCTTTATAATAGCCGTTACTTGAAATACAACTTCGTTTGTTTGGAAATACTAATATTGTTTATTATCGTATATTGAAACCGTAACTAATTATGGACATGACAAAAATCTGGATTATAACCTCAGAAAATATGACAGGCCATTATTTAATGATCCGTCAGTAATACCATATGAAATCATTGTTCTTTTGCACTCATACGCTGTTATTGATAAAATTATTGCTGTTATTGATAAATATTTAGTTCTTTATAATAGCCGTTACTTGAAATACACTTCGTTTGTTTGGAAATACTAATATTGTTTATTATCGTATATTGAAACCGTAACTAATTATGGACATGACAAAAATCTGGATTATAACCTCAGAAAATATGACAGACCATTATTTAATGATCCGTCAGTAATACCATATGAAATCATTGTTCTTTTGGACTCATACGCTGTTATTGATAAATTTTACATTTCATACCGCCATAAAGTCATTGACGTCTTTGTGGTTTAAAATGTGTTTAATCTGCATTTTAATTATTGTGTATTGTTGTTTGCAAGTGGGCTTCATTACCTGTGATTGTTCATCGGGCTCTTTAAATCATCTTACTTAAGAACGAATATGAAAAAAAAGCAAAACGTTTTTCTGTTTTATTTTCTTTTCACGCCATTCTGTCGTGAACAATAGGTCCGTATAACATATAACTATACTATCTGTCCAAGTCGTAGTCGTTGTTTGTAACATGTCTGACGTTTTTTCTTTAAATTTTTTTTAAACCTCAGGTTTTGGTGTATTTCACAAGGTAGAAAATTTTAAAATTTGCGTTTTCTAAAAATGTGTAAAAGGATTTTTAAATTTTCCACATTGTTAGTACTTTATAAGACAAATAAAATGTTAGAACTCATATTCTCAGGAAAAATCTGACCAAGATGCCGCTCACACAATACCAAAATAAATAATGTACATCCGTACAGCGATTATGGAGCGTGGCGGGAAGTGAACCATCGCTTCAGTAATTTAGTACTTTAGGAATGTACCATCCAAATATTTTCTAATCCCAACAATACAATTTTAGCGGTATTACCAAAAAATGTATAAACAAGCTTGTGTACCGCGGGAAAATACGACTACGCACAGCGTAACTGCACCACTTATTAATTTTATAATTAGGTTTTTCTAAAAATAGCGTATTCATTTACGGGCAATTGAAATGTTCGTTTTAATTTTCGTAATCAAAAGATTCAGATCGTATCAGAGAATCCAAAGTTACTTGCGCCTGTTGTTTATAAATAAGCCAATTTCCACAATTAGCTCATTGAAGAATACCAGCCGCCGCTGGTGTGCGTGCCCCACGTACTTACATACTCGTAACGGTGACCACGTAGACCAGCCGTGACGTCGACAGTGCGCGGTGAAAATAACGTGCAAATATTGACGTTGCGCCACGCAATTAGTGGCCAAGGATATCAATGGTCTATTTATAAAGCTTTAATTCGATTTAATTCAAGATTTCTAAAATAAAACGTCCCTCTTCTCAGTTTGTTATCGTAATCAATTAGATCTGATGTATTTCGGCGCTGCGTTGTGTCGATTCTTGGAAGACAACCGAGTTGGCAACCGCGTTTGCTTGAACGAATTAGAAGCTGCTTTAAACTAGTTAGTGAATAAAGTGATCATTACTCATCTAAATGCGAATCTGCTGTGTTTACTCTTGGCCTTTTATTACACTGACCTATTACCTGCAATTGCACGTTTAACAGATTACGATTTCATTGTCAATCGAATAATGTACATCCAGCATATCGCGTAATACAATTACTATTTTGTTACCAATCAGCGTACTAAAGAGGAGGTAGCTTATAACTGTTTTTTTTTTATATATAATACGTAGCTCTTTATAAGATACCTGCAATTGCATATTTAACAGATTACGATTTCATTGTGAATCGAATAATGTACATCCAGAATATCGCGAAATATAACTACTATTTTGTTACCAATCAGCGTACTAAAGATGAGGTAGCTTATAACTGGTTTTCTTTATATATAATACGTAGCTCTTTATAAGATAACCTATCAATATACTAAATTTATCAAGTTTAAAATCAATCGTCAACTGCGCTGCGCGCCGTGCTCTGTACTACGATACTTGCGTAGAGAAATATTTAAGGATAACAAATTCTAATTAATTCACCCATTTTATCCATATGTATTTAAGATAATATAATCTCAAAGAATTGTATTATTAATAATCTTGTACTAATTTTTACTAGCAAATATCCAAATAAACTGGGACTAAAAGCATTCTGTAGAGTTTACTTTTATTTCTTTTGAGGTTTTTTTATTATTTTTTAGTATTTTTAAATTTGTTTGCGGAAATCGGTAGACTTATCATATTAGTCGGTAAATTTATCGTTCCATATCCTTTTTATAAATATTCTAATTAAAGAAAATCTAGTATCTTTTTTACGAAATTCAGGACCATTGCCTTCTACTTAACAATAACTTAGAAGATATGTACTTTTGATATCCTTTTCAATTAAATTCTAGAGACTCGAGGGACTTAGCAAAAGCTAGTCGAAGATAACTTCGCTATTGAATGACTATACATATAAATATTGTATTGGTATTGAATTTTACCTGATCCTCCATAATCCCGAGTTTCGTGTAGAATATAGTTTTTACGTCATCTGCAAGCTTTAGTTACGTTATAAGAATGTTTTAGAAAACATTATTTTAAAGAAAGGTAATTATTATTTTACTTTTTATTAGATGACATGGCAAAATAGGGGGTGTGTGTGAGATGTTAAAAAATAACTGAGAGATTATTGACGTGGTACGATCTCATCGTCGATTATAAAAATGACCTAAATGCTTAAATATGTTTTAAGATGCTTTTAATATTCGCACATTGCCTGTACCAATTACAGTCGTTAATTACAAATTGGTTTGCTATACTTACAACTATTATTCGTCTTCTGAATATGTTGTCGTGGGATAATTCTGAATACGTAAATCATTTTGATTAATTTATTTTAGCTACGATATAAAATATGCATTTAGGTTTATATAAAATATTTGACGAATGTATGAAGTACTAAAGATCTATAATTTAACTCGATATATTCAGAGGCAACATGTTTAACATGGGAACCAAGTTTAATGGACGTATTCAACAATTAATAATTCGCCTAGCATTGTGTACGTAGCACAATGCTATAAGAAATAACAGAGACGAGTATCCCGTACGTGCCCTACACGCCTAGATATTTAACACGTTGCACTGACTGGCGTAGAGGGGAGAGACTACGTCAGCGTAGAACGCGCGTGCGGCGTAGAGCGGCTATTGATCCCGAGCGGGCGGCCCAAGTGGCAACGTAGACATTGGTAAGCTATATGACGGCGGAGATTTTAGAGTGACTTTTGAGCCTTGTCTACCGTCGTACCGTCTGCCTTTTGGCAGAGTAAGTGGTGGAAACAGTGCGGCTTTATAGTAAAGTATAGTCGTCCTTATGTAAATTTTTAAGGTATATTACTACGTTTCATATACAGTAAAAAGGGACATGAAGACGATGGGACTACACCCGGATATAACTCAATTACGCCAAGAATGGCGTATTAAGATAAAAAGGGAGAACCCCAAAAGACAAAATGTTTTTCTCATGTGTTACTTTTGATTAACTATTTTCATATTTAATAAAAATCCGTCTAGTAGATTTTGCGTGATTGACGCACAAAATAACCTACAGACAGACAGACAAAAATTCCAAAAAAAGGTCTCTCATGTGTTACTTTTGATTATAAACTATTACATATCAAATTTAATCAAAATCCGTCTAGTAGATTTCGCGTGATTGTAACGCTTAAAATAACCTACAGACAAACAGTAAAAAATTTTAAAAAAGGCTTCTTTTACCATTCTTCATTACGCCAAATTGATCACTCTTTTTAAAATATATTCTATGTACAAAATTTATTCTGTTACATTTTTTTTATATGTATAGATACCTATGTTCTTTTCTTCCACGTATAATAAAGTTAATATTATCATATTTTAGTAGCGGTACAATATTTTTTTTGGTTAATATTGAGAAAACTGATCAATAATACGATTCGAAGAAAATGTCTGTCTGGTCTATTTAAATACTTGGGTCAAGTTGGTATAAAACAGTTACACTGTTACTAATTAACTTGGAATAGAAAGTTATATCTTGCATAAATGGAGAATTGATAAATTTCCACTAATAAATTCAGTATACGAAAAGCTCGTCATAACTTCATCTGTAAGCACTATTCCGACCTCGACCCAAGTTTAACTTTAGTATAACCTAAAAAAAATTGGCATTTCAGCAAGTAGAGCACGTCAGTTATTACAATTCGATTGCATTTATGATATTTTAGAGAAAATGGCTACATATAATTTAATTCGCGCGATCGAAACTATCGAAGAGAATTATCTAATCATATACAGCAAGGGCAATATTTGTTTAAGATAATTTTTGTAAACTAAATAAAATTAAGAACTTATTCTTATTCAAGTAATATTGTTATTTATTGTTAGAATATTTTAGGGAGAATTGTGACATTTTGCCAAAATTTATTGCGAAATTTTAAATGAACCATTATTTGTTCATAATGTTCTAATAACGTTTTCATACGCAGATTCGTACTTCATTCCTATCTTCAGTATCTCATGCTCTTTCATAACTGTAAAAAAAGAGAAAAATTCAACAAGAAAGGACGCAAGTAAAAAAGTAATATAAATTTTAATGACGCTTTAAAGGCGCCGTCTGATATGACAGTTGTATTTTGTATTCAGTCATAGATAAAACCTCATATTTTTTTATGTTTGTCTATGGAACGCGACGTTGCCACGTTGTAATAACTTCGAAATAACGTCGGAATAGTTTTTCTATGGTTTTAAAGAGTTTATTAGTAACAATTTATACCTTTGTTATACCAAACTGACAAACGCTGAGTATTCTTAGAATAAGAGTGATATAACTTAAGTTTAAATATTTTTTATTACACAACAGTATAATGTCTTTTTTTCAATAAAATATAACCTAACTATAGATAGAGTTTTGAAGTAGTAACCTACACTTTATTTCATCAACAAAATCGGACATTTAAAAGCGGAGATATAACTCTTAAATAATTTAACTTGAACGCAAGTCAGCTCGTGAACTTGGACCGCCTAGTGTCTGTTGTCGCCACTTCGTTCGCTGGCACGTAAAATGCACCCTGTCACCTCACACAGCGCTCAGCAGTCGATGAGATATGACGTGTTTGTTTATGTTTATCGACAGCTTATTAATTAGATAATTTATGGCCATATTTTTGATTATTTTATTTTATTTTTTATGGTTGGTTTAACGTGGTTCCTTAAACTCTTTCGTTTTTAATTAGTGCATGCTAAAATCATTTGAAACATTATTTAAAGTATTTTTAGATATTAATTCTATAATTATTGAATAGTAATTTCTAAACCTTCGCCAAATATGTTAAAAAATACCTGATTACATTAGGATCGATGTTTTATTATGTCAACTTAAAATTACTACTAAACTGATTAGTACTCTCAGTGATAAAAAGTAAAAAATGGCCGCCAGTCCTAAAAACTTTAGTCAAGGTTAAGTCGTGGCGTTGTACTTAACTATCAGAAATCGTGAGAATAGTAGCTGGATTCATTCAGGAAACCCTGTTATATCGCAAGACCGAAATATACGCAAAAGACACTGCAAGAAAACGCTGGTTTCTTTATAAAAGTGACAAAATTTGAGAAAATATTAAATATATAAAAATATCATCAGAACGCCAGCAAAATAAATTTTTACTTTGCTTCATACTTATTATGTCGTCACCGTGGTGTGTTGGATTAATCACAAGACATACGGCCTTTGACGATGCGGCGCACCGCGGGGACTCGGGTTCGATTCCCGGCCGTTCGTCGAACGCGGCTGGACTGGTGTTATGGTTGGCTATAAGAAATTACGATCGTAGCAATAGGTCTGTGACATGTATCAATTAGATACATTAAAGTAGATAAAAAATTAAATAAACTAAATAAATATTACGAAACAAACTAGCTTTGATATAAACTTTATCCTTACAGTGACTCGAAAAATGTTGAGTGACTCTCGACTTAACATGTTCACTAGCGTCAAGTTATATAAGCGTCACATAAATCCCTTCTACGACAGTTTAAACTTACATAAATTTGCATTTTTACACATCGGTGATAATACAGTACTTACGAATTCTTTGTGCCTCCCGTTCGTAGTTAGTTAAGTATAATTAATGTATAAACTCAGCTGTAACAGAAAAATACAGCAAGTTATCAAGTTAGCATGGTCAAACTAATCCTTCAATGACCTTTCACCTCTAATGTACATTTAATTATAAAATATAATAAAAACATGTCCAGATGTATCTCTTGATCGGGATTTCCTTATAAAATCGTCGTCCCCAACCCCTACTCTGGTTATTATGACAGATGAGCAGGGTTCTGAGGGTTAATCCGAATCAATATTAATTGGTAATGTAACTCCTCGCGAGACGCAGATTGTTACAATGTTTTGTGTATATCCACTGTATTTCTATAAGATGTGACCTATAGCAAACCGATGTCAATAGACGTATGGATTACGCAGCTGAAGTATTTTAGCAGATTCGAGTAAAGTATGTCCACTGTATTTCCTAACATTCGAATAAGACGTGACCTATATATAGCAAATCGATTTCAATAGACGTATACATTCCACATCCGAGGTATTTTAAAAGATTCGAGTAGAGTATGTCCACTGTATTTCCTAACATTCTAATAAGACACGACCTATGGCAAACCGATTTCAATAGACGTATAGATTCGACAACCGAGGTATTTTAAAAGATTCGAGTAGAGTTTACGTCATTTAGATATTTAATTCAAACGCAGTTGGCGTAAAAATGGACAAGTGCTTTATGTGACATTATAAAATGAGAGTGCAACTATATTTATATTTAATAGGTTAAGAGGGCGGTAGACTGCTTTCACTCGCTTGCCCGAGATTAGTACATTCTGACGATGTTGGCCACTAGGACGCATTGCATCAAACTAATTCGAAGTTAGGATGCATTTTAGTTTTTTAATTAATAATTCATAAAGAAAAATTAAGTGGTTTAACTGGCGTGAATTTCTATATTTACACAGATGTTGGTGACAGACTGTGGTCAAAGGCTAAATATGCGAAAGTGTTTCGCAGCAGAATAGTAAAAACGGGCATTATCCATGTAGACGTCACAGTGTCATAATCCTTTTTTTCAGTTTAAAATCAATTGTAATTAAATGCTATGAGATATGTAGTTGAATTACTTTTATTTTCTCCAGTATCTTCTTCTGCAACCAACTTAGAGATGTTTTTTTTTCTCACGAAGTGAAAGAGGTACTATTGAAGAGACTTTCAAATATAATCATAAACTCATAGTAAAACTTTCTGAAAAAGAGTTTCTAACGCAAAATATAAGTAACATAACTTTTAAAGTACATATGCCAAAAATCGGATAACGTTGAAAAAATTAGGATAACGGCATTTAGCAAGTGCTTCAATGAAAAATTATATCAATAAACTTAATAAAAAGAAAAAGATTTTCAAAAAGTTTTTAAGCTTATTAATGTGAACCATATAATGGGGCGTTTGGATGGGAGTTAAAACGTTCTGATGGCACGTCCATTCGGCCAGTTTCGCGTCTTCTCGGCACTTTCCGATTTAATTCGGACAGTTTCGCGTCTTGTCGGCTCTTTTCGTCTTAACGCTTCCCTCTCTACTACACTACACGAACGCTGCTTTACGTGTGTGTTAGTTTATCAGCATTGTTATTGTTTTTTACTAACGCTTACAACTTTATTTATTTACGTCGGTGTTTACAAACTCCGTTATCAAACGTACAACGTCCTAAAAATATTTCAGTGTAAAAAATTTACATTCACATGTTATGTTTTTTTTTTGTTCAGAATAATGTAACTGACAACTAGAACGAAAATTATAAAAAAAAATGTTTTGCTAGTACTTTGCGAAACAACTGGTCTCACTAGTAGTATGCATTGAAAAAGAGTTTTCTGATATTTTTAAAAGTTTTCTTTTTCTAGTTTTAGTAAGATTTGATGTAATAAATGAAAAGCTTTTTTTTGACTACGAATTTTGAAGGAAACAGTCATTTTTTCCACATTTACCAAAAATACTTTACGTCCAGACAGATGAGAAAAATGATTCCAGTGAAGAAATATCGTAAGAAAAGATACACCTCTATATTTTCTTATTACCACCAATCTTTAGGATCATTATAACCCATCGGAATGAAAAGAAGCCAATGTGTTACTTCTATTTATAGGCCAGAAAAATTTCATCATCTTTCTGAGTTTTACTCACAGCCCAAATGGTTGTTGATTCGATATATATATATATATATATACATATATATATATATATATATATGTATATATATATATATATATATATATATATATATATATACAACTATACACATGCACACACCACCATTTTAATTTTTTTGTTGCTATTAAAAGCTTTTATTTTACTTGCCTTATTTGTCGTACTACAAATTTTTATTTTATTCACTTCCTAAACACTTGAAACTTGGCACAGGTACTCGTTTCTTTTTACAACATATTATGATGATAAAGGAGTCAGAGACTGATGATAAAAATGAAAGATGTAAAGTATTTCTTGAACAGTAAACAGAAGGTTCATCCAGTTTGGGCTCATTTCACTTGTCTTGAAAAACCGTTTTTGCTCTTTCGTACATTTGAAATAAAAAAAGTGTGTATATTTCATTTAAAGATTGTTTAATTAAAATGGATTAAAATATAGAAGAAATCGATGTGAATAATTGTTATGAGGAATCTTTGTAGGAATTACGGTATACCTTGCATCTGTGCTTAAACGCAGGTCGATCCAGAGTAAATCGGCATGCACGTGGTCATCGGGAACAGCAGATAGGTGCGACTCTACCATAAGCGAGTGATTCTATTTAGCCGAGTCTATTTAAAGCGACGCGCGCCGCTTTGACGCAAGTTGCATGCGCTATAAATTATTTGCACTCGGCAGCTAGTCGACTGTAGGTGGACGGAGATGGCCGACGCGCTGGAATTAATTCCTCAGTGCTAGGTTGTCTTAGCTGGCATCGGAGGAAAGGTCGCCAGTGTTACCATATTATGTTGGATAAATACAGGGGCAGCTATTAAATGTTTTGTCAGACGAAGAATGCAGTTGTGTCTGTATGTGCAATCATCGTGTGGCAGCTCGATCCAGTATTTATTTTCTTCTATGTATTAACGAAAAATGAAGGACAATCAACGCTCGTAGAGGTTTTTTGAGTGAATTGCACGCCTCAGTTTAAACAAAATATACAGGAGTAAACTGGCAAGAGTGACACGGCGTTTGTCCCGACGTACCGCCAGTGGTCGGACGTGGCCGTGAATCTTCTGGTGTTTCCGCCTCTTTATTATGCGGTCTCAACCATTCACAACCTATGCAAAGCACATGTCACTCAAGCGGCTTGGTTGTTTGGAATTTGAATTATTGTTTCATAATTCAACTACATTACTTCATTTTTTTTTGGTTCCGTGTGTTATTTTCCGTTCCTTACCTTTATGTAACTTTCCAAGTACATTTGTTTTGTACAATGCGCACAAAACCTAATAAGTTTCACTTCTGTCCTTTGACATACATCTTTTTTTATATTGTGACCATTCTCCTTTGGCTACTGCAAGAAGATAACTTATAATACTAACGTGATATCCATCTTAGTCATTTAGAGTAATTAATCAAAATATGTGTCAAATTATTTTAATCCTTGTCTAATATGACATCTTGTCTAATATACTATATACGTATATGAAATATAATACTGAATAGACTCGCATGGCCCAGTAATTACATATAAAGTTTATCCTATATATTAATATAAATGTGGAAGTGTTTTTGTTTATTCTTTTTACTTAATAATTCTTTAAGATATAAACTGCCAATATACCAAATTTTACCAATTTGACGGTAGGCACACTAATAAAATATAAAAAACCAACAGATTTTTCATCTCGGTAAAACCTACAGTTCTTTGAGGAATAACAAAAACCTTTCTTCAGACGCCTTTAAATGATGCTGCTCCTGCTTATGTAAGCATTTGCATTTAAAAGAAACAGCCAACACTATATATACTCATTGACATAAACTTTTCGTTAGCTCGATTTAGCGCGACTGATGATACAGTTTCGTTAGCGCGATGTGTTATCAGTTATATCGCGATAATGAAATGTTTATGTTGGCGAGTCAAGTTACAAATTTCTTCAATCGTATTTGCTTCGGTAGTACAGTTTAAATCATTTAAGAGAATATTATAAAAATAACGTGATTCCCACTTGTTAAAATCTATTTATATTTAAGAAACAAATATATAAAGTTTTAATAAATCTTATAATACTCCGTTACTCAATGTGCACGCTTACTGAAATTGAATATGTGTACTAATTTTTAGAACATCCTCTTACAAAACAATTTTCTCTGTCTAAGAAAAGAAATTAACAACATTTAACTTAGCAATTGTTTTCTTTCTAGGCACAAGCATTATTTCTTTATATAGAATAGAATGGCCATCTTGAATGTTTTTTGAAGTGTTATGCAAACCATATTTCCAGTAGCGCGGTTGTCGGGGAATGCGCGAAAACAAATAAATACGGTATCAAAATAAATAAGCTCGGGTTAAATTTTGCCCGGAAGTGGGTAGGTGTAAACTAAATAGATATACGTGTGTACGTACGTATTTATAGGCTGGTCGCAGAACGTGCGTCGGTCGCAGACGGGACGCGACACGCGCGAGTTGGACGAGGTTCGCGAGAATGAAACGGTCATTAGGCGTATTAAAAATGTTCTTGATGTGTTACTTTAAGTATCCATATTTAAAGTTAGACTACGAGTAATTATTTCAGGTTAGACTAAATTTAACTATCGATGCATTAACTTGCCGATGTGGCAATTAAACCCAAGGGAGATAAGTGCACTTTATCAAAAGTGATTTTTTCATTGTTTTTCTTTATTTGATTGAAAGAGAACTTATACTAAATATTATTTTAGATTATTACAGAAACTGCACATGTTTTATTTTCAAAAAAAGCAGACGTAACAATTTAACGTACATTTGGGATGGGTGGTTGACTGAGAACAGGTGAAACGTCACGAACGCGCCGATGAAACACTTCTCATTGGGTGGAGAACGCATATTGCTGTCTATATGTGTAAGTGAAATGGAGTAAAAGACAGACAAAATGTAACATACACGCTGCTTCTCTTCGACCTTCGTTCTCTTTATGTATTACACGCTGATCTCTGAATGTATTACACACATGCGCATAAAGTAGGAAAAATAAATCATTCTCTTACGTTTACAGTTATTTGGTATACTTAACCTGTTTATGTATTTTAGTTTTTTGTTAAGTTTTTTTTATTGTGTGATGGATAATTAAAAAATTGTAAACATGTTTATTATTTATTACTGTATAGATACTGTGTTACATCAGTTAGTAATTAAAAATCGAATTTTACATACGATTCGTAAGAAGCTTCGCTTCTGTCAGGTCTCCCAGGGCACCTCACGTCTTTGCAGTGAATATGTTTTTTTACGTTTTTTCAACTCTTATCACATAATACACGGTTTTTTATATTATCCTGAAATTAAAAAAAAATCGAAATTAAGAACGCAAATAGCCAAATATTTTAAATATTATTGCATGAAAAACAACAAACAAATAATGCTTATAAAATATTGCATGAAAAACATTTCCAAATTGACAGTTAACAGTAGTTTGTCGGTGATAAAAATACTTGTTAAATATTTCATTTGATAATTCTACACTGGGACGTTCTTTAACTGTTAAATATTTTGTGTTTATGAGTATTCTTTGTTTTAAAAAAAGGAAATATAAAAGTGAAAATTTCGCTTTTGTTAAAGTGAATTTTTATTCCACGGAGCACGCAAATTTTACTCATTCCGAATATTGAGATTGAACAATTTTCAAACATATTAAATACTGCACCTACGACTTCGTTCGCGTGTAACTAGGAAAATTTTTGTTTATCTCTAATATTTTTCTTCTGGGAAAATACTATTACCATACCAAATTTCATCAAAACCCGTACAATAGATTTTGCGTGATACCCGCTCAAATTAACATACAGACAGGCAGACAACAATTCTAAAAAAAACTTTTTCTGTTTTCTATTATCATTCTATACGCCAAATCAATCACTTTTTGAAAATATTTTCTATGTACAGAATTCACTCTGTTACAATTTTATTATATGTATAGATTTTTTACAGATACTTGTTAAACATAGTCGATTTTTACTGTCCATTAATATAAATGTCGAGCGAATTTCTTAAATTAACTTTTAAGAGTCTTAAAATATTTAAAAAAAAATTAATATTATTTAGAATTCTCAAAGTCACTCTCAATAAATCTTTATTGTGAAGTTCCAAATGATGTAATAAAAAAATAATGACATATCTAAAAAAACTAAAAACGTGAATGGATCGAAATTGGTCACAGAAACAATTTTTGTTATGTTCTTAAGCAAAGTTGGTAAATTGGAACATTTGTATAGTCCTTTCTTTATAAACTGCTTATTAAAAAGCTAATTTTTGGTAAGGTTCATTTAGGGATGAGCCAATCACAGAAATTAATATTAGTATAAAGCTTTTTGTATAAACTGCTTATTAAAAAGCTAATATTTGGTAAAATTAATTTAGGGATGAGCCAAATGCGGAAATTAACATTGGTATAATGTTTTTTGTATAAACTACTTATTAAAAAGCTAATATTTGGTAAGGTTCATTTAGGGATAAGCCAAACAGAGAAATTAACAACTGTCGATTCAATATTTTTTGTATTTTTAACATTACCTCTTTTTTAATATGACGTTGAATAAATGCCATATTTTAAGGTCCCATTTTTCATTTCTCACATAAATAGTGTTTAGAGTAATTTGTCAAATAGAGCGTTATTGAATTTTCAACAACCATATACCTAATATTAACGGAATATATGCAGTATCCAATGAATAAAGTTTTTTTCTTAATAAAAAATGAAATGGCGATTTAAGTTTACAAATTTTGTCAATGTCTTGACATTTTGTTTCAAGTAAAGGATATGCTTTATAGTTCGTATTAAAATTATAAAATTCATATTAATATAATCGTATTTTTATATAAAATGTTATATTACTTCACTATAAAAAGAGGAATTTAACATTTATTTATTTATATAAAAAGAGGAATTAGAATAAACTATCGGTAACGGCAGTTAGATTTGAGTGAAATATTTGTACTTATTGACAATTATCACATGTTTATTTTCTAGTGCAGACGCACAAGTATCGTTGATGTTTATTTGTCTCTTAGACACTGCTCGCATGAAGTCGTTCATATAACTCGTAGCGTAGAATAAAACTTCAAATAGCTATCTTTTGAAAAACTACCATTATTTATCTGACTGATTATGAGTATATTCAATTAATTATTTAGTTATTTATTTAACCGTTTATTCACTGAAACAAACTATTTTTGATTCAGTGAATAAACGAAATAAAAATACCAAAGTGACCCTTTCATGGTTCCCTTTTATGGACGGACGGATGAAAAATATTACTAATGTAATTCTTTCCTACCATAATTCCTTTGGAATCTCTCTGATCCGGAAACTTGATATGCCAAAATAAAAACTAACATTAAAAATAATCCTAACATTAATATAATCAATAGCCAATTAATTTTAACAAATCCTATAACGTAACCATTTAATGAAAACGTGGTGATTAAATATCAACATATTAAGAAAAAATTAGGATGTAAGGTTTAATTTTATGTGGTTAATTATCGTATAATATTTGTTATTTTAACTCGATTTCTTCACTGTTTGTGAAAATACAGTGACTGAAGCAATTTTCTCCAAACAATCACCACTTTAATAAACAACAATCGATTTTTACCGCCGATGCGTCATCAGCTTGTTTAGACTTTCCATTAGACCTTACAAAGGTCGTGGCTGACGACAACGGCCTCGCTTACGTTACGTCGACTAACGTCTTCCTGCCCCATGGTGTTAGAATATATTATAAGCTATTACACATAGCTAGCGTTGTTGCTCATTTTATTGATGTATAGTGTACAGTCTTTCTCTTCTACTAACGTCGTACTTCACAGTTGCTGGGGTGAGAGTTGTCTGGACACAGTTAAATAGAGATGGTAAGAAAATTTCTACATATAAACGTAACATGAGTAGTCCGCCAACTTAATGATTACTTGCTTATGTACCTAGATACTCTATCCCAGAATTAGGCGTTTTGTAATTGATTACCAATTACATGATTACACGTAATATAATTTTGAATCACTACAATTACGATTACGTCCTGGTTAATTCGTAATTACCTGTAAAACAAAAGAATTGCCATGATCTGTAATCGTTATGTATATAACAGTACTTGTAATGGACGTGATTTATAATCGCGCGTGATTACACTAATAATTACTTGTAATGGACGTGATTAATAATCGGACGTGATTACAATAAAAACTTTTATACAAAATAAAAATTCTAAGAGTAAATGTCATTAGATTTAAGACTATTTATTTTAAATTTTAGCTTCAAAAACTACTACCAATTAAGGATTCCGTCTTGTGAATCTTGTACCTGTATTAAATTGCTATTCAGTTGCCATCAAACAACAAAGTCAATGTGTAATTATACTTTGACTAGTGTCTAAGCTCCATCTGGAAAAGAAGCCGTATAGATAAATATCCTATGTTATAAAACGAACAATTATTTTATGTAATTTGCTTATATGTATTTATGAATAAAGTTGATATGCGCTCGTTCGTTCGGTTAACGGAATAATGTAATCGACTGTACTGATTACATGGAATCTTAGTTACAAAGAATTAAAATTCCTGGTATATGAATCTCATTACTACGTAATCATACGACGAGACTTCTAGTAATTTTGATTATCAAAATAATCACATTACTGAGTAATTGCAATTACAGGAATCAGTTTCATAATTGACCAGCTGTGCCCGCGACTTCGTTCGCGTGGTATTTGGAGTAAGAATGGTTTAGTGTTTTTTTTATCAGAGCTTTATGAGCATAAAGTTTACTAAAATGTTAATAGATGGCGTTGGTAGCCAAATCGGTTCCGTTGGTTCTGATTTAGCGTGCAAAATGAACGTAAACTAAAGGTTGATGTATATTTTTTTTATTTATGAACCGATTTAAACCAAACCAGCGAGCCTAAGCTAATCTAAATACATCACTGAAAACCGCATCCAAATCGACTCAGTCGTGTTTGAGATAGCCGTACACAACGAAGATAAACAAACAAAACTTCCAAAAACTGTTATTTTACGTTTAGTAGCGTGTCGTTAGCACTTAGTTTTACTTAAAAATATTCAATGTACAGACTCAGTTATTTACGATTTTATTATATGTATGTATGTTAAACTTACATAGAATAAAAGCAATAATTTGCATCCAAACCCGCTCTATCTATGTACTAATTGCACGACTACAGATAACTTTACTATGAGGTAGTGAAAACTTGCCATGATTGTTTTGTTACAAAACTTCTAATAACCGTTATTTTAGGTTTAGTAGCAAGTCTTTAGCACTTAGTTTTATTTAAAAATATTCAATGTACTGACTTAGTTATTTACGATTTTATTATATGTACCGATTAAACTTGCATAGAATAAAAGCAATAATTTGCATCTAAACCTGCTCTATCTATGTACTAATTGCACGACTACAGATAAGTTTACTATGAGGTAGTGAAAACTTACCATGATTGTTTTGTTTTTAACAAATAACATTGAAGAAAAACTTGTATTACTTTAAAACCATATTTTTACTAGCGTTCTGATTCTCAAATATATAGGAACATTGAAATGTAGCATAAAATTTCGAAAAATGTTCGTCCGATAGGTCGGAAGTTACTAACAATTCTGCCCCCTTTTTGTTCATATGTGTTGCACTTTTCTAGATTTCCAATTGTTCTCCCTCTGGGATGCATCCAGAAGGTCGGAATCCTGACAAATATTGATACTGCAGTAATTAAAACCGCCCTCTGGTGGACAATTATAGAACTATGTTTTACTCTAACTGTGTAATGAGATTTTTCTTTTAAAGGAATCGGATGTAACGAATTAAGTAATTGCAATTTTAAATAATAACCTGAACGTTGCATAATTTTTCTTCGATAATTCATAAACTTTTTCACAATTAAATGAAACTACGTGATGTAGTATTATTTCTACTTTCTTTAAGTTCTTTACCACAACCTAGGTTTCGTTGTATTGCAACATCTTCAGGTGTTTCTTTGCTAATAGCCCACATCAAGATGTTGTAATACAAATGAAGCTAGATCGTGGTAAAGAACTTAAAGAAAGTAGAAATAATACTACATCACGTAGTTTTATTTAATTGTGAATAATGAATTTCTACAAAATTAACGCCAAATATATTCAACGTAAACTTTTATAAAATTTAATGTAAATTTATCCGTTTGCTGAGGAGCAAATACTTTATATACACACAGCAAGACTTTTTTATATGTGATGATATATTGGGATCGCCTCATTACTAGTGAGGTTTTGAAAATAAAATAGTGAGATAGATACTTGTGCGTAATTTTAAATTATATGTACCTGTACGAATAATCTAGATAATAGTCGGTAAATTATCAATTACTATATTTTTTAATTTTTTTACTAAGTTACTTAGTAATACTAGCGTGACCCGTGCGAAGTCTTCGCATTATAAATTATTCAACTCAATTTAATAAATCAAAATTGATTGCAGGTATTCAATTCATTTCTAATTTTGCACACTGCTTATTACGTTTTTATTCCATTATGAAGCTCAGATGACAGATCAAACAAATATTTTACTAAAATTGACATATAGAGGAGCAAGTATCAAAAGCATTGAGCTAAAGCGCCACTTTATTTATACGTGAGTGGATTTGAAATTAAACAAAAATTTTACCGACCGTCAATCATATTGACGTTGAGCCGTTAGATGGCAGCATTGCTGTTTTGTGTATATAATTTTAATAATTAATTAATTTGCAAAAACAATAGCAATAATAAATTGTTTAGTTGTGAATGCCGGTAGAGCAAGCAATTATCTATAAAATGATATATAATTTATGTGGATTAGTTGTGAGGTTTTTTCTAAAAAGGGAGAGTAACATCTTAACCTTAGCATATTAATATATTTGATGATGATGATTATCTTGCGGTTAAGCATTAGATTCTACATGTTCTTTAATTCCAAAGATTTGAAAGGAGTATATCCTTTCAAATCTTTGGAATTAATAGTTATTGAATTGGAGAAATATATAGATAGATAAACCGGGAATATAAACGTTCAAAACCTACAGCAACACATTTTTCAGTGAGTAAAATATGCGAGAAATTGAATAAATTTTGCAAAGAAATGTCAGGATGTCATCTGCCGTTTTCTTTTTCTCGAAAATATGTTTTCTTTTGAGGCCTTAAAATAGGCAGCTCGTTAATTGAAATCCGACATAAAAATCGCTTAACTGTCGTGAAAGCTATAAATTAATACGAAAGATACCGTATAATTTGGTCACCCATTGACGGCAGAATATGTGCGTCAATGAATATAAAAATAGGAATTCAAGGACTTTCGTTACAGAGTGCCACTTGGAATTTCTTGTATAAGACTACTTATAAATATTAGTTTCTCACGTTCATTTCACATATTTTGGAATTTAATTCGAGATCGACATTTCTCATCTAAATTATAGGTCCATGATTGGAAATAAATCCTTTTCAACCTAATAAAAGTAACTTCTTTAACGACTTCAAAAATAATATTAAAATAAGTTACGAGGGTTTAAACTTTGCGAATTTGTAGCCTATTCGAAGTTGCGAATTTAAAGGTTATTTTAAAACTGCGAGTTCGTGGAAAATTCTTGAGGTTGCGATTTCGAAGCCAATTTGAAATTGCGAATTGGAAGCGAATTTGAAGTTGCGAATTCGAAGTACGTTTAAAATTGCCAATTCGAAGTATTTTATGTAGCCCATTGAATTTAGATCCAATGAACAAATCTGCACTGCATTCAGAAAAACAAATTACTAATCTTGTGTGATTTTCATTGAAGTATGTTCTCTACTTTGTTAATTATTATATTTGTGTTGATTTTTCTGAAGAAAAATGTTCTGTAACTATAACAATATATATATATATATATACGTATAATTGTGTTAAGAAAATGTACCTGTTTATATGCATTTTTTTTTCATTCTAAAACTAAATGTTCCACTTTAGTTCCGCTTTAATACACCTAATTATGATACCTTTAGTGGTGAAATATAGTACGTAAACAATATTTTAAGTAAAAATAAAAGACAAAAAAGAACATTTTTAGCAAATGAGCTTTTTGTTTCTGTGATCCCAAAAAAAATGTTTAACAGAAATAAAACATGACTACTTTGTTGTAGATGCTGGATTGGTTGAACCTCAACTTCTTATGCCACCTCGAAATGTAAAAGTCCATGAAATGTTTTATTTGTTTTTTTTAATAATTATTAAATACGCCTTTATTAAAGCTTAGAATAGACCCTAGAGTTTTGCACCGAAATGCTACAAATCAATCCCTTTACATAGTCGTTACATAGTTGTATCAAAAAAAACCGGAAGTGAATTTTATATATATCACAAATAAATATAAAGTTCAGGTTAAAACTTATCTGAACTTCTAGCTAAAAAATGTTATGCTTCATAATCGCTTCGTAATTAATTTTTAAAACATAAATCATAATTTTCATAAATTGTATCGGAAGATCAAGCATGGAATTAAATAATTTATTTACAACATCTGTTCAAACCCTCCAAAGCCTTTTATAATTAGTCTCACTTAGGAACATTTTAAAAAAATACGCCTCTATCACAAATGAATAAAAAAATCAGTGGATTCTTGTTATATATACATTATCCATGAATACGTAAAAGGAAATTCGAGAATGGGTGTAATTTATCAACGGAAAATAGAAACATAATAACACGTGTGGCTGGGAGAAGCAAAGTGCGGAACAAAAGAATTTTCCAAAATAAAAATAACGATAATACTTTTTCGCGTTTTTAAACGTCGCGTTGTTAAAATATGCTGGCACACGTGTAAGAGACGATTCGTAACGATGCCACCTATACACATGCGTGTACTTGTGTACAGGATTTCAATAAAGATATTTAGCTAAAATTAAATAAAATAAAGAGAATATTTCACTAAAATCATGGATTTAAAACAGATATTTAAAAAAAAATACCATGTGTAGGTAAAATAGATATTAAGTATTTATAAAAATGTATTAAATTATATTTACCGTCCACTTCCAGGAAATTCTATTATCAGTTTTAAGAAACTGTTTACATCAGGGTAGAGGTTTTCCTTTTTTTTTCACGGCGACCTGGACCATAAAAACCACTGATAAAAATGCATTGACGCCTTCCAGATTAGTTGAGATGCTAACAACACATTTTGTTGGTGTCTTGGACTGCTCATTGGACCACCGAATCTATGAAAAAAAAATCGGCATTCTCGATAGACAGTTATTCGTCGAGTACTCAGACCATAGTATAAACAGAAATGAAGAACACCTGGAGCTAGGCATCCTTCTGGGAAAGGTCGGGGGAAAAACATCGTTACCGAGGATCGACTTGTTGCGCTGACCAGATCACAAGCATCCTACAATTGCGAGAACTTGCACTAGTCTTACGGCCAACGAACGCCAAGCAATTTCTTCGTGTCCAAATCAATGAGATTAATTATTTAATTAAAGTTATCCTAGGTCCAAAATTACTAAGCGGAGACATCTGGAATAACAGATTTTTTTTCCAAAATTTGAGAATTGTGAAAATAATTTCTTTTTTTTTATTAAATAGATAATTTCGTCGACTGCACTAACCTTCAACAAATTGAAAAAAAGAAAGTATTTGTCTCTTGAATGGTAATGAGTAAAATTTCCCTGGAATATATTTTTCTTGAAGAAACACCTAAACTAGAACTTCGATTTTGATCAAATAAATATTTCGTAATCTATATAAATTACGCAATGGCTCCATGTCCAATAAAAAATAATATACTAACTATTGATTGTATGAATTAAATATGATAAGTACAGGTAGGTTAACCTTACCTATAGACGGTACTGACTACAACAGTAACATTCACTGATTCCGAATACCCATAATAGTTGTTCAAAACCAATTCAAACCATATTTGTTCAAAACCAATTTAACCTTATCTATGACTCATGTTTAAATAAATGTAAATTGAACATCACAACTGTAAATTTTTAATGAATGTGAATTTAAAATAATTTGGTGTGATTAAAAACATAGAAAGTAAACTCGTAAGCGAGCTAGGCTCCATTAAAGATGCGCTGCACATAATAAAATATAGTTGAAATAAATAGAGAAGTAACCACATCGTCCTGTATAATGTAAACTTTATCTCATGTAAGTCCTTGTTTCAATTCTAAGAAACATACAAACTCAATTATAATACAAATGTGCGTCTTTATTAACTGCACGCTCCGAGTCAGTGGCTGGAGTAATCTCGCTCCCGCTCCAAATAGATCAGTTGCGTACTTAGCGCCAGGAAAATATTTATCTGGTCGCCTCCATTCACACTCGGCCATCCTATTTATACCACGTCTGCCATATAAACATTAGTCAAACCGTCCGCGCTTCATCCAACTTAGACGATTACGTCAAACTATAATATCATTTGCGACTGACACTTCTCGGCTCGTAACTCGCTACGCTTTTATTACGTTTTGATGAGTTTTACTGTATTCTAAACATTGCACTGGCTCACAAACAGCTTTTGGTGTAGAGAGATGCCCATCTTTAATTTCGGAGAAGAAAATGTTTCTGGTTACGAAAGAGAAAATTATATAAGACAAAAGTTAAAATGCGAGTCTTGTGCATTTGCATTTCCATACCGATATATTATAACTCTGAAGCACTGAGGGCCTGAGCTTGCTTCAGGTTTATTTTCAGTTTCGTGCTATCTCCGGCTATATCTCTCCGTTTTTGGCTCTTAATATCCTCAATCGGTCAATTATTTATGTCAAGTGACCAGAGAGAATATCAGAGAAAGATCTGGCAGCATAGTCAAATGGGCAAACTTACAGTGTGCAAACTTGATAGAATCTACGCATAATACGAACGCTTTTTTTCTCCATTTTTATATATAGTTGTATAACGTGCGCAATGGACAGGAAGATATCGATGATGCTGAGATATAGTCTTGGAGAAGAATGCTACGTCTCATATATCATGAATAGTCAAAAGTATAAACAAATCTATCCCAAATTTCACCAAGAAGAGACTGAGGCGAATGATTGTTTTCCTCATCTTTCTATACTGATCCAAATCCTGGAGAATGTGCGCAATGGACAGGAATAAAATCGATGCTTTTGGAATTTGTTATTGGAAGACAACGCTACGTACACCATGAAATGCTAAAGGACCCAATAAATCCATACCTGACCAACTCCAAATTAAGACTAAATTGTGACGCTGGTTTCTTTGACCATATAGCTCATAGACAACTAAATAACCTAGACAAACTGGATGTTATAGGAAAATATAATAAACGTCGCGGACGATATTCTAACTGCTGGACTGCCACCTTGAAACAAACCGAAGAGTGATAGCATGGAAACAGCTAGTCAGCTCTTCTAACGAGTCACTTCAGGGTAGGCATGACACTGTCGCGAAGATGAGTAAAATATCCTTAAATATTTCTGCACGTAGTCTCTTTCACTTCTTCTAGCGTCTAGACCTTCTTAGCTTAGACGTAAACATTTACAGAGTTCGTAGAATTTTAATAATATTATACAAATATAACATTGTGAACAATATATATATATATATATATATATATATATATATACATAGCCAAAAAAAGTTAGGTCCTACTTTAAAGTCAAAAGTGTGTTTATAAAATGATTGAAAAATAATGAGGATGATGTAAACAAACAAATGGGTGGCGATCCGTGTTTTTATAAACATATTTCGTTGTTGCATTACTCAATAGAGTACGGCCGTGCTAATAAAGTTTAATAGAAACTTCTTAATGTATTATAATGTAATTTTCCCAATTTTTTTGGAAGAGACATATTGATACAGGTATTGCTGTTTTCATCATACGCTTAAAGAAGCACCAAGACCCTAAAGGACAAAACAAACAAAAAACATATTTTGAAAGAGAGGAATAGCAACATTTTTTTTAAGATGCTGTTTTTCATCTTCTTTCGGCATAATTTTTCATTAACAAAAACTAAGAAATATTGTAAAATTCATCTAAAAAATACATTTTTTTTAGAAAATACTTAGTGATTTTGTAATTTCACATATCACGAAGTTATATTAGCTTCAGAAATGTTTCACAATAAATTAATTTCGATAACAAATCATCCATATATTTACTTAAGCAACGCTCATTCATCTGTTATGACTATAACTCCTACTTGCTGACATTCATGTTTACGTTCTATAGGGATTATTTACATCAAAGGGTTGAACCGCATATAATTTTCAAAATACTTGGTGATTTTATAGTTTTATATATCATGAGTTATATTACTTTCAGTAATGTCTTATAATAAATTAATTTCGATGACAAATTATCCATATATATACTTAAGCAACGGTCGTTCAACTGTTGCGAATATAACGCCTGCTATTTACTTGCTTACATTCATGTTTACGTTCTGTAGGGATTATTTACATCAAAGGATTGGAGCGCGTATTGTTAACGAACCATTACTCTTTGTCGATACGGACCTGTCCGAATAATTAATGCGTGAAAAAAGTGATGAAACAGGGAAAATGAGATTAAAAATAAAATGCGATTCACATCGCACCAACCGATCGAAAACACACCCCGCCACGCGCTCGAATAGCCGTATATTTACGAAAATTTGTCCGATTCCGGTTGTGCGGAATTATATTTAGCGCGCCCACGCCGCGTCCGCAGCGAGCGCGGCGGGCGGCGCGGCGCCAATATAGTTGCATCTGCTCGTTGACGCAAATGCGCCCACCGAAAGAAAAACTGTTCAGTACAAAGGTACTTATGCATGTGTGCCGAGAACAACGTTCCTTAAAAATTATCTATAGTATTTATTTGCATGGCTATAAAAAAATCGTAACTGGCACAGTGACGCAACTTTCAACGTAAAGCTGTGCTTGTATTGCAAGTATTTAAAAAAAAATCAAATTTGGAACAGGCGATATTAATTTCCTGTGAATGTTTTTCTTTTTTTAAAATATAACTCGCAATCAATATCGAATAAATAACGAACGCCATATAATCAAAGAATCGAATAAATGGTGGTAGTTTCTTAAAACTCTGTTTCATCTTTGGTTAACATGTAAAAAACATAGATGTCGCTAAAAACGTTCAGAGCGCCATATCACAAGGACTTTGTATTATATATGTGTCAGTGTTCTTGTGGTATGGATATAATTATGAAACACAGATTCGGACAATAATTATTGGCGAAATACAAAAAAGTACGACTAATAAAGGGGAAATTACCAAATTGCACGTTATAAATATCACAGAATTTTATTCTCGAATAAAGATTAAAATTACCGGTAAAGTGATTTCAAGTACAAGAATATTCATCGTGAACGAGGTAAATTTTTTGGTAAGTAATAATTAACTGTAATAATTAGTTATATCACATCAAATAAGGACAAAAAACAAAGGGACATGTTAGTGAAGTGAATTGTTCACTATTTTCCTTTATTTAATTTAAAGAAAACTTACATAAACTTTCTTTTGTATGGCAACAATTGACACTAGCATAACCAAAAGTTAATTAATTTAAAACAAGATGGCGCTGATAGTATTTTATACAGTCCCTAAAAACGTATGAACTTTGGTCCATAGACAACGTGCGACGGTTCCTAAAAACGCGTGAACTTTGTAATGCTACAGTATTCATCAGTTAAAAATTGGACAGTAGAAACTATATATTGAAATTGTATGTTATTTTATTATAGTCTATTTATATGCGTTTGATGACTCTGCAATTAATAGTTTCAGATAGTTATATAAGCGCTCAGTGTGCCGTATTTTCGTGCATCGTTCTCTCGTAGTGACCTCCGTCCAATGCCGGGGAGACGTATTTTAACATCAAAATGAAAAGAAAACTGCTTGCACAATAAATAAGGAAAGGTTAAAATGTCTCTGTATAAAAGTTGCTGTCGAGAACAACCATCCAGGGCGTTTTTGAAACTGTTGTCTGTCTATTTTGTTTATGGAACCTTAATCCGTGCAATACGTCTGTCTATTTTGTTTATGGAACCTTAAGCCGCGCAATACGTCTGTCTATTTTGTTTATTGAACCTTAAGCCGCGCAATACGTCTGTCTATTTTGTTTATGGAACCTTAAGCCGCGCAATACGTATGTCTATTTTGTGTATGGAACCTTAAGCCGCACAATACTGAATACCAACGAAGAAACTCACAATTTTGTTACACGACGACAATATATGTTTGAAAAGAACCTTTTTTAGCTTATTATGAGTCAATTTAAACGCAACGTATACTTTGTTTAAGGTATGAAAGTCAAATATTACACGCCACGTTAACATTTAACTCAGACTTAAAAAAAACTCTGACGTACGCAAGTGACGCTATTTGCGAGTAATTAAATCTGAGTAAATTATTACCGTAACTGTTCCAACAATAAAAGATGTTTGAGGCGTGTTAATTAAAATTTTATGGTTCTTTTCAATTGCCAGTGCCCTTTTAGTTCCAGCTTGTACGCGTTCCGCTTTAAGCAATATCACAATTGTTTATACAGCTGTTAGGTAATTGATGTAGCTAGATATTTTTTTCGAATTTCTCTCGAAAATATAAGACGCGAATCATCTATAATAAATATTGAAAAACGATTTATTTTTCAGTAAGGATTTCTTTTTGTTTTCACCATTTTCTTAGTCCTAATTATATTTAAATTTTTCATTATCATAAATAGAACATCCATGTGAAAAGGAAACTTAGAAAAAACACTGAATTGTCAGTATATTCGATTTTTCTTTTTGTAAAATAATACACGTCGCGTCGCGTCGTATATCACTTTGATAATGTACTACTACTGTTTAAAAATGTATTAGTATTTTTTGTACTTAGTACCGCTTAAGCCTATCTTTAAGGTTGCAATAATGCATCTCCACAACGAGATAAGCTATGAAAAAAATTATTGCTTGTAATTGTTCTATTTTTTCTATTTTTTCGACTTCCTATACCAATTTAATATACTGCATGTAACCTTTGCGCGCAATCCAAAATCCTGAACTGCTTCAGTTCAGGATAAGAAATCTGAAATTTAAGCAACTAGTACACTAGTTTCAAAAGTTTTCTTTCATAGAATCTAAACTCCTGAACTGAAGCGCGCGCAAGAAATCTGAAACTTAAGCAACTAGTACACTAGTTTCAAAAGTTTTCTTTCATATAACCCAAACTCCTGAACTGAAACGCGCGCAAGATATCTGAAACTTAAACAACTAATACGCTAGTTTCAAAAGTTATCTTTGATAGAAGTATACAGAATACTAAACGGACTTCTATTACGAATGCTTTACGCAATGTCACAATTGTTTTTTATACTAACTCGGTACGCAATGCGAAATCCTAAATCGAAACGTATGAAAATTCCTGAATCTTAACCAACTATTAGTATAGTTTAAGGAGTTTACTCTTGTATAGGTATACAGTAGTTATAAACGAGTCTTAATGAGAAATCCTTCAAGCTATGTCAAAATTATTTGTATCTTGGTGCATAACCTGAACTCCTAAGTCTAACCGTGTACGCTTTTAATCTAGTTGCAAAAGTATTCTTTTATAAAGTATTTTTTTGTATAGTGATTTCTTGTTTGGATAGTGATTTATAGTGATTTTTTTTTATTTGATTGTATAGTGATTTTTTTGTATAGTGATCTTGGCTCTAATTAATAGGTTACGGAGCATAAAAACTCAAATCTTGAGTGAGTTGGTTAACAGAACTTGAGAAAATAATGCTTCACACATTACAAGGTAATTGCAGGCGCGCGGTTCGGAATCAAGTCGCATGGCAAACATTTTTTAGATTTCTTGGCAATCAAAATTGGTGTGTAGATA
Source organism: Druceiella hillmani (assembly GCA_039881145.1). Classification (NCBI taxonomy): domain Eukaryota; kingdom Metazoa; phylum Arthropoda; class Insecta; order Lepidoptera; family Hepialidae; genus Druceiella; species Druceiella hillmani. The sequence goes on along the minus strand of JAYKKI010000052.1, from coordinate 15,560,974 downwards.
AAGAGATAAATCAATTGTGGTGTGAATGTGCTTATGAAGCAATATACAGTTAGCGTCTTCTCTTCATTGAACTGGATTATTTCAAATATAAAAAAGCTTTCTTCGTAACTAATAGTTTCCTGTATAATCTTCCTCTGTAAAAAAGATTGAAATAATGCAATGTGTTTGTATTTAAAATATAAAAAAGCTCTCTCCGTAACTAATAATTTCTTGTGAAATCTTCATCTGTAAAAAAGATTGAAATAATGCAATGTTTTTGTATTGAAAATATAAAAAAGCTCTCTCCGTAACTAATAATTTCTTGTGTAATCTTCCTCTGTAAAAAAGATTGAAATAATGCAATGTTTTTGTATTTAAAATATAAAAAAGCTCTCTCCGTAACTAATAATTTCTTGTGTAATCTTCCTCTGTAAAAAAGATTGAAATAATGCAATGTTTTTGTATTTAAAATATAAAAAAGCTCTCTCCGTAACTAATAATTTCTTGTGTAATCTTCCTCTGTAAAAAAGATTGAAATAATGCAATGTTTTTGTATTTAAAATATAAAAAAGCTCTCTCCGTAACTAATAATTTCTTGTGTAATCTTCCTCTGTAAAAAAGATTGAAATAATGCAATGTTTTTGTATTTAAAATATAAAAAAGCTCTCTCCGTAACTAATAATTTCTTGTGTAATCTTCCTCTGTAAAAAAGATTGAAATAATGCAATGTTTTTGTATTTAAAATATAAAAAAGCTCTCTCCGTAACTAATAATTTCTTGTGTAATCTTCCTCTGTAAAAAAGATTGAAATAATGCAATGTTTTTGTATTTAAAATATAAAAAAGCTCTCTCCGTAACTAATAATTTCTTGTGTAATCTTCCTCTGTAAAAAAGATTGAAATAATGCAATGTTTTTGTATTTAAAATATAAAAAAGCTCTCTCCGTAACTAATAATTTCTTGTGTAATCTTCCTCTGTAAAAAAGATTGAAATAATGCAATGTTTTTGTATTTAAAATATAAAAAAGCTCTCTCCGTAACTAATAATTTCTTGTGTAATCTTCCTCTGTAAAAAAGATTGAAATAATGCAATGTTTTTGTATTTAAAATATAAAAAAGCTCTCTCCGTAACTAATAATTTCTTGTGTAATCTTCCTCTGTAAAAAAGATTGAAATAATGCAATGTTTTTGTATTTAAAATATAAAAAAGCTCTCTCCGTAACTAATAATTTCTTGTGTAATCTTCCTCTGTAAAAAAGATTGAAATAATGCAATGTTTTTGTATTTAAAATATAAAAAAGCTCTCTCCGTAACTAATAATTTCTTGTGTAATCTTCATCTGTAAAAAAGATTAAAATAATGCAACATTTTTGTATTTAAAATATAAAAAAGTTCTCCGTAACTAATAATTTTTTGTGTAATCTTCATCTGTAAAAAAGATTGAAATAATGCAATGTTTTTGTATTTAAAATATAAAAAAGCTCTCTCCGTAACTAATAATTTCTTGTGTAATCTTCAGCTGTAAAAAAGGTTGAAATTTGTAAAAAACGTGAAGCAAAAATATTTTTTGTTTCCTTTCCATACGATAAGAGTATTTCGTAAATATTGGACCCCATGTCATACTCTTGTGTATAGAGAAAGCACAACTTTATCATTTTTTAAGTCCTTACTTATCTTCAAAACAAACCCCAGTAACTCGGTTCACGCGTTTTTTTCGAATTTTACATTGTCCGTGGTATGGTAATGATTAGCAAATTTTATTAGGGTCTAGATGCATTTTGTTCCTAGAACGGCAAACCGACAGAATATTGAGATCTATTTGTAGTTCTGCAATATTTAGATGGTGTGCAAACATAAGACGTTTAGCATATAAAATTCCCTGCTTAATACGTTTATAAAATGCCGAGTAATGGTAGTTCGAGGTGAGAGACCTGTGGTAAGCGACAAACTGACTTCAACCCTTAAGGCCATTAATAAAGTGGTTTACTTAATTATAGGCCTTGTTGAAGTCAGTGTGGATAGGGTTTACGTTTACGTTTATTTATTAGTATTTGCAATATTCGTTATATATGGTGGCTTACGTTTATTTATTAGTATTTGCAATATTCGTTATATATTCAACCATATTTGTCGAAGTAAACTTTTCTGATAGGAAGCCATATTAATTTGAAGTGAAATGAGGTTTAATATAAATAATTTTAAAAATAAAAGACAAAAATAATACGAAAAATAGATCGAATAAATATGGAACGAAGTTAGTTAAATCACCTGTTATTCGAGTAGGCGTTACGTACGTAAATTTTCCAGGATTTTGGAAAGTTGCCGGTACGTAATTGTAAGTTAAATATATAATAAAGCGGAGTTGTAAATGCGTGGGCACTATTTTTAATAAAGACAAAGATGTTAGGTCAGTACCTAGTCCTTTTTATACGTCCAAATTTAGAAGTGTTTTGAGAGTCTCTTTCCGGAGTATAGCTTTCTCTTCTGTGTTGACTGAGAAATGTTTGATTGTTAAATATTTTTTGACGTCATTTTCTGCAAACCTGCTATAAACGGAAAATAAGTAATCAACAAAAAGGTTTGCGCTGGAAATACCCGTTGAAGCTGTTTACCCCATGTAACGCGTCTCGAGTAGAACGTTGCTAGTAGAATTTTTGCGTTTAAATTTCGTACTTAACCAGAAGAGTTTTGAATTATTGATAATTTGACTACCAACATTACGTAAATAGTTTTATATATTGTTCAGACCGAGATTTAAACAAGTTGAACTTTAGTTGTTTTTTTTTGTATACATTTTGAAAGTAATTCATAATTTTTTTGATACATTTACATATTTTGATTAATATTTAGATCTAGAATTATATTCAAATGTATTTTGTTAAAATTTTCCTTAAGTTTTTATATTCACCTTGGCGAATGTTAAATATAATATCAATCTAGTAGAATTTCTCAAGATATTTCTTACTTCAAAATGGACTGAAATATCCAATTTGTATAATAATTATCCTACCTACTAAGAGATCGTTCGGAATTATGTGCACATATTAAAGGAAAATCACACAAAGACAAGTCAAGAAGATTATTGGTAACATTATCAATATCCATTATATTGTATTAAATTATTTAAATTATAGTGTTCAAATAATTACTTTGTAAAATACGAGCACTTTCATCGTTTTTTTTGCGCCAATTTGTTGGAGGGACGTTAAAATTACGAATAATCAGAATATCTGAATTTGGATTAGCAATACATACGTTATATAAATTTGAAAGAAAACTCTCGAACTTTAGGGTTGAAGCATTGTACATCCCTGAAATGTTAATTACTTACGACCCTGTATCAACCAGAAGTTTGATCTCTATCATCCGCTTTTGCTCATATCTTCATATTTCTTGAGAACAGCGTTAAGAATAACATTTTACTTTTTTTAATTAGTGAGGCACTAGATTTAACTCACTGAAACACCTAAGACCGTTCGTCGAATAGCTCGGAGTTATGAATAGAGAATCATCCATGTTCCAGCTAAAATTATTTCATCCTAACATTTATTCAACACCTCCAAAAAAATCGTTGGTTTTGGTCCTCAAATATTAAACTTTTTATAAAATGTATTTAGCACGACCAAAGTTCGAAATAAAATAATGTTAGAAAAGTAATTTCTACCTAATTCTAAAATTCAAAATTTATTCAATACCTCCAAAAAAATCGTTGGTTTTGGTCCTCAAATATTAAACTTTTTATAAAATGGATTTAGCACGACCATAGTTCGAAATAAAATAATGTTAGAAAGTAATTTCTACCTAATTCTAAAATTCAAAATTTATTCAATACCTCCAAAAAAATCGTTGGTTTTGGTCCTCAAATATTAAACTTTTTATAAAATGTATTTAGCACGACCAAAGTTCGAAATAAAATAATGTTAGAAAAGTAATTTCTACCTAATTCTAAAATTCAAAATTTATTCAATACCTCCAAAAAAATCGTTGGTTTTGGTCCTCAAATATTAAACTTTTTATAAAATGGATTTAGCACGACCATAGTTCGAAATAAAATAATGTTAGAAAGTAATTTCTACCTAATTCTAAAATTCAAAATTTATTCAATACCTCCAAAAAAATCGTTGGTTTTGGTCCTCAAATATTAAACTTTTTATAAAATGGATTTAGCACGACCATAGTTCGAAATAAAATAATGTTAGAAAGTAATTTCTACCTAATTCTAAAATTCAAAATTTATTCAATACCTCCAAAAAAATCGTTGGTTTTGGTCCTCAAATATTAAACTTTTTATAAAATGGATTTAGCACGACCATAGTTCGAAATAAAATAATGTTAGATAAGTAATTTCTGCCTAATTCTATTGGGTTGTTCAGTATTACTTATAAAATGATTTGGCAAACCTTCATCTTTTCTTAAGTAGATTCTGCCATTGCCCGCCTAAACTTTAACGAGTTTACTTTTCCGAAGAAAAGCTTAGCTGTTTGGTTGCTTACAGAAGATCCTCACATACATAGGTGGGATTATTTATATTCCCGTCGATCCCCACATGAAATAAACTCAATTTATTTTTCGATTTTCTTTAACTGTTTGACGACAGTTAAAATTGTGTTAAGATATCGTGGCTTAGACGGTTTTAAAATTATGATCTCGATCTTTGAAAATTTTTCTTTATCTTGGCTACTCTATATACCACAAATATAATATTGTCTCGCAATCCACCATTTGTAAGCGACAGAAGTTGCATCGAGAGGTTGATGAGACGTTCAGAGCGATATTCCGGTGTCCGTTGAATCTCCAGATTGCTTTCCCTTGATTGCTGTTCAACAGTATGAAGTTTTATCTGCAATTTATTGTATTGCGATAGTATTTGTCGATTCCGCAATTTGAGTTTGCTAATTAATTAGGTTGTTTTTCTAAAACTGTTTTATACTCGTCTAAAGTATTCGCTATTGATATTATGCTTTCTTTTATGTCCCATATCTCTTTTTCAATATTTTTTAAATTTTTTATTTCCTCTTTGAAATTATTAAATTGTTTATTATATATATATATATATATATATATATATATATATATATATATATATATATATATATATGTCGTCAATTGATTGAAGTCGATAGACAGTTGTGACTATCCATCTCTAACAGGTGTTTAAGCATTTGTGTGTACTCTGCGCATTTACGTTTTTTTTATTCATAGAAAACATCTTTCCAAATGATCTCCCTCGTATCCCGGCGCAGCTGAAGTGAAATTTCATTGTACAACTGGGGTGCATTATAAAATCATTTATTTAAATTTAATGAGTACATTAAATGGAGTTATTTGCTATTTTCTCATTATTAATTTGAATAATAATTTCTTATAACTGTGTTAGGAATTGTTAAAAGGTATGACCACTTACAACTAAATGAGATATAAAGGAGGATTTTTCTCATTATTAATTTGAATAATAAGTTCTTATAACTGTGTTAGAAATTGTTAAAAGGTATGACCACTTACAACTAAATGAGATATAAAGGGGGATTTTTCTCATTATTCATTTGAATAATAATTTCTTATAACTGTGTTAGGAATTGTTAAAAGGTATGACCACTTACAACTAAATGAGATATAAAGGAGGATTTTTCTCATTATTCATTTGAATAATAATTTCTTATAACTGTGTTAGAAATTGTTAAAAGGTATGACCACTTACAACTAAATGAGATATAAAGGGGGATTTTATCACATGTTTAAGAAAAAATGAGTTATCAATTAAATGTGATTTATATATTGAATGAAATCTCCATACTCTTATAATTTTTCGACCATATTTGAGCGAGGCTGGAAATCGTTTTATCGAACACTTTTAGGCTAGTGCAGGCAACCGGAAGATGTCGTCACGAAAAAAAAATTACCGTTAAAATTATTACACGTTATAACATACTAATTCATTAAAAGTCATATAGTAGTTGTCAACTTCACAGACAGCGCAAAATTTGTATGGGATCCATCAATATCACATATTATTTAACTAATAAACGTTTAAATTCGTATAAGAAATAAAGGACAGTTAAAATTAACTTATTAAAAACTAACAGTTTTGTTTACGCATCGTGCGAGAAAAATTACACATTTCCAGCTATTCAAACTTCTCCCCCTTAGTGGTATCCTAGCGAGTAAATTAAAGTCTTATATATAGTGACAATATTAGTGAGTAAATATAAATGCATTTATGTATAATAACAAAAATATATTATAAAATAATATAAACACCGCCTTCTAGCGGATAATTATAAAAGTAACTTTTATGATGGTTGCTTATAAATTAAATAGATGTCGCTGTCAATTAATTAAGTAGATGTAGAATTGAATAAAGATGATTTCCATTATAGACGTTGATTAAACTACTTAGGTATAAAACTGCAAATTGTCATACAGTGATTTGTGTTTGATGCGCGTACAGAAAATACTTATTTTACAATTTTATTGTAAAATAAGTCGTGTCTCCTCGATCGCGGTTGATCGTTTAACAGTAATTTATCGCAACTAAAAATGTTGATAGTTGGATATAAATTGAATTTTAGAAAAAATTGTTGTCATCATGTCTACTTTAAACAGTGTTTTCATTTATCCAAATACTTTATCGATGTAAACATCGATGAAAAAAACTTCGATGCGTATTATCCTAATGTTTTACTTGGTCTGATATTATTTAATATAAGCGTAAAATCGTATACGTATTTGCATTCTATATTGTTATAAACAAATTTCTCTTTTGTAACCGTATCAATGAATTTCAATCATCATTATTAATAATACAGTGATTATAAACATTTTATAGATAAATATAGTCTGTGTATAATTCATTTCCATCACTCACTTTTATTTCAGAACTTCGATACGTATCACACATAAAAAGCTTGTCTTATGTTCATGGAAAACAAATTTTACATAAGCATAAAATTGTATACATATATGCATTCTATATTGTTATAAACAAATTTCCCATTTGTAACCGTATCAATGAATTTCAATCATCATTTTTAATAATATAGTGATTATAAACATTTTACGGATAAATATAGTCTGTGTATAATTCATTTCCATCACTAACTTTTAATTCAGAACTTCGATACGTAACACACATAAAAAGCTCCTCTTAAAAAGTTCATCGAAAACATGTCAATTTATTCCCAATCCGCAGTTACCTTTTTCACCTTTGACATTACGGAATAGCAATAAAGACGGATATGTCTAAAATATTATGCGACCCGCGACGGTGATGGTCCGGCAATAGTCCCTAGACGAGGGATGCTTCAAATACCCAACGGAAAGGGGTAGCCTACAGTCTAATAACGCGGACGGACGTCTACATAAATGAAATATGACGTAGGTCAAGTGTCGAGCTCGCTTGCTATGGCGACTAGGTTTAAGATTTTAGCTTAAAGCTTTCTTCAGGGGTTAGATCTTGGTGATGGTTGGTCGATTTTACTTATCGTTTATTGCAAAAAAGAAAAAAAACAAACTGAAATGTGAATTATTATCAAAATTAAAAGTGTACTTGTGTAACGAAAAATGTCTCATAATATGATATGCAATAGTTTGTTTTAAGCTATGTCCACAAACAATTAAAAAATATACCACTCCGTGTGCATTTTTATTTGATTTTGGAACAGTTTAGCTTTCATAATTGGGAGAAAAGCGAATTGAATTTCACGCAATGTTCTTTACAAATTCAATTTGCGTTCCACCATTTTTATTTGACGAATTCCCGCCGGTGTGATCAATAGTAACCATTTATTTTAGTGCATTAAAGCAATTAAAGAACTTTTTATTATATCTTAAAAAGCTCCTAGTGATCTTAAAAATGGAGTCAGTAAATTTATCAATTTGTTTTTATTTCGTAAAACATACCCCTATTTTTCGCAGTTCTGATCTCGAAAAGTTCCCAAAATTGAAATCGGGGTTACTAGTCTATATATCGGATAATAATTCGTGATAATAATTCCAATACCGGAAACAATAATTAACGCAATATTAATAAGAAATGTAAGGAAAATGGAATGACCGACATTATCTCAAATAAATTATTAATTTTATGGATTATATTATATCTTTACATGAAAAAATACATTACACAAACAAAACTTTTATTTAATATTTATCTTACGCACTGAAATTTGAAATAACATAAGTAAATTACACGAAATAAGTATATAACCAATATGTAAGTAATAAACCTAAAACACATTTCGTTCGTAGCTCGTAGTTGAATCATAGATCTGTAATAACCGTATGTCCCTAACAGATCATAACACACGGCTGCAAATAATCTCGGGCATTAATCTCCAGACGTTCAGTTCACCCACTTGACAGCTTTATAGAACGCTCAACCGCATCACTGGCCCAGTGAGGGACTCGAAATTTCTTTCGAAATCCCGCTGAGCGGCCGCGAATAGTCGCGTGAGTCAGCGTGCGCCGCGCCGTCGTGCTCAGGGCCAAGTTCAGAGCGCGCTTTAAATGTTGAGCGACGTGGCGTCGGCTGCGGTCGTCAGGGTCATTCAGTGTAACGTGTAACAATTGAAGCATGAGGGGGTGACTTTCTGTGTAACAAGTAACATGTTAGAGAACCTATAAGGACACTGACTGATCGAGGGTCTCGATTTGGTTATATGGAAAAATTAAGTTTATTATCCGCTTTGAGGGCCAAGTTCAGAGCGCGCTTTAAATATTAAGAGACGTGGCGTCGGCTGCGGGTGTCAGGGTCATTCAGTGTAACATGTAATAAAAGAAGCATGAGGGTGGTAATTTTTCTGTGTAACAAGTAACATGCTAGAGACTCGATTTTATTAAATGGAAAAATTAAGCTTTTGTCTAACATTTTATATTTTCTGTTCAAAGCTCTATATGTAAGAAGCACACTGGCGACGATACACACAATGCACAATGTAAGATATAATCTGGTACCTATGTAAGAATAAAAAAAACAAAGTAATAAAGTGAGTATAAAATGAGAAAAATATATTTCCTAAATCAGGTCAACCGTTTTCGATGAAATACATTTTCCTAAGGTACATATCCTGTTGCCGATGGACGGATTTTCTTTAAATCTTTTTTGAAACTATAACGTTTCATCGCTTGTGGAGTACAATGTGTTGCTTCTATACATTATGCTTACAGTGTCTTTATATACGTGTGCAACTTTATCAACATCGTAAGTTTAAGATTCTTTTTAAAAAGAGTATTGCTAAAATAAAAAAATACAAAATTGTCGGCGAACACCTATGTAAGCAGCCGCCAACGGCCTAGCCAGTTTTTTTTATTTTTTTTAAATTTGAAATTGTGGCTTTAGTCGTAAGATATAAAATCATAAAAATCCATTTTCTCAAAAAAAAAAGTTTAAAACGATTTTGTTTCAATTTGCCATATTATTAGTATTTTACGAGCCCAGTAATATAGCTTAACTCGTTTTTTCGAGAAAATCCATTAAAATTCATCTCATACAACATTTAAGTAAATTCTGCCCATTCATACAGCGAGGGCGGGACGTGGTGGGGGATAAACATCATTTCAATTATGAATACGTCAAAAGTGCAACAATACAAATATTTTATAAGAAATAAAATAAAATAGTGAAATTTTATTGTGACAGTACAAAAATAAAAATAAACACTTATATTTCGTGAAAACTTATGTGCAGCGTGGCAATGTAAACTTAAGTTACCAGTAAATGGTTGTGTCACTGAGAAATGGTGCTACAAAATTTTTTCACAAACGCGCAAAACGCTATCAGCGCCGTCTGATGATAAGTTAATAATTTCTTTGATTACGCTACTGTCATTTATCTATGGATGATAAATTGTTCATCTATGGATATGTGGATAATTGGTTTATCTATGGATGATAATTGGTCATTTTCAGCAATAGCATATATATTTTAATTAAAGTAAAATGCCTAAATATAATAACAATTCATTTGTTTATTGTATTTATTCGATGTGTAATCACGAAATAATTACAGTTAGTACAACACACGAATAAGTACTTACCAACAAATTTACATCATGCTTGACGGCCACTCTTGTGCAACTAGTTGACCGGTAATTTTATTCTCTATTTAGAAATTAAAATCAGTCATATTTATGACATGGCCTGCCTAAATTATTTCTCTCCTTTGTCAGTTATACTTTTTCGTATTTCGCCAAAATTTTTTTGACTAACTGACTAACTCCATATATATGACCAAAAGTTCTTGCAATATTGTTTTGTGTACGTTTTATTGCGATACTTTTGTTTCTTGTACCTTCTCCATACTTTACATTTTTGGAAAGATAAGAAAAGTGATCCCGACCGAAGCATATAAAATTTATCCCAAAATTTAAATATGTCCAGTCACTTTCAAGTCGTGCTGAAACAATCTTTAGGAAGAAAAACAAATATTTTGAAATAACCTTTGCGTTCTTTGGCACTAGAAAATATACCCAAACTTTCGTTACGCTATTTTTTTATAAAAGGAAGATACTGACTTCTTTTGTATATTTCTTAAACTATATTTGTTAATATCTACACCGTTACGTATTAAAACAATTTCTGCTATAAGGGAATATATTTATCGCCCGCTGAGCACAATTTTCTACTGAAAGAAAAGTGCTTTTCATTGTAACGAAACATCGCTTCACTTTGTATTCCCCGTATTGAATTGATAGCTGAATCACTGCCTCCGATTTATATTTATTGAACGCATATAAAGCTCCAATATGGCATATATTGTAATAAAATAAGCACAAGATTACGACTCTGCGACACAGCTATAGTTCAATACTAGATACCCCAATATTGAAATGGTTTTCTTGGTCAGAAAACCATTTCAATATTGGAGTATCCAGTATTCAAATAGGTAATAGTGGTGTGTCCAGTATTTAACTAGGTAATAGAAAAAGAGGTGCGCTTTGATGGGTCTATTTATTTATATCAACGTGTACTTTGTAACATTTAGTTAAATAGGGTCAACAATTAACAATTTTTAGGACAAAAAAGACAATTAATGTCGAAAAAATAATTTTGCTGAAGACTGAAATTCCGATACTAAACAATATTTGACTGCTAAAGAAATTATCTAAAATGATTTCTGCAGTTTTTTGGTTATTAACTTTGGACATGTTGTGTACGTGCACAATGGATCTGAAACGTACTAGTTTTGGGTGAGATGTATAAATGTCCGTATGTTACCTCATAGCTTTTGAATAATTTAGTTTATTTTATAGATTTTAGTAATAAAAATGTAGTACAAAATACCTTTTTTCTACTATACTTAACTTTCGAAAAATTGTTTAATCTTAATGAAAATAGAGACTTTATTAATAGAAGTCTTAAGTTTAATTTAAACGATTTAGTAATCGAAGGTTTTCTTTGACATTAACTATGTTACAGTAACCTTACTTTGAATAATTGATTGCTACAGGGATCCTTTACTTTGCATATGTTTTATTAGTTGTTATTCAGTGCAATTAGAGCAAACTAAGTACTGAAAAATACATGTGAGTTTATAATATCTATTTATGTTAATCTATTAAATGTATTAATAGTTACTAAAAAAGAAGAAATTTTTTGTTTGTACAATATCTTGAAACTTGCATGTACAATCGTGGTTCACCGCTACATATTTGGACAAACGGACCAGGTTATCTCATTGTCTTTACTATTCGCTTGTAACTGACAGAATAGTATTATTTTTTCTATATGAATAGTAACCAGTAACTCCTGACGACTCCTAGAATATCTGAAGCAATAATTCTTGAAATACATATATCAAAAGAGCCTGAGAAGCGTGTTTAGAGAAATCGTGTATATAGATTGGGCTTGCGTCACACTAACGCCCATATACACCATACGCGGTTAAAACTCTCAGTCGGATTTACTGATAGTTAAAAACCTATTTTGTATGGATACTTTAGGAATTCGACCGTGTAAAAGGGCACAGTAGGTAAAGTAAACTCTTAACCCGACTCAACTGATAGTTAATGAAAAACAGAAATTCGTTTTTAATTGTTAGTAAGTCCGACTGACAGTCCTGACTGGGTGTGATGCCTATGGGCATTAGAATTATAAGGTTTAAACTAGATCTGGGAATTTTTAAAAATTATCAATTTTGGAATCATACAATCTATTTTCGATAAAAAATGAGATAATTTGACTTCGTTTCTTAACTTATATATCTTTGTAATTGTAATTGAATCACCTGGAATATTATAAAATAAATTTTCCTTTTCAAGATCCTCTCCTACCATGACCACGATTATCATCCGAAACAATCCCATAAAACGGCATTTAACCAAGCATATTAAGGCAAACATTGTTTCCTTTTAAGATTTAAACTAAGTCAGAGAATTTCTAAAAATTGATAATATTAGAATCGAACGATCTATCTAATAAATTGGAACAAGAATTCCAAAGATATTTCTATACCAGACATTTTCGTACTCGCCACAAACTCCTTTCCTTAGCTTATATATCTTTGTAGTTGTAATTCCATCACCTAAAATATAATTAAAATAAAATTTCCTTTTCAAAATCCTCTCCGACCAGGGACACGATCAGCATGCGAAACGATCCCATAAAACGGCCCTTTACCGAGAATATTAAGGCAAAAATTGTTTCCTTTCTCTCGTTAACTCTAGGAGGTTGGGTCTGATTCGAAATAAAATTTTCGACGATTGATCTCGTCAATATTCCAGCACAATACCGAGTTTGAGAATGTCATTAGCTACAGATATTACATTTTAAACATTTCAGCTTTGGCAAACGATCGTCTCTATTCAAAATGAGTTTTCTATCTGTGTAGGGTCGTTTAATAAAATCGTTCACCCTAAAGCGTGGCCAGTTTGAATCATAAAAACAGGCATCTCTCGTTCATTGATCTCTTACCGCAGAAGTATTTCGATTCGTTGCCAGCATTTGATATGGCCATCTATATTGCTTTTTAGGTGCGGTATTCTGCCACCATCCCCTCGCATACACTTTGTCTCATCCCAGAGACTCCGTCGAATGTATGGGCGGAAACATCGTACGTTCTACATAAAGCGCTTAGTTGCCAGGAAAATGTAAATAAAGTCTGCTGGGATTTTCGGGTGCTTTCATTGGAGACCGAGCCGGATTTAATATAGTCGGCGGAGGTGTTTTTCTTTGAATGGGCATGAATTATTAAAGAGTTCGGCTGATTGTTGGCTGTGTTTTGGTGTTTAATATTGATTTATTCCCGATTGAGGTCGCCCGAAACAAGTATCCGATTCGGTCATTAGTAGCCGGTGATCGGAAAAACTGCCTCATATACATAAATTTGATAGAAGCTGTTTTTAAGCTATTTGCTAAATTTGTATAGCCGTAGCTTATTGCTAAATTTGTATAACCGTCATAATTTTTTTTCCAGAAATAAAAACGGTTTTACGTCTCTATAAATGAAAGTCGTATAACTATGAAGTGCTAATTTCAATTTCAGAAAAAATTAGAGGTACAGATAAAATTATACGTATGGAATCCAGTCGTAACTTTTTTTTTAATTTTGTAATAAAAGATTTCCATTTTAAACAAAACTAAACTTTTCTTAAATAAACATATGTTCCTTACTAATAATATTGCTAATACGGCTAATTTTTTATAAATTTTATAAAAAAAATATTCCATTTCAAAATTTATCAGAGAAACGGAAACTTTAATGCTGTTAGTTAAACTATAAGACGTTTCATTTTCTCTTTTGATTTGGCCTTTATTACGAAGGGATCATTTATTTTTGGCCTTTATTACGATGGGATCATTTCTCTTTTGATTTGGCATTTATTACGAAGGGATCATTTATTTTTGGCCTTTATTACGAAGGGATCATTTCTCTTTTGATTTGGCCTTTATTACGAAGGGATCATTTATTTTTCATTAACCAAATACTTTTTATCTACGCTGAATTATCACTGTAATCAACGTGTCTTTCTGTCCTATTCAAGACGGAACGAGGTGCTGAATGCGTCGCGTCGAATGTGATAATGCATATAATAATGTTGTTATAATTCTGTACTGCGCTCGTTATTCATGAGTGCAGGACACTTATGCCCTTGATCCCATGAACGGAATAAGATACGACATTTTTTTATTGATTACAATTTTCTAGTCTCAATTCATAGAAGCCGGTTTTCCATACCAATTTATAATACCCGTATATTGTTTCTTTTTGGTCATGGTTCAAAAATGATACAAAGACAAAAAATTACTTTGTGCCATTGTCGTCTCCGTCGTCACCGTGGTGTATTGGGTTAGTCACAAGGTATACGGCCTTTGACGATGCGACGCACCGCGGGGACCCGAGTTCGATTCCGGGCCGTTCGTCGAATGGGGCTGGACTGGTGTTATGTTTGGTTGTAATAGATTGCTCTCATAGCAATAAGTCCGCCATATGTGTCAATTATATACATTAAAGTAGATAAATAAATAAAATAACATTAGATTTTCATACAATTCTTCGATATGACTTGAACGTTAGTCCAAATTTAATTAAGTAGGTTTTCATCTATAAAATACCAACCTTTTTTGTTAGAGTTGCGTCACAAAAATATGTTTTTTTATTTATTGAATGCACAAAGAAACAGTTTTAAATCTTAATTATGAGATTTGAAACTTTGTGCATATTTTTAAATAAACTTAGTTCAATTTATATAAAATTCTTTTATTTTATTTTAGGTAATCTTGTGTTCGTAAATATAAATATTAAGACCTAAAAAGAATACATTTATACTTAAATGTAGCGGATCAAAATATATTAATTTTACTAATTTTGTTAGGTGGTCTGCCGTTCTTTAAATAAAAATTGTAGTACCCAAATTCATATTCATACCCAAATTCATCGTGATAAGTTGATACACATAACGTTTCAAAACAATCTTGTGGAGAATATATGAATAATGATTTTTACGTTAACATGTATTTAAGTTCGATACACAGTGCGTTCAAATTATCGAGCGTTACGAAATTAGCAGTAAATCGTTTCGGAAAAATTTACGTGATGTTATTGTTCTATTCGTATCGTTTTGATATAGTTAGAGAGAGTAATAGTAAAACTTTATTACACACGGTACAACTTCTTCTTCCCGTCCCTTCGCATCCGGTGCAGCGCTTTGATAATCGAATATGAAAAGCTCGCCAATAATGCTTTTGAGCAGTCATAACGTAAAAATACGTGACCAAATCGTGCCAATATTAATAATAATTAACGTTAATTTGTGAATTGTAATAATGTTATTGACAAGTGGATAAGAAACAAAATTTACATTTTTATGTGTTTTAAAGTTTTATGTTGAAAAAATACACCAAATTTAGTGTTGTCTCGTTACTTGCACAAAGTCGAGGAAACATACGTTTTGCTAATTCAACAACGATAAAATTGTACTCGCTGAATGATCTAGGACGTGTAGAGAAAAAAGAGGATGCGTTGTACCAGCCTAGCACATGTACAGCGTCCTTTACTCATAATTAGAACTATTATTATCAATTTATTTAACCTTTAATTATCATTTTATTTAAACCGCCTATTTATTATAAAATAAAGAATTCCGCGCCACTCCACCCTATACGGGCAAAGTTAAAAACTACCTAAACCGGCACGCATCCCGAGGACACAAGTGACGCAGGGCGCGTAGGGGGAGAGGGGACGTGACGGCCTCCGCCGACGACACGCACGAATTATTAATGAAAGCTCGCACGCAGGGCTTTAAGCTTCTCGTTACTATACCGGTGCAGCTTTTTGTGTTACCACCGTGCCATATTGCGTGCGGTTATAGATGGATGTTATAAAAAGGAATAGGAAGAAGTATGGCCCTTTTAATAATGCAAAGTTGCGTTTAAGAAGATTTACGCTGACTATGAAAGATGAGAGATTTCTAATTTCTGGAAGAGGGAGACTAAGGACAGCCGGCAAAAAATATAAATGAATATCACAACTGAATATAAAAATGTTTAACAAAAGAATTGAAATATTTTCGAATAACCATTGAATAAAAACGCACGACATAAAATAATCACAATACCAGTACTAATTTTAGCGGTAAAATATCGTTTCCGAACATGAATAAATTTGCAAAATATTGTTACGCGTCGGTACTTCACGTGGAATCTATTTTAGTCTAAGCCAAAATTCCATCAAATGCTTATGCTGCATTTGTGCATTTGCATGTACGGGACAGAAATAGAGACAGAGGCATCGATAGAAAGAAATAAAGAGATTTAGATACAAGCATAACTTTCTACATGGAAAAAACACGCATCGAATTGAGAATCTCCTTTTTTGAAGTGGGTTAGGAATTTTTTTTTATTTCTTTTGTCACCGAAATTAAGATATAAAGATTAAATTAGCGTCGTGAAGAATTTTAAATACTCAAGATTATAGAGATAAATCTCCACGGGATAGTACAGGTTTCATTCAGTGGATGATGCATAGAAAAATCTTGGCAATTAAGGGTTCTGGTGTTGTTGAGAAGTAGTCAATGAAAAAATTGACCAAAACGCATTTTTTTTGGTGTGTATGAAAAATCATTAAAAAGTGCTGTAATTATTATGTACATTGAACTAAAGCTACAAGTGTTTGGTAAAATCGAATACCGATGGAAAAATAGTTATGAACTAAATAAATAAATTAATAAAATAGAAACCATCACAATCGCCATTGCAATGACGCAAAATGTATTTTTGTGTAATGATGGGGATCAAATATGGACTTTAGATAACGATATAACCTTAAATATTTTTATACGATGTAACCTTAATTATATAGACTTGTCAAAGCACCGTGGAAATAAGTTTTAATACAAACTAAAAAATAGGAACTTAAATTTTGACACACAAGAAGCCCTAGTGAAAATTTGTCAAGACCGAAGTTTTACGAAAGTGGCAACACTGTAAAAAGGCTTCTAAGGAATAAAAATAAAAAGTACTAGAATTAGGCCAGTAGGGCACTGAAAAGATGAAATTATTGCAACCACAAGTGATGATTGATGGAAGCTCAAAGGAACGAATAGAAATAAGAGAAAGTCTGGAGAAACCTTGAAGGATGTCTGTACGCTAGAGAGAGGTCCTTGTACCTAACTGCTTAATGTACTTCACAAACTTATAGTTTATATTTTTACTTGAATTATATAAATTCCTTAGCGACTTTTTTCTAATTTAAGACTGAAGGTTTATCCGTTATAATGTAAGTCCAATAAATTACTACCCCATATTTCCTTCGTCTTCATATCAGTAGCAGACGAAATTAATTTACAGATAAATATTACAATTGACAAACATATATACAAGTCACAGTTAATCAATCTCCAGAGCTTAAACCATACACAAAACAATTAATTAACTTTTCACAACTCTTCGTTGTTAACGACTACATACGTTAGCGAGTTTTAGGACTTAAATCTAATTTAAGACTGAAGGTTTATCCGTTATCATTTAAGTCCAATAAATTACTAACTCCATCTTTCGTTCGTCCCCATCTCAGTAGCAGACGGAATTAATTTACAGATAAATATTACAATTGACAAACATGTATACAAGTCACAGTTAATCAGTCTCCAGAGCTTAAACCATACACAAAACAATTAATTAACTTTTCACAACTCTTCATTGTTAACGACTACATACGTTAGCGAGTTTTAGGACTTAAATCTAATTTAAGACTGAAGGTTTATCCGTTATCATTTAAGTCCAATAAATTACTAACTCCATCTTTCGTTCGTCCCCATCTCAGTAGCAGACGGAATTAATTTACAGATAAATATTACAATTGACAAACATGTATATAAGTCACAGTTAATCAGTCTCCAGAGCTTAAACCATACACAAAACAATTAACTTTTCACAACTCTTCGTTGTTAACGACTACGTTCCTATACGTTAGCGAGTTTTAGGACTTAAATTTAATTTAAGACTGAAGATTTATCCGTTATCATTTCAGTCCAATAAATTACTAACTCCATCTTTCGTTCGTCCCCATCTCAGTAACAGACGAAATAAATTTACAGATAAATATTGGCATACATATATACAAGTCACAGTTAATCAATGTCCGGTGCTTAAACCATATACAAAATCATCAATTAACTTTTCACAGCTCTTCCTTGTTAACGACTACATCCCTCACTGGCGTTATTAGAGGGTACTCTGACACCACGTATTAAGCCGTGACTAAATGTCATGTAGCACATCCTTAATTGCTGATATTCCAGCGAGAATTATGTTTAATTCTATTATTAAGATATTTATTCTATGTGGTTAAAGGTTAAACAGGCTAAACATTGAATAAGAGCTGATGATTAAAGGACCTTTCCGGCGACACTGGTATTAATAACCAGTTACCGGTTGCAGTTGAACATTCTAAAGCTTTACAACATTTCAATCGATTTTCTTTAATTTACTTAGGTATCTGTCAATTTGAAACAGGAAACAGTCGAATACTTTTTGTGAATATCGTTTCTAATTATCCAAGTGAACCGTCTCGCTACGTCTTTTAAAGGTCAATATACGCTTTGAAGTGTCGTTTTTTAGGAAAACCGTAGGCTCATTTTCCCAGTTATGTAATCGCAATTTTCTTCTCTTTTCTCTTCATTCTTTTATATCTGTCAATTTAAATAATTGGCTCTATCTGCGTTTTTATCACCTTTAGACATTGTATTGGAGCAAGCTGAGATTGAGGAGCGTAACAAACACATTGCACGTTTATGCTGACAAGCTTCGACTCATGAATAGGAGTGTCATTTTCAGCTAGGACTTCATGGACATGCTCTGAGAGGAGAAGGATATAGAGCTAGTACTAACATAAAAAGTGAAAAATTTGTTCATTTGTTTGTTTGCGCTAATCTCTAGAACTGTACGTCCGATTTAAAAAATATATGTATAATATCACGCAACCAGAGCAACTGTTAACTGACTTCACGGTCCTCAAGGCTTATAACACGGGCAGCCATTCGGCCCGCGATCGGCGTTGTGTAATTCAACGACGAAGTTGAATCTTAAATATCACATATTTGCGTGTGTTGAAATAAAACATAATTGTCTGTTTAATGAATTTAATTAAACGCAAGTACGACGAGGCTGTTTAATTAATTAAAAATCTCTTCTATTGTAAACTGGGAATTCCTATGAAGAGAAGCTTGGCGACGTCAGATTCGTGGAGCTAAGTTACTAAATAACTAGTTACTCGGTATATAGAAACTTATTACTAATTACTATGAATAAAAACTGTTCGTAACTTCGATAATACTTTCCCGATATCTCATCAATTCAATTTATTAACCTTAATCCTAAAATATTCACCTCTATAGGTAGATTTTGTTTTGAAAACTGTATCAGTTATGTTTACAATCTTTATAATTTAATTACGGAGTAAGTATAACATTTTTAATATATCTTGCCTATGTTTAGGTACCTAATCAAATCATGGGGGAAAATGCATTGTTGCAAGAGGTGCACTCTATCATAATTCAATTTTCTCTGTGTTTTTTTTAAATTTAAATAGAGGAGAACTTGCACTAAACCATTTTTATGATAATTGTACGCATATCGTTTATTTAAAAATCATGAAAGAAATAGTTTTTTAAAGTATTGTTGATTTAATTTCCAATTTAAAAAAATAATTTGTATTAGAAAGCCCATATTTTGAGTAAAGTTATAAGCTATATATTATCTCGCTACGATTGATAGAAGCAAATTATTGATAAAAAATGTAACAGAAATTTGGGAACACTGGTGGTTAAGCGGTACGAGTGAGAGACACTGTCTCATTTATTAACTGATATTATCCCCGATCATATCCCGACCCCGACGATCGATGTCGTTTGATGAACGGAATGGAGGCTTTAATAACCGTGAAGAGGGGAGAGGCAATATAATTAAGGTTATTCTAACGCTGATGAAAACCTAGTTAGTATTTTAATATAATAGTTGAATATTTGTCACATAACTTATGTTGAATTTTCGAAAAAAATATTTGACGCAGACCATATTTTTATAGGGACTTTATTTTTTAGACACCTTTTTTACCTTTTTATGTAATTGGGGAACTCCGTGCAAGTAATTGGTGTTGGAAAATTAATTCAACAACCCCTGTTAGAGGTGGTTGCTTTCACTAAACCACTAGGATGAGCTCAATAAAAATATTCTTTCCATGGTGGCCTTATCGAGGAAAACTGAAAAAAGTGTTTACTTTAAAAGGGATGCAATTTATAATTTTGTTTGCATCTCATTAAGTTGCAGCGCCAAAAATGGAAACTAATAATAAACAATACAATCATGCTGCATGTAATTTACCGCGAAATTTTATATAAACTACGTTTTTTGTGTCATTAAAATGTTATTGTTGGACTTATAAATTTGTAAAAATTATAAATTAGTAAAAAAATTTATTGTTGGGCTTATAAAGTGTATAAAGAAAGAAAAACTCAAAAGAATTAATCATAGCCGTAACGCCCACACCCCACCATGCCCCGTCCTCGCTGTACGAACACGCGTAATTTATTTCAGCTTTGTCTATATCTAATGAGATTTTTCTAATTAGTATAATTTTATATTTCCGGGGAAAGCGAGTTATGTGGCTTATAAAATACCAACAATGTAAAAATTTGGAAAAAAACTGCTGGAGCCATTTTTGAATAAAATAAATTTTGTACTATTTTTTGTTCGAGAATTACTCAAAATGTGAGGTTAAATAAAAATCGCCTGAGGATACTTTTGAAAAGCTTCCAAAACAAAATTACGAACTAATTCATCGGTTTAGAATAGACCGTTCAATGGACATACAAACACGTACACCGCATATTTTTAATTTCGATTTTTCTTATGCTCTATTTGTACTTAAAATCATCAAAATTCTTAGGCAAATACAGTTTCTTTTACGACGTTCGAACGGAAAAAATAACGTCTTATTCTTTTTATTAAATTCTTAGGAATAAAAAAACTGAATTATAGAAACATTATGTACTGATTCATATAGTTTAATGTTTAATGTTGATATTTCTAAAGGCTATCCTTGTGAAATATAACCTATGTTACACCTAGAACTAAAAATTATGTCGCACAAAAAGTACCTTTGATTTCAGTTGAGCCGTTGTTATTTTTGAAGCATTCATGTACTTGTAGCCAGTGAAAATTTAAAATTTATTTAACAGGTTTCCTGTGTTAAAACAGACAGTGTTAAGGACTTGTTTATCTATATCAAAACATTAACCAGGATATAAATACTGCTAGCATAACTTTAGCAGCAAAAACGCTACAAAAACAACTTCTGTTACAAATGTATTATTTCGCAAGCAACAATTAATTCTATTTTAATCTCCCATTGATATATAATGTTTAAATGCTAATCAACTTAAGTTTAATGGCGGTGTACCGTGATTTCTCTTTTATTTACGTTTTCAGCCGTCGTGCGAGCCCGGCGCCAAATTTATTACCGCTAACAACGTAATGCAACAACAGAAGCGCTGCTATTATCAGGTGCTTTTCTCAACACGTACAGCGTATACCCTGGACCACACAGATATAGCACAGCAGCAGAATAGCTTCAATAGCCGCATGTCGATCCACCAATTCCATAATTGTATTTAAGGCTTGCTATTTTACCCGATGTTGCTGAATTAGGGCATAAAATGTTAAAGTCCCGGAATTAAGAAATCTTGCGATCTGGATTAGTTTGTACGGTGTTTTGAGATTGGGATTATGTTCTTATGACTCCGAGATCCACACTTTTTTCGAGATTACGTAGTAAACAATCGATAAATGTAACTTTGCGTAAGACTTTATCATTTTTAACTGACCTCAAAAAAGGTGAAACACCTACTTTCAAAATCTCGTTAACAGTAACCATAATATTTTATATTTATTCATGTTAGGAAACATTATTTTACTCCAAAAGTTTAAACTAAATACACTATTTTTATTAATTAAAAATCTGTAACAATAGTGGGTTAAAATTCATTCATGTTCGGAAAAGATGTTTTACCGCGAAAGTTCCAATGTATACTGGTATTTTTATTATTTTACACCTTTCCATGATGTTCTTGTTCAGTGGTTATTTGAAGTCGGTTTGATTTTTTATAAGTTTTATTGCACGGTCAGACGATGCGAAGCCGCATCGTAGCGTCTGGCCGTACGATCTTACTCTAACACACCTATTTGTTCATCAGTTTAAAACGGTTTTGAATGTTGAATTTTTGAAATGCAACTTCTTTTAGTGCGGTAGCATAATTGTGTATGTTGGGAAATCCATAAACAAAGTAAATGGCCAACCGCCATTAAAGTAAGCCTAACTTATTTCAGATCCCGTCAGGCTCTTTTGTATTACTAACATTGATAAAACTTATCATTAGCGCCGTCTATGTTGGTTATTGACATTAAAGCGCAACGCAAACGAAATATTTTTAATTGATGAGTCGGCGGCCCACAATTGCCGATTTTGGTGAGGCAAGGTCAGTGGCCGATTTTCAACCGACTTACCGCAAAGTAAAGATGTGCGCGCCCTCAAAAGGAAAAAAGAAATACTTATAGGACCACTTCGTTCTCAGTCTGTCTGTATGTCAATCAAGACCTTTTTTCTCAGGAACGCGTGGAGATATCAAGTGGAAATTATATTTATATTATTATATTATATATATATATATATATATATATATATATATATATATATATATATATATATATATATATATATATATTATATTATATATAAATATAAAATACTGAGATCTATGGTCTCTTGGAGCCGTAAAAAATTAAGCTTCTAAGTCAACGCAATAAAAAAATATAGCTATTTATGCCGCATATTTTGACACTCGGAAATAAATCAAAACCTATAGGGTACTTTCCGATGACGTAGACAGCATAAGTAGAGGAAAAAATCCGAAAATATTTAATTTGTAGTCATATCATATAAAAAAAAATATTTTTTGAATATACTTCTGTGAACAATATAAAAGGCTATTTTCGTACCAAGAAATTAAAATTGTATAAATAGTTACTCTATTTACACACTTATAATTTTAATTTTTGCGAATATTATGTACCATTATGTTTATAAACGCCTAACGACAGATTTTTTAACGGTTCTTTGAGACATTTTATACTGCCTACTTAGTGTTTTCCATTTTATAGATCAAGAATATAAATTGAAAAATATAGCCGAAGCCTAAAGATGATTAATCCTTTACACTATTTGCACACTTTTAATTTTAATTTTTAGGAATATTATGTACCATTAAATGTTTATAGATGCCTAACGACCGATTTTTAATGGTTCTCTGAGATATTTTATACTACCTACTTAGTGCTTTTATAGATATTTTTATAGATCAAGAATGTAAATTGAAAAATATTAAATATTGCCCAAGCCTAAAGGTGATTAATCTATTACACTGTTTACACACTTTTAATTTTTAGGAATATTATGTACAGTTCAATGTTTATAAATGCCTAACGACAAATTTGTTTATTGGTTCTCTGAGATATTTTATACTACCTACTTAGTGTTTTTTAAATTTATAGATCAAGAATGTAAATTGAAAAATATTGCCGAAGCCTAAAAGTAATTAATCCTTCTGAAAAGACGGAACTTCAATTAATTAATCACGAAAGATCTTTATTGAAATTCCGATAATGTTTGCTCTTTAAATAACTGATTGTCATGCATCGTCTGTTTCATTTAATTGAATCGTCTTTATTTTTACATTGTGAAAACGTCAATTTGTCTCTACCACAGATTAATGATCGCCAAAGAATAAAAAAAACAGCGTTACAACACATTCCTTTGTTAATCCACATTTGCCGCGCAGATGATTGAAAGTCATTAAAATTACTCTGACACGCCGTGATTATATTCTTCGATTCTTGTTCAATAGAACGTGTATGTTCACAGCCGACATGAAGCGTCACGCTCTCTGGGATTTTAAGATTTTCTTGACACTAACAAGCGTCTAACGTGATTCGGCTTAATAAAAATTCGCGGTACAGTTTTCTAACGCCGAGAAACTTCTGACGGCGCAAAGGTGTAGAATGATTTCACACATCCATGTTTCTGTAATGCGTGAACGAGCGATTGTTGGCGCCTACTGTTCATTTCCAATGCGCATTTAAAGCGTGTATGCTGACGAAAATGCCGTGTCGTATAACCGAATGTCGACAATTTTATATTATATTCAATGGATCTGGGAAATAAATAGATATCTACGCACTTGCGTAGTGCGACACCGGCGCAAACTTTATGCAATCCTTTGTCATGTTCTTATGTCATCTATATGTCTTGTTCGCTCGTAAACGTCATGCTCCTTAGCCACAGTTGTTTAAGAAAAAAATCTATGACCTAATCTAACTGCGGTATTATACAGAACTCCTTGCAAACCGCACAGTATACTTGAGAAGAATGCTCCAACTTGTTTATGATATACTAGAGGACCATCTTCCTTCATTCGATATTTGTCAAGATAATGAATTTAACGTATCGTTTTGAAAGTAGTAAGATTAAATGTTAATAAACCCTTAAAAAATTTTCAGTACAAATAGCTGGTCATCATTGCAAACCATTGGGTATCAGTATCTTATTATTTATCAACAAATAGCTGGTCATCATTACAAACCATGGGTGTCAGTATATCATTATTCATTTAAATAGCATAACCAAAATTTTTATTTTCAATAAACATTTACGAAATTTCGGCTTTGAGTTTAATTTCCTCCCATAAAAAATAAAGATTCGCGTGTGAAACATCTTGAAATTCGTATGACTTGTTTATTTTTAAATTCTGCATCTATGTCCATAATTTGCAAATAGGTGCTGACATGAGGAGCGAAATATGTCATTGATTGAACTGACTAGAATCTTTAAGAACCTGTCATAGACAATTTTGCCGAAAAAGCTAAGGCTTGCAGCCGAAACCAAGATGACTATTTGTTAGATATAATTTTCCATATAATTAGTTAATATCTAATGGAGTATTAACAAAAGTCAGTTAAGCGCTCGAATCTCATATTTTTTTAATTATCAAATAGATTTAAATGCGTTATATTTAATATTTTGCCATAAACTTTTATAATTTGTTGGAATGAAATTCAAACAAAATATTAAAAGTATGTTCATCAATTTTATCTATTCTTACGCGTAGTTCCCAAATTTTTCAACATATGTTGAGAAATATCTATATACTCAGTATTGTCATTCAAAAGTATAAATTAGTTATTTATTATTATTTAGTATTCTTTAACGATAAGCCAGCTACATTTAGACTAATAAACGACGAGCTTAATCGCCGTCATTGTTAATACGTCACAGAGTAGATGTCGTACAAAATCTAAAAAGTTTGAAAAACTTGCTGTAGGAACTGACCTGTTACTTTTACCGCTACGTTTCATAGCCTTCACCCAATGCAGGCAGCGAAACTAGAAACCGGTCGCGTACCACTTTATAAGTTCAACAAAAAAAGTTATGGACCCCGAAGCTATGTATCGCCTTTTCGCGCACATTTACAAAAAAATTACTAAACGCGCCGTGCGGGTTGAATACGAAATTAGTATCTTTCCACATTTCCGCATCGTCTTACGAGTTTGACTTATTTTTTGAGATTTTCTCTTCGAGAAGTTATTGAAGTATATTTGTGCGACAACATGTGTAACGACGCCGAAAGACGGAAACTTCTGGACAGTTTATTTTGATTGTTGAAATATAATTTTTCATTTATTTCAGAGAATAACTATTTCGACTCTTCGACGAGGGGCAGAGCAATACATTGTTTTTTTTATGTTGTAAACAAAGGATTGAAAACAATTAACAAACGTCAAATCTGACAAATGTGAAATAATATCTTTTTGTTCGATTATTATTTCAAAACCATTACTTTGTTTATTGTCAAACTAAATTTGTTTATTAATCATACATTTATCGAAATATTAAAGATCTCTAATGCGAAACAATAAAAAGGCAATATGTAATTATTGAAAGTCTTGCAGAATAAAACGAATCATGTCATTTATTTTCTTGTAACACATTGTTTCGTAATGCTAAGAATACGAAGGGATCTTACTTCTGCTAACACTGAACACATCAGTTATAAGGTTAGCCTATTTTCGAGACCACAGCGTTATCACATTATGTTATGGTATACCTAATGAGTTACCTTGATATAGGTACAACTTTGCCTAATTTTATTTATATAAATCTATCATCCTCAATCGTTTACTTTTAATTGTCTATGGACGGTTATTTTGTCCTGAATTCAATCAAGATTCTTTAATTAAATTAGGATTCATATCCACCGTGTTTCTTATATCTGTAGTCTCAGGAAATATGACGATTTATCCAATAATGGTTTCCAACAAGCAGTTTATAAAGTTTTGCATTCATAGCCTTGGATGAGGTTTTATAAACCTACTCAATCATTTTGTCTAAAAAGGTAATAGAAATTCATCTTCCCTAAATGTTTACAGTACCTCAGCTCCTCTAGTCACCTGAAAAGGGTCTCACAAAAACTGTTGGCTTGAGCTCCCTAATCTGATTTTTCTACCTATTTTTATTTAATCTATTTAAAAACTTGGTTTATCAAAAATAAATATTAGTGTTTAAAAAATTTTAGGTTTAAGCCGCAATATTCTTTACGTCATAGTTCTCTAAATTGTTGTAACTCTCTAGAAGAGATTGCTACTAAAACAACGTTATTAAGTTAATAATTATATTTAAACATAGTACTTTCCCAAATGAAATTAAAATACAGTTCAGAGAATGTGGCTTTGAATCCTGCCTACTAGAAATATGTTATCTGCTATTTAATGGCAGACAATCGCTTATCTATGAATCCTATATCTATGAATATCATGAAGTAAAGGATAATGCTAAATAACATTCAATTGGAGTCTGGCTGTATTATTTATTTTGATGTTTACTTATTTTAATATTCATATGACTTATATTAACTATTGATTCTTAAAAAGTTAAATTTTAAAACAAATTGTTTATAATTAGCCCACTTGACTTTTCTTTTATATAACTAAGGCATGTTTCTCCTTTCTTTACAGATTGCGAGTCGTTAATAAGAAAAATGCTAGTGTTAGATCCCCTAAAGAGGTATACTATAGAACAAATAAAGAAGCACAGGTGGATGTCATCAGAACCATACACGGTACCCGGTGCCACTTCCACCAATTCCTTAACAGACTTACCGAGGAGTCCAGCCAAGTCGCCACCAAAGCACGCCGAGCCAAACGAGCAGATTTTAAGAATAATGCAGAGCTTAGGAATAGATCCAGTCAAAACCAAAGAGGTAATTGAGTTAAAATGCTGATTCTTGTCTGTGGCTACCTGTTTGTCTGTGGTTAAAAAATTAAATAGTTTTTTATTTGTAACATGATATTCTCATGCCAATCCGAGCAGTACTAAACTTTTCACAGTTTCATACCATAATCGTACAACTAACTAATATTTGTAATATTGTCGAACTATCTTCATTCCTGGAACATTTTTCAAAATAATACCGCTCGCAGTACGCGATGTTTTTTATAATAATTGTTCATATGTATTTATCTTTGTGTTCATATATATATTTATCACTTCCGTATATTTCACGTTTACCTTTATCTTTATATAAACATTCTTCATAAATCTTACTACAGTGATTGTTAAAGGTCACTTATCGTTTTGTTGCAATATTTTATTACTAAACACATTTTTCGCTAATCAGAATGTTTGATAGTTACAAGATAAAAGAATTATCGAGATGGGAGTATGAAAGTAGAAAAAAATATCCATTAACATATATCAGTTTGTTTTAGCACATAAGCTACTGTTAACCTTAATGTATCTTATTCAGTTCTATAATAAAATAATTTTTAAAGCAGTGGCATGCCATTTAATTTTTTACTTAAGGTTTAGTCTTATTTTTATGTTAAAAAATATAATTAAACATTCCATACAGTCATAACCAAAAGCCATGTTTTGATCTCTAGTTTCAGTGTTTAATTCATTATAAGATTTACTTTAAGCAAAGAATGGAGCCCGTAAAAATTTATTTTACTTCTGATACTGGACACTATTATTAACTTCTTTTATTACAACGATTTATGTTATAATTTAATTTTCCTACATAATTCACGCAGACTATTATGTTAATAGAGATAAGGAAAATTACTTTTTATTTATTTAAGTTAATCATTTGCGCTTGAACAAAATAGATGGTATGCCACTGACTGTGAGCTTAAAAATTACAGGTGTCTTTAATATATTAAAAAAATTATTTTGTTTGGAATTGAGATTTTGAGAATTACCATCAAGTCTTGTAATTTTAAATATGGTGTATTCCATTTTGTACCAGTGATATGAAATGTTATTTTTGTTTATATGTGATATGTAGTTAAAATCTGAAGATTGACTTCAGACCTTAAAACTATTCATAATAAAATAAACATCTTCTAACAACGTTTTCTATAATATAAAGAATTGATTGTGAAATAAAATTAGAGGAAGCAACTGCAAAATATTCCATCCTTCGTAATATTAAATATGACATGGGCAAAATGTGGATTGTGAAGAAAATTTTATAAATATAAGATTTATTTACCTCTCAAAATAAAATGCCGTTATTTAGTAGTTTTGAATTTGAAGTATATTTTTCAATTATGTGAACTTATATGAATTTTATCTACAATTTCTAACAGAAATACCGGACAAATAAGGGACAAAAAACAATTTTTTCTATCCCTAAATATAATAAATGACTTAACTTTTGAGTAATTAAATGTAATTTAAAATTGTTATGCACTTAAACCTGTGACATTGTTTTTTACCCTGATATCTGGAATTGACAAAATCCGATTTGTAAAAGAAGAAATAATATACAAACATTTTATTTTTAGTATTTATTGAAGATATGTTACAATTAGAATTTACATCGTCAATGAACATAAAAATTTATTTTGCTCGATAACAGCATGAAGTGCTGGCGTCAAATTGCTATCTTTTCGTCACCAAAACATCTGATGAAATATTTTTCATATATTTCTAAATAATTGACTATAAAATCCACCCTATTTACTGTTCAAAATGAACACAAGACAATAACAATATGTTATAAAAAAAAATTAATTCATTATTACATGGTGCTGATTATATTATTTATTTCTTTTGTCCCCAACCTCCCATTATCGACTATTAGTTACTATTATTATTTACTTGGTTTAAATCTTAGTTTTATTTATATTTTAATTTTATAATTATAAAAATGTGATATATTATACAATATGTATTAAACTCTACTAATTATGATCATTACGAATCAGTTTGTTTTATTTTAATGTTATATTTTTAAGATATTTAGCATATATGATTTTAAATTTCTTTTAACATTCAAGTTTCAGTTTTCCAATAATATTTCTATTGATAAAATTTATTTCACAGTAATTCAATAGGTAATTTTACCTTTATAAATATATATACTTATGTACTTCTCGAAAACAAAAATTGAGACATTGACTCCTTTGTTTTTTCTTACAAAATGAATAGATTCATTTGATAAATTGTAGACATTGCGTTACTAATAATGTAATTCTGAAACTATTTGTGTAAGAATAGAGCTATGTTTTATTAAAACTACAATCAGAATAAATTGATTTATCATACTATTTAGAAATTTCACAGGCGTCAATAACATTGTCTTCGCCGTACCAAACGTCTAAAACCATTTTATCAATATGTACTACAGGTAAATTATATTTATTGTTTTTATCCACATTTTTTTGTAAATAGTATAATAATTGGCTCCGACAGCATACAGCTTAGCACCGGGTGTGGGTGCATATAAATGTACATTTTTATACAAGTGATTATTTTTGAAGGCTTCAACATTATGGTAATTTCTGCTATATGAAATATATTTGATGGTTGATTAAGGAAATGGTGTTTAAAAATAATATATTAGAAAATATGTTAATCATTAAAATCATACTAACAAATTCTATATGCAACATTGTTTTTTTATAAATATTAGTGACACATTTTATATCACTGTAGTTAGAGTTGCATCTGGTACTTGTTGGTTTGATTTCCTTAGCAATTAGATAGGTGTATAAATTTGATAATACTATGAATATAAACACATTTTAATACAATGTCGCTTTTGTATGCCTAGGGGGAAAACGCACAACTGCATTATTAATTGCGAAGCTTCATTTAAACCAAAAACTTAAAATAAAGCAATAATTATAGATACAACATTTTTTTCTTAAACTTTCATTCAAAATTTTCAGAGTCTCCGGTCAAATAGTTACGACCATCATGCCGCTATTTACCTTCTCTTGCTTGAGAGATTAAGGCAGCGAGCCCAAGAGGGTAGTACTAGCAGCAACTCGAGCCGACCGAGAAGAAGGCCATCGACAGTAGCTGATCAAGCGCTTCTTAGAGAGCAAAATGCAATGCACGGTGCTGGTTCTCAACACTCGCAACATGATACACCTTCTAGAAGAGCTAGTGATCATGTGCAAAGGTAAATATTTAATAAAGAGACTTCGAAACAGGTTATCTCCAATTATAGGTACAAATTTGTATTAACTTCTTAAAAATAATTTGGCGTTAATTTTATAGAAATTCATTTTAAATTAATTTTTCACAACTAAATGAATCTACGTGATGTAGTATTTTTTCTACTTTATTCAAAATCTTTACCACGACCTAGGTTTCGTGTTGTGGCAACATCTTCAGCTGGGCAAATTGTAAAGATCATTAAAAAGAACATGTTGCCATAAAACTGAAGATGTTGCCATAAAACGAAACCTATGTTGTTGTAAAGATTTAGAATAAAGTAGAAATAATACTACATCACATAGTTTCATTTAGTTGTGAAAAATTAAATCCCTAAGACTACATCTCAAGATGAATATAATTAATTTAACGTGAATAAAAATTCAAACCATTACTTTTTGTCTCAAACTGATTTTAGTTTACATTACCTTGATTACTATGTCACTGTTTTCTCAAGTTTATTCTTCGTTATTTAATTGAGTGATAGAATACTTGCCGATGTGTCTCTATGTCACCATAATTTACTCATTATTAAATTTGTCAATTTTACACTTCCAAATTATTACTTATGATAAATACTGATGTATCTATTTTCCGCTTCCCACTATTTTCAGTATGACTTCACAAATATGACATAAATGAATTAACAAAATAAAGTTCCAAAAAACAAATTGTCTTACCTAACAACCTTTGACTTAAAATTCATGCTATAAATGTTGTACTGATGTCTAAAATAACTGTAAAAATGAAGTTATATAAATAAGAGCTAGCTTTCATAAAATTAATAAAAAAATCTTTGCTTAAAGTATTTTAGTTACGGAACTGAGATTCTCATAGAAAGACAGCATTTTTAGAAAACTAATATTTTTTATGTTTATAACTCAAATGTTTTTCTTCACTGACAGTGTTATAATACATTTCATCACTTAGGAGGAAAGAATTTCATAATTTGTTTTCGAAACAATGAGCTATTCTTAGCTTAATTTTTATCAATTTACTCAATATAATTTTATATATTAAATTTTTTTTATTTACATCTCACACTAGCTACTGATTTCATATTTATACATTATAGTGATACCTGAAAAAGAGGAGCTATTCTAGTTTAGAACTATTAATAGGAACAGATGCAAAAGCATATAATTAATTTAGAAACATCACCACACACTGATCATCATATTATCAAGAGTATCGTCAAACAAAAATCTTTCCCTTTGCGTTCAATTATTCTCTTAGGATAAAACATCTAAGATAAAATAAGTCGAATAGTACAATCGCTTCTAAGAGTTAAAAACTATCAGTTATATTATTAGCGACATAAATAGTAACGCTGTAAACATTGCGTCTGTGTGTTTAGCCAATAGATAATTAGCATTTAATACTTTGTTTAAAACATTCAGAAGCCAAAAATAGGTGTAATTCTGTTTATTACCTACTCACACAAAAATGATTGAACAGATTTTTATGAAATAATATTACACTAAGTTTATATATCTCTGTTAAGTTTCAATTAACAGAGATATATAAACTTAACAAATAAGATTCATCATTACGTCATACTAACAGGCGGTATAGCAAATTTGGTTGAAGACTGGAAGATTATTAGCTGAGCTCATAAACTCAGAAAAGGCATATTACTTAAAAAAGTTTTAGCATTACGTATGTTTTAGCATGTGTATAGATTGGAATTTTGGTAAATAACTGAAATGCCCAAATAAATTTAAAATAGTAAAAATATGTCAACTGTTATATAAAGATACCAGCAAAAATACATTAAATAAAAATGATTAAAATTGAAATACTGAATATTAAGTTAATTAAGTTATTTTCAATAAGTTCCGTTAGTGTAATTGGTATATTAATCATGAAAAATGCCGTTAGTGCCATCTGGTGATATATTAATTAACCTTTGATTTCACTGCTGTTATTTTTTTATGTCCTCATAGTGTACATATTGTTATCAATCAAAATAATTTATAATGGTTAAATATAGTGTAGAGTGTAATATAAAAGCATTTTAATAATTCATAAAAACAATACAATCCGTTAACTTTTCATAATTTGAATTTTATATTCCGTAATAATATCACCTCTTTATATTCAATGATTTCCTATTATCAGTCTACTGATATTGACAAATATACAACCAACAGTTTTTATTTCTGTCATTTTCAAATGTCCCCTATAAGGTTTTTAATTAAGCCAGTTTCGGAGGTAAATATCGCAGCTCATCTCAAACATCTCAATTTAAGTCTTAAATTTCCTCTTTATTTTTCCGAAATAAAGCATAATCTTTGAAAATATTATCATTAAATTTTTTGCCAAATTATGGATTAAATAAAAATTATTGGAAAGTAAGAATATAAAATTACATAGGATTTATCATCAATTATCTGTCCTCCATATTTTGTTCCTTTTCTATATATGTTAGTTTATACATATATTTGTGTACTGTGTTATTTTTAGTATTTGTAAATTTACAATCTATTGCAATTTTCTACATATTTTATATAAAGATAATATTTTGCTTATTCCAGGTTACTTCATACGTCGGAGTCACATCAAGCTAGAGATTACGCCCGTGTCAATACAAATACATCATCATCAACAGATCCTTCATCTTCAGAAACTCAAAGGTTGCTTTCTTTAGCAGGAATGAATATGACTGAACAGAGGCTATTGCAGAGGAGTTCTGATACCAATGAGCCAAGCAGAAGTTTCCTTGCAACCAACCTCGATTTGCTAGGTGCACGGAGCAGTACTGATAGTGAATCAAGCAGAATACTGTCCATGAGAAACATTGATCTGTCAGATTCAAATGCCAGACTAGCAGCTAAACTAAATAGCGAAGGTGTAGCTACATCACACAGGCTCCTCACATCGACATTAGAGCAACAGCAAAAAATCCTCAAGCAATCCAGCGAAGATTGTAGACGACTACTGCAACAATCTACGACGGTTGGACCTGAAACTGGTAGAAATTTAAATACTGATGGCACTCGGCTATTAACTTCATCCAGTTTTGACTCCAAATGTGCTATTGAATCGGGGAAGACCTCTTCATCAATTGAACACTCCAACTTGATGGCCAATATTTTACAGAATTCAGCTTCTGCTACTAACTTTATATCAGATCACTTAAAATTACCTAATTCTTCCACAACATTTACCATGAGTACAGAGGCAGCAAAATTAATGAATACTTTGCAACAGTCACCGTTACCTCTTAAGGGCACTTTAAATCTTGCTGGAAATCATTTGCCTCCAACAAATGAGCAGAGAAGCACTAATTTGCCAGATAGCAGACAGTCTACTGGGTCCGACCATAATAAACAGACGTTGGATTCCTGTAGATTAGTATCTCAAGCCCAACAGCAAGATATTACCAGGCTACAAAGCAGCACGCCACCTTTCAAGGACTACATGAATCACTTACAGACATATGCATTTCTACAAAATACCATCTTGCCTCCATTGCCAAATACAGCCGATGTAATCTCAAACCTGCCAGTTACCGGTGAACTCTACCCCACATCTCTATTTAGACAAGATAGTAAATACTCCCTAAATAATGCCAGGCTCAGTGGCCAGAATGTTCAAGGCGTAACAAAGACTGTTGAATTTCAACAACAATACTCTTCGTCAACCGATGAGGGATGTGAAACCGACATGGATGATTTAGCGAGCATACCTAGCGCACAGAACAGATTGAGTTCCTATGCCAGTTCCAGTTCGAGCAGTGGTGTTGTTAATTTCTATAATAATAAAAGTTTAAGCCAAAATCTCAGTTGTGACTCATCGCAGAGTAATTTTTCTACATTTGAAAGTTTAGATTATCAATTGTCAGACTGCTCCAGCGAGCTGGCGAGTAGTTTACCAAGTTGCACCTCCACTGAAGATAAATTGGCATATGAGAATAGTGCTCTTATAAATACAAGTCCAATGCATCCCTGTGTCTATATATCATCATGCGGGAACAAAACTCCAGGTGGCGGTTTATTGAACCGGCATAACCCTCTTAACTATCATCACCAATCTGGACCAAAGACTTGCATGCGAAATGTGACTCGGAGTCCAGTCGATTTCCGAGAAGGCAGAAGAGCAAGCGACGGACTAGTAGCTCAACAAGTGTCCCAATCTAATGACACACAAAAAAACACTCTAGCCTTCAATAGTCAAAGGCTTAATGAGGGTTGTAAAGCCAAGGGAGTGTTGGAATTACATTTGGTGCAGAAGGAAGCACAAAAACTTAAAACTCAATACCAGGCTAGTATTCCTGTCGAAGAAATGACACAGAGACAATTGCAGCATAATCAGTTTGCTGCAACTTTCAGTCCCCATTTTATGGAATCCAAAAGTATTATTCCAAAGCGAGTCAGCCTTCCGGAGAACTTCAATTACTCAAGTACCTCTCCACCTATGCCAGCCAGTCCAAAAATGACCACCCAAAATATACAAATGCAGGAAGCAATCGACGTAACGAGTAGCGGTGCCCCTCCAGCTCAGAGTCCAAAACCACCACTGCAACAGCAACTCATGCAGCACCGATTGTTGCAGCAGAAGAGACAGATTTTGCAGAAGCAGGTAGCGCTCACACAGCCCACTGCTTCTGGTTTAGATGCCAATAGCTTGCATGCTTTACAGTTAGGGCTGAGTAGAAGACAAATGTTACGTCAACAGAGCTATAAGATCGCTCAACAACAGCAGATATTACCTCCGCTGCCTCTACCCTTGTCAGAGACTGAGAACCGTGATCTTTTAGCTTTTCAAGCTATTGTGGAGGGCCCCAGTCAGTCTCCGAAACGTAAGGTGGAGGAGCCCGGGGAATCTATACCTAATTATACATATCAGGGTTCCATGGAAATAACTATAACAAATAAGGATAGATTAGGCAATGAAAATTGGTCTAATTTGCCGTCCAGTTTGCAAAATGCCTGTCAAATATCAGAGATGGCAGGTAAGCCTAGTAGTATACAATTACAAGATATATCGGAGAACAGCGCTACTATAAACGAGTCTGGACTCTCCAATAATCCAACTGGGTTGTGGAGTAGTGAGCGAGTTTGGCCAGCAAATAATTTATTTCAAGCGCAACCATGCTTTCAGGTATACCATCAAATAAACTGAATGCTTTATCATTATTTTTATTTCATTCAAGTGCACTGATTAAAATTAATGTCGTAATCTATCACTAGGTCACAAATTCATTTATGAAACTTTAAGTTTTATGATTTTAGACTGCATGTTTTAATATATAGATTACTTTTATAATTATTTATGTTTGCAAGACATTAAAAAAATTATATTATATATCTAAAATTGAAATAACGGAAAACATATTTATACAATGCAATATCTTATATAACATCATTCTAGATATGAATATTAGAATAATGCTTACATTTTTCTTTTAATTTTCGTTATATAAATTTATAGATGATTTCCAAATGAAAGCATAGCGTATAATATAATTATTTATTGAACACTTTACACAGCATAAAAAAAAACTTTAAATAAATGGACTAATCTTGCCTGCAATCCTACCTAAGATATAATTAAGAAAAAATTTTATTTATCAACAATAAATTGCCTGTTTACAAAGATCTATGAATATAAATATAACTTTTCGATATAACCTCATACTCAAAGAATTCCAAAAATTGTTTAAACAAATTATTTATTCCACTGATATCACTTTCGTCTTTCGTGAAAACTTTTTTCATTTCAGTAAAATTGCTTTGAAAAGTAAACATTTTTGAAAAGTTTGTGCATGAACATTTAGAGCTGTAAAATCAATTACTGTTTATCCTAACTATCAACAAATCTCGGTTTTCATTCAATCTGTTATTTGTAACTTGCAACACTGAAGATTTTTATTGACTAAATGCTTAATGATATTTATAAAAACCTAGCATTAATTGAAGCGTCTTTTTTACAAATATATCTGTTTTTAACTTTATATTGCCAGATAAAAGTTAGTGACCAATTTTATTAAGAATGGAGTGAACATTTTGACTTAGATGGTCTTCGTTATTCCAAAATTTAGAACGATAATGATTGTTAAGACCATTCAACAATAATACAATTTCTTCAACAGGATCGCCCCTTGCATACCCCCTTTCGATTAACTGATAATATAAACCGTCTAACTAATAATATTAATATTATAACCTATTAATATTGTAAAGAATTTTCTAAACAACAACTGAAATAAACCGAGATTTGTTGACAGTTGGTATAAACTAAATGACAGTCCGGGAGAATGACAGAAACCTAAACAACTCATAGCTGGACGGCCATATTATTGCAGCTAATCTACGAACAGGAGTTTAAAGTACTCAGTCCCACCAGTAAATATAATCTACAGTTTAAAATTTCAATGAAGTTAAACAGTCATTGATGTTACGAAATTATTACTGAACCATCGTTTAAACTCCATCGGTGGTTTTATGGTCTTACAGGTACAATATCGTCCATTCTCTTGTAATGTAGATGAATATAGCACATAAAGCAATCTGAATTATTGTAATATTCAATTGGAAACATGCAGATTTTGAAACGTCAAACTTAAATTTGGCAAAGCTTTAAGAATGTAATCATTTGCTTCTGCTTCATTAGGATCAAACTTTTTATGTACTTTGAGATAAGAACATATAAATTGTAAATGATTTAAATGACAATAAATGTCTACTAAAGAATAAAACAATCAACACCACAAATTCTAACACATAACTTTGTACATAATTACATATAAAATGTATTATATTAGTTAACATTGTATTCAAATGATATAATGTAATCAGTTAATAATAATATTATGGACATATATTTAAGGATTAATACATACATTTAATATTTGTTTGTACCGTTGGTATTATTATTTTAGTTAAGTATGACAATTCATCTTCACGCCTGTGTGTGTGTCACATTTGTAAAGTTTTTTTTATTCTTCCCATGTTCCTACTTTATTTCCTAAGTATTTTAATGAGTTTTGTGTTTATTTATTTCGTATGTATGTTTATAGATTCTGTGTTTTGTAACCTATGTAGGTAGTGTATTATTTCATATGAGATTTGCTAGTGAAAATATATGCTATTGTATTTTATATGCTATCTTAGGTCTGATCACAGTCAAATTTCAATGTCGATATGAATATAATGTCATTAAATATTAATTTTATTATCATATTGTTGTTTTATTTTTTGCACTCCTTTGATGATTTTTTGTAATAGAGGAAACAAAATAGTCTTGATCGTCTAATATGTATTTTACTTTGTTTTCTTTTGTTATTTTTAATTAGACTTGGTAATAGGAAAAGCATGTTATTTTGTTTGGTTATTCACAATATGTTGCGTAGAATTATAGTGTATTATTTCAATATGTTTAGTTGCTTTTTGTCTCTTAGATTATTTAAGGTTGCCGTCCGTATTAACCGTATCGTGGGACCATAATTTAATGATTTCAGCATTTAAAAATAGGAGGAATCATTTTTATTAAATTTTGGGTAGTATTTATATGTTATTTATTAGGCTGAGATTATTGAAAATTGGATGAGAATTTACAAATTATTTTTCTATAATAATGATCATAAGTTGATATTTTTCGTTTTGCATAATAAAAAATTACGATAATATAAAACAGTACCAATAAATATATAAATTAATTACTTTTTTTAAAATTTTGACAATTAAAATTTATTGGGAAAATGCATTCATATTATTATCTTCTTAAATGCAACTATATTATCATATGAATATGAGAATAATACGAGATAACAGCAAACTTTTTAATATAAAATTTCTTTTTTAAAAAGTGTTTTCCATCATCTATGGTAAAAGAAAAATAAAAACCAGAAAGTTAGAAGGATTCTAAAATATTTTTGGAATTTTTTATATTCATAAATTTAAAAATAATATATTAATGAATACACATTTAATAAGGGACTTCACTCATTACATTTAATGAAAAAGATAATAATTTTAACCGTTTTAGTGTCATGGTTTTTTACTCATATATACTTAAAAATGCCAAAGAAATCTTTTGTTTTTAATGTCATTTACCCTTGTCTCAAAAAAACTGTATCTCTTCCAAAAATTATCCAATTTTGATAATTTTTTCTTTGTTTTCTTAATAAAAACTTATACAAGGATAATAAAATACAAAGAAAATTATGGAAATATATATTGTGAACAAAAATTATAACAAAAACTGAAATCAAGTTCACAATAGTATTTTTGCAGTCCGGTACATCCTCCGCATCAGCAAAATAATTGTTATCGTCACTATTATCACTATTACTCAAAATTTGCATTACGCCAAATTGTGAGCGCACCACAATGTCACTCCCACTATCACTTGAAAAATGATAATTTTCACTCGAATTATTTTTATATTCCGACATTATGAGTTAAAAATTTTCTTTTCCTGGATCCTTTTTATATTGTTAGTACTAATAATATTATAATTTGAACTTTATGTGACATGTAGAAAGATCAAAAATTAGCGATGCGTGCGAGCAACCTCCCCTACCACATGCTAAACAGCAACTGATTTCGCCAGCACCAGCACGCCCGTGACAAATTTAGTTAGTACGTGCATGAGCGTGATAGCGCTCATCGGCACTCAAATGGTTAAGACAAATTATCATAAAGTTAAATTAATGTTTTCTTCTAAAAACTATTTTAGACTGAAGTTGTTTTACAAATAAGTCATTACGGAATCAAATTCGTTATTTTTTGATAATTAAAATTTTTTATTTAAAAAAATCAGCTACTTCTAACAACAAAGCTTGAAAATTAATGAAACTGCCAGTTTTAGTATGACCAATGATACTTGCATCCATCCTATCTATGCTGCGCATTCGTTTTTTATATTTTATTTGTATCTGCTATAAGTCATCATGCTATCTAGCTTTTTTATATTTTTTCATGGCAACATGGTGGCTAGACATGATAGATTATGATGTTATCATTTTGTTTTTTGAATAAAAAATGGACACTGAAACATACAGTTATGTATTTTGGACGAAGCTGCAGGATGCATCGACATGCATGCTTGCACAATATAAAATTATTGAGGAATTAAAGGCAGAACAACAAAAAGGTAATTCATTAATTAAATTATGAAATCAAATTTTTATAATGTTAGTAATTATTTTTTATATTTTATTTCATATGTTATTTCTTCTTCCTCCTTTTTACTATTCATTATTATTACCTATTTATGACAAATTTTGCATTTGTCATAAATAATAGTAGTAATAGTATCTACAAACTGTATAAGTTAGGACAAAATATATATATATATATATACATATATATATATATATATATATACATATATATATATATACATATATATATATATATATACATATATATATATATATATATATATATATATATAAATATATATAGTTAGGTTATATACCTGAAAAACAATGACATCATAATGCAAGTTATCACAAATGTTATATGCAATTGGTCAGGTTTGTGATTCAATATTTGCAAGTATTTATTCCACTTATAGTTTTTATATAAAGAAAGGATATACAAATAAAGCTATGGTAAGTAAAACAGGTTCTGAAATAAATAAGTTTTCACCATATAAATTCCAGTTTTTAGAAATATTTCTCTGAAAAAGTGTTGGTTATTCAGAAAAAACATTTAATAGGTCAAATTTCTTAAATAATTTCGGACTTTTCTGGAAATGTTATTCAGAGTTATAAAAAGATTTTGGAGAGATAAAATCTCTTAATAACTCTGAATAACTTTTTTAGATTAATCAACACTTTTAAGTTTCAGAGAAAATAAGACACCACACATTTTCATTCTGGGTTCTGAAAGAATTATTCTGAGTGTGGGTAGAAAATACAATTCACAAGAATAACAAACTTTGCTATTTTTGCTG
Source organism: Druceiella hillmani (assembly GCA_039881145.1). Taxonomy (NCBI): domain Eukaryota; kingdom Metazoa; phylum Arthropoda; class Insecta; order Lepidoptera; family Hepialidae; genus Druceiella; species Druceiella hillmani. The sequence goes on along the minus strand of JAYKKI010000052.1, from coordinate 15,520,537 downwards.
CCATTTTGTTTAAATATATTAAAAAGATAATCCATTTCTTACTTATTTATATAGGTTAAAAACTAGAAACTGTTTTATCTATAAATTTTTCTTGCAACTGGGAAACAAAGAAAAATAAATATTTTAATGATATTTCAAAAATAAATCATTCAGTTATAATGTTTCTTCACATTCAAAAAATATCAATGAGAGATATGGTTATAATACCGTCGTGTTATTTATATTGTGATAATAAAGACATGTATATAAAAAGAATGTGACTTGAAGCTTTAACAATAATTCATTTTAAAGGGAATTTATTTTTTGGGAGCTCTGGTAAAAAAATAATATAGCTTAACTTGAGTTGACAGTTACATATAACTAGAGTTCACAGTTATAAATATTTTTATTTGCTAATAAAGGGATTAACATAGGTTCAGAATATCACAGAAACCAAGTAAGATGATGGTAAGTAATGGTTACCCAATAGCTAATAAATTGGATTTTGTTAAAATATTTTGTTTGAAATATTAAAATATATCATTTTAGTCTTTAGTTGAAATTGGATAATTATTACAATATAGAAAACATATTTTTGAACTGAGCAGAATTTCAATCGGTTCTTTTATAATATCTATTACGGTGCTTATACCATTGTGATAAAATGGCTGCATGTAAATTTAGTTCCTTTAGGAAATATTTAATTTTTAAACTTGTAATAAAATAAAAGTTCTAAATTAAATATATGAATATTTAATCAATATTTAAAAGAGATTTGTTTAATTTTTTTTGAAATATTTCTGATTTAATTCATATTTAATTTATTCTATTCTCTAATTCATATATTAAAAAATCAATCAAAAATTCTTGTTGCTACAGAATTCTTCAAATGAAAAATTAGCACTTAAATGCAAGTTGTATAATAGATTACTATGTAAATTTTTCACTGTGAAAAGGTGTTACTCCTACCCAATATAATCTAAGAAGGTAAAGTTTTTTATATTTTATAAGTCTACCTAAGTACCATAAACTATGTTATTTTATTTTTTAATTTGTTCCAATCATTTATGACGGAATGTGCACTTATCATAATAAGTGATTTTTATTGAATATTAATATAAAAGTTTATTTATGACAAATAAGCTCTATTGTTTAAATGTTCAAATTAAAATTTTATCAGCCAATAATAGCTGAATTAGAATGAGTATATCATTCTGTTGCAAATGCAGTCCGCAAAACAATGCAAAATTCTATAGGACAGCCCTTTTAAGACATCCACTATAACCTTGTCTAATAGTGTTGTAATTAGTATGCTAAACAGCAATTGTTGATTCACCCACTTTGATTCTGTTACTAATTGAAATCTGTGCATAACAAATTTCAATGCTGGCTAATATATATTAGTCAAAAATTAATAAATTATATTAGTAAAAAATTAATAAAAAATGTAGTATATTAAAAATAAAATAAAATTTTACATTTTGCTTTAGTACATTTAGCTTCGAAACAGAATTTAAATGCTGGAAATATCCCGTAAAAAGTTTACAGGAATTTGTGGTTGTCAACTTTTATAATATCTATTTTCATTCACTAGCACAGAAAAATGTAGTAATGAAAAAAATGCAAATTTGCAATGCTATTTATTATAGTTTGTTGTCTTAAACGTGAGAATTATTTTTTTGCTTGACTGCTTCTTTACACAATTTATTTAGCGCAATATTTTATAACATTTTTATTACAACTCTATGTAAGTAAATTGAATATTATATGGTATGTGCAGTATGCATATACCATGTAATAAATTTATATTGAAAAATTTCAAACATTTCAGTGATATGCTTAAATTTTTTTATTCTTGAACAATAAAGAAATCTATCTAAAACTACAGTATATTAATGAGAAATAAAAAAGGTTACAAAACCACATTTAAAAAAATTTTTAATTTTTCTTTATAATGAGGGATGAAAATAGCTTTGAGAAATTAATAATAGACATCATTATATTATGCTTGAAACATGTTTAACTGATTCTAAAATGTTAATGCTTTCACTTAATACATCAATCTTTTCTTATACATCAATATTTAAAAGCTTTGAAGTTTTGTCTATTATTATAAAGTATTTTTATAAGTATCTTATACACATAGGAAAGAAATAAAAATAATATTGTAAACTAAATATTTACTGACACATTCTACTCATAATAATGGGACAGTAACTATATTCATAAATTGTAAGGGTACAATGTCCCTTACACAGAACATATACTAGTCTGTTATGTAATTAAGTATTTAAAAACAATTGACAAACATTTTGATTATATTATTTTACATTTCATGTATTAATATTAACTATTTATATTGTTAGGAAAGTATAGAAAGTATAGTGATCAAGAGGTCCAATACGTAAAGTAACAATTCATTACAATTAGTTTTAAAAAAATTGTAAATCATCTGAGTCACATCGTTAGTGAGAAATTATTTTTAAAGAAAATTTCAAGTGGAATACGACTGTTTAAAGTAATACATTTTCTTTTTCAGTCAACGTGGCAAGGTCATAACTTGCCAGCTCCTACCAGCATGCTGCCGCTCAGCGAAAGTCCAATTCTTGAATTAACAGAACAAATGGAATCTATGTAATTGGATAAAAGAATAAAGCAAATTAAGATGTGAAGACAATAATATTGTACCATATAGAATAATTTCAAATAATATTTCCACACACATACACACACGCACGCGTATACATGTAAACATATATATATATATATATATATATATTCATATACATGTGTCCAGGAATAAGTGTTGGACAAAGAGAGACGCTATTCGTTGGCTATAAAAGAATAAATTGTCATTGAAATATAACGTAAAACACACCCTTTTTCTAAATGAGTGCAAAAAAAATATTATACGTATCTCTTTTTAACACACCCAATACTTGCCTGGAGTGCGGTGCTTACCTGGACAGCTAGATGTCTTCGCAGCTGTTTGCGGGTTATTCCCCTGAGCGGTGCTGAATAATCTGCGCAAATGTCTTGCGTACGAAAAAAATGACAAATAATTATGAATATTATTTTCAATTTTCTGAAAAAAAGTCATCTTTTAAATTTTATTTTAACGTCAATCAACTATTTTTCAGTCAATGAATAACATCTTTCTTTGATCGACACTTATTCCTGGACACCATTTATATATACATATATATATATAAATATATATATATATATATATATATATATATATTTATATATATATATATATATATTAACATGTTTTTGGTGCAAGTAGGAAAATAGAGTTATGAGTCAAGCATTTATTTTCGTAACCATTAAAATGTCGCATTGTCACCAGGAGTTTCAACTATTTGAATAATATTAATTTTTAATTACCATTCTGCTGTCTGTATGTTATTTTTTATATTTGTATAATGTTTTCACAATTTTTAAAGTATATAAGCAATTACCTATTTGTGCTGTAATTTTAAATGTATCTAATATAGTTAGAAATAAAAACAATACAATTATGTAATGGCATGGTAGGATTTTAAAAAGGCTAGTGAATAGTTCTTAAAAAGTTAATTAAGGTAAAAATTGTTATGAAACGTTAATATTGTTTGAATGGAAAGAAATCTGAATTTTTTATCTGTCTGTAAATTATTGCATGCAGTAATGCGATCTGTATTTTCCTTTATGTTGTTGATAGCAATAAATGGTAAATATCACAAACTTTTCACACTTCATCTAAAAATCTGAAAATACAATATGTCTAAACCAGTTCTGATTGTGCTATAAGCATATTACACATATATGTACACACATACGCATATATATATATATATATATATATATATATATATATATATATATATATACATATATATATATAAATATATATATATATATATATATATATATACACGCGGTGTCTGAGCTTAAATGTTGGACAAAGAAAGAGACTATTCGTTGGCTATAAAGGAATAAATTATCTTAAATTTTTGAAATAAAATGTTAAACACTCCCTTTTTCTAACTGAGTGCAAAGAAAAGATTACACATAACTCTTTTTAACACACCCAATATTTGCACAGAGTGCGGTGTATACACGCAGTGGTGATGCTTCCGCAGCAGTTCGCGGGTTATTCCCCCAAGTGGCTCTGAACAATGTGCGCAAGTATTGTGTGTAGGAAAAAAATAACAAATAATTATGAATATTATATTCAATTTTCTGAATGAAAAGCCATCTTTTAAAATCTATTTTAACAACAATCAACTATTTTTCAGTCAAGGAATAACGTCATTCTTTGTCAGACACTCAGACATCATGCGAATATATATATATATATATATATATATATATATATATACATACAAATATACATATATAGTTATATATACATATATAGTTATATATATATATATATATATATATATATATATATATATATATATACATATATATATATATATATATATATACCAGAAGCATAGTATTTGAAGTCTATTTTGTTACGGAATATATTTTATTGTAAGTTTGAAATCAGCTTTTTATGGTCTATCTAGTGGTATACTAAACTAAATCCAATACTGAAAAATAAAAGAAAACCGTGAATGTAATCCTGTGTTAGGTTCACATTATTTTAGAAGCATACGATTATATCTGGACTTAAACTTGTTTCTTTCGAAATTAATATTGGTGAATTTAGGATAGTATATCTCTCAACAAAATTTTACATGTGTTTTGGACACTATCCATTTCATTTAGGATAGTATATCTCTCAACAAAATTTTGCATGTGTTTTGGACACTATCTGAGGGTTGCACGCGTTTTGCATATGATACTGTTAATAAATTATTTTTTACAATGACCTCTCATGCACTTAAAATGTTAGATTTATCATTGTCATGCAATTTGTTTAATAATTTGAATAAAAAAGTGCAGGAAAATGATATGTTTACTCAAATAATACCTCCATTTTTAGGTTATGTTGACATTTAATACAATTCATATAATGTGACATATAATGACATAAAAATTCATATAATGTGACACATAATGACATAAAAAGTATCACATTGCGTTGTTTTTTAAATAGAACAAAAGCTATGTATCAGGTCTTTGGTAAATATTTTTATTGTGTATTTTATTATGGACTTAAGTTTATACACCTCAAAAAATATTTTATGGCCAAAGAAACTGATGACCTATTTGGTTAAGTGGTTAGCATACCTGATCGCTTTTCTGAAGGTAGCATTGGATTCCTTCGTTCGGCAAAAATTTTTATGATAAACGTCGATATGTGTCTCGCATCTACGTGTATTTGGATTTAGGTCCGACGTTGTTTCTGATTCCTATAGTACAGGAAATCCTAGTTCGGGGCCAGAGCAATGTATGTGGTAGTGTGGCAATATTTTGAGCAAAATTAAAATAAGTCATTTTTATTCCATAAACGGAATTTCCAAGAGAAAACTATGCTTCTAGTAGATGAGATAATATCAAGTGCAGGAAAAGAAAATTTTCCAATAATATGTCAGATGCAAAAGAAGACAGTAATGTTCCTAGTAATAACCTAATATTATTAAAACTCGTGTATCGTGACAGGAAGACCAAGAAGCAAGTAGAAAAATAATAATATCTGATAGCCCTGCAAGGACAGAATAATTACGTAATTTCGAGTAATTTCTCATAAGAGCCTAATACTAATCGAATGTAAGCTTGAAAATTGAAAAGACCAAGATGCAAACAAAGATTATGCTAATCGCACTGGTTTGCTAGATGATTAACTGTATTAGAGCAATAGTGATGATTATGATAATAAAGATTCGGATACCAACTCAAATGATAATCAAATAAATATTATTACATTTTTACCTACATTTCCAGAAGGAGTTTCAAGTACATCATATTCTATACCAGATTTAACATATGGTAATCATACACAATAAACTATAAATCCAAATAATCAACTAACAAAAAGGAGAATTATCAACAAAACCATAATAGAGCTTAGATACATTAGAAATACTTCCCAGTAGAAAGCAAAAAAAGGAAGAAATATTATATTGGCGGAAAAATTTATATCAGTATAAAGGTAACATTGTTCCCAGTAAAACTTTAAAACTGGCATGTGATACATCTTGTGGTATGAAATAGATCATTAAAATACCCGAAACCAAAAGATATGAAATATTTACACATCACTGGTATGAAGAAAAAGATTATAATGTTAAAAGACCATTTATATTAACTTGGACATCTACTAAACCGATAGCATATCAAAGGCTAAGATCAGAAAATGTTGCCAACTTAAGATCGAAAACTACTTGTTTGTGGTTGTCAGAGTCGCAATACCAGTACGTAAGACAATGTTTTAAAACAAACTGAAGATATCCCAACAAGTACTTGAAATGGATTTAGCAAAACAACAAGAAGGTGGTATTATTGAACCGGCGAAAGAGGTACTCACACCCAGTTATAAAATGAACCCAGAATAATCAATTCTGTGATGTTTCATATTTCATCATTTCCAAAATGTGAATGTCATCATAACTGCAAATACTCAACAAAGTGTTATTTAGGTTCTGACTTAAATGTTCAAAAAATTTTATAATGTTTATAAAGATAACAATGAAGAAAAATGTGGTTGTATCATAAAATTTTCAACACGGAATTTAATTTCACATTTAGAGCTCCAGATGTAGATACTTACGATGACTGCGACATGTTGGCTGCTAAGATAAATGTTATGGGTCTGAGAAACCAATTTTACCCAGAGCAAGATATACATTTAGAGGAAGCTAAATCCAGATACAAACTGAAATCCATTGATATCACTGAAGCGAAACAAAGAGGGAGCACAAAATTATGACTGTAGATTTGCAAAAATATTTTCCTACGTCATTTTTGAAGAATTCTGTTAACCTTTTCAAACGAAAGTTATACAATTAAACTATGTATGATGGACATCATAGTTCTGCTTATTGATTTATGCAGGATGAAAGAAAAGCTCATCGAGGTGACAATGAAATATCATCCGCAGTATTAAATTGGGCAAAAAATAATATAATCACTTGCATAATCATATAATGCACTTGAACAAATCACCATAGGGTCAGATAATAGTTATGGCTAAAATAAAAATATGTGCATCATCATGTGTATGGTTTTTCTACTCAAGCAATACCCACAACTAAAAACAATCAATTTGAAATTTCTTCTTAAAGGACCCACTCAAATGGAATCTGATACAGTTAATGCTGACATAGAAATGAAACTCAAAAAATTGCTACATTAACAATATTAATACCCTGGGACTGGCAACAATTCATATGGCAATGTTCAAAAAACTACAAAGTTGTTGACGTGGAATGCCAAGATTTTAAAAATTTCCAAAATTTGTATTCTGCTTCAGGACCATTTACAAATAATAAAACCAGCCTTGACAGAGAGCCATTTCGAATTACTAAAACAATCTTCCTGTGAGTCACAAAGGAGAACTTTGTATTTATTTATAACAAATTGTCATTTAATTTGTCTTACATTATATCCTACCATTTTAAATGGGTTTCACATTTAAAATGGTGAGGCGAAATAAAAGAACTTAAGTTCAAATACCAGAAAGTTTGCGAGAAATGAATAAACAGTTAATTCCAATGTTATAAAAAAAATATAAGGACGTCATAGACTTGTTTGAATATGTACCATTATACTGCCATGATTATTATTAAAATTTACCATACTTCGGACTACCCATTGACGATGATTTGTATTAATATTGGTTTATTTGCTTACAATGTCTTTTATTAATATACAAAAGAAATCGAATACATTCTGCCTTTTTTGTACAAATAATTCTCTAGGACTTAGAATACAACATTATATGCTTTATTATGTCTTAAAGCAAAAAACGGGATAGAATGCTTAGAAACATTATATCCCAAGTCCATTATTTAATAATTTCGTGATTTTAATGTATACCATTAAAAATTATCTATATATATATATAAACACATATAAACCTTCTATGTAGAAACTGAGATGAATGTATAATTAAATAATAATTTATTAGTCATTAATAAATTGAGACAAAACTGTAATTCCTGTAAAATTGTCTAAATGTGACTTAGGATACCTTGCTTCTGATATATATATATATATATATATATATATATATATATATATGTGCGTATATATATATATATATGTATGTGTGTGTATATATATATATATACAGCATAGTTCAGCAATCTATGATTGATATTACCATTATAGAAAGATTTTAAGTCTCGCCAAATAAAATCGCTACTTGTTTACTCTGAATTTATTTTGCGTGGTACTACTCACTAGATAGACTCCTCGGTAATATATAGACCTTATAGAGGTGAAAAAGGTATTTTTTTAATTCTTTACTATTTTTTTTCATATAACAATTAAAAACGTACAGGTTATTAATTGCCAACATATTTATAGGAAAAATTTCTAAATGGGAAAAAATAGAACCATTATGATTTTTAAAAACCATCTATATAAAAAAATATTGATATGATCACCAGAAATATATGATAGCGAGAAGAATTTGAAATAATTATGTTTTCATTACAAATCCCACCGCTTATGCAATTAAACATTTATGTAATTTTATATAATGAAATTTATTGTGCATGGAAATAGTTTTTCATATTTAATTCACATTTGTTCCTTATATGAATACTGAACTGGAAGAAATTCTCAGAGTACTTGTTTTTGAAAGTTGGAAACATACTAAGTATTGTTTTATAGTTTGTGCAGTTTCATAGATACTAGCTTATTGCACTTGGTAAAGCGTTGATTAAAGTTGCATAATAGACAACATAACAAAGCGTACTTAAATTTTTTTAAGTCGCATCATTTGAACAAAGTTGTTAATTAAAAATGCCATACTGAATTTTAATGTTTCCTTGTAATTTATAATTCATATTTTAAATGATGGTTCCCACAAATATTTTAGTTGTATAAGTATTATGAATTGCATCAACCATGGATATTAACATTATAATAAAATATTTGTTTTATAAGATTTCATCTGTGGCCCCATAAAAAAACCATCCTTGGCTCTTTTTCATGACTGACTTTTTGAATGTTACCTTATTGTTAAATGTTAACTTGTAAAAATTTGTTCAAAGGTGGCTTCATAAGCTTTATAGTCAAGTTTAAATGTAAGCTATAATATAAATCATTAAGCTGTAACCATATCTAATCAATGTTTAACATATCTATTTAAACATGACTTGAATATCAATTTACAGTATCTATAAAAGTAACTATAGTAAAAATATTTAAAGGTATGATTTATTTAAATATTTTATAATGGAGTTTAAAGTTTTTACTACAGCTTAAGTCTTCATTTTTTTTACTTCATCTTTTTTTAAACCTTACTAAATGTTCAATTTTCTTATACTTTTTAACAGTCATAATTGGAATTAACCTAAACTATACATAAAATATTATAAAGGCAGTATTTTTATGAATAAAATTATAATTAGCAAGCATAAACTTGAACTTTAATACAACTCTAAACCTTAACCACCTACTTGTGGTCACCAAGACCCACAATAACATTTTACTTTTGAATTTCTCTGTGTTGTATAGTATTTTTTGTGTTAGTTCCGATATCTTTTCTACACATCTGACGATGTTGTGTTACCACTCATTGAGTCTCTATGTGTCTGCTTTTGATTTGTATGAGTAAAAATTCCTAGCCAGTGGTCCCTGTGGCCCCGCATAATTAGTTGCATAATTTTCATATAATTTAATTTTAATTATATTATTTCTATTCTTTGCTGCTAGTTATAAATGACCAATAAGTACAAAGATTTTTATGGAACGAATTAAGAAATCGAGATATTGTGTAAAACGACGAATGAATTTGATTCCAAAATAGACTGAGGATTAAATAACATTCCAAGAAGGAAACAACCAGTTTCAATTGTAAAATTTGTCTTTAATTGTTTCTAAACCACCTTCTTCTGATGATAATGTTCCATTCGCACTATTGCAGTCCAGACTAAAAAATAAAAATGCTTTTGGAAAAAAATATTTTCCATGGTCATCAGGACATCATGTCAAGAGATCGCAGCTGCACAATATAACACAGAAAAAACCGAAGGTAAAGTCAGAATATTGCAATGTTCTCCATGTTTTTGCCCTTTGTCTTGTGCTATGGAGCGTATACTTTTATTCCAAAATAAATACAAAATGTATCATTGCGTTTTGCTTGCAGGACTCCCACTAGTTTAGAAAACTGTGAGCATTCTAAATTGTCCATTGATTACTGTGAGAAGTTGTAACTTTTAAAATAGAGTTTCGCAAGTAATAAAATTAAACAGGTTTCATAAAACAAAGATGATATTTTATTATTTTTTAAGTTTAATTACTAAGTTAGCACTTATTTTAGTACAAAGAAGTTATAATTGTTAATTCATATTATAGTGTGTTTACTAAAGACTTACTTTGTTTCTAAAATTTAATTAAAATAATTATTGTTATATTAAGAATGATTATTACTTTACTTTTCTTTTATTTTAATATATTACTTTCGATTTAAAAAAAAGGTTTTATTAATTTTATACTAACAGACTTTACTACAGTAATGGAAATGTGTCTGCGGTCTTTATGACTGCATGTAGGTGGTTATTAGACTGAAAATGAGGATAAATAGGGTTTGAGGATATTTAATAAGAATAATATTCTGACTAACACAAGTAACGAAATTGAATAGATTTGCCGGTTATGTGAAAGATTTAACACATTGTGTTTTGTTGTTGATAGACATAATTTTTCAAACATATTATAATTGATTTACACAATATACGTTTGAAAAGTTATGTCTACCATTGAGGCATGTGATAATAGAGATAGTTAATATTGGAAAGTGCTTTATTTTGTAAATTATTTTTCATTACGTAATGAATTTTATCACAAAAAATTTAAAGACAAGCTGGTAATTTGATTAAATTATTCATGTATCTACTTTATAAAATTAGTAACTTGAATTCAAGAATTAGAAATTACTTGTGAACGTTATGTAACTGTAGGTCTTTAGATTTTTTTTTACTGTACCTAAACACTATATTCTGTAAAGTATAAACATTATTTATAAGGTATATTTAAAACGACAATATCACTTAATATAAAAAGTAACTTATCAATTATACATAAAATTAAATGTAACATGTTAGCATTAAACATAAGCTAAATCGTTTTGTAGATTACATGTTTAATAACGAGTTCTCCTTTATAAATAATCTACCTCTGCCATTGCAAACGAAGACTGAATTCCACGTCAATTCAGACCAATAAAATACAATAATAGTCTCAAAGAGACTTTTTTAAAAGAAAAAACAAATTTCAAAATTTGATGTTGCTTGGCCACTTCTGATAGAATCGAATATAAGCTTAAGATTTTCATTAAGTGGGAGGCAGCTTTTTCTAAGGATAAAATGTGAAATTCGTGTTAATAATAGAAATATATAGTCCATTTTTTTTTAAATTTATAGATGAATGCAAATGAGATATACAAATAATACTTATAACTTTAATTATTTTAGTCTTACGTGAAAGTTATAAATTCTTTGTTTCCAAATTTAAGACATTAACAGAACATCATTTTTAGGGATAAAGTCATATAAATATTGAGATTCAAATGCAATCTGAAATTTGAATGCAATATAAACCTTATTCCAAATAAACATTCTCTGAACAATGAATTTATAACATGCAAGGTTATACAATTTTTTAACATATTAATTACATTTTCTCTTGAAATTAATTTGATAATACAGTGACGAAATTGAAAAATTATAATATTATAACAAATTTTGATTGCTTTTAAAACATTAAACCTTCCATATGTGTAATGGTGCATATTATTTATTTAAGCTGGCAGGTGATTTTATTTATAGTGCCTCAAATACAAATTCAAATGCTTGCATCATCCTTATGACTGATACATATTTCATTTATATGTATTTGTTTAATCATATTCAAATTCATTCTCTGATAAGGGTTAATCAAGGGAAATATTCTAAAATAATAGATAAAATAAGGCTTTAATGCAAATTGAAGTATTTGAGGAAACAGTGCAAATACAAGCAAGAGAATAGAAATGGTTTATGGGGTCATGCCAATTTGGAAGCGAAAAAGATAACCATTTTTAGTTTTTTTTTTAAACAATAACAATTAGGTGTTTTTAAAAAGCTGTCACTTTATTTTGTAATATGTGTTTTTACATTTTTTTTATTGAAATATGATAGAACAGGATTCTAAAATGGGCATAAAGGCAAGTAAACTTGTCCAAAAAAAAACAGAAAATTCCTCTGGCAAGTGATCATTTTAGTTGACTAATCACTGTCATTGATCAGTAACTTTTTTAACAATTTTTGCTAAAGCAAGATGGTGATCATTTAGAATAAAAAAAATTTATTTTCCATAAAAAATTGCCCATTTTTGTTATAAATAAGCATGAGGCGGAAATCCTTTGATCAATGATAATATTATTGCATCTTAAATTGTGTTAATAGTTTTTGTGGAATAATCTATTTTAAAATAGTGTTTCTAGAAAGACACTTAAAATTGTAAGATGAATTTCCAATGAAATGAATTAAATAATAATTAGTTTTTTTAAGTAATAATTGCTTTTTTCCAAGTCAATGAATGGCATTAAAAGAAATTCATCTATTCCAATAAAACGAAATGGCTTTTATGTGCACATTATTGTTTGACCTGTGCGAAATTTTTTTTGTGCAGTTATGTCTATCATTGAGGCATGTGATAATAGAGATCCTCAATGATAGACACAACTATAAGGAAGACTTAAAACTCTATCAATTTTTTCCGATCAATTTAAAATTGGTAAAGTATATTTTTAAGATGTTCTTCTTTAAGAAAATGAAATAAAAAAATTAAGTTTTAAAAATCACTGCTAGGCATGGCTCCTTATAATTGCTGGTTATTAATAATTATGTGGATTGATGAAGTAAATAAGGAGACATATATTTGTTACTACCTAAATCTAGGAATGAATTATTTTAAATGTTTAAAGTAGAATGTTTGAGAAATAGTATACGTCCGATTTCAAACATTTACAGAACAGAAATTTTGTTTGCGAGAATGTCTGAAAGAAATTCAGTGATTTGAAAGTCGTCTAAGTAATATTTCTTTATGGGACAAATGGTCATACTATTGCTAATGCATAGCTGGTACAATGATCAACATAATATGTAATCACAACATTGCATAAAGATAAGTAAGTCTACTAATATACGAAGACAAATATGTAAGAAACATTTATTATCAATGGCCTAGTTATTACTGCTCTTGAGTTAAAAGTGTGGGTTGGATATTTAAGGATAATTGTTCATCAAAAGTCTATATCTTATAAATTTATTGAAAATTTTTATAATGTAAATTACCTTGCAAATTATTTGTTTTGGCAAGCTATATACTTTTTACACCACTGTTTCAATAACCACCTACCGTTGCAAGCATCTGGAAAATATATCTTCTGAATTGACTGACTTGTGATTTTTGGAATTCTATTCACATAAGTTGGCCGTAATAGTAGGTGTACAACGTAATAGTAGGTGTTCACCTATCACATGCACATGCGTACATGCGTGCATACACATCTACCCACTCATGCATGGATATACAGCGTGTAGTTTGCTGAAAGAAAGAGGTGAAGAGGCCTATTGGTGTGAGATTACATCTGAAAATTTATTGTCAATATATATTGTCTTGTTAACATAAAGGAATATATTACATGTATAGGCAACATATATTGCCTTGCTAACATAATGGAATGTACTGTACATGTATAGGTAACATATACTACCTTGCTAACATAATGGAATGTACTACATCTACAATACATGTATAGGCAACATATATGCCTTGCTAACTTAATGGAATGTACTACATGTACAATACATGTATAGGCAAGATATATTGCCTTGCTAATGTAATGGAATGTACTTAAAAATTACAGATATAAATAAATTAATGGGAGATGAAAATTTAACAGAGACATCAATTGATATCACTTTACAATGTAATTCAAAAGGAAATAAAAAAAAATAAAAAAGAATCTAAAATAGCAACTTCTTTTCATATTGGTATGAACGGGTTCATAAAAGTATTTTATGTGTATAAATACCTGTATTTTCATGATATTTCTTTTCTTATAGTTGGATTAATTATGATTTTAGTCATTACCAAAAGATATGCATGATTTTATGCCAGAAATATTAGACAAAGAAATAATTTAACCCACAACATTTATACTTCTTCTAATTATAATAAACTTTTTCAGACCCTATTTTTTTTCTATGGAAGTCTTGTCATTTGCGGTAATTTTAAAGAACCTATTTCCTGCGAACTGCTGTATTTAGCTAAAGAAGTATGAACCAAGATTCTAGGTAAAAAACAATATAAGTAAAGATTACAAAAATTTAGTCTCTCAAATTGTAGGTTGAATATTTTTTTATAATTGAATTTTTTTCACCTTTTACAGGTCCTCTGATCATTTTTATGTTGTGTAAATTAACAATATAATTTAAAAGATAGTTAGAATGTAGGAAATTATTTTATAAAATATAAACTCTTTTTGCATTTATCAAATAACTTCAGTGAGCAATGCTCAATATGACTGAAAATATAGTTATTTTTAACTTTGAAACAAATGCTTAATACTAATCTGGAACACTCTTGATATTGATACCCTATTTATAATTATTTTCATCCCAGAGCAGTAGTAATAAGGCCGCTAACACATACCTCAATGTAAAGCCACATATGCATGTTGATTTGTCTATATTAATTAAAAGAAGAAATCTGTCAGAACCTATTTGAAATGAATGAGAAAATATGGCGATGAAATTATAACGGTACATGGATTGAAGCTAGATTAAAAGGCAAAATTAAAAAGACAATGAATGAAAATTGGTTGCTTAGGATCCATAGAAAATAAAGTTGCAATGACTGAGAAATAAAAATATCGAAGAATAGAGTAAGTTATAATTACAATATGTAATATAATTTTATATCATATTCAAAGTTTTGTTGGCTATCAAGGAAAAAGCAATTATATGTTAATCGGTTTATTATCCTTGCTAATCCCAATTTAATAATGTATATAGATAGACATACAATTATGGAATATGAATTGTATACATGATCAAAAGGACTGATTATCAGTGCATTCAGAAAAAGTGTAAAAATGTAATACAAATTATGTGATTTTTCTTGTTGTGGACGTTGCTCATCATGTTTAAATCACATTATTGTAATGTACTCCGTTGTAACACCGGAAACGAATAAACGAAGAAAAAAAATTGTTTAAAGTACCTATTATCAAATAAAATATTTGTAAATGTTTATTACCTATAAGGTTACAACTAGCAGGGATATGAATTCAATATTTCTGATTTATAATAATTACACATCAAAAAAGAACATCAAATGTAAGTAAGCTAAGATAATTTTAGTAATAATTTTTTCTACTGTCGTAATAAGATAAGATACGTAGATACTGTTTTTATTGAAATAATTATCATTGAAATAAGGTTATTCTCATAGTATTTGTATAACTTAATGACTACGTAGCTGTAAACTCACATTTAATGATATGAATGTGTTTAATTAATATTTATAACCACTGACGTAGGGTCAATTACTTGCATTAAATATAATGCGAAGCTTACACCTAGAATGAAACGTAATTTGTAACGTAGGAAGCAATAATTAGATGTTCATAGATTGTTTGTGGTATCTAGCAATCAGTGTAAAGCTTTACAGCTATGTTAGCATTCAGTCCACATATAATAATTGTAAATCACTTATTTAATTGTTTACTTGTCCATCATACTGTATCATTGTTTTTTATGTATAGCATACTGGTTTCTATGGTATATACATACTGCTTAGCTGTGTTGCTGATCAGTATTAATTTATTTTATGGAACACCAATGTAGTATTCACTTTTAAATCATTAAATACAAAATAAAACAGTATTATTTGAAAATGTTTTTTACTGGAATATTATATTTTTTCCTTTTTACCAATTTTGTGCGAGGCGTGACTGATGTTGATGGTAAGTAGTAGTTGGTCTGTAAATAATGAACCTTAATATGTAAATTTATACATAAATTTATTAATATGTAATTTATTCCAATGCAAACCACATAACAATGTCGCTTTATTTAATTTGATATAGGGTTTTATGCATAATAACTCAGTATTTACTGAGAGGCTGAAAAGTTTTGAGCCTTTAAGTATTACTAATGACTCGTGCAGCACATCACTGATTGGGGGTATGTTAAGAAATATAAATGTCAAGTTTCATGTCATTAGCATCATTACGCTTTTAGTAATGGAACCATAAATGTCACCAAGTCTGAGTCATCCGTACTTTGCACGAAATTGGAGTACAGAGATTTCATAAAATTCCTTACAAAGAAGAACACAACAACCTGTCTGTCAACCTGTCTGTCTACAAACACAAGTCTGCACCTTCATTTGCGACTGTAAAATATTGAAGCCGAGAGTTCAAACACAGCAGGGAGGTTTGCCCAAACACCGCCGTTACCAAAGAATACATTGAAAAAGAGAAAAAACTTGTTCTCGAAGATCAGCGAATCAAGTTATGGCAGATAGCTGAAGCCATGGGCATTAGCAAGGAACGAATCGGTGACATTTTGCATAATCATTTACACATGAAAAAAGTGTGCGCGCGATGGGTGCCGAAAATGCTCACGCTACTGGACAAGCAACATTGAGTCACAACTTCGCAGGAGATTTTGGTCACCTGTGGTGATAATCCTGACAATATTTTTTCTCGTCTTGTCACTGTTGATGAAACATGGATTCGACAGTACGATCTGGAATCAAAACAGGAGTCGATACCACCACGGAAGTTCAAAGTGGAAAGATCGGCATCGAAGCTCATGGCCACTGTTTTTTGGCATTCTGAAGAAGTTTTGTTCATCGACTACCTTCCTAAAAGTCCTACAATGAATGGAGACTATTACGCCGCATTGTTGACAAAAATGCGTCAAGTGGCGAAAGGAGTCCTGTTTTTGCAAGACAATGCGCACGTCCACACTGCGCGAGTTGCAAGGTGTGCCCTCACTGAGACAGGATTCAAGAAATCAACCACCCACCCTACAGTCTAGACGTGGACCCTAGCGATTATTTCCTCTTTTAAAATTTGAACAAAGATTTCCGAGAAAAAATGAAGACGGCCGTAAACGAACATTTTGAAGACAATAACGGCGAATATTTTTTGATCGGGTTAAAATTCCTTTTTAATAAATGTAAGAAGTGTATTGAAATAGAGGGAGATGACATTGAAAAATAAATTTTTTATACATTTCTATCAGCATTTTTAATACCTTAGGCTCAAAACTTTTAGCCACCCCTCGTACATATAAAAAATATGTATTAGCAATGTATATACATATATATATATATATATATATATATATATATATATATATATATGTATATATATATATATATATATATATATATATATATATATGTATATATATATATATATATATATATATATATATATATATATATATATCAAAATTCTGATTATTTCCAGATCTTTGAAAATCATGAACTAAAATTTTCTGATAATACAGTAATTAATCTTATTTAAATCTGTATTTAATTATAGTTTAACCTAAATATGAAAATTTGGTTACTGACCGATACTGTTTTTTACCCACAGGTAAGACCCAACAACTAAAATGTACACAAAAACAAAAAAATAAAACAGACATTTTAAATAATATGACCATGGGTACGTTCCACTAGCCGCTCGTGCCCACGGCTGCGATCATACCTATTCCACTAGGTTGTCAACGTTGTAACTGTCAGTCCAAGTGGAACGAAATAGGAACAATGCATATTCGTACCTATGAGTAAATGACGGGTATTGGATGAAAATCAAGAGATTGTTTTTTACTTTATTAGAGATTATATTTATTACGTTAGATAATAATTTAGACTTACAATAATTATAAAAGTGTAATTTAATTTCCCATAAAAGTTTGATGATTGTACATTTTACATCTTTTGGTGTCACCTTTATTTCTATTAAGTGCATCTCAAAACTGCATAAATTGATGTTTAATCTTCAATGATTATATAAATTTATTTATGTAAATTTTATGTATCAATGTGTCAAAGTCAAATTGATAGATAAACGGCTGCAACGATACGTGGGTCATCACGGTCGTGAACAATTACGGCATCAATGACGTTTTGATCACGATGCAACGACCGCGATTGCCAAGTGGAATGATACAATGAGTGTTTTGCGATTGCCTAGCGAAATGCACTCAATATTGTAAAGATAAAATGAGAGCGATGTTTTCCGACGATCAGCAACGTTTTCCAAATGGCTTTTTTTTTAAATAAATTCTCCATAATATGTGTATAAACTGACCACTTTTTGAAATCTTCTATCACCTTCAAAATAATATGTCCAGTACGGCTCATTCAAGATAGAAAATAAAAATCAGAGAGAAAATTATATTAAATATACATAGAAAAACTATGAGCAGTTTCAATTACACTTTAGTCTTGGTATTTACTAAAGGACACACTATTTCAGGTCTACGTCTAACTATTTTTTTTATTCTCAGCTAACGTTTGTACTCACATCATAATTAAAGGAACCTTTACTATGTATGGTAAAGTGACAAGATCGTATGGGGGCCTGTTAACATGTAATCCCTCTATTTCTTTTTATTTACTACAAAAGGTGAGTTTTATTTGGGGTGTTTATAATATGTTCACATAATGTTGTCAGCTTAAATTGTCATATAACGTTAATAGAAACTATTTTTATACAAACTTTTTCCATTGAATTTGAAGTTGTAATTCCTATATCCAGTTTTGATATCAGGGGAATTATAATACTCATAGAGGAATCACATGGGCCGTACCTTCTTAGTTGATTTAAGGTTTTGTTGAGCATTAGACAAATAATGATACAATCTCAGCAATGGTTAAATACAGAAATCTCAAATTTTCAGAACCCAATATTGTGTAGTATTCTTATGGAAACCTTGAACTTGTAAAGCACACCATTATATTGTTTAAACATAGGAACTTCATATTTTCAGAACACAAAATTTATATTTCACAAGGGAATTTCATTTATACCCTCAGGCATTAGTTTTATAATTTTTTGCTAATTCGGTAAAGCGGTAGAAAGAAAAATAGGTGTAACAGGTAAGCAGCTATTTGTTCAGAGGATACATAGAGAGAAGAAAAATGAAAGTCGCTTACATGAACTTATTGTACCAATGATTAGTCTCATATTTAGGGTTAATGAAAGTGATATATCATATATGATATAACAGTAGATCTTATGTTGATTACCGGCCCTCAGATTAATGATGAAACGTGGTAGATTTCATTATAAATTCACTATATCTATATTCATTATATATTCAATATCCATTATAACTTTTACTGAACCTAATAGTGGTGAAATTATTTCACATTTCACTGCATTTCCTGTTTAAATTCGACAGTTAAAATTTTGATTTAAATCTGCGTGATTTATATATTCATTTGATATTAATTTTCTCCTCTCTGACTAATTAAATATTAATTTTCAATCATTATGTAGGTATTATAATACAACATTAAAAACTAAGCAAAAGCATTCAATTATGTAAAAAATATTTTTTCTTAATGCTTTACAAAACAATACGTAATATACAACCACAAAGCAAAAAAACAATTAAAATTAACAGTCGATACATAAACAAATATATTTAAAAATAACTATGAGAGCATTTATTCATTAGAAGTTTAAATAGTACAGATTTTACAAGAATTAAGATTTCTTAACAGGGCTTTATTTACAATTAAATGAAACTATGTGATGTAGTATTATTTCACCTTTCTTTAAGTTCTTTACCATAACATAGATTTCAGCGACCACAACCTAGGACTTTATTCTACAAAACCATGACCTAGAACTTTATTTTACAAAAATCTAAAAATACTTTAAAAATTATGCAAACTATATTAAAGTTTATGCTCAATACCAAGATCATCATAATTATACAATAAATATATTCCTTCATTCGTATACCAAAAATGAAATTCTAATATTTATGCTGCGACCATTTAATGGGTTAAGCTAGATGTAAACAATAATATAATAACAATTCAATAAAAGTTCAAATGAACGCTGATTGACAGAACAAATGCATTCATTCGAATCTTGTTTAGATTGAATATCATGTTAATGAATGAAGCAATATCACATCAATAATTCATTAGTTTCAATGAAATCGCAATTCAAACATTGAAACAAATGAATGGTTAATATAAAATATTGAATCTTTTTTCGAAAGAATTGATCAGTACAAGTGAGTGAATTACACATGATCAATGTATTGCACAATGTTTTAATAGCCACGAGCCGCGCGGCACAGTCGAGCAGCTCAAGTGTCGTCAGAGAGTCCCAGATTGAATACAACATCTCAGTAACAAGATGGCGATGAATATAAATGTATACAGCAACCTCTGACGATAGCTACATATTGCGATTAACAAAGATGCTACGCAACTACAGTACAGAATACAGATGCAAACTACACAATACTGAGCCTGCTCTGAAACAACTCTCAAAATAAATTAATAAAATAATTTTAATGCCCAAAAATATTTTATTACGTTTCACATATTTAATATTCTGTATTTTAATTAAATAAAATTGGCGTTTTAGCCATTGTGTTGTTATACTAGGTTACATTTTGATAAAGAGACCAAATTTCAAAGAGCAATTAAGAAACAGTACATAAATCATAAAATTAAAATTGAAAAAAAAACATACTTTTTAATCTTTTTTTTTCATTATATGATTTAGTTACTATTTCTTAATTGCGCTCTGAAATTTAGTCACTCGTCAAAATGTAACCCAGTATGTTACTATTATTTATGTACTTTGATGTATACAATTAATACATAAGGCGGACTTATTGTTACGAAAGGTATCTCTCACGGCCAACCGGAACACCGGTCAGCTCAATGAGCGGCCAGGAATGAAACTTGGGTCTCTGCGATACGCCGAGCCATCAAAAGCCATACGCCTTGTGATCAACCCAACACACCACGGTATATTAAGGTCTTTGTATTTTGACACTTTGTATTTTGTAATTCAAAATAGCGTGTATTATCCCCAGATGTAATTCGAGTATAAGGAAAACGCCAGAATTGTCGTTTTTCTAATTGCCTCGCATCAAAGTTGGTAAGTATTGTCCATAATAATGGTAATGGTTGGTAAGTGTTGTTCATAATAACCAATAGGTTATTATGTAATATTGCAAGATCATACTTCAAAGATTACTGTAAATTTTATAGATGTGATGTTACAAAGATGTTTATTGCTAAAATTTCATTCTTAAGAGTTGGAACATAATTCTGAAGCGTAAGTATTACGTCTTGTAATGTTTTGAAGAATTGATTATATTTTTAAATAATACAATTACAGAAATTATATTCCATGTACCAATTGAATTTTAGTCGAAGTGTATTTTTGCTGTTTCATTGAACGAAAGCTTCAGTGAATGGTATTTTAGTTAGTTATCAGCACTGGTTATGACATAATTAAAAAAAATGAAACTTAAAATATTTACCATACAAATTACAGTTTTGTGATAAAGTTTTTTGTAACAAAACCTTGTGAAATTACTTCAAACATTTTTTGGGTGTATTCGTTGGTAGTAAAACCTTTTTTCAATTAAATTTTTTACTAAATAAGTAGTATTGTGACTTTTCTTCGAATTGAAAGAAAGAAAAAAGGGGATTGATTCACTACTGCTAAACTACACTCTTACCCATTATATATACTTTGAAATAATTATATCTAAATTAATATTCTATATTTTCCAGGGCGAAAGCTTGGCTAATTGTGTAAAAAGGAGCAGTTATCAATTTGCTGGAATGGCCTTCTCAGTCACAAACACAAAGTCTATGGAAAACACTCGATTAATGAAAATTTGAAAACTTTCCAGACTAGAAAATTATTATATAGTGGTGCTATACTGGGCTAGAATATGCTGACACTGCCTGAAGAAACCAGTGCAGCAATAGAACAACTAAGTACCAGCTAAGGTGCAGTTAATTACCAACAAGACCGTAGCTGCTTCTGTGGAAGAATGCCTAAGGTTATTTACATGATAATACCACGGTTTCCTTATGCATCAATTCTGGCTTGAACAATTGAGTATATCATATAAACATCAGTTACGAATGTATAATTTAAATAACACATGCATGCATTCACAAATTACAATTGAAGAAAGAGATACACTTAGAGGCAGCTTCTTTGGGGTCTGGTGTTCGGAAGAGTGACAAAGGTTCAGCAGCTCAGAGGGATATTAAAAAGATTGCAGAAACCTGCAGCATGGTTATTTAGAAAGTATTAGTAAGCATTTGAACACGTATTGATAATTATCTTAAAAAACAAAAAGCAGCTTCCCCTCTTTATCATTCTAAAATGGAAGAAATTTGTATGAACTTCTAATTCTCTAAAAGGACGTAGCCTAAATTTGGCTACCACTCTGAAACTGCCTTCAGGTCAAGTGTACATACTTAGAGTAGTAAGTTCCTTATTAGAACAGGAATAAATGATTTCATTATAGATGTCTTAAGTAAACAATTTTATAACAAAAATAATGATGATAATTTGGTCAGTTTGCTTTTTGATGAAACAAACATTAAGAAAAATTGTGCATATTACGTAAGTAATGAAAAAAATTTAGGATTTGTAGATAATGGTCATACAGGAATAAATATCTCTTCTACATCTATATTAGTATGTATGAAAACAGGGTTAAAATTAAAATTTCAACAATTTGTAAAGTATTAACAATACTTTACAGCTGGGGAAGATAATAATTTAGACATGTGTAATGTAATAATGGAAAGAGTTAAGAAAATTTCACATGCATGATTAATAACTAAGGCTGTAATTTGAGATTAGTGTCCAAAATATAAAGGATTACCCAAAAAATGTTGTGTAAATAGGCCGTATTTTGTATATATTAATTTATATTTTTGAAGTTTACTTTCTTTAGGCGCGTTATGAAAAAATGATGAGAGTGAAATTTTAAGATTCGTCACACAAAAGTTACAGTATGAAGTTGCAGCGGTTGCAGTCTCGAAACAAGCTATTGGCACCATCGTCGCCTCTGTTCACTGTTTTCATATTCATAGTATTTATCCACATGTTTCTAGTGTCTACATTCACACACGTGTTTTAGTTTCATATAAGTGCGATTTATATATGTGCTGATAAATTATATTCAGTAGTGATTTAAATTCAATATTTTGATTAATATATTTACTATTCGTAAATATTAGAGAAAAAATTGGGTTTATAGACTTTTTCAAGTGCTCCAATATAATTGAGATTATCTATCATTATGTATTATTTAATGATGCCAAAGAAGTATAACTTCTCACGCGCGTATATAAGTACAGGGACCCTAGTTTATTTTTAACTTTATGATCCCCTTCATTTATAAAAATCTCTTATTTAAATTAGTATGAGTTAATGTATAAAGGTAATATTGTGAAATGGTCATATATTAAAGTAACTTTAGATGTTGAAGATTCCCTTAAGATAAAATTACTTCCAAAAATGAACAATTCGTTTTAGTGATATGTCAACTCGATGTACTAACTCGAGTTGAGCTTAGCTCGAGTTAACTCGAGTTGAATTCTTCTTAACTCGAATTTGAATACTCCCACCCTAGCGTATCAGCCGAATGACACTGACATGGCTCGAAGCATAGGCTCGAAGTTTGCCGATCATTTATGACTATATAATATTCATTAGCTACAAATGTCACAACAACACAACATTCTTGCAGATTTGAGGTTATATATATTTGGAGTGCCGGTTGTTATTGTTATTAGCTTTTCCAATTATTAAGTATTGTATAGAAAAAATGTCGGGACCTAAAAGGAAATCTGTTGTTCGGTTTGTATTTGAATCGCCAGTGAAACGCAGTTGACACGCTAAGTGTAAACAGTGCTCAAATTCTTACAAATATAGTGGCAATACGACCACTTTATTAAAACATATTAAAAAGAAGCACCCGAGTGTTTATGTCATAGAAACAAATAATTTAAATCAGACTTTATCGTCAGCAAATGGAATTAATATTTCGGTTAATCCGGCACAGTCGCAGCTATCTACATTGGAGTTTGAGCCTCCTCAAAAAAGATTGAGGCAAACTCAAACCCGCCTGACCATGATAAAGAAGATTACACAAAATTCTGGTGACAGTGCTTTAATTAATGTTAAGGATTATCAACCTTACCAAATAGTGGAGAACTCTGGTTTTCAACAATATACGAAAGCATTGAATATTGATTATGAACTTCCAAGTAGAAAAAAATTAGTATCGATGATAGATGAAAAGTATAAATTGGAGTCCGAATCTTTAAAGAAGCAGTTGGAGGATGTTTGCTATTTAGCTTTGACGTCTGATATCTGGTCTTCAGATAGTAATAAAAGCTTCATAAGCGTGACATCACATTTCATATTACAAACGAGGTTGAAATCAGTCGTCATTTCTACTTCAGAAATCAAAGAGAACCACACGGCTGAATACATTGCGATGGCTATTCAAGAAGTAATGGACCAGTGGCAAATAAGTACAAAAGTGGTAGCTATTGTCACAGATAACGCTGCGGCTATGAAAAAAGCAGTAAGTGAATATTTGAATAAGCGAAATCATTTTTGTGTTGCTCATACACTTAATCTCGCGGTTAAAGACTGTATAGAGAAAGGATCATTTGATTTGGAAGATAACAGTAACACTGTTGTCACTTCTAATAGTCAGTTACAACAACTTTTGGCGAAATGTCGAGCAATTGTTTCGCATTTTAAATATAGTACGAAAGCTTCTTATGCCTTACTCAAAATGCAAGAGCAATTGAAAGTAGATACATTAAAACTCAAGCAAGACATTCGTACTCGCTGGAATAGTACTTTCTATATACTCGAGTGACTATTAAAAGTTAAAATATCTCTTTCTGCTACTTTGCCGCTACTAGAATCACCTCCGTCAAATCTGGATTCGAATGAATGGTTATTGACAGAAGACGTCATGACACTTTTACGCCCTTTCGAAAATGTGACATATTATATGCTATTTTATCAGGAGAAAAATATCCCACTTTATCTTCTGTTATTCCTCTTGTAATTGGACTACGAAGGGCTATAGACAGCAAGACGCCAGTGACAGAATTAGGCAAGTGTTATAGACAGCAAGACGCCAGTGACAGAATTAAGCAAACGTAGTCTTTCTTCTATAATAGAAAAACGACTTGGAGTATATGAGACTAATAGGACAGCATCAAAAGCTACCTTCCTTGACCCACGTTTTAAAATAAGAGGTTTTATGTTAGAAAGTAATGCCAATAATGCACAAATGTGGGTATTAAATGAGATATCAAACATGAGCAGCAATCAAGATCTACCTTCTGGTACAAGTAATCCCAGTCCTCCCGTCACGTTTGCTGCTATTGCTAATACATCAGATTCGGATAAAGACGACATTTGGGAAGTTGTAGATAAAAAAATCATGGAGAGCAGTGCTAAGCCAACTCCATACACTTCAGCAGCTTTAATGGTAAAACAATATATTGAATTACCATACCTGGATAGAAAGTGCGATCCACTTGAGTTTTGGAACGAGAAGAAATGTTTGTTTCCGGTGTTATATAAGATTGCCCGCAAATATCTTTGTATACCGGCAACATCAGTCCCTTCAGAGCGCTTATTTTCAAAAGCCGTGATATTGTGCACTAATTTTTATGCAAAAATGTATGCTGAATCTGTTCTAATTTTTTAAATATTGTTACGAAGCTGAGTTAATAAATTGGTAAAAACAAAACAAATCATTTATTCAGTTTCATCCAGTTAACTCGTTACTTAACTCGAGTTACGTGAATTTCAACTAGAGTTAACTCGAGTTGTATTTTTTCCGAGTTGGCACATAACTAATTCGTTTTGAGTTGCACGCGTCGGCACGAGTTTTTTCCCGCTAAATTACTTCAACTGTTTATGACAGGTGCGCGGGAGGGCGGGGACTGGGCGCGTGGTTAGCTAGGTGATAAATATGTAATTATTGTCCTCGCTCGACGACGACAGCATTACACGTGCCCGCATCTTATTATTAGTTTGATTAAATTGTATTTGGCTTACGTATTTTATCATCACAGTGATCGTATACAGTGAAGTGACTTACATTATAATGAATAACAAGGACAGGAAAAGACAAAAGAGCATAAGTACGTTTTTATTTACAAAAAAACGAAAAACTGATTATGCAAAGAATGAAACTCTTCAGTCCGCACGACCTGGGCAGTCAACTGATGTTGGTGATGTGTTTCCATACCCATCCTCGCTGACGGCAACTACATCAGCTTCCGCTAGTTTTTTTCCAGGAACGTGATATAGGTATATACCGCTTATCGATTCCTCATAACTCCGAATTTATTAAACATTTATTCATCATTCAATGACAAATTTGAGTTTCATTTCAATATCCATATTCCCGAATTACTGTTCATTTCTTCTACATTACAGAGAAAAAAGCATGACGAAAATTACCCTGGTTTCTGTTATAAACGTTGTTCGAACAGCTTCCATAACAATTCTTATAGCTGAAAAATTAAAAAAAATACTGGGGGGATTAAAACTTCGCCCGATAAGTTTTTGAGTTTGTTGTGGAATTTATTAAACAATATATTAAAAAACATTCTTATTTTTATAAATTTTTATTAAAACTTTAAAGTAACTAAAATTTTACAAAACATATATCAGAGATTTTACAATTATAGTATTCTAATAGACTTTTTTAAACTTTCGCGATTCGAACACATAATTTATTTGATTTGAATCGGGTTTTTTCGCGGTAATTATCTATTTAATGAGTAAACCTAGATATTATAAACTAAGTATTCACTATGTCCCGACGTTTCAGACTGGTTGCACAGCCTGTGGTCACGGGAAGACTGAAGATGTATAGGAGTCACAGCTGCGACGCGGGAGTGTTTTTCAAAACTACCCCCACTTGGTTGATTGTAGAAATCTAAGGAGCGTTCACACTAGACCTACACACTACACTGACGGTGTCATGACACTTGGATTTATGTACACATCACGAACACCTAGTTGCAATCACTGGATTCCAAGTCGCCGAGAGTTTGAATCCGTCTTCACGGTTGAAATTTGGACGTTTTTTAATTTCAATCGCTTCCCGTATAATCCTCTTGAAATAATGAGGCTCAGAAGAAATAACCTTGGGGTCATGAAGTTCGACTTAGACTTATTTATCTGGCGGTTCTTCACAGCTGCTATGTGTTCCTTCATGCGTTCGGCGATTGTCCTTTTTGTCTGACCTATGTAGGAAAGACCGCAGCTGCAGTCGATTTTATAGACACCTGGCTTCTGCAATGGAATTACGTCCTTTGGTGTCCGCAGCTGCATGGCCATTGTTGTAAGAGGGGTGTATATCGGTTTTATTGGAAACCGTCTGAGTAGGTTTCCAATCTTATCCGTCACCCCTTTTACATAAGATAGAAAAGCCGGTTGTCTGATCGCCTCGGCGTGTTTAATTCCAGTGTGCTTAGCATGCAGTCTCCGTGTTCTGTAGCCATTCATATTTAGTACCTCCTGGACATGCTCATTCTGTAGATGTTCAGGGTCACAGAGCTCATGAGCTCTGCACATTAGTGTGGAGACTACTGACTGAAGATGAGCAGGATGGTGATGTGATGCAGCGTTTAAGTATCTGTCTGTGTGAGTCAGTTTCCGGTATACAGTGTGAGCCAACGTTCCATCAGGTCTCGCCTTTACCTTTACGTCCAAAAATGCCAACGTCCTGTTCTCCTCCAGCTCATAGGTGAACTTAATCCGAGGATGAATCGGATTGAGATATTCATTCACCTCGTTAGCACTTTGGATCCTTCTGTCCAGGATACAGAAAATGTCGTCCACGTACCTCTTCCATAGTTTTATACCACAGGCCGCACTGTCGATCAGCTGTTCGAAATATTCCATCCAGATGTTGGCAAGTGCTGGGGCCACCGGACTACCCATAGCGACACCATCGATCTGAAGATAGTACTGACCCTGTTACAAAAATAATTTTCCGTCCAAACAATGTTCCAAAAGTTTCCCATATTAGTCTTGTAATTTGAGATCACCCAGCATCTGTCTGACCACATCAAGAGTGTCTTTTAACGGAACGTTGGTAAACGGTGACTCGACATCAAAGCTCACCATTATGTCTTCTGGTTCCAACCTTATGTCCTTAACAATGGCGACAAAATTCCGGGAATCCTTGACGAAAGATGAGGTGTTTCCTATATGTGGTTGCAATATTTCAGCTAGATGTCTGGCCAACCTGTACGTCGGCGAATCAATTTGACTCACTATAGGTCGCAAAGGAACCTGGGCTTTATGAATCTTAGGTAATCCGTACAATTTTGGTGGTTGAACTATAGCCGGCCTGTGTAAATATTGGTATTCATCCTCCGTAAATAGATCCTGAAATTCGTGTATAGCTGCCCTTATGCGTCTTGTAACTCTGGCCGTTGGATTATATGATACCGGCTTATACACATTACTGTCACTCAACAACACACGTACCTTATTATTGTAGTCCTCGGTGTACATCACCACGGTAGCATTGCCTTTATCGGCCTTAAGATCTAACAATTCCTCATTTTCCCGTAGGTTCTTAAGTGCTTGCCGCTCACCCGCAGTGACATTGGGTTTCTGAGGACGACAGTTACGCAACACCCTTGATACATCTTGTCTCAGCGTTTCCGCGTCTATTGGTGGTATTCTGTTGCGAACGATTGTCTCCTCTACACCGCTGATAACTTCCTCATACCGTATTTGTTTAGGTGTCATAGCAAAGTTCAATCCCTTCTCAAGAACGCTCTGTGTGTCATCATCCAAACTCGAGTGAGTTAAGTTAACTACCGTGTTTGTTAACTTGTGTGTTGTATTGTTACCCGAATGCTGGTTCTTCACTACTTTGGTACGCGACAACAACCTATGAAATTTGTTATCATGTCCCTCGGTACACAATTCGAACTTGCGACTAGCTCGTAAATACGTAATTCGGTCACACAATTCAAAGTCACTTCTTGATAACACAACACTGCACTCCGAGTGAAGGTCATAAAGGTCACACTGTACTTTGTTTAAATTAAACCGTTGATTTCTAATTAATTGTTTAAGAAGGCGGACACTCGCGTTTCGTAGAATCTTATCGGAATATGCAATGTCACTACGCGGTTTAATGCGACAACACGTAGGTATTAAGCAGACAACCGGCTTTTCTACCTTATGTAAAAGGGGTGACGGATAAGATTGGAAACCTACTCAGACGGTTTTCAATAAAACCGATATACACTCCTCTTACAACAATGGCCAAGCAGCTGCGGACACCAAAGGACGTAATTCCATTGCAGAAGCCAGGTGTCTATAAAATCGACTGCAGCTGCGGTATTTCCTACATAGGTCAGACAAAAAGGACAATCGCCGAACGCATGAAGGAACACATAGCAGCTGTGAAGAACCGCCAGATAAATAAGTCTGCTATAGCAGAACACTTAGTTGATTCGGGGCCCAATCACTGGATCGAACTTCATGACCCCAAGGTTATTTCTTCTGAGCCTCATTATTTCAAGAGGATTATACGGGAAGCGATTTAAATTAAAAAACATCCAAATTTCAACCGTGAAGACGGATTCAAACTCTCGGCGACTTGGAATCCAGTGATTGCAACTAGGTGTTCGCGATGTGTACATAAATCCAAGTGTCATGACACCGTCAGTGTAGTGTGTAGGTCTAGTGTGAACGCGCCTTAGATTTCTACAATCAACCAAGTGGAGGTAGTTTTGAAAAACACTCCCGCGTCGCAGCTGTGACTCCTATACATCTTCAGTCTTCCCGTGACCACAGGCTGTGCAACCAGTCTGAAACGTCGGGACATAGTGAATACTTAGTTTATAATATCTATGTTTACTCATTAAATAAATAATTACCGCGAAAAAACCCGATTCAAATAAAATAAAATAAGTATATTCACACACACACATAGACATGTCCAGACATGACTAGACATGTCCCAGACATGTCTAGACATGACTAGACATGACTAGACATTACTAGACATGTCCCAGACATGTCCCAGACATGTCCAGACATGTCTAGACATGTCCCATACATGTCCCGACATGTCCAGACATGACGAGACATGTCCCAGACATGTCTAGACATTACTAGACATGACTAGACACGACTAGACATGTCCCAGACATGCCCAGACATGTCTAGACATGTCCCAGACATGTCCCGACATGTCCAGATATGACTAGACATGTCTAAACATGACTAGACATGACTAGACATGACTAGACATGTCCCAGACATGTCCATGTCTAGACATGTGGCCACAGTGGGCACAGTGGGCACAGTGGGCATCCACTCATCCACCAATCCACCCATCCACCATATATATATATAAATAAATATTTATATATATATCAAATTTGATACATTTCTTTCACATCCTCCAAGAAAAAATGCAAGCCAATTTGCCCAAGGAAAAACAAAACATACTACAGAAAATGTGTGAGACGAGATGGGTGGAGAGTCATGAAGCAGTTGGACGTTTTGCCGTGTCTTACTGCAATTTTGCAAAAAATGGCCGATAAAGGGGATAAGCGTGCTACAAATACATTTTCATTGCTGCATGCTGTAATCTCGCCGGAATTCCTTGTAAGCTTGGTATTTTCGGAATCACTCTTCCTTTATCTCAGTCCTTACAAGCCATCGAAGTTGATATACTTTCGGCTATGACTACAGCCAGCATCCAAAAGCAACGTGATACTTGCACGGATGCATTTGAAAAGCTTTTTGATAAAGTTGAAGACCTGGCAAATGAAATTGGAATAGAAATCACGGTCTGCAGAGTATCCAACCGTCAATCTAACAGATCTTACATTTAGGCTCAGTCTGCTAAAGAGTATCACCGACTGTCGGTGTACATTCCTTTTCTGGACTATTTATTGAACGAAATGTCCTCCAGATTTCCTAAATCTTAGCTGCAGAGAATCGGGCAGTTACAAAAATTACTGTCGCATAAATTTAGTAACGAAGATATAGAGCATGTTATTCAAGGTTCTGTATTATATAATAATGACCTTCCTTGTTTCTTATCTTTGAAGGGTGAACTAAAAATCTGGCAACAGATGAGAGAAAATTTGCCAATGTCTCCAGCGGAGGCCTATAAAAGAGCCAAACATAAGAACCCTGTGTCAATTGTTGTATACGTTTACCGTAACAACTAGCACTGCGGAGCGATCTTTCTCCACTCTGTGACGACTCAAAACATATCTTCGCAGCAGGATGACAGAAGATTGTTTAAATGGACTGGTTTTAATGCATATTCATCAAGACATTGCATCGTTGATGAAGTATTGGATATATTCAGTAGGAAACATAAAATAAAACTTTCATTTAATTATTTGAAAATTTTGCATTAAAAATACGGGTAAATAATAAAAATGATATTATTTCCAATATATCTTTATTTACAATTAATTTAAAGAACTTATGGTGACACTCGTTGCCAACTTGGTTGTGCCCACCGCAGAAAAAAATTCTGTATCCGCCCTTGATTGCTTCACACTTAGAAGTTCGCGGACAAATATTTATTCAATACGACAAGTATGAGTATTTCATAATAAGGATTTTAAGTACGATGCTCTTTTCTTCTAATGATTCTTTGTTTTTCTCTTGGAACAATTGAATATTATTACTTTATAGGCAAATATTGTAAATAAATAGTGGATATAAACATTAATTTTTAATTAGGTTAAATTCTAATTTCGTCATTATGTCCGCAAGAAAGTCCAAAGCCGTTTGAGAATATTTTACAAACTTGGCTGATTATTTTGTTCTTGCCATATTTTAAAAACTAAATTGTCATTAAAAACAGCTACATTTAATTAAAAAAAAACATTTGAATAGTAACTATAACAATAATTAACACGTATCAAGTTGTTTGTTCAGAACATCAAAATTAAGAAAAATATTTTTTTAATAACGTGATCCATTTTTTTAAATTAATTGTAATAATTGTAAATAATGTGATTCATTTTTTTAAATATGCTATCTAAATTACTATCTATATTATGCCGAATGAATCATACCAGTCCTAAGTCTGAAGCCAAAAATATGTATGTTAGTATGAAGGAAAAATGAAACACAGTATTTTAACAAAAATATCTCATTTTGGTATTATATTAATTCCCTCCAATATTAGCTGTGTAAATAAAGGATTTGAGCATTGAACCCTTCATAATAGATAACAATTAAGATTTATTGCACGTCTCCTGCGACCGTAAGTCTATAGCCAATAGGCTATTTGACAACATCGAAAATATACCACAATTTGGGGTCATCATATTAGATTATAACGTAAATAACTATACTGCTTTTCATTTTAGAAAAAAATAAGTTTATATTTTATAAAAAAAACGTAAAGAAATCACAATATTTTTTTAAATTCAATCAGTGTCGCAAACGTCCTGTTATTGGTTAAAAGTCAGATTACGTCACAGGCGAGTAAAACGCATTCATACCATAATTTAATGTTCTTATTCTTTTGGTTTATGGGGATTGATATCGATAATAATATTTAAAACACAAATTACTTACATCGAAATGATCTTCACACCTAAAAACATTTGAGTGAGCTATTATAGCTCACTCAAATCGCCGTTTGAATCTCTTCGGGCTAATTGCAGCCACTTTTTTCGTCTTTTAGGAGTCGTTAGTACTGAAACGAACACTTTGTGTGGACTTTTTATAGACGTATTTGTACATTGTGTCACTACACACCATTTATACACCATTTTAATATGAAAATAAATAATAATCCCATTCAGCGGGCAGGACTGTTTATGTTTAAATTGCATGTGACGTCACGCTAGCCGCCATTACAGAAATTGAGTTTTTAGCGCGAGTTCGAAAATTCAAACTTTAAAAGTTATTTATATAAAAAATACGGCATATATCTTTGAAATATAAGTGTGATGTACTTACAATGCAAAATAGAACAATTTAAAAAATCAAGTCAAATAGCCTATTGTAATACGGTCCTCCCATAACGCAATTACACCGCCCATACTCGTTGAGTAGTTTGTCACCGATATCCGTCACCAATATTTTACAGTACTCGTACTTGTACTCAGTATTTCAAAATACCCGTATCGCCCAACTCTATAGGAAATATATGGATCAGGCGATTAAATATCAATTTGAAACGTTTCGACTTGTCAAAATCTACCTCAGCTTTTATCGCATCAGTCAACTCTATCGAGATGATCCCCCAGGTGATTATTAAGAATACGCACACATTTTTGAGCCAAAAGTAGTATGCATTACAAATTTCATATGCTCCTTAGAACTGAAAAAGAACGCGAAGTCAGTTTTTTTTACAGCCAGAGACGTTTTGTATTGAAAAGAATGAGATAACTAAATCTCCAACGACAAATATAATTTATCAAGTAAATCACTCAGATTGAGGTTCGGCCTTGGTCTCCATTTCTAAACCAATCTATAAGCTGCGTCTAGCTCGATTATAAAGTTGCAGTCAACAAAACAAACATCTCCATGATACACATAACCCTATCTCACGGATTGATGAAGTCATAAACAATCTTCGAAATTCGAGTGTCCTCCGTACACTTGACTAGGGTAATTGACTCTGAAATATTTTACAAAGTCAAATAATTTAATCCAAACTATATCGACACACGTTTTCAAAATAGAAAAACAAATAATCTGAACTATATCGACGTGCAGATAAATTTATTTGATTTTAGATCAATTTCTCAAAAGAAAACATGGCGTTATGTAGAAGGAAAAAGGTTCGTTACTGTCCAAAATTCAAAATATGTTGTTTCTTTATCGAGCTACTCCGCCGAGATGCGAGGAAACGCTAGCTGAACTGTATTTAGGACGACAGAACCGTACAAAATTATATTTGCTGAAACCATACAAGAGTAGGACTAGCTTCATAGCTTCGTACGAGCAGGACTAGCTTTGTTCCGGCGAGACGATCCTGTTTAAGATCATTTAGCGAGAGAGATCTTGACCTGATAAAATGTACAGTATTGGAAAAGAAATATGGAGTCCCGGTGTCGTTACAGAGAAGCACAGAAGACTACACTATAAGGCGAGGCTGGATGATGGCTATGCTCTTAAATGTTATATTGACTTATTACGTTTTTAGATGATATTGTATCGTGTTTCCTTTTCAGACCCACCAGTTCAAGATAACTCGAAAAGCAACCAACCAGTAGAGAACACACTCATTTCGAGAACACCCAGTCAAAACTAGTAACCATCCCTTTGGTCCAGCGCCTTCCTCCTGAAGAGGAATCAGCTTTAGTTACGTCAGAACCTGAACCACTTATTGACTCAGTCATCCCGCCGTCGAGTCTATCTAAGGAAAGTATCCGTCAATAAGGGTAATGTACAGCAATGAATCTTGATGGAAGACTGGTTATATTTCTAAAATAAGGACGTAAAAATAATATTTATTTACAAAATGTATGGATGGCCAACAATTTTAAGAGTTTATGGAAATATTATATATAAAAATAATAGAAAGAAGTTTTAAGCACTAAAAAGTTAATTCCTTATTTATTAGATCACAATACCCGTTTTTTCTTTCATTTTTGATATCTAAAACTTTCATTCTTCATGACTTATTTTAGAATTTGTAACGAAAATTCTTTTATCCGATTCTTAAACTCTAATATTTTATATAGCAAATCATAGTCCAATATAATTACAATAAAATTAAGCAAAACATACAAAATTGGTTTATTTAGTTACCAATTTAAAGTTTATTGACTTTAATAACATATAGATATAATATTACTTATTGACTTTAATAACATATAAATGTAATATTTGAACACATCTGGGGACTATTCAAACTTTTGGGTTAAATCAATATTTAATTTATTATTTTTAGAAAGATCGTTTGCAGTAGTTGACATGCATAATCGTTGTTTACTAATATTAAGTATATGCATGTAGTGAAAGAAAACTGAAATATGTCTATTGCCCTTCTTTTCATATAGGTTAAATTACCCTAAATTATCTTATGAATTTTAGTTCATCCCTTTTGGTTTAATTCATTACTAATGGATATTATTTATCCAAATAAAAAAATAAAAGCCAGCACCAAAAAAATGAGCCATTTATATAATAAAAAATCATTTTCTGTCAAACCAAAACCGTGTCTATTGATTGTCATGTCAGTGTAAGTGTACATTTTTAGGTTATGGCAGTAAAAGGAAGATTATTTTGAATTGAATGATTTTTTAAGGTAAATGACATAATTTGTTATCTTATAATGATTTCATTGTTATTCCATATTATTTTTAATTCAGGCAGATTTGGAATATAATTTTTCGGACACAAAACATTTTATGATCGGATTTAATTTTCAGTGTTTTTTCTAAGGTACCTTTAGAATTTGAAGCAGATTTTACTAAATGGCACTTTACACACATTGTTTTAAAACTATTTTTAATTATTTTATAATGAGTATTGGTGTTACCCGCATCATGCATGCAGTAAAAGATAATACGGAAGTAGGCAAATTAATATACTTGTTTAGTTTTAACATATAAACTGAATCACATAATGGAATAAATATTCCGTTTTAATGGATAATCATCTGAATTGATTAAAATGATTGTGTTCCGCCCTATTAGTAATATTTTATTCTGTCAAAGACTAAATGTTTTATTTTTTCATAAGTATACTAAGTTACTTTAGGAAAAAGTTTATTAAAATTAATGTAGATACCATGGATAAAACAGTGTCTAGATTGATAAATAAATTGATAGCCTATGAGATGAAATGTGCCGCATATATGTATAAAATAGTTTACTTGAAACTAAACATTTTTCTAAACAACTGATATGTATTTAATTATATTAAACACTTTCTGTTTAGTTTAAAATAATAAACAAAAAGTTTCAGCCTTGCCAGTAATTAACGAATTAATGTATGACATCTAAATTTGAGAGTTTTTTAGTCATATGCAGATTTTTTTAACAATGTTTGCTTTTAAACTTTTGAAATATTGAGTGTGTGGAAAAAATATAAGGTTTTCTCTTTTATTAAGCTTAAGTTCACATTACATGGAAATTATAAAATCTTAATTTCAAGGATGGATGCAGTTTGCTACCGTAATAAGCTTTAGAAATATTGAGTCTGTCGAAGATATATAAAATTTTCCTCTTTTATTAACCTTAAGTTCACATCACATGGAAATTATAAAATCTTAATTTGGAAGACTCGCAGTTTGCTATTGTAATAATTATTTCAATCATATGTTGAAATAATGTGTTTGAACATATATCCATCTGTCTCTTTGCCATAGCCCTTTTTATCAGAAACAATTTGGTGTAGAAATTTGACATAATGTAGAATTATATTTAGCCGCATATACAGTTAATGCTTAAAAATATTTATTTGGACATTTTAAAATAGGCAAATGAAATATTAAAATTCTTTTTTATTTTATTTTCATTTGTGGTATGGGATATCAACTTAAAAAAACATGTTATAAGGTTTCCAAAAGTATTTTTTCAGAACTTTATGTAAGATATTTTTAGAGATATTACTGAAAACACCATAAACATGTCATCCTCTTCCCTCACCTCCTTTAAAAAACTATTACTAGAAATATATTTACTAGAAAACTCTAGGAGTTATTTTAAATCTCTTTTTTTTGAGAAATTCACAATAGTTTTACACATGTGAAAGAAATACTAGACTATATATGTAAATGGTGAAAAGTAATAACAATTTTTTAAACAATTTAATAGAAATACTTTGTACCCTTAAATGTTTAAATATGCCTAAGGGTGCACAGAAACCTTATCGTGAGAGTTCTGTGTGTAATTATTTTATATATAAACTCAATCTAGAAGCTGTCATATCCTTGATTAATTATCATCCTACTATCCAAATTGTATCAATTGTTTCTGAATTATATACTATAGAAAATATATTACTTTGTTCCCTAGTTCTGCAATGTCATTTCCCACTAAAGAGGAAAGAAAAGTTTGCTGGGATTCTCGGGACAAATACTGGGAATGTTTGGATTCATTAGCAGGAGGTCACGATAAAAGCAAAGAATCTGCGGCATGCAACGAATTACGAAAATATTATGAAAGCTCCTGTCCTTCACAGTGGGTCAAACATTTCGATCGAAAGTATGATTATAATAAGTTTAAAGAAAAAATGGAGAAGCAAGGCTATGAACCTATTAAAGCCAATTAGATAAATATTAACATAATGTATATTTAAAATAATGGTATATTTAAACTATTACAATATTAAAAATGTTGTTCTGTTCATAATAATTGATACAATTTGTTTAGCTGTTATAGTTGTTAATAAATAAAAATGTAGTTTTTATATTGTGTTTTATTTTTATATGTTATTTATCTGTGTTTTTATTTACAGTTTAATAATATTATGTTATTGAGTACTATTTACATGGACTCGATGTACATAACTTCAAATATTTTCGTAAAAAATTCCTCCCTAATTTTATTTGAGTTTCTATATATATGTGTTTTAAAGTATCTACATATATGTTCAGTTTTGAGCACCAGTCAGCACTAGCCAATAGAGAATATTTATTTAGAACACACTAGTATTTTTGTAGTCTTTGTTGTAGTACCGACTTTTTACGTGTCCATGTCGGCAGTGACTTTGTTAAACCTGGTAATTTATAGAGTATATGTATTACATAATAACATGTGCACATATTTATTTGACAATGTTATCTACTCGCTTTGTACATTGGACTCCTACTTGCTATGTACATTGAATGACTGTCCGCCATCGCAATGGTACTTAGTGCACTTTTACTAGTATTTCCATGTTGCACTTTTTCCATTACAAAAACAAAAATGCCTTCCAGAACAAATTTGGAGTTGTTCGTGACGTGGTAGGTTGTGGTAATTATTTATTTTACGTCAGAAAAACAAATTTTCATATTTTTTAACTCCATAACCGAAAATTTGGTCCTGAAACTTATTTTCAGTAGGGGACTTATATTTTGAGAAATTAAGATAAGAAGCTATGTAAGCGTATCACTGCAATATTCCAAATCCTGGAATATAATAAATTATGCCAAGCAAATAATAATAGCTATTTTTACAATGGCCACTAATTATATATGTTGATTTGACATACAAAAGCTTGAAAAATAAAACCAATAGTCAAATATATTCCTACCATAAATTATCACCTATGGTTATAATTTAAACATAACAAATATAAATTTCTTCTCTAGGCAAACTTCATAATGACATTTCATGTTATTTTAATGATAATTTTTTACATATAATAATATAATTATGTAGAAACAATGTTTCTACATAATAATATCAGTAAATGTGAAATATATATATATATATATATATATATATATATATATATATATACATACATATATATATATATATATATATATATATATATATATATATATATATATATATATATAACTAAGATAACACTCTGATCGGTAAGTTGATAAAAAGTTGAGTTGCTATCATTTTGAAATTTGGCGATCTAAACCAATTTTTAAATTAATTTTTTTCCTGTTTTATAGATAACTTGCTTATATATCTTGCAAAATGGGTACCTTGGATTTACAAAAGATTGTTGATGGATTGCAATACAAAAATGGGAATGGCTTAGATTGCGAACTTTTTAAGGTAATTTGTAATCAGTGTTATTCTTTAAGACAGTTGATTAAATCCTTTTGATCTTGTGCAGTTATGGTTTTGTACTTTTCTCATCAAGAAATTTTTAATTTGTCACTAAAATATTGAATGAAAAGAAACAATTGTTTTGATCATATAACTTGACACAAATTTAGTACAAAAATAAATACAAAGCAACATACAAAATTTGCCCTTTATTCTAGTCAGTAATATCATATTTATAAACAAAATTTTTTTTATTCTTTTACTCTAAATTCAAAACATTTTCATTTTTTATCTTTTGTAAAACACTTTTAGCACATTCTACAGTCAGTGGTTCAATAGATTTATTATATATATTATATATAGATTTATTATATATATGAAAGTACAATTTTTATGTAAATTTCCATTTTATAAATTTACATAAAATATAATTAGGAAGGACGAAAAATGGAGGCTCTTATAAAATTGCCTTACTTTCGTTTTATCTATATATATAGATAATGTTTTTCTATCTATATAGATAGATAAAAAGAAAGTAAGGCAATTTTATAAGAGCCTCCATTTTTCGTCCTCCCTAATTATATTTTATGTAAATTTATAAAATGGAAATTTACATAAAAATTGTACTTTCATATGTTTAAGTAAGGAAAATAAATACCACTCAATAAATTTCACATATCGCATCAAGTTTTAAAATGAAAAATTCCTTATATTCCAGGACATAATTGTATTATCACAGAGGAGCAAAGCAAATTCACAGCCAGAATATATGGAAACCTTGTCTATGGTTTGTCCAATTTTACTGAAACTCTTAGAAGATGACTTTAATTCTTTTGATACACAGTTGATATGTGCAAATGCATGCTATAATAGTGTTGTTTTACTACATACATTAAAAAATAAGTTATTGATTGATACAAAACAATATTTGATGACATATCGCAACTCTCAGTGTGATAGTTTT
The DNA here is from genome assembly GCA_039881145.1 of Druceiella hillmani. Classification (NCBI taxonomy): domain Eukaryota; kingdom Metazoa; phylum Arthropoda; class Insecta; order Lepidoptera; family Hepialidae; genus Druceiella; species Druceiella hillmani. Next base: position 15,480,663 of record JAYKKI010000052.1, on the reverse strand, counting down.
ACGCCTATTAAAGATCGGGATACAAAATTTGTATTATCCATAATTTATGGTATGTTACATTCCAACATATTAGATCTACCCACGAACGATGATGAAAATGTGTTAATGTCGGACATTATGTCAGAAAGTCTTAACATATTGAGCGATATGTGTTATCAATATACCCATTACTCCTATATGTCATTCAAGTTATTGCAACTACTCTTGCAGAAATGTTTGAACACATGTTTGACAGACAAAAAAAATATATTGAATAAAGACAGACTGGGTAGTTTATTACTGTTAACTGTTCATAACTGGGAGAACCCCATTACTGGCATTAGGGATTTGAATTATAATGTTTTCAGCCATTGTTTAGATGCTATCCATATGCAAACTACCGAATGCGAGTTGCTTTATGAAAGTTTATTAATGCAAATACATAATATTCCATGGAACAAAGCGAAATATTACATGCTTTTTGCTGTAATAACAAAGGAAAATAGGCATTTCCACAATATGAATAAACCAGAATATAATTGGGTCAATGGAGTAATCGACAGTTTAAATGTTCCCAGTCTCATTTCAATAGCTACTAAAATGTATTTAGCCATAATGAATAAATTAAGGACTGAAAATGAATGGTACGAGTTATTCCACGATAGGATTAATGTCATTGTTCAAAGCCAAAGCATGCTTGAACTTAAAAACTTGAACAATTATTGGTTGCTCGGAACTATAAAACGCTTTCCGGTACTGGGAGAGATCTTGCTGACTGATTTGGAAAAGCAGGAAGTGACTGATGGAAGTCTCTTTATGATTCTTGCAGTATTGAGATGCTGCTTGAAGCTGGGTATAGTGGATAACTGTTGGTTAAAATCTGGAATTGACCCTAAATGTACTTCCATTGCGGATAAAATAAAAGTTGGATTAAGTCATTTCAATATCGAAATACGTATTTTGTCTTTCGACGTTATTTGCTGTTCTCATAAAAACAATCTCCCTTCAAGGCAAGAATTTGAATTATTTTTGAGGTTTATAAAAGAAAATATCAATACAGATTCGACACCGCTCAGACAAAAATTACTCGACAGCTCAGTGGTATTTCTGTTACGAGTGCAAAATTCTGTAATGCCGTACTTAAAAAAGTTACAGCATTCAAAAAACAATGAGTTGGACGTACTGTGTTTTTTCATGATATCTTTGAGAGAATTTTTGTTATTTAGCTTACAGATGAAGGGAAATTATCAGAGGAAAATAACGTCATTAAAGATCCTCGAGCTAATACTGCGATATTTTGATGGGGAGCCCAGTAAGGCTAGAAATAAAAAGAATATGCTATATCGTAAAAATAATAATTCCCCTAGTGTTAAACTACTGAAAGAATATTTTGTTGCAAACAATTGTTGGATACTTAGCGACAGTAAATTTGTTACAACTTTAACAGATCATTTAAATGATCCCTCTGATGATATTAGAGAAGCGTCATTTGAGATATTGCTAGAATATTTTGAAACATCAAAAGTATTTCAAATAAGCATGGAATTGATATTGCAAAAGAGCTTGGTAAATATAAATAGCAAATTGTTTTACGAAATTGACAGCGGCCTGAGCATGATAAAGACTATAATTTGCATGTTGAGTAAAACAGATAAGGAGGTTAATAAAAATCTGACATACCACTCATTTCCTTCTCTTTACACTTATATATCTCAAGAAATACTTCGACAGTTTAACTCGCAGAAAAAAGATATTCTTTTTGCCGTGTACAACAACGAACCATTGAATGGGGTGGTTTCCGTTCTAAATATTTTATTAAGCACTGGAATAGAAAAGTCTTTGAATTTAGATGCTATAACAGCAAATATGCCAATAAAACAATTAAATGATTTACTTTGTGAGATTGTGACATATTTTGTGAATACATTGTCAATAAAAAGAGAGCGTGGTTCTGTCGAAGCCAATTATCCTCCCAGTTTTTCAGAGATGGGTGAAAGTATTGAGTGTATAGTCCACAGTTCGTCATATAGACCGCAGGCAAGTAAAAATGATAAAGGAGATCAAGAAAAGTTGTCGGATTCACACCAATTAGTTTTGAACTGTATTTGGTTAAATTTAAAGGTAAGTGAACCCATATATTTTTATTTTTTAAGGTGAGGGCATAACCCTTACCCTACAGATTTGCTATATAAATATGCAAATATAAATATGCTAAGTTTGAAGGAAATTTGTATTTTAAGGGTTATGACCTTTAAGACATTGTATTTGTGAAATCTTGGCATAGGAAATTTAGAATTGAAGGTGAGCATATGACTCAACAATTTGTTTCTATAACTTGGCATATTTATATATGTTAAGTTTGAAGCAAATCTGTATTTCAAGGGTTATGAAAATGTATTTGTGAAATCTTGGCATAGAAAATTTAGAATTGAAGGTGAGCACATGACTCAATAATTTGTTCCTTTAACTTAACATATTTATATACGCTAAGTTTGAAGTAAATCTGTATTTCAAGGGTTATGATAATATATTTGTGAAATCTTGGCAGAGAAAATTTAGTATTGAAGTTGAGCCATGTGCTCAACATGGCTCAACAATTTGCTCTTTTGGTGAAATTCTTCCATAGTTTAATGGATATGTTATTCAGCTTTGATTATAAGTATATATGTAGATGAATCCTCCAAAAACCTTAGGTAGTGTTTTAGAGAATCTTTCGAATTACATGTTTTTCAATCCAAGTTTTCGCTGCATCATAAGATCACAGTTTTATTAGAAATATTGGAAAACTTTTTACATTATTTTCGCATTGTTGGCGTGGAGTTTGGTATAAAAAAATATTTATAATGTCCAGATAAAAAGTATACTATATGTTGTTCAAGGGTATAAACTACTACCATACCAAATTTCATTAAAATCCGTGCAGTGGATTTCGCGTGATTGAAGAACAAATTAACACACAGACAGACAAATATTCTAAAAACAGGTTTTCTGGCTTCTACTATCATTCTATATGCCAAATCAATTACTTTTTCAAAATATTTTCCATTTAGAGAATTCAGTCTTACAATTTTATTATGTACATTAATCTTACGTTATCATAAAATATAAATCAGTTTTATACACTAGTCTTTATATGCGAGAGAGCTAAATCAGATAGAGTTGAAAAGTAATTAAAAGTTGAACATGGGTATGTCAATAATTATTAGAAATTTTGACAAAACTTTATTAAAAATTTACATTTATAATAAAAAATTTAATTAACTGCATAAAAAAAAGTCTAATGTTTTTTTCATTTTTTCTCATCAGAAATATGAGGTGGGCTGAAAAGTTTTGAGCCTAAGGTATTAAAAATGCTGATAGAAATGTATAAAATAATTATTTCAATACACTTCTTACATTTATCAAAAGGGGCTTTTAATCCCGTCAAAAAATATTCACCGTTTTTGTCTTCGAAATGTTCGTTTACGGCCATCTTCATTTCTTCGTCACTGGGAAATCACCTTCCTCGGAGGTCTTTTTTCAAATTTGAAAAGAGGAAATAATCGCAAGGAGCCAGGTCTGGATTATAGGGTGGGTGGTTAATTTCTTCAAACCCTGTCTCGGCGAGGGCATGCCTTGCAACTCACGCAGTATGGACGGGCGCATTGACTACAAAAACAGGACTCCTTACGCCAGTTTGCCTCTACTTTTCTCGACAACCACTTGACGCACTTTTGTCAACAATGCGGCGTAATAGTCTCCGTTCATTGTAGTATTTTTAGGAAGGTAGTCAATGAAAAAAATTCCTTCACAATCCCAAAATACAGTGGCCATGAACTTGGACACCGATCTTTCCATTTTGAACTTCTGTGGTGGCTTTTCTCCCTTTTCTATCCACTCCGGATTATACTGTCGAATCCATGTTTCATCAACAGTGACAAGACGAGAAAAAACATTGTCAGGATTATCGCCACAGATGTCCAAAAACTCCTGTGAAGTTGTGACTTGCTGCTTGTCCAGCAGCGTGAGCATATTCAGCACCCATCGCGCACACACCTTTTTCATGTGTAAATGATTATGCAAAATGTCGCCGATTCGTTCCTCGCTAATGCCCATGGCTTCAGCTATCTGCCACAACTTGATTCGCCGATCTTAGAGAATACGTTTTTTCACATTTTCAATGTTTTCTTTGGTAATACGGTGTTTTAGCATCCTGATCTGCTTCAACGTTTTACGGTTGCAGACGAAGGTGCAGACTTCCCATAAACCGTTGACATCTTTAGAAATGTTTCCGTCTACGTTTTGTTCTTCTTTGTAAGAATTTTAAGACAGCTCTGTACTCCAATTTCGTGGAAAGTGCGGATGATTCGGACATGGTGACGTTTATGGTTCCATTACAAAAAGAGTAATGATGCTATTGACATGAAACTTGACATTTATATTTCTTAGGATACCCGCAATTAGTGATGTGCTGCGCGAGTCATTAGTAATACTTAAATGTACTTAGGCTCAAAACTTTTCAGCCGCCCCTCGCAAGTGTAGATAGCTCGTACATCTGAAAACAAATAAAAACATTTACAATAGCTGATATGATTATAAACATTTTGTGTAAAATTTTAATGGATGAGACATATTTTCAAACTTTTATTACAACTCGACGCTTGGACAAGAACAAATGTGATTCCTTGTAAAATGAAAGAAAGAGGTCAGATTATGAACTTGGAATAAAATACATTGGCGTAGCTAGGATTTTTTTTTGGGGAGGACCTAGGAAGGGCCGGTAGAGCTAGAAAACGACTTTGGTTTTGTAATTATAGCTTATTCTGTGAAATTTACATTATATCTAAAAAATATCATGTATCAGATAAACTATTTACTTTATCGTACATATACATTGGTATCAATATTTAATAACTTTTTCATCAGTCTTTAAACTTGACTTTGGGCTTATTTTTATTATTTTCGAGAGCTTTTTTTCTGTAGAGGCCATGCTCAATGTTGCTCCACACTTTCTATGTCCATGTATAAAAAATAAAAACACAAATTGATAATTATATTATTTTACCATTTGATAGTCTTTAGTACAATGGATACTGGAAATATTTCATTGTGCTCTCAATTTCATCACATAAGGACTATATCTTTTATAACTTTACCAAAAATTATGTTCTGATTCATGAAATATTTATATGATAAAAATTATTTAATTAAATCACAATTTTTTGGTTTTCTACTATGGTTTCAATAAATTTGGAACAATAATTATGATTTAATTAAAACCATAGTTTTAATCTTAATAAATTTAAAACTATGGTTTTAATTAAATCATAATTTTTTGGTTTTCTACTATGGTTTATTAATAAATTTTAAACGACAAATAACTAACAACTTTTCACACAAGGGCCTTCGAATCAGGGGGGTCACATAGTCAAGATCCAGTCAGGACAATCCAATTCAATTACAATAATAAATTTGAATTAAAAAGAAAAAGTATTTTATTATTTTACGTCAAAATAATTTAATCAAATAACAAAATCATTTTTTCTCTTTCACCTTCTCGTGAAACGAGTCATGATTTACTCTACTTCAACGGGTATGTTTTTGTGAATGTGGAGAAATAAATTTTAATTATCAGTAAATCCGACTGAGAGTCCTGACTGGGCCCGACGTCGGCCAAGTTTTGAGCCTCTTGAGAGTAGAAAAGGACCTCTCTGCCGTCGCTACACTAACTGGTAGTGTAGCAAGTATACATAAAAAACTTTTACATTGGGATACATTTCAGCATCACAATTTTCAATTAGGAATGGACTGCGGAATGTTCTTATTCCGCTGCCATTTTACCATCCACAGTTGATATTCGTTAATAATTATTGAACCTTGAGTGTTATCTATAAGCACTTTATAATCATTTTTGAGTTGTTTAATAGTTTCAATGTCTTCATTAGTAATTATAATAATAATATACTTTTGGAATAAAAACGTCTAGTTAAAATAAATTAAGTACTTTAGGATACAGATGGTCTTGTAGGTCATTTATTACAGAATCTGAAAGAGGGATGTATACGGCTTGAAAATACTCTTCAGCCAATTGAGCAGGTTGGTTATTGGCTCTGACTGTTTGTCTTGACACTATTCTGGGTCATTTAATTTCCACATCTACTTTCTCAGCTACTTCTTTAGCCTATTCAAAAAGCTGTCGGAGAAGTGTGTATCTGTTTTATTTTTTTTTCGTGGGAAATTCATTCTGTCAATTATAGTGTCCGTTGCCATTTTTAAATCAATTGAGCTTGTTTGCAGTACTCTGCTCAAGGATACAATTGTACCTAAAAAATATAGAACTTATGTTTAAACTATAGTTCGGGTATTTATGCTTTATAAACGGTAATTTAAATTGCCTTTGTTGAAATACAAGAGTTACTCATATAATAGATTAATTAGAAATAACAAGCGAAATACTTAGAAGGGAGAGAGAAAGAATACCTAAAACAGAAAAAAAGCAAGATAGATGATACAATGAAGTCCGAACTACACAATGTTTGCAGTAAGCAATGCACGTCATTAGTAATTTTGTTGTCTTGCCAAGTAGAAATCTTTTCCAGGGCCCTAAAAATTTTCCCCAAGTTATCTCCTTAAAATTGTAGATGCCCATCATGCCTCTCAACCCAAAGTGTCTCATAGATACCATGCATTGTAACTCCAAGTTCTTTTTCAAAAATTTGATGCCTCTTAGCGGACGCTTTGGCAAATACTAAAACCTTTTTCATTGTGCCTGAGGTATTACGGCAAGAAATTACTTTGGATGACGTAGCTAACGAGTTATTGCTGCACGGGCAACGTTTAGCATGTACTGCTTTTTTTGACAACTCTTGTGCTGCTTCTTTTGTATCTGAAGTCATAACCGAATAGCTGTTGGTCCTAATACCCATACACCATGTTAAATATATGTTAAATTTGAGACAGAGATTTTTACACAGTTGTGTTGATGTATGTAGCATTAGATTTAGAAGTCTCTAAATGATGCTGCAAAGTTGGGTCACGAGATTCTGTACGAAATTTTAAAAGGACTAAAATTTCCTTCATCAGCATCACGCTGTCATTACCTGCTTCTTTATCCAACAATTTGCCATCATTATGATTGCCATCATGACGATGGTATCTACGATGCCATCATGACGATGGAAGGCTGGTGAAGCAAATGTTACTATTAGAATTACTTTTCAAGTCGTGAGAATTTTTTCTAATATGCAATACAGCAACAAATGTGTTTTGCACCCAGTGTTACCAATCCAAAATTTGTAAAGGTAGGATATAAGGTTTCAAAAGTTGGTAGTTTATTAAAAAATTCAATGTGAAAAGTTGGTAGATTTACCACCCTAATTTGTTCAAGTTTTTAATGTAGAAATAAGGTAAATCACATATAAAACTTTAAGCCTTTTTTATTATTTTTTACAAGAATCTATACTTCATTAAACGCATGTAAATGTTCTTAGGTGGGTCGTCCGTCACTTTTAATAATAAAAAGTTGGTGTAACCCTGCAGAGGTTAATGTTTTCATAAAATTTATTAATGAAAATAGCCTCATTAATAAATTCTATTAGTTCCACTGTGTAGCAATGCAAGCAAACTCCTTACAAAACTATTCTCAGTGAGGGAAACATTTTCTGTGACTCGTTACTTCATTTTAGAAATATGATGTCAGAAATGTTTTATTCAATCGTGAAAGAAGTGTTTTATTTCTGATTAAAATCTCCTTTCTTTATTAAATTCAGTCAGATTTGCTGGGCATATAGTTTTGAAAAAAAAATTAAAATAGTTGTTGAATTTTGTTCTCTGGTTAGAAACTTCTACAATTTGAACTGTAACAATTCCTCGAAACAAAGTTACTAAAGGAGCGATAGATGTCTCGGATTGTTTTGGACCAATTAAATATTGAGGGTTCAGTAAAGTTAGACCCTTTAATTTATTTCTTTCTTAATTTTGAAACGGAAAGAGTGTCTTATTCGTTCAATACTTTCAATAAAAAAATAACATATTTTTTTTAAATTGCTTGATATCTTCTTTATCAATCCTATCTCGCGATGATAAGGAAATAACATTACCTCCTAAATACACTCCCTAAATGATTTTGTCTCGAATCACAGTTCAGGTTCGAAATGTTATTTTCCAAACATATAATATGGTCATTACTCATGTTTTTTCTAGATTTGTCAATTCCATATATAATGGTTTTACAAAACACTTTGACAAGATATTTTTGTAAGTTGTGAATATTTGTTCATTTAATAGGTCTTTTTGATAGCATTTTCTTCTTTAATTCACGAAAATGTTGCAAAATTGTGAACTGATTCACTGTGGAAATCCGAAATGTCATTGAAAATTGGTCAATGGACTTAAATAATATTAAGAAATTTATTTCATTTTCATAAATTTGTATCATCATTTCTAATTTGGTTCAAATTTGATTCAAATTTATTAACAAATTAAAATGTTGGTAGATCTACCGAAAAACATATAGAGTTGGTAACGCTGTTTGCACCATTGGTGTACAATATTTACATTACTATTTGAAATGTGATCTATCAACATTATATAATAACCAATAATAGACTTTTGGTCCAAAGCAAGGAGGAAAACGACAATTCAGCTGCTTTTAGTGGAATTATATCCACGAACAATACACACTATTTTGATTGAAGTTAATAACATAACAATATAGGGATAAACACAAATATTTAATGATGCAATCGTTATTTTTATTAAGCAACATACAGCACCTAGAATTTTAAATCTCTAAGAGAAACAGCGTTTAATACATGATCTGTTGATCTGTGATGCAATTTTTGTATGGTACAGTTTGCGTCTATGATCCTGTTATTCCCACGACATTTAGGTATCTTTTCACCACCCCCTTCAAAATATTATTGTTTTTACGACTCCGAAAGATAAATTGGGGAATGTATTTACATAGAGGGAAATAATATTAATATTGTAAATAGTTTAATAAAATTGCAATGTACCTTTCAATGCTTAAACTTTTACATGTATATATTTATGTTGATCACCATCTTGTTATTGAGACACTGTCATAATCTGGGCACTCTTTTGATCACTCCTTCAAAATATTATTTTTTTACAGCTCTGAAAGACAAATTAGGCAATATATTTACATAGAAGGAAATAATATTAATATTGTAAATAGTTTAATAAAATTGCAATGTACCTTCCAATGCTTAAACTTTTACATGTTTATATATATGTTCATCACCATCTTGTTATTGAGACACTTGTCATAATCTGGGCACTCTTTTGATCACTCCTTCAAAATATTATTTTTTTTGCGGCTCTAAAAGATAAATTAGATAATATATTTACATAGAAGAAAATAATATCAATATTGTAGAGTTTAATAAAATTACGATGTACCCTTCATTGCTTAAACTTTTAAATGTATATATTTATGTTCATCACTATCTTGTTATTGATATGTTGTCATCATCTGGCACTCTTTTGATCACCCCTTCAAAATATTGTTTTTTTACAGTTCTGAAAGATAAATTAGGCAACATATTTAACATAGGGGAAAATAATTTTAATATTGTAAACACTTTAATGAAATTAGAATATACTCTTAAAAGCTTCAATTTTATACGTATCTAAGTAAGTAAAAAAATTCCTAAAGCAAGTTCTATTCCTATTTAATAGGTTATTCTCAATCTAGAGATGTCACACAAATACCCATTAAATTTTTTTTTTGGTATGGAGATGCTAGTTTAAAAATACAGAGGCAATTTTTTTACAGAGATCTAGCTGGAAAAATAAGAGTTTTTCAGAACAAGTTATTTGCAATAAATGTTTCTGGAAGAACAATTGAATTATTTATTAAAATTCGAAAAAGGCAATTAAACAATTTTTTTTAGGTTCGACATTCAGTTGTCATGGGTCATGCATACTATTCACTTTCATACAAGATGAACTTGACATACAATTTAATATTAGGGTAACAATTAAAATTATTTGGATATGGATTTTGCAAGATGCTATTAGTGCCATCTGGAGATAAATTAATAAACTTTTGGTTACACTGCTGTAATTGTCTTATAAAGTACCCTCAGCCTACATATTGTAATGAATCAAACGATTTATAATGTCTAAATATGATGTAGTGTGTTGTATGAATGCATTTGAATAATTCATAAAACAAAACGGTGTTTAGTTTTCAAACTTTAAATGTAATTTAAAACTTAACCTCTTTACATTCAATAACATTTACTATTTTCTGTCAATAAAATACTGCACTGATATTGCTAAACATGTAACCAAAAGCTCTTATATATTCCCTTTTCAAGTGACCTTTATGTTTCTTGCACGGTCTCTAGCAAAATCTATTGCTATTTATTAATATATTAAAATGGAAGCTCTTCAAAAGTAAAAGCTCTACTAATTAAAAGTTCTAATTTACTTTTTGCAGGCTTGTTGTGAATTAGCACATACACTTGTAACATCATTTCGTACAGATGAAGATGAGGCATGTTGTTTAAGTTGCTTTGAAGTTTATTTATCGGTGCTCAAATTGTGCAGGCACAAGGGTGCAATAGAGGCTGCTGGACTTTCACTAGGTAAGTTTAATTTGTACATTATATTTTTATTGTTAAAAGAAACTAATATAAAGATGGCAATTTTTATTCAATGTACCGCTTGTCAAAACTGTAGTTATTTTCATAGTCTTCTATCCATAAAATTTGAAAGCCATCCTGGGGAAATTGGGTTATGTGGTTAATGCAACAAGTTTTTGGATTATAAAAATCCAAAAACTTGTTGCATTGGTAAAGTTTTCAGTTATCCACATTACAATTTTGTTTTAGGTTCTTTGCAAATTTAACATGTCCCACATACAAAGGAAATATGGAAAATGAATAACTTATCCACTATTTGGCGAAACTGTGAGAGAAGTGACAAGGTTGGAAAAAACTCTTTAAGTCAGATTTCGGCTTGGCAATTTAATTATAGATGTTAACAGAACATTCGAGTATTTTAGAATATTTATAGGCAACGGTGAAGATAAGGAATTAAACCCAATGGTCAGAGAAATCAGGGTCTGAATCATTAAATAATCCGGCAGCTTCTTCGTCCATCATTGATACTTTTTTGTACACAAATGTATCTAATAGTTCTTGGTCTTAATAACTTATTTCATACACGAACAATAAGGACTTGAGAAAGAATTCAAAATTAAATGAAACATGTAACAAACAATTCTGTATAAACTGGCCAGCACGATGATGATGAGTACACTGAGCAACCATAAAACTGACATTTCAAAACCACCCTTATTTACATTAATATTGTCCCTTGCCGAAGTGGTCTTTGGCAAAACAGATAATCTAGTCCACATAGCTGGCAAAATACAAGTCTTTAAAGTTTGCTAGAATTCACTACATGGCACTGTGTGGTCGGCCACTCTTTTAAAACGCCGGACTGCGTGATATCACTAGGTTGGCCGTGTAATAACATGTTATTAAATTTTTAACTTGTAATTAATATACTTATATGATAACCCAGGCGTTTGCATTTTAGAATTTAGCTTTTGGCATCGCAACTCAAAAAAAATTATTAAATATTTAAATAGGATGACAAAATTAGTGATCATTGGTAACTCATAGAATAAGAATAACTATATAAGAGTTGCAACACATTATTTGTTATTTAATTTTAGTGGGATCTTTATTGAAAATGTATTTAATTTCACTAATTGTGAAATTGAATACATTTTCACAATGCATTCAAATTAACTTTTTTTTTTGATAGTCACACCTATTATTTGCCTACATACATGCATGACATATTAGATAGTGTTGCTTACAATGTTGGCGTATAAAAAAAGTTTCTTGCTTAGGTCAAATCTTAAAATCGAATTTTTACAATTTCAGGGAAATCGGTAAGATATCTAACCAAGTTTCCGTCAACGATGGCATTGAATAAGGTACCAGAGAGGATGTTGAAACAGTTTCTAAACGAAGTTTTGGATAGAAGTCAAACCGGTGGATCCATTACAAGAAGGAGCGCTGGACTATCCATTCTTGTGCATAAGATTGTAGTTAACGACATGCAAGATGACAAGGTTACATTTTTATGTATATTATATTTATTTAACATGTTGTAATTCACTGCTTTTCATTTTGATAATTTCTTTTAATCTAGATCAAAACAAATTATTCATCAGACTGTAATTAAATTTTTTATGCCAAATTTGGGCACCATTAAAAAAAAATTATGGAAGTTATACATATTAAGACGAATCCCATATTCTCTGCATGGGCTTTATAAATTACACACTTAAATGTATACTTATATGCTTTCTTTAAGAAAGTATTTATTAAAATTGTTGGTAAAGGTAAACTAAAATTAAATTTGTTTTAGTTATTAAATTATATACAGCACCATCTGTTGTCTGCAATTCAAATTTCATTTCAATGAATCTCATAGGTAGTATTATAGAAGTACTTATGTAACTTTTCCAGTAGAAGCTGTTAGGACAAATAGTATAGATGAAATGCTATGGAATTACCTCTTAACGTTTTATCTATCAGTACACAAGAAGATTCGCAACAAAAGTAACAATAATAGTCTAAAATTGTTATTATTATAACTTATGATGATTATATTTCGACAGTGTTTGTTTGTCTTGTTTTTTTTACTTATTCCTTGCAATGTTTTCGCTGTTTTTAAAACTTATAATTCAACTTAAAATTTAGATATGTTGTTGTCCTGTCCACATGAGATGAAGAATATCTCATATGGAAAAATGGTCGCCAGAGCCTCGAAAGGTTGGACTTCTACCAGTCCCGCTTCGATGAGCGGCCGGGAATCGAACCCTGGTCCTCGCGGTGTGCGGTCATGCGCTCAACCCAACACACCACGGTGACGGTGACGACGAAATTTAGATATGTACTATAATAAAAGACACTGAGCCGGATGTTAAAATTTTAATAAAACATTACCACCACCTAGAGCATGAGTAACCCTTGCGTAATCATACGTCTCTGCTCCTGCTAATAAGACTATTAATGTAGTCTACAGAAAAGATTTTATAGAATTAATTCACCAAATTATAAAATTATTTTCAATTGAAAGCAGCCAAAGAATTCTCCTTATGAATGTAGTCTACGGAAAAGGTTTTATAGAATTGATTCACCAAATTATAAAATTATTTTCAATTGAAAGCAGACAAAGATGAATTAGGCTCATGAATATTGTCTACAGAAAAAGTTTTATAGAATTGATTCACCAAATTATAAAATTATTTTCAATTGAAAACAGACTAAGATAGCTAGATATATAATTATAATTATATATTTTTGCAGATAATGAATGAGAATACTCTTTTTACAGAAACTAGAAGATGACAGTTATATACCTCATCTTGCTTTACAAATCTAAAGTGTGCAATTATAAATCTGCTTTTCCCTAGTGTCTTTTGTAATATATTAAGAATCTAAAATACTTATGTATATACATGAGAATGGTGTTTCTCAAATTATTTTGAAAATATTTATTTCAGCCATTGTTTGAGTATACAATGACAAAACTATTAGAGGCTTGCAAGGCAGAGTATGCTGAATGTAATAATATTGAGGACATGGCAAATTTTAACGACGTACACAGAGCAACCTTGTTACATTTAATGTGTCGTATTGTGGAGGATAGTTGCATGTCATCCAATGTTATATATTATGCTTCCAAATTAGCAGATATATGTTTTACTAATTTAAGGAGTGAACAGTGGCAGATCAGGTAAAAAATTGGTCACTTTGTATTCTCGTATACAAATTATAAATTACTATAATTAGATATTAAATCATCTATGAATAAAATTTGTTTTATAAAAATAATTTCAAATTGGAAATGAAATGAAGACAGAATCTTAAGAATTTATTCTTAATTATAAATTACAGGTGTTGTTAAATTAATAACTTTATAGTAAGTGGGTCCCTATAGTTCCCGACTAATAAAAATACTATTATTAACTACTGTATCATTTCATTTTTGTGATGTTATGTATGAGTAACAACTAAGGTTTATTCCATTTTCATGATATTGTATATAAATAACAATTATGGCTTATTTCATTTTTGTGTTACTGTATATCAATAACAACTATGACTTATTTCATTTTTATGATATTGTATATTAACAATAACTATGGCTTATACCATTTTTGTAATATTATAAGTCAACGACAACTGCACACAATTCAAGCAATCTTAATAGGTTAGCGTTAGCATCATCTAATTCATATCATATTTCTGTGTGTTGTGTGGGCTATCATATTTCCTAGAGAAACCTCAAGTATAGCCCTTTCTATAGGTCGTTGACTGATTTGGAGTCTTTTTCGAAGTCGATATTAAGAGACCACATTTCACTTCTGTATGTCTTTATTGGTAACGTACTTGTTAAATTCTTTTGTCTGCACATGCTGGAGTATAAAACATACTATAAAAAAGAATGGTGGATGCAAAAATATATTTTACATAAAATAATTTAACAAAATATTGTTAGTTGTAACGGTTATTCCTGGTTTCTATATTAAATACTTGTTATTTTAAAAACAAATCTTGTTATAAAGTACCAGCAAATTTGGCCCTAGAATTTGATGGCACTTCTGTTCCTAATAAGTAAATATAAACACATTATTAAATTAAAAGCATTCTTCGATCTTTTAATGATTTCCCATCAACTGATTTTCCTCAAATTTTCCACACCTACTTTCTTGAAAACCTATTTTTTTAATAGACACTCTGTCAAAATGTATATTTGATTGGGTTGGCTAATAATGAGAATTTGGAATGAAAAAATATTTATAATTAAATCCTGTGTTTTTCCTTATGACATTTTTTACGACTTGTTTAGAGCCTACGACTTATTCTTCTGATAAATCTGAACATAAAATGTATTTGACGAATGCGAAAAACTTAACTGTTTCTGATAAAATTGCCTACAAAGCCTGGAATATAAAAAAATATTCCAATTTTTTATTATGAAATCTCTTCAATATACTATCATATCAAATCCTATTACTTCCAGGAAAACAAAACTTTAAAAACTATCCGAAAATCTTAAGGGGTTATTCTGCATGTACTATAAGATGCTTAACCTCTATATTGATGTCAAAATAATGTATCTAAAAAAGGGCTTTAGATTCCAAAAAATTGTTGATTATAATCAATTTACGATCTAATCAATTTAATTTTCTATGAGTTCTTAAATACAAAGTAAATTGATTATATCAATTTACTTTGTATTTAAGAACTCGTAGAAGCTCTTTGCTCTACCATTTTAAGAACCGCATTTATAAAATAACATTATGTTTGTGTTTTCAATAGAGCTTTGACTTTTTTGTTTAAATCAATCAATTGTAACCATTATATTCTTTTTACTTTTAAAGGAATGCAGCTCTACAGTTATATGGTGCCTTAGTACCAAAACTTATAGGGCAGAAAAAGGCACAGGGCCCCGATGTGGAATCATCAGCAACAGTCAACTGCGACGAGTTATTTACACACATACCCAGCTTATGGAAATATATTGATAATCAGTTAGCCCATGTTTGTCCAAGCAGCGTCCTCGAACATTCAAATCTCGTACCGATACTGAATCTCCTTGCCAGCATGGCACAACACTACAAATTTGATTATAGTATCGCACATTATGGCGGTAAACCAGATTATAAGAATATGTTTAAAGGTTTGATAATACTTCTTGGTAGCCCGATTTATACAGTTCGCAGATTAGCTGCTAAAACAGTTGAACTTATGTACGAGTTTAAATGTTTCTATAATTATATTCAATCAGTAGATTTACAGCATATTTCTGAGAATTGTATGCACGGCCATGGCTTAGTTTTAAGATTTTATAAAAACAGAAATAAACTTTGTTTAAGCGAATCTATCCAAAAATGCATAGAACAGTATTGTGATGCGCTTCAACGTAGAAATAGTTCCTTTTTCGTTAGATCCGTATTTGAGGAAATAAAGCAGTCCAAGCACGAAAGCGAAAAATGTTTGGAAACTGTAAAGAACTTGTGTACCGAATTGCATTGTAACAAATCACAGATTGGTTTCGGTATTTGGCTTAATATGCAACTTAAATCTTGTATCAGAAGATGTCGTTTAAGCGATCTGCCAATGATTATAAAAGTTTGTATGAAAGAAAAGGATATCAGAACATATTTAACTTATATTCAGGAAAGATTAAATAGTGAGAAGAATATGCCTTCGTCAATCGTAACATTAATTAACAGAACATTTATGGAATTTGAGAATAAATATAAGCACAGTCTAATTTGGCAAATAATGTATGATGTTAATAAAAATATAAATTTAAAACTGGAAAATGATGTAACTCAATACTCAAAATTACTTATATTACATTTAGTTGATAAACAATATAAATATGACCAAAGTGATGGATATTTATTACCGTTAATCATTAAATTGTTAACAGATTCCAGCTTAGATGATTTCTTGCTTAGTAATACTTTAAAAATATCTTGTTTAATTAAATCATTATGTTGTCCAGAATCGAACGACATTCCATTGAGACAAATAGCAGCGGTTTCTGTTAATGCTTTTCACGCTCTCATGCTATATCAAAACATTGATGCACAAGTAAAATCAAATATTTTAACAACAATGCTCTATCTGTTACAAGATGAGGTAACTGAAGTCCGTGATACAATTACAGAAAATAATATTTTATTTTTAAACAACAGCCAAGGTTTGCATGTACAATCTTATGTACTCATTACAAACGTACTTAATTATGATAATTTATCTATTATTTTCAATAACGATTTACAAGCTATCAAGAATTTTGTGGAGCAATTTAAAAGTGAAATTTTGAGTTACGATGTGAAAATTGCAGATAAGTTGAGTGATAATCCTTTTGAGTCAAATGGGAATATATATAGAGAATCTGGATTATATTTAAATTTAATCGAAGAGCTATGTCAAGACAAGTGTTTATAGAAAGCATAATTAATTTTTACAAGAAACAGAATTAATTTTATTATTACAATGACTTTTTTGCAAAAATGAATGTAAAGCTTTTTACAAATTGACCATAGAAACCTATTTTTTTAATAGACATTTTGTGTCAAAATGTATATTTAATTGGATTGGCTAATAATGAGAATTTGGAATGAAAAAAGATTTATAATTAAATCCTGTGTTTTTCCTTATGACATTTTTTACGACTTGTTACAGCTTACGACTTATTCTTCTGAAAAATCTGAACATAAAATGTTTTTGACGAATGCGAAAAACTTAACTGTTTCTGAAATAAATCGCCTTCAAAGTCTGAATTATAAAAAAAATATTCCACTTTTTTATCATGAAATCTTTTAAATATAATAACTTAATAACAAAACTTTAGAAATTACCCGAAAATCCTTTATGAAAACTAAATATCACTAATAAGATCAGCTGACATTTCACAAAGTGTTGGCATAATGTTTTTTGTTATTAATTTTTTTGTTTATAATTTTTAAAAATTTGTTTTCAATATGTTTTATTTTCTCCTTCTTTTTACTGTTTAGAATTACGGGGTATTTTGAAAATATGTTGTAAGGAATAATACAGCCTGTATACAGTTTATTGTAACTAATCATAAGTGATACACACATCATTATCGACTATCCATTTCCGTCTATTTGGTACAGAATGGAAAGCATCAAAATAGAAACTCGAAGGTTTTCAATTGAAAAATTTGTGAATGAACTCTCAGAGATGGTTCTCATCATCAAAGTTTTTTTCGCGCAAAAACTAAACAATTTAAATAGACATTAGATATGGTGAATATCAAGTGAAGTCGTATCTCACCCCGGCTTCAATGATTTTAATCGAGTAAGTTTGTAATGTGTGGAAGGGCATTTTCAAGTTTTCAATTTTGAAATTATCTGTTTTATTGTGGTATTAGTTGTATTACGAGGAATACCTATATATACAAATGGATTTTACAACAAACACACATTATGTTTTTAATTTATTGCCATTAGTTTGTATAATTTCTTATGACCCAATTACTGGTGCTTATGGGATGATTCACATACACAAGCCTGTTCTCATGCCCAGTGTAAAAATTGTTTACATATGTATGAATGGCAATTGCATTTATCTTGACTAAACTTTTTGGGTGTCTAAACACTATATTTGTGGACTCTGCATAGCTCGTGTCAATGTTCATCTACTGTTCTGCGATGGATTCAATTTAAGTAGCCAAAACCTGCATCGAAAATATGGGCTATTCTTCAATTGATCGCTTTAATTTGTCAATATATAAATCTACCAGTCGTCCAGATCTGTCTCAGCCAGGGATTCCTCTGCAATCACTGGTACTATTGTCTGGGAGTTGTTTCTGAGAGAGCATTGTAGACATATGGCTTCTGCTAAATAGTGAAATCTTTGAAATTCATAAAGCAAGCAGTGGCATATGTGGGTTTTAGCAACATCCATATTCTCTTGTTGTTGACTCATTAATTGTCAAACTAAACAGTTTGACGATTAATAAGTCAACAACAAGAGAATATGGATGTTGCTAAAACCCACATATGCCACTGCTTGCGTTATGAATTTCAGACTATAGTATGTTCTCGAAGTTTTTAAAAATTCTAGATATTTTAGTAAAAATGCTCATTTCATGCACCCTGATAAATAATATTGGATATTAATTATAGCTAGTCCAAAAGCTAGAACCATGAATTTTTTTAAATCTCTGAAATCAATAAAAATATATTCATTAATGTTTATATAAATAAACGTAAATATAATAAACTGGACAATTGCTTTATGATCTATAAAGTTTCTTGAACCTATTCCAAAGAAAGACAGATAGACAAAGATGTGAAAAATATATATTTATGTTTAGATATTACGTAAATAATATACTTAGCTTTGATATCGGTATATTTTTAGTCGCAGCCATAAAATTCTATTTATAAGCATAGATTGTACAGTTATTTGTTGTATTACAAAGCACAAAATAGGTTCTATTTATAAAAGTCTTATATAATATTGTAAATTTAAGTAAAAAAACCTTTTTCATTGCAAGCTTTTATTTCGCATTGCGATTTTGAATTTTGACTCGAAATTTATGATTTAGGTCCTTCAATATAATAGGGGGACTATACCAATGTTTACCTGAATTGGATCACAACAAAATTGCTTCATCATGCTGGTGCTGTCACGCTAACTTCAAATTTTGACATCAAATTCGTGATTTGTGATTTGCTATATTGAATTTATCAATTTTGATTCAAAATTATTATTTTTGTGCTTGAAAATATCCCGGTACTGAATTTTAGTGGAAATGGACTACAAATGACGATAGTTTTCCACTATGTTGGCGCTGCCACCTTGAATTTTTTTAAGAAAAATATCGAATTGTATTGTCATGGCAACTAAATATTTATTAAAATTACAGCTCAATCAGTTAATAAGAAGTAAATTAGAATTTGAGAGAAAATTATGAACCAAAATAAGCATACAAAGCAAGTTAAATAAAAACTTGTAAAGGAAGGAGTAAAAAAGTGATGTAAAGTCATTAAGTTTACGTAATATTAAAACAATTATAGAATAAAGTAATTTATAAAGACATAGATTGTAAGTAGATATAGAAAATGGATTCAATATTTAAATTTCTTTAATATGCTTAGAAAGAAATGTCTAATGTAAAATAAAAAAAAAACTATGAAATAACTATTATATTGCCGGCCGGCTGATAGTTTTTTGACTATAATTTTTTTAAATCAGAATTAATGTTTGTTATGTTAAATAACAGAAATAAAAATGTAATACATCTATATAAAATTTCGATAAACAGAGTACTACAAAAAAACTCCTTTTTTTGCTAAACAATAAACCTCTGCACTTATAATTTTTTAAAAGTGGCCATTTTACTCAGAGTTTTTCTGGTACCAATTCCTCTCATATAGTTTCAACTTTTTAATCAGTGTGGTATAAATTAGGTGGCTGTGGTGGCTTTATCATATTTTTAAAGTTTTTGCTGTCTGCTTTTACACCAAGAAACCTCTGAACAACTTTGAACCACCTTTGGTATTGTTATCTTGTTGCATTATGGACACAATGGCCGAAGAATTCATAATGCAACAGGCAAATTAAACATTTAAACGAGGAATAGCATTTTGATCTAAATTTAAACAAAGAATAGCATTTTGTTTCTCCGCCAATTAAACATTTAAACAAAGAATAGTATTTTATTCTTCTACTAATTAAACATTTAAACAAGGAACAGCATTTTGTTTCTCCACCATTTAAACATTTAAATAAGGAATAGCATTTTGTTCCCCTGTCAATTAAACATTTAAACAAAGAATACTTTTTGTTATAAAATAATTTTTTAGATTTTTTTTGTTTTATTTTGAGAAATCATGATGGTTACTAGTCTTCTCCAAACAGTTAACACTTGGGTTTGCCTTTATTATAATGAGAATGACTGACTCAATGTACTTCGATATTAATTGTTTTAACTTTTTCTACCTACTCTGATTTTCCATATGTTTACTCTAAAGATACTGGGTTGAAAGTAAAGTGAGTCAATCTACTAAAAAAGTATTCACTTTAAAGAATTTTTTTCTAAAAATAAAAACATTTTATTTTGTATTAAATATAAGTTATATATATAATTAGATATGGTCAATTTCTATGATTTTTACCAAATCTTGCACGAATTATAGAGAAACAACAAGAAAGAAAATGCAATCTGTACTTTATTATAAACAAAGTGTAGTACCTACTTTCATGAAAAATGCATTTAATGAGCTAATATAACACACTCATTAGTTGTCTCAAACTTTTTGCCGGCTCTATATTTTATATTAGGTATTTTAATAATTGTTAAACATGATAAAGTCGAGTGATAAAAGCTCTTGAAAATAATCAAGTGTGTGTGTTGAGACGCCTCAACATCAGTAATTACCAGAAAATATTATATTGTATAATTTGTAAATGAAAAATATTTATAAATATGTCATTAAAATCTATCCCCCAGATTATAATGTGGTTTTTTATCAAATATAATGACAATTGGAATGATAGGTCCAAAAATGTTAAAATGTGTACATTTTAACTCGGTATCTAAGGTTTCTGATAACTTTCAATATGAAAATTTTCATTATGGAACTGCGAACATAAACACCTTAAAACGTGAACAAAGAAACAAAATAACAAAGGGGCAACTTTTTGAATGATAAATGTCACCTAAAATTTAACTTTTCACATTTTCTTTTATCTTTATAACTGAAAGCGCTATTATGAAAATATAATGAGTTTTCCATAAAGTACACTACATTTAGTTAATTAATTTAGTATTTTGAACTCGAAAAGTCAGCAAAGTACCTAATTTTGATATCATTACTGCAAAATATCAAGTCGTGTTTTTTAGTAAATAAAAGCGAAATAATGACTTTTTGGTTAAAAGAAACAAGTAAATAATTGAGTTTCTCATGAACTAATAATAAAGAAGCTTTAACAGGACCAAACATCACAGTGCTGTCACATAACGAACGTTAAAAGGAAAACTGTCATTTTTAATGGTGGAGTAAAACTGTAGATTGGCAAACCCAAAGATGCTGAAAACACGCGTGGCCCGCTCTTACTAGATATGCCATATGTACGAAACCCTGCATGTCATTTGGGTGCACGCATACTAAGCAATATAAACAGTACACTTTCTTTTAGTCTTCTTACACATAGAACTGATGCATGGATGTGTGCGTAAAAATCCAGTGCGCGTACACTCACACTCTCTCGCTTGAAGAAACTTCGTGTCACAGAAATGTGCATTTGCACATTTCTGTGACACGAATTTTGAACAGAGATGGCATATCTAGTAGAGACCGGGCCGCGCGCGTCTTCCAACATCTATGGGCAAACCTTAGCACATAGTATTAAGCATCTTAGATTGTAATTTGAGTTAATACCACCTAGAAGTGTGCACAGCAGAGTAAGTTGTAGGTCCATTTATATTCTCCATTTCCAATCTTCCATTTATATTCAGTTGTGGTGTTTTTCCAAAATAATTATATATTTGAGTTGTGTTTCAGTATTGTATTTATGTTGTAATCCAGATAAACGAACAAAAATAAAGGGAGGACAAAATTTAACTTCACAAAAAAATTTAAAAATTATTTACTAATATTTTTAATAAAGTTTAATAAAAATGGAATTATAATGAAAAATGTCAATAAACCATATCGAAACATTGTTTTATTTAAGACTATTTTTTGTGTTGATGAAAAAGTTTCTTAGTGTCCTGTACCTCGTTAATAAGATAAATCTTAGAAAATAATGTAGTATTTGTACACATTTCCACACTTTAAAAATATGTATCGGAATAAAAAATAAGAGAGAAATAAAAACCTATATATAGGTACATAGTATTATTAATAAAATATTTTTTCTTTTCCCACATCCCAGAGAAATGGTTATGCAGCGATTTCAAAAACACTGATATACAAGTGGCCCATAAATAAGTTCAAGTTTGTGTTGGTCACTACCTGAATGCATTACGTGTGAGAACCACAGTGGGGATTTCAAACGAGAGTGTGGTTCTCAGAAATCCATTCGCCATGGAGCGTTTTCACAGAGTGTGCTCTTTGTGTTGGAGGATATTACAAAAACGATGATTTGATTACTATCAGAAAGCATTTATTTTGCACTCAGCGTTGTTTACATAATTTAAATAAAGCTTCGAGTTCTAAACCATTTATAAGTGTAAGGAAAAAAAATTGAAGTTGAATAAATCTCATAACGATCATGTCAAAGCGGGACTTAAGTAGAATATGTTCATCTGTAGTTATATTTGTGAAAATACTCCACGTAAGGGTTCCAGTGCACAACTGACTTTAAGTTGTTTTACAGTTTTGTTGCTTAAAAATTTAATGGCTTCAATATGACTACACAAAATATCAACTAAACCGTAGACAAATTGTATTAACAGAATTGCTTGACAAAATTGTTGAGCAACTACTGTATGACAGGACAAAGTATATTAATTTGTATAACAGAGCACACACTATCCACAGCTCAGTCGATCGTTGACTGCTCAGTTGGCACACAATTTTCAAAGAGGTTATGTCACATCTCGATATTACAAAACCTTTATGTCAAAATTAAAATGGCTAATGTAGAACAACTGCAGCCAGAAGAAAGATCCATTATTATAGAAGACATTGAAAAATTTATCTCCTTAGTAGAGGCAAGCCCGACTTGCATTGTCTATAAGAAATGAAAGAGTATCCAACAGAAATTTCAATAAAAAAAAGTGGAGAGAAATTTGTTTAAAACTATTTTTCTATTGAAGTAATATTAATCTACAAAAAAGGTAGCAGTGCAGTAAGCAATTTTTTTCAATTTTTAATTATGCATATTAATTTCTAAGGTTAATTATTTTCTAGGTTTTATCTGTTTAGACTTTGGAACATATGGTGGTTGAAAGTGGTCGACTTTGGGCATTTTCCACTATCATCTAACGACCTCCAAACAGACATCATTAAATGTGTCAGAATGAGTGAGAATATACTGGAATATCCCTAAAATGAATTAGGCTAGAAGGGTTGAGAATGTTCTAAAAGGATTATGTGTAAATGTATTAGAATTAGTAAGAATGGACTGGACTGGAAGGATCGAGAAAATTTGCATATGCTCGAGAACATTCTCAGCTAGTTGCATATTGTGTTGCTGTTTAAATTATTTTTAGTACGGGATTTTATTCCTTCAGTAAAGGGCTTTTTAATGGGATATTTGGTTGATTAGCAAAAAATTGTTTTCCCATTGGCGAATTTCTGGAAAGTACAGAGTCAAAAATGGACAAGTAGTTTTAAGCACTCTCCGTATCAAAACTGATGTAGACACTAATTCTGAACTATTTTTAGTGTCACAATGAAAGTCAGATGATGAAAAATTTGAAAAAAGCAACGTACCATCAACAAGCAGGCATATGAAATTTTCTTTTGCTACTGATGCGAATTTTCCTGTGTATTCTTTGATCTCATTAACTCATCGTCGTAATACTTTAGTAACTGTATTTTACTGAAACTACTATCCTGCCTCATCATATCAATATATTTATGCTGTCTAGTAATAACCATCCCATATTTAACTTTAACAAATAGATACAATTTGCGAATAAAGTGAAAACTAGATTTTTATTTCAAACATTACTGAATAGTCCAAAGCAAACTTCTAAGTAATGTTTTTTGGTGAGTTTTTACACATTTTTGTATTAAATATTGCATTAATTAATACAACATGTTATATATTTCTGAAATTTTTTCATAAGGACTCTTAATTTGTTACACATCTTGATGGCCTTTTTTAATTTTAATTTTATATGTTGGACAAAATAACGAGTCAGGCACTATATTGCATGTATTATAACGTCACCTACCTAAGGATATCCAGAAGGTTGAGATATTCTAACGATTTGTGATTAGATCAAATGAGATCATTTGTTTCAGCTATAGAAATAGGTTATAGATGCTGAGACTAACAGCAATCAATTTTGTATTTGCAAATCTATTAAATTTCCATCTTTCACTTTGTAAACTTGACAAAGAACGCAAAAGTTGTAAATTTTTTGTGTTTTGTAGTGCGAAATTAGACTTTTGATTTTGCTTGATTTTGGCCATATCAAATAACAACATTCAAATATCCAAAAACTATTTTTAGACCCAGTTTTAAAATGATTTCTCAAAAATTGTGATCTCCATTATCACGAAAAATTTTGCCCACATCAAAATTTTCTCCGACGCATGACGGTCGATTTAGTGAAACTTCTGTTTTTCTGAAATCAGGGTGGCATCAGTAGTGTCATTTCCTTAGAGGAAATTCTCTAAAACATATTAAAAAATGAACCCTAATGTTACTCTAATAGCATAAAATATCAACGAACAAAAATTCCAATGTGAATCACTATAATTTGCTACAACATCTAATGGTAAAATGAGGATTGTAATTTTCTTAAATCTCGACATAGGATTTGACAAAAACTAAACAAAACAATGAAAGGCAGGGGTCTGCAAATAGAAATAAAACATTTGTAAATGTACTTAATTTAATTTATGTACAACTGAGTTTCATTAGTAAAATTAACAATACATCATAGGTTACTCTTCTATATAGTAATTTGGGGGCGGTGTTGTGTCGTCTAATTGGATAGATACTATATGTCTTCCGGGCACCATAACAAGCCCTAAAACTCTTGGTTCTTCATTTTCATTTTCACCATTTTTTAAATACTCCGAACATGATCCTGAAAATTTGTAAAAAATGATTTTGAAACTTTTAAATCCAGGTTAATCGCACTGGAGAAAGGTTAAATTATTATTTTAAAATGTCAATTAAATAAATTCCCAATTAGATTTGCTAACCATAATATTTGATTCTTCAAAGCAATATCTGATAGATACGAATGTACGCTTATGAATTTGTTAATGAACTAAAAATTTTTTATTAGAATTTTTTCCAATGAACTTGTAAAAGAATTTTAATAAGTGAATAATTGATTGGAAATATGTTTTACTATTGACAACTGACTGCGAAATTTCAAGTTTTCACATTAATATTTATAAATAAGAACACAATTTCTCAAAATGATTGTTTAACGGTAAAAAAAGAGAATGAAATTGAAAAACTAACAAATCATCTATTACGAAAACATAATGTGAATGGGTGATATCATTATTTTTTTTATTAAATAAATCTTGAGTGATCTTTGTAACTATTCAGAACAGGGTTAAATTATGTTTTCTTTCAATTAAATAAAGAAAAATGGCGAAGAATTATTTTTTTCTAATATGTACAAGCTCAAAAAATTTCACAAAAAAGAGTTAATAGGTAAAAACCTGAATAATGTCAAAAGCACTTTCGTTTATTAGGAACATACTATGCTTATTACTAACAAATTGGCAATAATCTTACAGGTATCTAGTTACGGTCATTCTTTTAGTAATGTACCTACATCAAATTGAATAACATCAACTAATAATATTTATCGTTATGATATAGGAAACAGATTTCAAAGTGAATGGCGCAATGAAAATATAACCAATGGGAAATTCGTATTTTTGCTAAACTGAACTTATATCCTAATTATACACATACACCTGACATGGTTACAATTTTAACTTTTGTAGGTTATAAAGTGCAATATGACTTACCTAATATAACATTAGCGTCTCGATCAGTACAAAGAAATACGCCTATTAATATCCTGCCATCAGTCATTTCAATGCGGAAATGTTTGTTTAACCATTTCAGTAAATGCATTTTTCCCTCGGTAATACTCTGAAAAGAAAATTGTTTTAATCATTAAATAGTTTCTGAAACAATTTCAATCTGCATGCATTTGAAATATACGCAATTTTCAAAATGATACGTAAATTTTCATAACATTCATGGATATAAATAGGTGTACATTTTTTGTAATATCGGCATTATTTTGTGTTACAGTATCACCCATCGTGAGAACAGTATTTAATTTTGTATTAAACCATGTAACGTATAACTATTTGTTTTGATTTCCAAATTAATAATGTCAATTTGACAGAGGTAATGTTTACGTTTTTCTTAATATGTCAATATTTACAGGGCACAACTGCTTTGCTATGGAAACTAGAGAATATGCCATTGTTTGCTATGTAACGTATTCATTATACAAATATGATACATTCCTTAGTAGTAATAATAACATACTTTTATCCCTTTTATTCTTAAGCAAAAACTCTATGACAAAAAGATACTAAATAATTTTCGTCAGTACTAAAGTGATTAGATTTGAAATGTAACGTCACTAAATACCAATTTGCGGCTAATTTGAGGTGTCCGCCATTTCAGTTTTTGCTCTTGTCTTTGAGTAACAAGTGTCCGAGACGACGAGTTGCGTATTATTTTAAAATAAAAGCGAAAAAACATTTGCTAACTGTGGACAAAATATATGTGAAAATGCTTAAGTATTGTGTGTCAATCTAATACTTCCCTTCATAGTTTAGAAACAAAAATATTAATTTTGTATAATAATTTGCTTTCTAAGCGAGTTTGAGCTGAAGTCGAAGAAACTTTATTTTAAAGTAAAGCAAATGTATTTTATTATTATTTTCGTTGGTGTATTTGTCAAAATTTCAAATTGCCATTTTTAAATAAAAGAAAAAAAATAGCTGTCACCAGTTGTCATGTTGACATTACAATTATTTACTATATTTAAAAATGTCGGAAATAGGTGATAAATTTAAAGAAGTTTTTAAATATTATAAAAAGAAAACTGTTGCTCCCAATTTGGAAAATGTAATCGATTTTAGTAATATAACCGAAGATGACCAGGTACAGGTGTCAAAAATAATGTTATTGAGGTTATGTCACAGTAAAGTTAAAATAGTAATAAATAATAAACTGACTATATTTATACCAACAGAGGATATTTCGTCAAAACTTAAATACGGATTACCATAGAGGAATTCATAACTCTTTAGGTTTGGTATCTTGCGACCAGTGGAAATCTTATAAGTTTCGGGACCATCCTGGCCTTATCTATATTAGAAACCCGTTCACGCGTGTAGGTCAACGGTATTGGATGCGACAGTGTCTGGACGTTTACCCTAACAGACCTAATAGGACAAATTTAGATATCTACAAAAACAATCGTATAGTAAATTGGTGGAAAGATTGTAATGGAAATAAGGAGTGTAAAGAATATCTAATGAAATTACGTTGGTGCACATTGGGTTATCACCATGATTGGGATTCCAAGGTAAGCTTTGCAATTGCTATAATTTTTTTTAGTGTACTTAATTATTGAATTAAATAGTTGATATTGTATACATAAATAACATAATAAATAAATAGATCCAGTCAAGTTTATAAAATATGGCTATATCTTCATATTATTGTAAGGATATTTCCTTTCCGTACATCATAGAATTAATATTTCTGATTAAATAAACATAAAACTTTGACGATTAATAATAGTTCCCAGTTTAAATTTTAACAAAGCTTTAATATAGTATTACTATTTCCTATATTATATATATCTTTAATTAGGAAATTTTGTATAATTTTTAGTTTACGTTTCTGCTCTTGATCCAGCAAGCTTTTCCGATTTAGCATTTGTACAGTTACACGATCAAAAAAGGTAGACATTTATTTTAATATTTTTCATATCTCTAATTGATATGTATTTTAATTCGTGTCATTACCTATTATTCTATTAAAGATATTCAATATTAAAATAGTTTATTTTAAATAATTACATTTATAGTTTATTCAAAACAAAGAAAAAGTTTGTCTAATGAAAATTTTGATATTCTTATTTTCTTAAGTTATAAATGTAGATGCTACATCTAAAGAGTAAACAAAATTGACGTTTTCAAAATGTGAAATTTTATTACCAATTTAAGTGGCTACAAAAATATGTTTCAAACTAACTCTGAGAACATTGAGATACATTAATATTTAATCATTGGGTAATGGAAAATTTCATTTTTTCATTATCTGTGTTATCTGCGGGTAACGGAAAGTTCTATTTCAAGAATTGTTTAGGTTAATTATGGGAAACAAATTATTACATTGAACAAGAATGTAAAAAAATTGCCATGAATGTAGGCTATTTTGGGATAGTAATACATTATCGTTTAATTTACTATGAATATTTAAGTACTCGCTATTTACCTTGCTTTTTGTTATAAACATTTGTTATCAGTGTTCATGCATAAAAGAAATGCATAAAAAATTTTGATATATTTTATAAAATTTTACTGTAACAGTATCATTGTCCCAATATTTACTATATTTGTGGTGAATTTTTTACACTGTTTTTTAGCATATGTGTATAAAAACTAAAATGTGACCATGAAAGATTTGCTTTTAACCATAATATGAATACTAATGGACGCTTTTTATATTCTAAGGCTATTGTTTATGTTATATTATCCATTCAAAATCTATTTCAAGCGTTTCAAGTGAGTACATTGCTATAAGTATTTTTGTGGACCACTAATGAATTTCTTGCAATTCTATAAAATTACCCATATTTCAAAAAGCTCGTAGATTAAGTATTCAAAAACTTTAAGGGAGTTTGTAGAATATCAAAGTGAACAGACTTACTGGCAACTAGTCTTTAAATTGAAATGAAGTAGACTTAGTAATTTATATGCTTTAAAGTAACAAGTAAATTGTGGGGAATGGACCTAAGGACAGCTTGTTTCTGGTATACTTCTTAGCATATACTGATGTTTTTTCACATACATTTTTTCACATTTGGATGTATAATTTGGGAATTTTTAGAGTTGAAAAAGGTTAGAAATAAATAATGATGGCTATATATACTCATGGATACAAGTGAGCATATAGTAAGCGAACATATGCATTACATTCCTAGATTTTGTTTTGAAATATTTTAAAACAAAATAGACTTAAAATTTTACATACATAAATTTTAAAAGGTTGCTAAATATTTTAATAAATTGTGATTATTTTTATATAATAACATATAGTTTTTAGTTTAAGGACCATATACTTTTGGACTTATAACACATTATAATACATTTGTTAATTCTGTGACATTGTATAAAAAGTAATTAAATTTGAAGGAATTTATTTTCACTCATTATCATACTTTAATGTGATTGTAAACAGATTGATGGACAGTTGTACCAAGGGAAAGTAGAGTATTGAAATGTAATTAAGTTCTTGATGCTTGTATTGCAAAAAGATTATAACTACTCAAGTACTAAAAGGTGTTATATATAAAGAATGAGTGCTCTCTCAACAATCTACGGCACAGAATCTTTCTATTTAACAATAAAAAAAAAAATATTTATTTAATACTATGTTTAAATTTACAGATATATTCAGAGGAAAATCGTCATCCATTCCCGGAAGACCTTGATTTGTTGTGTAGATTTATTGCCAACAGTATAGGCTATGATAAATTTGAACCACAAGCAGCCATAGTTAATTTCTATCATATGGATTCGACATTATCAGCACACACAGATCATTCTGAAGTTAATTTGGAAGCACCATTATTATCTATAAGGTAATATATGATTTATTTTATCAAGGTACATGTAATATTCCATGTGAATGGTTTTCCACAATGAATCTTGAATACTGAAAATTTAACTAAAAAGTTAACGAGAACAAAGGGCACCATTTTGCCTGGTGTAGGTTAACTCTGTATAAGATATTAATATTACTGCAATAAGGTCCGGAATTGAAATGAAAAAATCAACTTAAGGTTATTAACATGAAAAATGGCATAAGCGTAGAAATCGAATGATGGATTGCACTCAGATTTTCAAATCCGATAGCATAAAGTACAAACCAGGTTACTGACTTCCGAGGCTGCTTTACTAGGTTGAAGTGGCAGTGGGCTGGGCATGTTACGAGGTATTAATGGAATTGATGGAGTTTGATGCTGATACAATCGACTTAACCCAAAGCCGAAGATCTGCTGGACTGAAGATCAGATTATTTAGGGAGTGGCTGGCAACACTCACAAGACTCGCAAGTCATGAGACCGCCAACAGAAACAGATAGAGAAGTTTGTGTGAATGATGGAAGTTTAATGAGCTGATGATGAATTATGCTAGAAATCAGCTTCTATTCACCTGCAGCAACCATTTGGAGTCCAAAATATATACTAACTAGTATGGCTTTCGTAAATTTGTCATAGTATGATATTGTCTCATAAGTTTTGCGTCAATTTTTGAAATATTTTTCTGTGAGGAACTATCGGAAAGGAAGAAAGCGCTCATTAACTAAGTTTTCTTGTGTTTCTTGTGAGAACTTATCGGAAAGAAAGAAAGCGCTTGGTAGTTTTGTATGTGAGTTTTTAGTCTTATTTTGTATTCATTTATTAAAACTTGTATATATTTTTATTATAAAGTTAATAATATATTTATTGGCAGACATATTTATAATTTTAATTTTAATTTTAACAAAATATAATGTAATCTAAGCATAGTTTAGACACAGTTAGTACAATTCTGTTTTACCATACTAGTTAGCCGTTATACTTGAAACAAACAGTGAAATTATTTTTGTGGTATGTTGCTTATCTGTTATTCTTGCTAGCTCAATCTCATAGAATTTCTTTCAATCCTCATGGGATGTAAAAAGTGATATAGTTATCCAAACAAAATCATGTAATACGCAGTGATTTTATTACGGCAATTACAATTTCTTTTTGGAAGGCTGTGATGAAAATTTTTCTTTTATTGGTAGAAATTCAAAATGTATGTTTAAGACGCCATTTGGGTTAATACAATTATTGTTAAAAAAAATTTCCTTATTTAAGTACGTGTATTAAATGCTTTTCGTTGATTTATTTGGAATAATTAATATTTTTCTGCAATTTGTTTCCTATGTATTGGGTTGGCTAATAAGTGTTTTAGTTCTGATTTGTTTTTATAAAAATATCCTTTAAAACTTAAAACCCACAAGGAAATCAAACTATATCTTTATCCATGACAGGATGATATGACTTCTCATCTAGCAGGAAGTGAGTATCTTCAGAATCATTATAACATCTTTTTGAAGGTATTGGTCTTTACTGTAGGAATAATTCTGTATAATTTTTAATTACGTAAATGATTGCTTAGAACTTTAAAGAAATGATAAACACATGGAAAAAT
The DNA here is from genome assembly GCA_039881145.1 of Druceiella hillmani. Classification (NCBI taxonomy): domain Eukaryota; kingdom Metazoa; phylum Arthropoda; class Insecta; order Lepidoptera; family Hepialidae; genus Druceiella; species Druceiella hillmani. The sequence continues at coordinate 15,449,000 of JAYKKI010000052.1, read as the reverse complement.
AAGGTAGATATACTTGGAGAGTTCAGCTGAATTCTAGTAACTTTGGCGTGTATATTTCATGATATGTAATCTAGCTTTATGATGGAGAAAACTGACTTGGTCTCAGTCTCAGTTTGTTAGCTAGTTGATCTATTTGCGGACTGCATATCTCTGCATTCACAGGGGAGCATCTCCCAGTAAATAATGCCTAGATATTCCTCGAGCACCTCAGCATTCCTTTTATGATATTCAGTTAAAATCTATCTGACCTGCACTAATTTATTTGCGTTTGCATGTATGTTTAATATATATAACCTATTTGCCATCGCTAGTTGCTTCATCCAATCAAAGGTACATTTTATTGTCAATAATTGTAGATAAATATTAACTCATAAAGTAGAAGAATCCATACCTGAAGTCCATTAAAGCAATAATATAGTTTTATGATAATATAGTTTATAGTTTTCTTTAAGGCAATAATATAGTTTGGCATAGCAATTGCTCTTAGTCCAGCATTCGTAGACATATTTATTTATATATTATAATATAATATTACGTTACTGTCAATATTCTTTTTAGAAAAATCTAGAGCTTGTAGATAAAAACTTATTAGCCAATACAATAAATTTGTCTTTCTTTAGTTATTTCTGCAAATTTTATTTCGTATCATCAGTCTTACTTTACAAACAATTTCTTTAGTAGCTCAATTTGAAAGTTATGGAATTCTGTCACAGTACATTCGGACAAATGTTTTTGAAAATAACATACATAATTAGGGTTCCATACTTCAAACTGAAAAAATGGAAACCTTATAATATCATTCACGTATCTATCTGTCAGTCCGTTTGTCACAGCAAATTTCCTCATAAACTATATGACATAGAAACATGAAATTTGGCACAGTCTTACATATTATTAACCCACATATTTGGAACTGACTAACTTTTTTAAATCATTTGTAGGAATTAAACAGGTGGTAAATAAAGTACACAATATTTTAAATTGCATATTTAAAAAGATATTCAAAAATTTGTGAAAATAGAGAATCCCCTTTCGCCTATTTCCGAAACTACTGAATCAAAAGTCTTTAAAAACAAGGTTGACTAGAAGATAGGAAAATTATTGCGATTATCCTAGATCTTATATTTTTTTAAATATACCTATATAATATATATAATTTTCACAGGCATATGTCTGTATGCCTGTGAAAATTATAGTAGACAATATATTTACGATGTGAAAAATTCATATTTGTAAACAGTTTAATAGAAGAAATGCTATGTATTTTTAAATGTTTATAAAGACTTAAACGTGCATGGGGAAACCTCGTAGTGGGGAAACCTCGTAGTAGTTCTACTCATGCTTGATAATTTTTTTTTGGTAAATCCCTATAAGGGTATATAAATTGAGATACATAACAGATTCAAAGAGTTGTTTAATAGCCTCAAATTGAAGCCTTATTTGTTTTGATTAACTGCTAGTTCATAAGTACACTTTTGGTTAATGCATTGATGATGTAGCTGCACTTACCTCACATACTAAATGACAATGGCCACATAATACTAAAGCACGGAAGACAATTCCAAATAATGAAACGTAAAACAATTCTCAAACAATAGGAATCAAGGATAAAAGTCAGAACACGGTAAAGGATCGCTGCAGCCCCGTGCATCATAATACATTGTTATGAGTGCGGGACGAGCAGCAGAATCATCCTAGTGTGGTGCGTGGAGAGCTCTGCATGCTTCGATGGTCGGCGGCAGAAAGGAAAGTAGCGAGCAAGCGGGTCTTTTTGTTCGGTTTGCAGTGTGCTCTGTTTTGCTCAGTGATCAGTGTCTGTCTCTGTCATGTTGCACTGACTCAAGTTTTGTGTATGGCTGTCTCTCTAGTTTTGACCACACTTTTGGTGTATAAAAGTTCATGATATGGCGTAACAAATACATTCAGTATTCGCTACCTGGACCTATTATTCTAGAACTGACTTCAAGATAAGTACTTGTCTTTGTATTTGCTTCAATGATATAGGTGGAATTGAAATTATTTTTGTAGGTTATAACACTTAAAGGTATTTAAAAAAGCACCACAAGTGACACCATGAATTGGTAAAGATATTGAAAATTTTACTAGAACAGAGAAGCTTTATTCAAAGATTTAAAAAAATGCCACACATTAAAAACTTACTACAAAAGTAGAGGTAAATGTTGTGGCTAAACTTAAATTACATTTATATGACATCTCATTACAGATGACATCTATATGACATTACATCTATACTTAGATTACATCTTTTAAATCATTGGAATAGTAATGAAAAATGTAATACTTGAACAACGCATGTTAATTACGCTATGGATAATCTACCCATCAAGAATGTTTAACATGTAATATCCTTATAACTCTGGATACTCAACGTCAATAGATAAGATCGTTTAACTGAAAATAACTGTATTGAATTTGTCGTCAAAGTCGCCCAACTGAAAATGACTCTGAAATAAAAAAATTGTTTTAAACACTGTTATAATTTGTTATATTAAGGTTGTATTCATAACATTATGCCGTTCGAGAACAGATATGTACTAGTCATAACATCACTGATAACTGCGTAGCTACGGTGCGTGTGGTGTGCAATTAATTTATGGTCTATTCATATTACTTGATCACCTATATTATAATTAAAAATGAAAATATGTGTGTAATATTTGTTTGGTAATCCAATGACCAGTTCAGCTAAATAGAATGGCTGTGTACAATGAATTTATTTTCCACGTGCAGTGTGGATTACATTATCGAAGCAGCAATAACTTGTCACTATTAATTAGTGTCTACTAGTCTTTTGCCTTATGACATGTACTTTGGTTTAATTGATTTCTGCCTGTAAATTAAGAACACGGCTTACAAATATAACCACTAAATGTCATATTTTTACGTGAATATGAATTTAAGTACAAAAAAAGTGCACAGACAGGACAATTCCACAGTTTTATTGTCATAACATAATACTAAAGTATGTTTGTTTGTCTTTCTTTCACGACACAAAGGAGCAAAGGAAGATTTCTTGCATAAAGGTAGTTGGACGGATTAAGAAATGATATAGGATACTTTTTATTATAGAAAGAGTCTTGTTTGAAACTGAAAAGTACGATTTTCTTTCATGTCAAAATGGAGAAGTAAGCAAAGTGAATAAGGAAGCAGTGTCGCAACAGAGCAATGTCAACTATGTAATTTTTTTGAATCATCACACATGCTACATAAAGGAGCGACAGAATCACTCAGTATAATTCTTAATTTATTGTCCTACCTATAATATTATAAATTGCGAAAATGTGTTTGCTTGTCTTTTTTTCCCAACATAGCTGAACAATGTATTGATGTGATTTTTTGTTCAGAGTAGGCTTGCCAGGAAATGACATAGGCTACTTTTGTGCCGAGAAACCTTGTTCCAACAAATATTTAAATTTTAACTAATATTATAAATGTAAAGTGTGTTTATTTGTCCTTCTTTCACATTGCAACGTAGCTATGGACTGATGTGATTTTTTGTACAGAGATAGTTGGTGGCCGAGGAAAGGACATAGGCTACTTTCTAACCCAGGAAATTTCAGCCTAACTAATATTACAATTCAAACTAATATTAAAATTCCGAAAGTGTGTTTCTTTGGTTTACTTTCATATCACAACGAAGATAGGAGTGAGATCATACACAGAGAAGTGTAAAAATCTGATCTGATCTGATCGCCAAAGAGATGATTGGCGAGGCACGTATGACATATGCGACTTTCCAACCCAGCAAATATCATCCTAATTAATATTACAGTTCCAACTAATATTATAAATGCAAAAGTGTTTTTGTTTGTCCTTCTTCCGCATCGGGCCACAGCAAAGGATCGAAGTGTTTTTACATGGAGATAGACAGCGGGCTAGGAAGTGACATAGGCTACTTTCCAATCCTGAATTTCATCCTAGTTAATACTAAAATCCCAACTAATATTAAAAATCTGAAAGTGTATTTCTTTATTTTTCTTTCATGTCAAAATGGAGAATTTTTTGTACAGAGATGGTTGACAGGCCGGGAAATGACATATGCTACCTTCTAACCCGGTAAATCTCATCCTAACTAATATTACAATCCTAACGAATATAATAAATGCGGAACTATGTTTGTCCTTCTTTCCCGGCACAACGTAACAACGAATGTCATTTTTTGGATATGTGTGTTATTTTTTTGATTTAGGTTATTTTGGGAAATCTCATTTCTTAAGGAACATTCTTATTTGAAAGAAAAATATTACCCAATGGGAATAACGAAGCAACAGATTTACAGATGGACAATATTTTTTGAAACGCTACATACGTAAAATAAGGTAGCAACAGAATAACTTCCTTCAATCCCCAATTTATAGCATAATACTTTTATTTTCATTATCATTTGTATTATATATGCACAAAAATAAAGGTTTAGTATTTAATTTCCTTTAATCATTCTAGGCAACTCTGCAGGTTATAATTTCTTTCTAGGAGTTTTTAAATATAACCACGCGAGCCAAACCCCAGATAAAGATTAGTATTAATATATAAAACGGGTTCTTCTTTTAGACGTTTTTTATACAAACTTTGAATAAATTAGTGTTATTCTGGATTGCTAATTTGAAATTTTTATAAAAAACAGGACTCGTAGTGTTTCACTTGGTTGCATATATTTGAAATTCAAATCAAAATAACAAACAAAATGACAAAATAATTCAAACACTTCTTGAGAGTTTACTTACTAAAATAATTCACTACAATGAAGAGACGAAATGCATTAAATAGTTAAATAAATGGAATGAAATCGAAATTATAATAATAAGACTGAGAGATGATAAAATGAGATATATGAATATAATGCTAGAATAACAAAAGCAGAAAAACTTTAAAACTTTAACATTTACACAAAAAACATAAAAACCTGTCAAGTATGAGTAGAATCCGCACTACGAGGGTTCCATACACATTTAGGTAGTTATAGTTATTTAAGGGTATGTAATATTTCTATTAAACTATTTGCAAATATTAATTTTCATAATATAAAAATATTCAGTAGTTTCAGAAATAAGGGGAAAATGTTAAATTTTCACATGTTTTTGGAATATCTTTTTCAAAATACAATTTATAATGTTTGTGCATATAACGTTAAAAAAATTAAGGCCTTTATTTATCCAGTCTTTAAATGTTATATTCAAAAATTAAAAAAGCTAGTAAAAAATATATGGGTTAATAAGATGCATTACTATGCCAATTTCAAGCTTTTCTATTTCATGGTTTCTGAGAAAATTATTTGAGAATGTAGAAAAATTTAAATATATTGCCTACTATATGTTCACAGGCATAAAGTGAAAAAAATATATTGCACACTATATGTTCATAGGCATAAAAACATGGTGTGTATTTAAAAAAATATGACATCTAGAATCATTGCTATAATTTTCCTACAGCCTTTGCCCCCGCAAAGAAACTCTTCTAAAAACCCCTATATTTTCATTATGTTCACAGGCATAAAGTGAAAAAATATATTGCATACTATATGTTCATAGGCATAAAAACATGGTATGTATTTAAAAAAATATGACATCTAGAATCATTGCTATAATTTTCCTACAGCCTTTCCCCCCGCAAAGAAACTCTTCTAAAAACCCCTATTTTTTCATTATGTTCACAGGCATAAAGTCAAAAAATATATTGCATACTATATGTTCATAGCCATAAAAACATGGTGTATATTTAATTATATGTATTTAATTATTAATGTATATTTAATTATTTATTTTTTACCAAGAGCAAAGTGTTTTGCTAATTTATAAAATTATGTAATGTGCATACTGCACATTACATAATTTTATGCACTTAAAACTATGGCAGTGTCAGAATTTATTTGCTAAAATTCAGTCAAATATTTCAATACTGAATTGCATTAAAAATCAATGTAAAACTTATAATATAATAAGATTTACATTTGAAAGTTATAAGAGTTCAAAACAATCTTTTGTCCTTTGATACCTTTGAACCATCTTTATGTAATTTATTGTAAGATATCAAATTTCCCAAAAAAAATACATATCAAACAATATTTTAATATTTTTCCAAAAATTATGGAAATCACAAAATAATATACTTCAATGAGCTGGTTTTAGAATTATACATTTAATTTTTAAACATCAAAGCGATAAGCAATTCATTCTCTTATATTATCTCATTTTTAAATTATAGGCTTCAAAATTCTTATTCTTTAATGACAAATTTAATGTTCCTTGCCATGTACGTAAAATCTTTTTTTCATGCATTCCTTTAAGTAGGGCATCATTGGACCTTTTTCAATTATTAAACATCAAAGCGATAAGCAATTCATTCCCTTCTATTATCTCATTTTTAAATTATAGGCTTCAAAATTCTTATTCTTTAATGACAAATTTAATGTTCCTTGCCATATACGTAAAATATTTTTTTCATGCATTCCTTTAAGTAGGGCATCATTGGACCTTTTTCAATTATTAAACATCAAAGCGATAAGCAATTCATTCCCTGCTATTATCTCATTTTTAAATTATAGGCTTCAAAATTTTTATTCTTTAATGACAAATTTAATGTTCCTTGCCATATACGTAAAATATTTTTTTCATGCATTCCTTTAAGTAGGGTATCACTGGATCTTTTTCAATTTTGAACATCAAAGCGATAAGTAAATTATTCCCTTCTATTCTCTCATTTTTAAATTATAGGCTTTAAAATTCTTATTCTTTAATGACAAACTTAATGTTCCTTGCCATATACGTAAAATCTTTTTTTCATGCATTCCTTTAAGTAGGGTATCACTGGACCTTTTTCAGTTTTTAAACATCAAAGCGATAAGCAATTCATTCCCTTCTATTATCTCATTTTTAAATTATAGGCTTTAAAATTCTTATTCTTTAATGACAAATTTAATGTTCATTGCCATATACGTAAAATCTTTTTTTCATGCATTCCATTAAGTAGGGTATCACTGGACCTTTTTCAGTTTTTAAACATCAAAGCGATAAGCAATTTATTCCCTTCTATTATCTCATTTTTAAATTATAGGCTTCAAAATTCTTATTCTTTAATGACAAATTTAATGTTCCTTGCCATATACGTAAAATCTTTTTTTCATGCATTCCTTTAAGTAGGGTATCACTGGACCTTTTTCAATTTTTAAACATCAAAGGGATAAGCAATTTATTCCCTTCTATTATCTCATTTTTAAATTATAGGCTTCAAAATTCTTATTCTTTAATGACAAATTTAAAATCCTTGCCATATACGTAAAATCTTTTTTTCATGCATTCCTTTAAGTAGGGTATCACTGGATCTTTTTCAGTTTTTAAACATCAAAGCGATAAGCAATTTATTCTCTCATTTTTAAATTATAGGCAAAATTCTTAAAAATTCTTATTTTTAAAAATTTTGATCATACTAATAATATAATATTTTATTGTTTAATTTATCTTTTGTAATATAAATTATCATTTTTTCTCTACGTAATTTTAAATATAATTTAGGACAAATGAAAGAGACTAATTACAGAATTGTTTTCAGTTGTCCTAAATCATATTGAAAATGCTGATAATATAATTTAAATCCTTAACAACTCAACTTCTAAGTATGTAGATTGAAAGTATGTAATTATATAAGAAGTATGTAATTGTCAACTTCTAAGTATGTAGTTTATACATATTTTGCTACAGACTAGACATTATTTTTAGAAATGAAAGTTTAAAATGTTGTAGAAAGTTGAAGCAATTAAATTTTTACACGTTAAATGAAAATGTTTATGGCTTTATTTTTATCAAACACTCTCAACAGAATTTGATTGAGAAATATGTACATGGAAACGTAATTTTATTTAAAGGATAATTTAATTCTTATAACTACGGTAACTCGAAATGAGGCGAGATACCACATGCTACACCGAAATTGTTGCCAATTCTTGTGTTTTCATAGGAGTGTAATCATACTCCTTATTTTCATAATTAGTTAAGTCAAAAGTAATACATGTTGTTTATTTTTATTCCAGTTTTGGACAGTCAGCTATATTCCTTATAGGCGGAACATCAAAAGACGTCACGCCATCAGCATTACTACTACATAGTGGTGATATAGTTATTATGGCAAAGGAAGCACGGTTATGTTACCACGCTGTACCGAAAGTATTAAGATCTTTGGATCAACCATGGAATAATGCAGAACAGGATAATATAAATAAAGTAAATGCGAAAAAATTTAAATCAGAAATTTCTCGCATAGAATTGCAAATGCAAAATATATCCAAATTGTGTTCCGATGAAAATTATTGGATGCAATTTGAAGATTACATTAAACATTCAAGAATAAATGTAAATGTGAGACAGGTACTGTACGAAAATCAGAATGGTTTATGATTTAATAATGGGTATAAATTACTGAATGTGGAGCTTCATTTAGTATTTACTCTGTATTGTATATATTAAGCAGTTTTTAAAATAATATGTTCCATGCTATGATTGCATCGATCTAAATATCAAGATACGGTCAAAGGAATATTAAACCAAATAGAAAATGACAACACCAATTTATGTGCGCCATCTGTTGTGATTAAACAAAACTACTTTATCAGTGACATGGCCGATTGTGTGCGACCGTAGATGTAATCTTGTCGTGGCGTTATCTTATTTTATTATTTTTTAACCAAATTAAAAAAAAAATATTCTTAAATTGTATGCATGTATATTGATATGTCAATGCTTAAATAACTTGGAATTTATGTAAAGTAATGAAAGGTATAATTTATGTAAATTTATGTAAAGTAATGAAAGGAATTAAAATAGGTAGATATGACGGCATTATACGACATAGATATGTCAGGAATGATTCAAAATTAAGATAGCTTAATTAACTCAACTTCATTTTGTGCCAATCAGTTTTAATTTATTCCCTGTATCGGGAGGTTGTGCACTTATAGTTGTCTGCGTTGGTAAGACGATTATGCAAAAACTGATATATATTTTATCAGTGATGAAAGGGTTAAGATTTAAATAATAAAATTTATCTTAAAGAAATTATAATGTTATAATACTCTCCATTTTCATGCAGGTTCAAATCTACGGCACTTTTTCGATAATCATTTGCACTGTTCTCGTATTTTATATTAATTTAGTTTAAAATATTTGTTTATTACTTTAGTGCAGAATTAGTATTGTATAAGATATATAGAATGATACTAAATTATTCAGGATCACATTTAAATTCTATCTGGCCACATAAGAAAATGCTAATTTTCTACAACTCTGTCACAATATAATTCAAAGGTTGTGCTGAATATTATTAAATCATCTTCAAATACGTTATGCTTTCCAGTTTTATTTACCTTAATGAAAAAAATCCCTTTCTAATTGCTCTCCCCTGGTTTAAAAATTAATCAATATACATGTGTATATAAATTCTTTATTATTTCGATAGATAATTTAAAATTACTAAGTTGACTAAATAAATAAGAAATAAACAATTATTAAGTTGACTACACCGAAAAAATAAAATATAAAGTAATAAACTAAATATAAAGTACCATACATTTAGTTTATTCAAATAACACTTTTAATTTGGACTTCCTAACATATGGTTTTTTAGGTTTTTGTCATTATTTTATGATATATATAGATTAAGTAATTATCTCTAGAACTTTTTCGAACATTTTATCCAACGAAATATTTATTACAAGAATAAATTTCATATTTTGAATTCACCATTTCAAAGCAAAAGAAATTGGTCCAAAATTATCTGTATCTCATTCACTCTGAGGGTATTACATGTGAGCAGCAGCCACAATACGGTAAACCGCATCAAGGAGTTTAGGTATATTCCATTCATTGTATCATTATATGAATATTATTGATATCACAGTTGTAACAAACATCATAAAATTAAAAATTGCAGATTTTTTCTAAATAACACCCATTCTCTTTTTTATTTTATAGGAGAAAATTAGTTTATTGTACATGTTTCCAATTATATCTATTTGCTGCCGACTATGAAAATTTTATAAATTAGAGGAATAATGCATAAGTAGAAATTGTTTCAGAAAAAGTTATTGATTTCAAAAATGTAAAACATATATTCCTATTTGAAAGTTGCTCTAATTATTAGAATAAATAAACTAGTTTCTCAGCTATAATAACTAATAAACAAAAACGTTTTTAATGTAATATGTACGTGATATTCTCAAATATTTTAGAACATTATTGTCATTGAATGGAAACATCATCAAGATTTGATATTTGTGATCTGACAGTGATGAAACTGAAATTACTGAAGTTACTAATAGGTAATTTTAATAGTAAATTTAAAAGATGCTAGCTGAAAGAAAAGAGTAGACTGTCCCTAGTGGACAGTCTACTCTTTTCTTTTTCTTTACATTTAATATATATTAATAGATTACAAGTAAAAAAAAGAGTAGAATATCCACTAGTACATTTAATATACATTAATAGATTACAAGTAAAAAAAAGAGTAGACTGTCCACTAGTACATTTAATAAACATTAATAGATTACAAGTAAAAAAAAGAGTAGACTGTCCACTAGTACATTTAATATACATTAATAGATTACAAGTAAAAAAAAGAGTAGACTATCCACTAGTACATTTAATATACGTTAATAGATTATAAGTAAAAAAAAGAGTAGACTATCAACTAGGACATTTAATATACATTAATAGATTACAAGTAAAAAAAAGAGTAGACTGTCCACTAGTACATTTAATATACATTAATAGATTACAAGTAAAAAAAGAGTAGACTGTCCACTAGTACATTTAATATACATTAATAGATTACAAGTAAAAAAAAGAGTAGACTGTCCACTAGTACATTTAATATACATTAATAGATTACAAGTAAAAAAAGAGTAGACTGTCCACTAGTACATTTAATATACATTAATAGATTACAAGTAAAAAAAAGAGTAGACTGTTCACTAGTACATTTAATATACATTAATAGATTACAAGTAAAAAAAGAGTAGACTGTCCACTAGTACATTTAATATACATTAATAGATTACAAGTAAAAAAAGAGTAGACTGTCCACTAGTACATTTAATATACATTAATAGATTACAAGTAAAAAAAAGAGTAGACTGTCCACTAGTACATTTAATATACATTAATAGATTACAAGTAAAAAAAGAGTAGACTGTCCACTAGTACATTTAATATACATTAATAGATTACAAGTAAAAAAAAGAGTTGACTGTCCACTAGTACATTTAATATACATTAATAGATTACAAGTAAAAAAAAGAGTAGACTGTCCACTAGTACATTTAATATACATTAATAGATTACAAGTAAAAAACAGAGTAGACTGTCCACTAGTACATTTAATATACGTTAATAGATTATAAGTAAAAAAAAGAGTAGACTATCCACTAGTCCATTTGATATATGTTAATAGATTATAAGTAAAAAAAAGAGTAGACTATCCACTAGTCCATTTGATATATGTTAATAGATTATAAGTAAAAAAAAGAGTAGACTATCCACTAGTACATTTAATATACGTTAATAGATTATAAGATCCATTTTATCAAGAGTAATTATATTTCTATACATTCTGACTGGCAGTTATCTGTTAATAAAATTTGAGGTCTAATGTTTCCAATCGTTGAATAATTTTTGAAGAAAATTAGTTTAATTGCACTTAAGTCCCAAATTTATAGCAGTACGCAAGTTAGAAGCATGGTGATATCAGTCAAGTGATGGGGATTTAGTGTTGTCTCATAGTTATGCTCATCTCGGACACTCGAGCATTTGGAACTAACGTTTGTCTGTAATAGTGTTAAGATTTTAGATGTAAACTGTCTCTTAAGGTATTGTCCTTAATTGCCCAATTGACTAAATTCATTATATTTTCTAACAACACATAAGTTATTTTGTATAATATGGCATATTGTCAACAATTAATGAAACTATGTGATGTAGTATTATTTCTACTTTCTTTAAGTTCTTTACCACGACCTAGGTTTCATTGTATTACAACATTTTCAGGTGGGCTATTAGCAAAGATAGGGCTATTAGCTATCTTTCCTAATATCCCACCTGAAGATGTTGTAATACAACGAAACCTAGGTCGTGGTAAAGAACTTAAAGAAAGTAGAAATAATACTACATCACGTAGTTTCATTTAATTGCGATTAATGAATTGTTACAAATACTTCTTTTTATTTTCTATATATTTTAATAAAAAATAATTGAAATTTTTGGTCCTTTGCAGTAAATATTATATTAATAACTTTATTAGTATCGGAAGCTCTTATAGTATTGTCAACTCTGTAATGAATTGAAACACTCACTTACAATAGCTATTGTCGTTGACTGTGATAGTCATGCGGAAAATTTAGCACTATTTATAAGTTTTTTGCAGTGTATGAAACCTCAGCTTCAGCTGTCACTGGTCTTTTCAGCTATGAATATTAAGCATCACGAGCAATATTCGCAGAAAAAACTATTATACTGGTATTGCAGTGTTTTTCTGAAGTTATTTAAAAAGTTTTTATTAACTTTACTTGTATGTATGTATGTATAAATATAATAATGTAACAGAATCATTCAATTAAATTTTCATCCCCAACCAGATGTCCGAATCTTTAAAAATGTTGCACACATATCTAGAATCGATGATGGTACAATAATTTTATATATTTTATGAAAGGATATGTCAAATTATTGTACCGTTTAGAAATAATTTTTTTAGTCTTAAAACAAAAAACTACTAAAATATAGCGGAATCTTTCAATTAAATTTTCACTCACCTCCAGATGTCTAAATTATTTAAAATTTTGAGAACGAGAAAAAAAATTTTTAGTCTTAAACAAAAGTACTAAAAAAATAAAGACGCGACTTTGTAAACACTATTTTGTAGCAATATGAACTAAAATATAAAAAAACTAATATAAAATTTTTGGTCAAGAGCCAAAGCATGTCTTCGGTGAAAAGAAAATAAAAACTTTCATATAGAAAAGCGTAGAGTGCTTGATATAGGTTGTCGTAAATGTTTTGATTGGTAGCTATTTGCAAAAGTGCAGTCATTATGAAAATGTAAGCCGAGAGCATTCTACGCTTTTATTTTCTTTATCACTTGAGCATAAATTTTTATATTTATAGATAATTATTTTTTGATTTTTTTAGTTTATATTACTACAAAAGCGTGTTTCATTCGTTTTTTAACATGAAACGGCGACGTTCTGTTTATGATAATAAAATGATTAAACGTAATTTTCATTAAAAAAATGCTGAAAATGAAAAAAAATAATATATTGAAAAATAAACTATATCTCAGTAATAAAGGTACAAAAAAAATTTTTATAGTTTATTTTCGTTTTATATTTTCAATAGGATTCCGAAATAAAATTCTGGCCATACCGATTAATGAAAACTTTTATAGTTTGTGGTATTTTGGCGATATTCGGCATCAGTCGGCATTAAGGTTTTATGATTTAATTGGAGTGATAAATCTATGATGTATTTTTTCAATTAATTAATCTACTTTAAACGAAATATATAAATTACTATACATGTTTTTATATTATATACTGAATGACTAATTCCAGTGCGATTCAACTGATTTACGAAAATGTAACACACGATGACATAATGAGTACTCAATAGTAACATAAAATACGACAAAGAGTAACGAGGTTTAGTTATAACATAAACCTGAACTGCCAAATTAAATAACAACATCTATGAATGGCTGTGTTGATTAAAGGAAATTTCCATTTATGAGTACATTTCATATTGCGGTACTCGGTTACCTAGTGCATAGATAATGAATTAATGAATGGACCTTAGAAAGTGTGGCCTTGCAATTATTTATATTCACGGAGCATTAACTCTGAATTAGGGGGACATATTTTCGAAGGGAGTTTTACCTTTGTAAAGTTTTAAGTTTGGCAAAGTGTAATCATTCTTCAACAAGTCAGAGAATGAAATATATAGATATGGCTGTGTTGATTAAAGGAAATTTCCATTTATGAGTACATTTCATATTGCGGTACTCGGTTACGTAGTGCATAGATAATGAATTAATGAATGGACCTTAGAAAGTGTGGCCTTGCAATTATTTATATTCACGGAGTATTAACTCTGAATTAGGGGGACATATTTTCGAAGGGCGTTTTATCTTTGTAAAGTTTTAAGTTTGGCAAAGTGTAATCATTCTTCAACAAGTCAGAGAATGAAATATATAGATATGGCTGTGTTGATTAAAGGAAATTTCCATTTATGAGTACATTTCATATTGCGGTACTCGGTTACGCAGTGCATAGATAATGAATTAATGAATGGACCTTAGAAAGTGTGGCCTTGCAATTATTTATATTCACGGAGCATTAACTCTGAATTAGGGGGACATATTTTCGAAGGGCGTTTTATCTTTGTAAAGTTTTAAGTTTGGCAAAGTATAATCATTCTTCAACAAGTCAGAGAATGAAATATATAGATATGGCTGTGTTGATTAAAGGAAATTTCCATTTATGAGTACATTTCATATTGCGGTACTCGGTTACGCAGTGCATAGATAATGAATTAATGAATGGACCTTAGAAAGTGTGGCCTTGCAATTATTTATATTCACGGAGCATTAACTCTGAATTAGGGGGACATATTTTCGAAGGGCGTTTTATCTTTGTAAAGTTTTAAGTTTGGCAAAGTATAATCATTCTTCAACAAGTCAGAGAATGAAATATATAGATATGGCTGTGTTGATTAAAGGAAATTTCCATTTATGAGTACATTTCATATTGCGGTACTCGGTTACGTAGTGCGTAGATAATGAATTAATGAATGGACCTTAGAAAGTGTGGCCTTGCAATTATTTATATTCACGGAGCATTAACTCTGAATTAGGGGGACATATTTTCGAAGAGCATTTTACCTTTGTAAAGTTTTAAGTTTGGCAAAATATAATCATTTTTCAACAAGTCAGAGAATGAAATATATAGATATATAAATAAATTTTACGTGTCTTTGATTTTAAAGTTCTATTATATGTAGAAACACTGTGTCATAAAAGTACCATTTCTTGTTGGGTTACGTTATGTACTATCTGTTTTTTAGTTTTTTTTTGTATTATCTATTAATATATTTATTTTATATTTTCGCTTCATTCTATCACTTAGTTCCGAACCGCACATCGGACACTGCACCCTTTGCTTATTTCAGTACTGCATTGATTTTGCATACTTTTATCAACACTTCACTTCACTTAATATTAACAAAAACATTCGATTGTACCAATCTTAAAAATGTGTTATTAAATCTTTAGTATATAATTTTTTTTTATTATAACGTTTTAAGACAGTTTACATATACCGATAGCAATACACTGATACGAACGATGAAAGCTGTAAGGTTAGTAAATAACAAACAATGCTGATAAACTAACACACACGTAAAGCAGCGTGAGTGTAGTGTAGTAGAGAGGGAAGCGTTAAGCCGGAAAGATCCGACAAGACGCGAAACTGTCCGAATTAAATCGGAAAGAGCCGACAAGACGCGTAGCTGGCCGAATGTACGTCGGGACGCACACTTACAACGTTTTAACTCCCATCCAAACGTGTTCTTAAATGTTTCACATCAGTAGCTCACATTTTTCTTTCACTATCATTTTACTATCACTGTAATATAAATTTTATATTAATAAAGGCTATTAGCGTTTTAAGACAGTTTAATGCTGCACATCGATATAAGCGAGTAAAGTTGTAAGCGTTAGTAAATAGGAAACAATGCTGATACACTAACATAACAACGTGTATGTAGTGTATTAGAGTGAAAATCGTTAAGCCGGAAAGAGATAAGACATGAAGCTGGCTGAATGGCACGTCGCAACGTGCAATCAGAACGTTTTAACTCCCATTGAAACGCGCCATTAAATGTTTCACATCAAAAAGATATAAAATATAAGACATTATATATTATAACTAGCGTGACCCGTGCGAAGTCTTCGCATTATTTATTCCATTATGAAGCTCAGATGACAGATCAAACAAATATTTTACTAAAATTGACATATAGAGGCGCAAGTATCAAAAGCATTGAGCTAAAGCGCCACTTTATTTATACGTGAGTGGATTTGAAATTAAACAAAAATTTTACCGACCGTCAATCATATTGACGTTGAGCCGTTAGATGGCAGCATTGCTGTTTTGTGTATATAATTTTAATAATTAATTAATTTGCAAAAACAATAGCAATAATAAATTTTTTAGTTGTGGATGCCGGTAGAGCAAGCAATTATCTATAAAATGATTATATAATTTATGTGGATTAGTTGTGAGGGTTTTTCTAAAAAGGGAGAGTAACATCTGAACCTTAGCGTATTAATATATATGATGATGATGATAATATGTTTAAATTATTTTTCTTCACACTATGACGAATACGAATATAGTTATGGCCAACTTAACATACGTCTGTGCGATTTATATTTTAACACATTTTAAGATAATTTCTATTTTCGTAAGGCTAAAGTTTTCAAACTTGATGGCATCCCATTTTATGAGACATATTGGCAATCGGAAAAGGAAGAATATTATTGTAATTTGGAAAGGATAGTTAGTTGAGAAGTGTTCTTTAAATATTCGCATTCGAAAGCTTTCCCGCAAAGTGCTTTTAAAGATATTCTTGATCTTGTTGAACGTTTCGTGAGGCTAAACTTTTGAAACGTGATGTCATCCCATTTTATGAGACGTATTGGCAATCGAAAAAGAAAGAATATTATTGTAATTTGGAAAGGACGTGGAAAAGAATGAAATATTACATATTTATTACCGATTTGCTCTATTACAGGAAAGAGTAAAAATACTCTTGTTTATTTGCCAGGCCATAAAAAGTGAATAATATCATACGTATAGACATATTGGCAATCGAAAAAGGAAGAATATTATTGTAATTTGGAAAGGACGTGGAAAAGAATTACATATTGCATTTTTATTACCGATTTGCTCTATTACAGTAAAGAGTTAAAAGAGAGAAAATACTCTTGTTTATTTGCCAGGCCATAAAAAGTGAATAATATCATACGTATAGACATATTGGCAATCGAAAAAGGAAGAATATTATTGTAATTTGGAAAGAACGTGGAAAAGAATTATATATTGCATTTTTATTACCGATTTGCTCTATTACAGTAAAGAGTTAAAAGAGAGAAAATACTCTTGTTTATTTGCCAGGCCATAAAAAGTGAATAATATCATTTCATACGTCAAAATAACTTCAAAGCTGGAATTTTACTGAAGCAAAACATACGTTACGTAATGCGATGTCTTCAAACGGAACCATGGACATAAATGGTTTATTAAAATTGAATGTGCAAGCGTCCTTAAAAATAAATTGAAGGATATTAATATCTACTAGAGTATTTATATGCAAGTTGAAACGAGACTATATTTATAAACCTCTTTAAAAGATTAATAACAATAACACACGAAGTAAACAAGCAAAATTAGCAAAGCTTTAAGTGAATGTGGGGAAAAACCAACAAATATTTAATTTGTGTACTCAAATGCTGTAGCCGCTTTGCCAACCCACGAAACACGCAAGTTATTAATATTCTTATCTGGATCTATTAGTTAGGCAGAAAGGTAAATTTGTGAATTTAAATTGACCGCCCCAAAGAAAGGAAAGATATGACGTATAGTCCATTCGTTTTTTTAGGCACTTCAAATATTATGCCGATTGCTCTGCAAAATTCCATCGTTGAATGCAATATTGATTTGCGTGTTATTAATATTCTCACGCTAGTTATTAATATTCTTATTTGGATCTATTAGTTAAGTAGAAAGGTAAATTTGTAAATTTAAATTGACCGCCCCCAAAGAAAGGAAAGAGATGACGTATAGTCCATTCGTTATTTTAGGCACTTCAAATATTATGCCGATTGCTCTGCAAAATTCCACCGTTGAATGCAATATGGATTTGCGTGTTATTAATATTCTCACGCTAGTTATTAATATTCTTATTTGGATCTATTAGTTAAGCAGAAAGGTAAATTTGTAAATTTAAATTGACCGTCCCCAAAGAAAGGAAAGATATGACGTATAGTCCATTCGTTATTTTAGACACTTCAAATATTGTGCAGATTGCTCTCCAAAATTCCACCGTTGAATGCAATATGGATTTGCGTGTTATTAATATTCTCACGCTAGTTACTAATATTCTTATTTGGATCTATTAGTTAAGCAGAAAGGTAAATTTGTAAATTTAAATTGACCGTCCCCAAAGAAAGGAAAGATATGACGTATAGTCCATTCGTTATTTTAGACACTTCAAATGTTGTGCAGATTGCTCTGCAAAATTCCACCGTTGAATGCAATATGGATTTGCGTGTTATTAATATTCTCACGCTAGTTACTAATATTCTTATTTGGATCTATTAGTTAAGCAGAAAGGTAAATTTGTAAATTTAAATTGACCGCCCCCAAAGAAAGGTGGGAGACGACGTAAAGTCCATTCGGTTATTTTAGGCACTTAAAATATTGTGCCGATTGCTCTACGAACTTCCACAGTGGAATAAAATATGGATTTGTGTTTTTGTAAATAACAACAGCTGAAGCAGAAAAAAAATTTCATTATAGTAACAACATTTTATAGTTAGTTGAGAAATGTTCAACTTAAATATTCGCATTCGAAAGCTTTTCCGCAAAGTGCTTTTAAAGTTATCCTTTATCTTGTTGAACGTTTCGTATAATTTTAGTTTTTTATTCCCATTACGAATCAGTATGCAACGGCAGATTGTGTGCCTTTCTAAAGTGCAAACTTGAGTGTGGGTTGTGATCGCGCAGAGTATTGTCGAAATTTATTTAGAATAATTTAAATATATTTATTATAATACTTTTAATTCAGGAAATTGGACATCTTATTCAATAATTCAGGAAATTGCACGTCTAATTCAAGTATGCTTTACGCTGTTTCTCGCGCGGCGTTCGCGTATTTTACAATATTTACACTCACAATTAAATGAAACTACGTGATGTAGTGTTATTTCTACTTTCTTTAAGTTCTTTACCACGACCTAGGTTTTGTTGTATTACAACATCTTCAGGTGGGCTATTAATATCTTCGCTAGGTCGTGGTAAAGAACTTAAAGAAAGTAGAAATAATACTACATCACGTAGTTTCATTTAATTGTGAATAATGCATTTCTACAAAATTAACGCCAAATATATTCAATATTTACACTTTTAAGCAAGTCGAAAAGTACACAGAAACAAAAAAAGGACAATATCCATCGTAAAATAGTGTGTATTCATTAATAGCCGTAGCATATTACCGCTAGTTATATAGTTACAAGGAAATCGAACTTATTTGTTGATGATACTACAAGACGCGCTGCTTCTATCGCAGATAGTGTAAAATCATCAATTCATATATTGTAAAATGAATAATCGCCTAAAATTAATTGAAAAGTTGCTGATAGAATTACATACAAAAAGTGATATAATTTTTTAAATGAATTATTGTTAACGCTCATGTTGTTTTAAATGTTTGTGTGTAAGTTAATGACAAGCACAAAATTAGTAATACAAGCTACCATACACTCAAATGTCCGAAAGTAATTTTGAAGACAATAAGACTTGTAAAAGTCATAGGAATTTAGTAACAAGTTTTTTAACTCATTGCACAAATTAACATGTAAAAGACCTTGTATAACGCAATTGAATCACATGTAAAATTTCCTAGCAAGTGAGGATGTTCTGCATGTCTCTAATTGCGCTTATGTAATTGCGAATATAATTGCGCTTATGTAATTGCGAATCTAATCGCGCTTATGTCTTGTGCTTATGTCGCCACGAATAATCGATTTCCACCTCAGATAAAGAAGGCGTTATATCATTAATCAGATAAACATTTTTAAATACGATTGGTTATTTTGTGGACGAAAGTTCCTTCCTTGTAAAGAACGCATTCCTAGATAGCTCTAATTATGTTAAAATATTCGTTATGAAACATTGCTTAGCTTTTTTTAAAAATATTTGTCACTAGAGCTATTAATTCAAATATTGAAAATGTTTAACGTGGCCATTTTTAAAATTATTTCAGCTACTTTCAATTAATTTTAAATATAGAATTACAACTTACTCATTAGTTTTACTTTCCTAGCACATTTCTCCACGAATTTGACCACTCGTATCTTATCACATTTTGAATAAGAACTTGACGTCTTTTTAAAACAATGAGGGGTGTATTTTATGATTGCTCCTAAAAGGGTGGGGTGTATTTTATGATTACTCTAAAAATATGTAAAGAAAATTTGTTTTGTTCAAATACCTCCGCTCCAACCTACTGAGAGATAATGGAGAACTTTTTGTCTCCTCTGGCTATTGCCAAGATGCAGCTTATTAAAATGTTAGCAGACAAGTAAATATTTGGCCACGGTGAATTTAAAAAAATTACTAAGATGAGACGCCTTTCGAGAATAGGTCTTCAGAATTCTGAACTAACGCCATGTGAGCGTAAACAATTGCGATGCCACGCTTTTCAGGTACCAGCTATTATGTATAACCCGAGTACCTCAATGAGAAATGTACTTATAAATGAAAATTTCTTTTAAGAAGACACAGCCATGAAACAATGTTTAACAATTATAGATTTAAAAAAGAGAGGAAGCGATAATGCACTCCCTTTCTGAAAGACACAGTCCATTTAATGGTTGACGTAAATGTGTCATGTGTAGTACAAAATACATAATAGTGTTGCAATTTTAAATTGGCTTTCAAGTGACGACAACAAGTATCATAAGTAAGCATTCTTGGAGTTGAAAAGAAAGACACTGTCCATTTAATAGTTGACGTAGCTATTTCATGTATAATACAAGATATA
The DNA here is from genome assembly GCA_039881145.1 of Druceiella hillmani. NCBI lineage: Eukaryota > Metazoa > Arthropoda > Insecta > Lepidoptera > Hepialidae > Druceiella > Druceiella hillmani. The sequence goes on along the minus strand of JAYKKI010000052.1, from coordinate 15,428,118 downwards.
TAATAGCGTTGAAATTTCAAATGACGACAACAAGCATTATAAGTAAGCATTCCTGGAGTTGAAAATGCCGCATACGAATTTTATACAATAATAAGATGAATAGTAGTATCATAAGTAATTCAAAGGACTCGAGATTTAAATTTCTTATTAAATTGTATAAGATTCGAATAAATGAGTATATGCAACATTATTCACAATAGCTAATAATATTGCAATAATTGTTTTGAATGCAATCGAATACTTTTGTCTCACTACTTTTACGATTAATCTTTTAAAGATAGACTTGGTCTTTTTTCCAATAATATTTTGAGTGCATTTCACTTCTTTTTATTGAGTTTCTTTATGGTCTGTGTTAATCGTTTATTTAATTTTTTATCTTTTCGTTTTGATTATTATTTTCTTTTCTTTGAACTTTTTAGTAAATAGAATTTTAGCAATAGTTAGTTGCACTTAATTTATTGGGACGACATTTTCAATTCTGTGCAAGGCAAGATCTATCTGTAGATTCTTCTTGATCGTTTGTAATTAACAATTGTTGTACTTTAATGATATTGGCATCGAAATTAACTAATCCATCTGCTGGATCCCATCAATGACCTTCATCCTAGATAATGCGCTAGAATTTGGTCCACAAGACAAAATAGCAGACCCGATATCAATTAGGCTATGGGTTCTCACTCTTATGTAGAGTTATAGCGCGTGTCACATATGAGGGGCCTGTGTTCAGTGGATAATCTCAATAATCTATTGACAATTTTGAACTGAGTCTTAATAGATCCCAACGCACGTGTACCAAGCCACGGTTGAATGAGCCACTAGTGGTTCTCCTGCAGGGTGACTAGTGCCGGTGCAAAAAAATCGCAATGCCCACTAACTGCCTAAAATCATAATATCCGCTAACGAAACGCAGGCATCCCACAGGATCACCAATCTTATCAACATCTTAGTATACAATTTTCATATACTTCCAACGTATATAATAAATTCACACACTGACCCATAATTAGATATCTGGAGCCTAACGTAAGAATTTCAATATTAGGATTATTTTATCCGGTTCGTTACAAGTGTTAACCCGAAATCCTTTCCAGTGATGTACTACATGTTACACAATATTTCAATCTTACTCTCGAATCTAGTACTTTTGTACTAAGAATATATGAAAATAATTGTGAATTACCGCATGGATACACGGCCCGCCATCACTAAGGTCTACAAAGTCAGTTTATTTCGATAAGAAGTTCGGTAGTCGTAGGTACGAGTATTTTTTATTACACAAATCAAAAATTTTGCAAGAAAAAAAATTGCTCAACGAAACCAACATTTTTTTGGTGTTTCATTGCAACATCGGTAAGTTATCAATATAACATTTAAATTAGATGCAAAACAGATGGAATCATATGTACGAGTAGGTAATAAGTACATATTTAAAAAGGAAAATTTTTAAAAAAATCCTTAAAATTGAACTGAATTAGTTTATAATTTAGCGCAACCAAGAGAATTAAACACAACCTTAATAAAATCACTATCTTTTTAAAATCATAATTGTTCCTCTGAGCAGTTAAAATCGATACCCAAGTCAGCACATTAAAAAAAGTGCCCATCACTAGAATCTGCCATTGTACATTGATACAAAACTAAAATTATACAAAACATTCAGCTAGATAAAACGTAACTTTCGCATGCGAATATTGAACGAACACTCCTTAACTAACCATACAATTTCATTATCGAAATGAAAATTTTCACTCGCAAATCCATATTTTATTCCACTGTGGAAGTTCGCAGGGCAATCGGCACAATATTTTAAGTACCTAAAATAACTGAATGGACTTTGAGTGGTCCCTTATGTGCGTTTGGGGGCGGTCAATTTATATTTACAAATTTACCTGTCTGCTAAACTAACCTATTCATATAAGAATATTAATAACTTACGTGTTTACTGAGTAGGCAATGCGGGTACAGCGTGAGTATGCAAATGAAATATTTGTTGGTTTTATCCCAGATTCATTTATCGCTTTGTTAATTTTGCTTGTTTATCTGAAATATAATTTTTATTAACCTTATAATGCAGATTATAAACATAGTTTCATTAGAACTTTCACAATATTCTGGCATATTTTAATATTCTTCAATTTATTTTTAAAGGCGCCTGTATCTTCAATTTCGATGAAACAATGTTTTGTCTACGATTCTATCTGTAGATATCTCTTTACGTAATATACATTTGACTTCAGTAATATACCAGCTTTGAAGATGGTAATTCAGAGGTACGAATTGATATAATATAGCAATATTATTTACTTTATGTGGTCTGGTAAATAAAAGTATTTTTACTTTTTAATGGAACAGTGCAAATAGATATATAAGGTGATATATACTGTAATTCATTTCCACGTCTTTTCTACGCCCTTTCCAGTTATCTCATTAATTAGAGATCTGATCGAAAGTACACAATTTTATTTTGATATCAATGATGAAAGTTTTGTACCACTAATTTTTTAGTATTAGCCAAAAATATCTATGTTAGTATGTTATATATGGCTGTAAATACGTTAAAAAGAGGGTATATCAACAACGCTGAAATTTTAATTTAAAAAATGTTATTATTCTTCGACTTGAAAATATTATAATTTATCAAATTGTGAAATAAAAAGGCTATTTCTATATGTGCCATGATTTTGGTTTTAAGTACGAAAAATTACTTTTTGGTAGCATTGTCATAAAATACTATTTTCATTTTCAATTGTATCATATCATCCTGTGGTCGCACCGATATTGGGCTGTTATATTATGAGGTAGACATTGAATAATGCTGATGTCGGAAGTAGGTTTGCCAACCAGTATGGTTAAACAGTAATATACTTTATTTCGCGGTATAATACTGTTTTAATAAATAAGTATACAAAATACTGTTTTCATCGTAGCTGGTATCCAGAGTTATCTATACAAAAAGGAAACTGTCAATGTCACAGAAGCACGCGCAAGCGCGTAATGAACGCAGAACATAATCTTTTGTGGCCATTTGTTTCCGCCATTTTCGTACATATAGTTTTGGTTTCTTTAATGTAAAAGATGGAAAGTAAAACCGATTGTCAGATTCAACCGATTCTCTTCCGACAACACCTATGGAGAAAGCCACATTAACTAAGGTTGAACAAAAGTTTAACTAGGAAAGGGAATGTCGATTTGAGTGGTTAACGTATGATCTTAAAAGTTATTATAATGCTATATGGAAAATACGTATTCTAAACTTTACTATTTCGCGTACAGGTGTTGGTCAGGTTGGTGTGGTATGATTATGGGTGTTTTTTGTCAGCTAATTGAAGACGAGTAAGTGCTTGTTACATGTCTATTTTTTAAATGTTTGTTTTACTTATGTTAAGGTTAAACAGCATATGGACAGCAAAAAAAAAAACACAAGGCAAAGATGGAATTGAAGAAATCCAGTGGATTGTTACAGAAGTTTTTCCTAAACCATCTACTTTTGGATTAGCCTCATTTTCTCTTTTTATGGTACCTACCACCACTTCTAGTGATGGTAGGTACCATATTAACAGCTACCATGTTAACGACGGCATTTCATACTGTTAAACACAATTTATCACACCTGTTTAAAACACCTGTACGCGAAATAGTAAAGTTTAGGACACGTATTTTCCACATATCATTATAATAACTTTTAAGATCATACGTTAACCAGTCAAATCGACATTCCCTTTCTTAGTTAAACTTTTGTTCAACCTTAGTTAATGTGACTTTCTTCCTAGGTGTTGTCGGAAGAGAATCGGTTGAATCTGAACATGAATCGTTTTTAGTTTCCATCTTTTACATTAAAGAAACCAAAACTATATGTACGAAAATGACGGAAACAAATGGCCACAAAAGATTATGTTCTGCGTTCATTGCGCGCTTGCGAGTGCTTCAGTGACATTGACAGTTTACTTTTTATATAGGTAACTCTGGATACCAGCTACGATGAAAACAGTATTTTGTATACTTATTTATTAAAACAGTATTATACCGCGAAATAAAGTATAATACTGCTTTTAATAGTATGGTTGGCAACCTTACCGGTGTGACCACAGGAGGATGTGATACAATTGTATGAAAAAAATGAAAATAATGTTTTTTTACAATGCTACCAAAAAGTGATTTTTCGTATTTAAAACCACAATCATGGCACATACAGAAATAGCTTTTTATTCTACAATTTGATAAATTATAATATTTTCAAGCCGAAGAGTATGTTTACGTTTTTAATAATATGTTTTAAAAGAAAATTTCAGCGTTGTTGATATAACCTCTTTTTGACGTATTTACAGGCTCACATAGATATTTTTGACTAATACTAAAAAATGAGTGATACAAAACTTGATCCATTGATATCAAAATAAAATTGTTTACTTTCGATCAGATTTCTAATTAATGAGATAACTGGAAAGGACGTGGAAAAGACGTGGAAATGATTTACAGTATATATCACCTTATATATGTATTTGCACTGTTCCATTAAAAAGTAAAAATACTTTTATTTACCAGACCACATAAAGTAAATAATATTTGCTACATTATATCAATTCGTACCTCTAAATTAACTGCCTAAAAAAAGCTGGAATTTTACTGAAGTCAAATGTATATTAGGTACGTAGTGCGATATCTATAAGTAGACTTGCAGATAAAACATTATTTCATTAAATTGAAGGTGCAAGCGTCCTTAAAAATAAATTGAAGAATATTAAAATATACCAGAATATTATGAAAGTTCTAATGAAACTATATTTATAATGCGCTTTATAAGGTTAATAGCAATTATATTTCACATAAATAAGCAAAATTAACAAAGCGTTAAGTGAATCTGGGATAAAACCAACAAATATTTCATTTGTGTACTCATACTGTAGCCGCTTTGCCAACTCAGTAAACACGTAAGTTATTAATATTCTTATATGAATCTGTTAGTTCAGCAACAGGTAAGTTTGTACATTTAAATTCACTGAACCAAACACACATAAGGGACCACTAAAAGTCCATTCAGTTATTTTAGGTACTTAAAATATTGTGCCGATTGCTCTGCAAACTTCCATAGTGGAATAAAGTATAGATTTTCAAGTTAAAATTTTCATTTCGATAATGAAATTGTATGGTTAGTTAAGGAGTGTTCGTTCAATATTCGCGTGCGAAAGTTATATTTTATCTAGCTGAATGTTTTGTATAATTTTAGTTGTGTACTTCCATCATGAATCAATGTGGAATGGCAGATTCTAGTGATGGGCACTTTTTTAATGCATTGACTTGGGTATGGGTTTTAACTGCGTAGAGTAACAACTTAAAGATAGTGTATTAAGGTTGTGTTTAACTGTCTTGATCGCACTAAATTGTAAACAAATTCAGTTCAATTTTCAGGATTTTGTTCAATTTTTCCTTTTTAAATAGTTACCTACTTGTATATATGATTCCATCAGTTCTGTATCAATTTTAAATGTTATTGGTAATCTACCTATATTGCGATCAAAACACCAAAAAATAGTAGTTCCGTTGAACCAAATGTTGTCTAAGGAAACTATTATTTTTCATTATGAATTTTTTTATTTGCGTAATAAAAATACTCGTACCTACGACTACCAAACTTCTTATCGAAAAAGAAACCAACTTTGTAGACCTTGGTGATGACGGGATGTGTATCCATGTAGTAGTTCATTTTCATTTATTATTAATATAAAAGTACTGGGTATACTTCTAGAGCCAGATAAAATATTGTGTAGCATGTAGTACATCATTGGAAAGGTTTTCGGGTTAACACCTGTAACGAATGCGATAAAATAATCCTAATATTGAAGTTGATTGTTGCGTCAGGCTCCAGATATCTAATTATGTGTCAATGTGTTAATTCATTATGAAATATTTACGTCAACCATTAAATGGACGGTGTCTTTCAGAAAGGGAGTGCATTATCACTTCCTCTCTTTTTTACATCTATAATTGTTAAATATTGTTTCATGGCTGTGTCTTCTTAAAATAAAATTTCATTTATAACTGCATTTAGTATTGCGGTACTCGGGTAATGGATAATAGTTAACTAATGGGGAAGCGTGGCATCGCAATTTTTTACGCTCACAGGGCGTTAACTCAGAATTCTGAAGACGTGTTCTCGAAAGGTGTCTAATCTTAGTAATTTTTTAAATTAACAGTATTTCGTGGCCAAATATTTACTTGTCTGCAAACCTTTTAATAAGCTGCATCTTTACAATAACCAGAGAAGACAAGAGAAATACTTTTCTATTATCTCTCAGTAGGTTGGAGCGGAGGTGTCCGAACAAACAAATTTTTTTTACATATTTTAAGAGCAATCATAAAATACATCCCTCATTGTTTTAAAAAGACGTCAAGTTCTTATTCAAAATGTGGTAAGATAAAAGTGGTCAAATTCGTAGAGAAATTTGCTAGGGAAGTAAAACTAATGAGTAACGAAACAAATTTTCTTTACATATTTCAATAGCAATCATAAAATACATCCGTCATGGTTTTAAAAAGACGTCAAGTTCTTATTCAAAATGTGGTAAGATAAAAGTGATATAGTTGTAATTCTATAATTAAAATTGATTGAAAGTAGCTGAAATAATTTTAAAATTAGCCACCTTAAAAATGTTCAATATTTGAATTAATTGCTTTAGTGACAAATATTCAAAAAAGAAAAAGCTAAGCAATATTTCGTAACGAATATTTTAACATAATTGTAGCTATCTAGGAATGCGTTCTTCACAAGGAAGGAGCTTTCGTTCACAAAATGACCCATCATATTTTAAAAATGTTTATCTGATTAATAATATAACGCCTTCTTCACCTGAGGTGGAGATCGATTATTCGTGGTGACATAAGCACAAGACATAAGCGCAATTAGATTCGCAATTACAGAAGAGTAATTAGAGACATACAGAATATCCTGGCTTATTTGCTAGGAAATTTTACATCTGATTCAATTGCGTTATACAAGGTTATTTACACATTATTCTGTGAAATCAGTTAAAAAACTTGCTACTAAATTCCTATGACTTTTACAAGTCTTATTGTCTTCAAAATTACTTTCAGACGTTTAATGGTTTGGTAGCTTGTAACACTAGTTTGTGCTTATCATCAACTTAAACACAAACATTTAAAACAACATGAGTGTTAACAATAATTCATTTAAAACATTATAATAATATTTTGTATGTAATTCTGTGAGCCATTTTTCAGTTAATTGTAGGTAGATTTAACATAAATAAATTGATGACTTTACAATATCTGCGATGGAAGCTGCGCCGTCTTTTAGCATCATCAACAAATAAGTTCGATAGTCTTGTGACTATATAACTAGCGGTAATATGGTGTGATTATTAATGAATATACACTATTTTACGATGGATGTAGGTAGGCATATTGTTAATTTTTTTCTGTTTCTGTGTGCTTTTCAACCTGCTTGAAGGTGTAAGTATTGTAAAATACGAACGCCGCGTGAAAAACCCCGTAAAACATAATCATATGAATCAGTCTTAATAAAAATATATTTAAATTATTGTAAATAGATTTCAACAATACTCTATGCAATCACAACCCACACTCAAGTTTGCACTTTAGAAAGGCACACAAAACTATAATCTGCCGTTGCATACTGATTCGTAATGGGAACACAAAACTAAAATTATAAGAAACGTTCAACAAGATAAAGAATAACTTTAAAAGCACTTTGCAGAAAAGCTTTCGAACGTGAATATTTAACGAACACTTCTCAACTATAAAATTTTGTTACTAAAATGAAATTTTTTTCTGCTTCAACTGTTATTATTTACAAAAACGCAAATCCATATTTTATTCCACTCTGGAAGTTCGTAGAGCAATCGGCACAATATTTTAAGTACCTAAGATAACTGAATGAACATTACGTCGTCTCCCACCTTTCTTTGAGGATGCTCAATTTAAATTTAGAGATTTACCTTTCTGCTTAACTAATAGATCCAAATAAGAATATTAATGACTTGTGTGTTTCGTGGGTTGGTGAAGCTGCTACAACATTTGATTACACAAATTAAATATTTGTTAGTTTTACCACATTCGCTTAAAGCTTTGCCAATTTCGCTTGTTTACTTCACATGTTATTGTTATTAATCTTTTAAAAGGGTTTGTAAATATAGTCTCATTTGAACTTTCATATAAATATTCTGATAGATATTAATGTCTTTCAATTTATATTTAAGGACGCTTGCACATTCAATTTTAATAAAACCATTTATACCAGTGATTCCGTTTGAAGTCATCGCATTACGAAACATATATTTCACTTAAGTAAAATTCCAAAGCTTAAATTGTTAATTTACACGTATAAACTAATACTATTCACTTTTCATGGTCTAGCAAATAGAGTATTTTTACTCTTTACTGTAATTCTCTTCACCGTTCTTTCAAAATTGCAATAATAATCTTCCTTTTTCGATTGTGGCAGTAAAAAACCCAAGGCAAAAATGAAATTGAAGAAATCTAATGGATTGTTACAGAAATTTTCCTTTTAATTTTAAATCATCTGATTTTGGATTAGCCTCACTTTCTACTTCTAGTGATGACACGAAATTAATCCTGGCCGTTAAATGATAAATTGTGTTAAACACGATTTATCATTTAAAGGCCAGGATTGCAATATGAACCTAAACAATATTATCTATTGTGATTCCAAAACCGCCAATAATAAAAGATTGTGTAGGAAAAAAATGGAGGTATTGTTAACATAATTTCTTGGGTCATACTCTGGTGCAATGTGTTATTAATCGATTAAATGAAGATGATTTGTTCTATTCTACAAACTATTGTCTACAAATTGATGCCTCTAATAAAAAAAAAATAAAGTTGTTTCCTCTAGTAGCTCAATATTTTACCTGACAGAACGGAATTCAACAGAGATTACTGGATTTTTATGAAAACGCAAATGGATCTTTTCAGCTATCAAAGAGTTTTTGATAGCTGAAAACATCCAAATGCAAATGGGATGTTTTCAGCTATCAAAAACTCTTTGAGATGAAATTTCTTTCAGCCAACTGTCTGGTATAAGTGCTGACAATACTAATGCAAATTTTGGCCAAAATTATTCTTTATACACAAATATTTTGGAGGCGGTGCCCAATTTAATTAAAGGCAATTGTCACGTCCATATCGTTCATAATTCAGTAAAACATGCCATGAGTTATTTAAAATATGACATTGAGAACATTATATTAAAGATCTACAATCATTTTCTGCATGCAAACAGGAAGAATTGAAAAGAGTTCACGAAATAAAAAGATACATAGGAACACGTTGCCCATCTCTTTTACCAGCAGTAGATACAATTTTAATTAACTGGAAAAGAATTTGTAATTACTTTGTCAGTTTGAATGTTGACTGTCCATCCGGTTATTCAAAATTTATTAACGTTGGATAGAGAACTGGAAAATAATGTAGTTTATTATTACCTGCTATATATTAGTCATGTACTGTTTTAATCGATTTGTTGAAAAATCAATTAAAACATCAGAAGGCAATAATGTAACCATTTTAAATGTTTATTATATAATGAGAACTTTAAAAAAAGGAGTTACACAAAGAAAAAAGAAATATATTTTAGCCATAAAACAACAATCTTAAAAACTATTGCAAAGTCCTCCCAAGATGATTTAATAAAACTATTCATAACTTCATACTTTTTATTGATAAAGCTATCACATATTTGGAGAAATGGTTTGATTTTAGTCAAACTAATTGGCTTTCCCTGATCTGCCGTTTATCATAAAGTTTTTGGTCACCTTTGCTCATTTTGAAATAAATATTGAAAAATTTAATTTGCATATTCTTAATATTGATTCATGTTCCGAATTAATACAATTCCAAGTTATTTATGAAAAAAATATCATAGGACAAAGATTTTCTTGATATAAATACCGGCCAAAAATGAAGTCATTTGTTAGCAAATACTTCTCAAGAAGTAAAAATTTTTCTAAAATATCATATCTACTTTCTGTTCCTGCTACATCGTCTTTCACAGAAAGAGCGTTTTCCGTAATGAATACAAAGTGGGGGAATGATAGAAATAGATCTATAATTAATTTCATAAAAAATAAGCTACTAATTTATTTTATATTTATATTAAACTGTGGAGAGGCTTACGAATATTTATAAATGAGAATAAGTTGTTAATTTGTGCGAGAAGCTCCAAAAAATATGTTCTTAAAACTTTAAAAAAATAAGATACTTCATATTTTAATGCTCCGATCTTAATATACTTTATTTATTACATAAAAAGTTGGCAACCCTAGTCGGCGGTACAAAAGTTTGGCTGTATATAAAAATCATTTAAAGCTACTTGAAAGATTAATTTAAAATAATTGAATTAAAATAATGTAACGCATTTATTAATATAAAAAAAAATTAATGTTACATTACAATTACGCTGGTACATCAAAAACCTTTATTTGTGATGAAAGCATATTTAAGGAAACAATATTCACGACATAGTAAGAGGAAGAAAGCAATGATCCACTTTCTTTCCAAATTTCAGGATATATTAGATGATAGAGATTAAGGTTTAATACGTATCAGTTTCTCAAAAAATAACAATAGTGCTGAAATCTCGGCTTGACTTTCAGTCAATGACAACAGAATGTGCAAGTGACATTCTAATTTATCAAAAATAGTGTTTACAATAATTTTTCTGAGCTTCTGCTGTCGATAGAATGATTAATACCACATTTAATTGAAAAGATCTAGAGATATAATTTAATACTGAAATGTGTAGAAATCGTAGAGAAAGTAGGATTTATGACAATATGCAGTATTATTTACAGCAAGTATGTTGCAGTAAATATGCTAACTTTAGTCAATCACTTCAGTAATATGCACACTGTATCTTGTGCATTAGTCAATGTTATGCCACTGTCTGACTTTATCATAAAAGAAAACAGCAGACAAACATTATTTTCATGAAAAATACATTGAGTAAAGAACCTTATTAAATTGAAGTTTCCAAGCGAACTTCAAATCGAGAAAATACTTCAAGATAATTTTAGAGCCACTAAACAAACAACAAATTACCAAAAGATACGGTATCATTCTACAACACCAAAGTATGAGAACTCAATGCGGCATCTTCCACAGCACCAAAGAATGCAAAATCAATGCAGTACCGAAAAAAGTAAAGGCTGCAGTGTCTGATAGTGCGGCTCGAATTGATTAATGCACCACTGTGCATCCAGATGGCAACATAACTCTAAATAAGAGATCACTTGTAATATCTGAGTAAGCAAAATGAATGTATGTAATTATAAAAAAGCTCTCGTTCGGTCATAACAATTTGGAACACAAACGGGACCGACCCCAATAGGTAAGGGTGTTAACATACTATTTAAAATAAATAAACGTCTAGGTCTGATTCTTTTTGCACTTGTAGTTATTTTCTTTTTCTCAGGATAAAAATAAACACTAGTGAAACGTATGTACGAGATGACGATAGTTTCACATATCAAAACAGAATAATTTAATGATTTTGCCATACTTTTTCTAAAATAAAATTGTGGCTAAACTTATATAACTGAGTTTGTTTACAATTTAATCCTATCAAGACGTTAATACAAGCAATATCCATAAATTGCTGTTTATCGAATTCCACAATACCCTACACAGTCAAACTCTCGGCTTTTGTATTTGTGGTTTATTGTTTATACAATTAATTTAGTCACTTCGTATGACATTCTTCGTATGATTTCTCATTTTATTTTTGGATAATTTTACTTGGTTTTTAGGTGATGTTTTGATCAATCGCATGTTAACCTAACTTAATATATTTTAAAGTAGAGTCTACATGAGAAAAGCATCTGGGAAATTATTTCTTCTGGAAAGCTTTAAATGATATATTTAGACGCGATCAATTAATGGAATCATTCTCAAAAAAAACTTCATATCAAAAACCGAACTTATTCAACATGAGTACATTTCACCCTGAGTGCCATGTGACGAAGTTATCTTTTTGTGTTTGCCGAAAAAAACGAAATCGCTGCTATCAGCACCTGAGAGAAGTATAAGTAAGTGGGTGAAATGATATTTTACCTTGAAAACATCAGTGACCAGCCAGATGATGACTAAGAAAAAAGAAAATGAGAAAGGAGGTAGAAGTGATTTTAGAGCGACTTGAAAAGAATCCTTGTTTATGCTTGTTAATCCTTGTTTTGGCTCATGAAGTAAATTTCGAAACGCTGCAAAAAATTCACTACTACTCGAAAAATACGTCTCACTTGAATGATTGAAAATTTGGACAGGCAATGGATCAATATAATTTTTTCGGGTGAAGTTTCTTTTTTGTTACATTTTTCTACTAATAATGCCCATACCAACAGACTTATGGAGCAAATCGTTCAAAAACCCGCGAAAAGTGAGTAAGTTCGTGCGAAAGCCGAGGTTTTCGATAAAAAGTTTTTTGGGAAAGCATTCATAATGTCTATTCTACCCATACCAACAGACTTATAGAGCAAACCGTTTAAAAACCCGTGAAAAGTGAGTAAGTTCGTGCGAAAGCCGAACTTTTCGATAAAAAGTTTTTTGGGAAATGATTCCCACTGCGCACATATAAATGTATTCTTCAACAGGTTCCATAAAAAATATCCTACATTCTCTTATCATAGACTGTATTTTAAACAATGTATTAAATTATGTTAGCACGAAATAAACAAAAATTACAGCGAGAAACTAAATAAGACCACCAAAAAATAAATTAAGAAATCAACAACGTGTCCTACGAAGCATTTAAATAAAATCTGTAATCGATAAACCGATGAGAAACATAAAAACCCTTGTCATATCTAGACCACCGTTGAGAGCTTGCTTGCTGGCGCCTTTTCTACGTAAGCGAGCGCCGGGAACTAGGTGGCCGTATTACGACGGATACTAGGTAACGGCGGATACTAGGTGGCCATGTTAAATTGACTCCCGTTTAATTTCACTTATTTTACCTACTGAATCGAGTTATTTTTTATTTTTGCATATCTAATGTTGAAAAGACCAAATTCAGGTTACTTCATAATAATTCTACTTTATATGTACATATAGTTGAAAAAATATTATTGTTTCAATGTAACAGCTCAATAGACCGACATACACATAATCTAAAAGTTATAGATTATGTCTTAAAATCGTATAATTATTCAAACTCCTAAATATCGAGACAAAAAGATACTGCACAGACAGAAAAAGTTAAACTTTTTCAATATTGATTATATTATTCAATGCTTAGAAAAACTTTGAAATTGACTAAGTTAAACTTTTTCAATATTTATTATACTATTGAATGCCTAGAATAATTTTGAAATTGGCCAAGTTAATTTTTCTCAATTTTTGAATACCTTTAGTGGTAGCGTATTCAAAGAGAGCTAAACAGTGTCTCATCATGAATATGTCATGTTAATTAAAGTAATTGGAAACACGTCCTTCTTAGTAAAATAGTCTTTCTCCACAAAATAAATGATTGTAAAGAGTTAAGAAAATAAAAAAACAATGCGATAAAAGGTTTGGATCTTAACGATAATAACTCCTAAATAGTTACTAGGATTCTTAATGTTTTTTTTTGAGTAGATTTTAGATGTAGTCCAACTATATGAAAACAAATTTTCTATACTTAATTTATGAAGACAGTTTGTAGAATTCACTTTAAAAACGTAATAAAATTAAAATATTCTCTACTATCGGTATCATAAATATTGACCATTATCAATATTTATGATACCGATTCCAAAAAAATACCTCTTAAGATTAAAAAATAAGCATGTGCGGTACGTCGGGTCTTAGCAAGTACATATAAAAGGTCCGGTATATATATTAATATTAATACAACTGACAGCAGTGCACTTCTTCAGCACTTTCAGTTTAATATTCCACGCTATAACAGTAGATCGCATACATATCATCCCTTCTTTGTATTAAAGTGTCGCAAGAATTTAGATTTTTTTGTTCCCGTAAATAGAATAAGCCGTACCCTGAATGATCTTCCTTCAACTGTAGATTTCTTTGGGTCCTCAAAAACAATATTTAAAAATAAACTTATTGAGATTGACTGAGACAGGTAATTTCTACTTGTAACAAAGTGATATTTAGTGTATTGTTATGCTTATATTTAAAATAATTCAACTTTGTTTATTAACTTCAATTGTTTTGTCCTAAATTTTGTTTGATTCTATGTTTTATATTATTTAATTCACTATAATTAATTTAAAGTTTGACCTTACATTTTATTGATCGACTCCATTACTGATCATTTATTGAATTTATTGAAATAAATTGAAATGTTTCTTATTATGAATAATATTACATGATAATGGTAACACCAAATTAATCACGCTGTACCCACTGATTCTGGTGTTGTCACAAGAAAATTATACGTATATATATTAATAATGTATTCTTGAATTAAATTGTTAAAATGGTGATAAAACTGTTTATGTGCCAATAATAAATAAGTAAATAAATAAAATAAACAAATATTATTATATCTGTTTATTCCGTCCAAAGAGTAATTCAAATTTCTCTTTAACGCGCTATAGAAAGTAAAATATTTGCAGCGTTATATAATTTCAGGCATCCAAATTCTTTGCTTCAACGTAGGTATTGAAGCCAAATCAATATTATGTAACGCGAAGACTTCATACAGGAAAATAGACAAATTGTTTCATTCAATTTGAAGGTACAAGTGTCTGAAAATAACCCAAATACCGCAATAACAATAACAATTCATATGAAAGTATATTGTAGTCCGCTTTATAAGAATAATAATTACAAGTTAGATAAATATGTAAAATTTACTAGGCGTTTAGTGTTGTGGGCTAAAACCAACAAATATTTAATTTGTGTTCTCAAACACTCGAGCGGCTCCGCCTACCCAGTGAACACGCAAGTTATTAATATTCTTATCTGGATCTGTTAGTTTAACAGACAAATAAATCGCTAAATTTAAATTGACCGCCCCCGAAGAGAGGTAAAGGTGACTCAAAGTTCATTCATTTATTTCAGGCATTCAAAATATTATGCTAATTTCTTTGCGAATTTCCAGAGTTGGATAAAATATGGATTTGGGTGTTTGGGAATAATAGCAGCTGAAGCAGAATGAAAATTTCCATTTCAATAACGACATTGTTAGTTAAGAAGAGTTCGCTCAATATTTGCGCTGGCAGCTTTACCGCCGAGTTCTTTTTAAGTTTTATTTGGTCTCGATATTACCTTGAATATTTCGTGTAATTTTTATTTTGAATTCCCATCAGGATTGAGTATTGTAGCAGGTTCTATTTACGTGCGCATTTCCAGTTTGCGTTACTCGGATATAGATACGGATCGCGTAGAGTATTTTCGAGGTTTGGACGTATTGATTGTATTAAGACTGTGCTTAACTCTCTCAGTTGCACAAACTGAAAATGTACTCTTTTATATAACATTATTCACTTTATTTTTGAGAAAATAGGGAAACAATTTTCAGAAACAGTTTTCTTTTTTGAAATGAGTAGCTACTATCTAGTCGTGCATATATTTACGTCAGTTTCCATTATCTTTGTCCATTAATGTATATAAGTAAGAGATATGGTTGTGTATTTACGTTAAATGTTATATTAATAATTTTGTCGGTGTTGAGATTGGTATCGGTTTTTATTATAATTTTTTTTGTTTCAAGTTATACGCGAATGAGAGGATTATTCCATAATCATATACAAGTACTAATATTCTCCTGCTCTTTCAGATTTGTTATATATTGATGTTGGTTACTTGGGTGTTGTAAACGATGCCATATTTAGAGTTATATTGGTATCTGCACGCTACTGCGAACACCAAGTTTCGATCCGCACTACACTCTTTCCCTAAAGCATTTCAGAAGTATTTTGACATACCTCTAAGCTCCAGAGAAAGCTATTTGTGAAGAAAAATATCTGATTGTGACGCATCCCAAATGTAAAGTTGTTTCTGAGATATATGACATTAAAAATTGTCAATTTCAAAGCTTATTGACTTACATAATGGCAGATCATCTACATCTATAAATCACTAAAAACTTTGATAATATTTACGATGGCAATAGAGGAAATTTTCTCAAAAATCTGGAAATTTTCTACAAAGTTTCACACATAGGAAATGGGTTTCTACGGGATTTAATAACTGCTATGTTTGTGGAAAATATTTAGTGAATAAATTAACGAAATTGCTACCCGTTCAGGATTATAGATTTTCATCTATAGTTAGATAAATAGCTATGTTTTTATTTTATATTACTCATATTGGAAATTTCTTTACGTACATCTATATCCTTGTTATTTAGGTGGCTATCTTATCTATTGGTCGATAGCGATTCGATTTTAAAGGTGTTTGTGTTTTAGAAAATTGGTGATATTATACGAATTGATTGAGGATATATAAACAATATTGGTGCCTTTGAACGAAATTTTCCTTCAAGAAATCTATTTGTCCATTTTATATGCTATTAAAATAAATATGTGTAAAAACACCTACTTTTACATTTTCTTTTTTTATAGTTGTGGCTTGGTAATGGCTTTTCTTATATCGTTTTTAGGAGAAGAAACCGAGTTTTAAGTTTTGTTGATAATCAGTTGTGTACTCATTTGGTGATTTACATGTCACGCTATTTTATTTTTATTTCGAATTTTTTTTTCTTTTTACGGACTTCGTAGATATGATTATAGAGTCAGATCAAATATTATGCTATATTTAGGAGATCATTGGAAAGATCTTTACGTTTACACCTGTAACGAAGGCGGTTAAATAATTTTAACAACGAAGTTTATACTTGCGTCATGCTCGGGGAGGGTATAGCTAAAGGATATTATGATTTTTATGTAGTTAGCGGGCATCGTTTTGTTTTGCGTCAGCGCAAATCAATTTGCAGAGCAATGGTGGATGGTACTCTGATAATAAAAATGCCAAAAAGTGATCCTTAAATTCAACCATGGATTGATGTATAAACTGAATCTGTTAAGACTAAGTTTGGGTTTATCAATAGAGACGAGACGTAAGACAATAGACACAAGACGCATGTGTTACGTCCTATAACTGAACTGATAGTTTCAACATTGGTCTAATTGACATCGGCTTCATTGTTTTCTCGTGTATCCAAGGTTATATCGCATTGTATAAAGTAGTGTACAGTGTGTAAAGACGTTTAATGGCATCTATCAAATTTATTTAGACCTTAATAGCATTACGGCGCAAAAATCGGCTATTGATGAATACAACCGATTAAGAAAGATCCACAAACAGGCTTTGCCTTCCATTTGCCTTCCACAGAATTTAAAAAGTGTACTATCAACAAATTAAAAACTGTGGATGGGTAGTACGATTAACGTTTGCTATAATGTTGAAGAAGGTGAACTATGCTGAAGAGTCCGTGGAAAAGAAAATGACAGTCAGAAGGAAAATTTAAACTCTCGATTAAACATTTACATTATCGTATCAGTGCCAGTCATCAGACCTTAAAGGAACTAGAGAAGTGAAATCCCACCAAAAACATCGTTGTAAAAAGTCCTAGTTGGCCGTAAATAGTAGTGAAATAAAAGCGTCCATGTTCTGACAGACCTTTGTTAGGGGAGCGTAGGTAAGTTAGTTGGAGCTTTGCGTCTAGATTTATAAAATTTTTCATCTATTGAATTTCGTCGCGGTGAATGATTTTCAGATATTTATTTCTTTATAATTCCCGTCTAAAATTTTCCTGAAAATTGATAAGCGTCGGCGCAAAACTTATGTTTTTTCCTGAAAATTGATATGCGTCGGTGCAAAACTTATGTTCAGACATTGTTATCAATGTCTGGTAATTATGTAAACATTTTAATGTTAGTTAACAACTTTTGAGGATTGCTCAAAAACGCGGGCGTTACAATTACGCCCGCGTTCATCAATTCACATATTTAGACATCTGGAGCCTGACGCAAGAATAAACTTTGGTGTAAGATTATTTTGCCGCGACCGTTATAGTTCAATAAATTTAGCTTGTAGTCCGTTATAAAATTCAATAAATCTAGAGGGTAAAACGGATAGATATTCTATAGTACAGCGGATTAATTAATAAAGTATTCGACTAAGTTGAAAATATTTGCTAATCCACTCGCATATTGAGTGGCTGTGAATAATATTGTATATATTATTTAATTCTCATACAATTTAATAAGAATTTTCAATGTCAAATCCTTTGATTAAATGTGACATTAATCTTTTTATTGTTGCCGAAAATTAATGAACCTTTCAATGCTTAATTTTCAACACTAGGCATACTTACCTACAGAGTGTGTTGTCGTCAACTGAAAGTAAGTTTAGATTTTAGCGTTATTATCTGTTTTTGGTTACGTATGAAATCTTGGTTTCAATTACTACTTGGTCGATATCTTTTAGGAAAATAATGCATTATCACTTCCTCTGTTTTACTTTTTTTTAATAGGTGGTCATTTTTTTTTAAACATAGTTAACCATAGTATATGGTGTTCTTGCAGTGTTCGGTATCAGTCGCTTACATTATAATTTTAATATTTAATTGTTATATTTAATTATATATATACACACACACACTATATGTGTGTGTATATATGTATGTGTGTGTGTGTGTGTTTATGTGTGTGTCCGGGAATAAATGTCGGACAAGGTAAGATGTTATTCCTTGACTGAAACATAGTTTGATTGCTGTTAACATTTTTAGAAAATTCAGAATATTATTTACAATTATTTGTAATTTTTTTCATACACACGATATTTGCGCACAGTCGGCTGTTCGGTACATTGAATAAAAGAGTATATGCAGTGGATGCGTACGGTTAGAGTGAGCTTGTATGCGTGCGTTAGTGGTATTGGGTGTGTTAAAAAGAGTTATGTGTAATATTTTTGGCCCCAATTAGAAAAAGGACGTGTTTAAGTTTTATTTCAACTCTAATTTATTCCTTTATAGCCAACGAATAGCGTCTTTCTTTGTCCGACATCTATTCCCGGACGCCGTGTATATGTCTTCCATTATTCGTTGAATGACTAATTCTAGCGCGATTTTATTGCTTCACCTCCAAACATAACACGCGATGACATAACTAATACTAACCGCTTTACTAACAAACGTTGTACAAGAATTATACATGACATATTCAACTGATTTGAAAAAAATGTTTCTAATAAACCGTGTATAACTTCCTGGCGTCCCCTCTATGGGACATTTTTCACTTGCCTACCATCTAGCGAGGTCTTTACACAACACGAGATTTTTGGTGATTCAGGGGTTCTAGATGCGCCATCTTATCTTTTATATTAGTCATAGTTTTTTTCACATCTAGAAACTTTTTTCTACTTTTTGACAGTTGAAGTCAGTGACAGACGACTTGAAAAAAAAGAAAAAACTGGCTACTTGTCGTAAGTTTCATTCTATATTAATTAATTTAACATATTTCTGTATTAAAACCGTAGTTAATTAATGTAACAGATGTATGTACGATGTAAAATACTTCCAATTCAATATATTTCCAATTTTTCTACTTTTTGACAGCTGAAGTTACGACTTGAAATAGAAAGAAAAAGTGGCTACTTGTCGTAATTTTTATTTTGTAATAATTAATTTAACGTATTTTTGTACTGAAACTGTAGTTAATTATTGTGAAAGATGTATGTATGACGTAAAATATTTCCAATTCAATAAATATATTAGCGATAATCATGTTAGGTATTTAGTTGTCCCGGACTTTCAGTTTTAGTGAGTTAAATCTATATATTTATTTGTTGTGTCTCTAAAATAGTTTACTTTTCCTTTCAGACCTCCGCGATAAGAACATTCAGCAAATTCTGGAAATTGATGACAATGAGTCAGTTATAAGTGGCTTCGAAGACGACCCCACGGATCAACACTTAAGGAATCTGCTAATTTAGAATTATTCGGAAGTTTAGAGGATGATGTTTCATTATTTACTCTCCACACTTCATAGATGGGTAGAGTCGAAATGTTAGATACAATAATCAGTTTTTACAGAATCAAAACACGGACTAGAAAATGGACTGTAAGTTTAATTTTTCATCTACTCGATATCACAGCTGCTGCTGCGAGGCTTGTATATAGAAGAGATGCAAAAATGTTGGGGATCACCAACAAAAGATTTTAGATTACTTGGATTTTAAAATAGAAATTGTTACGTCTCTCCTTTACGTCAACAAATCAACAAGAGGAAATGTGTGTCTTAGCTCCTATTTCAACTGAGGACATCTATGGCGGGATATCTGCCGATGATTGATGAGCAGCAAAATGAGTATTAGTGTAGACTACCAGGTTGCAAATGCAAGAAAGCCAAAGCGTATTGCTCAACTTGCTATATGCATCAATGCCTCGTGTCAAGGTGCAACTGCTACAAGCAGTATAATGAGCTTCAAAAGTCTTAGTATCATTTTTTAACAATATTATAACATATTTTGGAGTGTTGAAAATGAGGCTAATTAATCATTTTCTAATAACAATTTTCATTCAATAAAAAATACTTCGCAACAAGTTTTTCATTTTCATAAACACTAGTTTAAATAATATATAAACTCAGTGTCCACTATAGGGGGCGTAGGTTAAAAAAAGAAGTACTGATGTCAAAATTTCCAAAATATTTTTTTCGTGGCCTAGGATGTCCCTTAAGTATGCATAACGCATTTCATCCACATCGCAAACAAAAAGTAGTCTTAGGACTGAGGAAGTTCAGGCGAGCACTGTATATGCAGTGTATAACTATCCATACAATAGCGTATACACCCGCGAATCCTTATTTAAGGTGTATATACATGGATAAAATGGCCGCCCACATAGTCAGGTGATTGATATTTTTTAATTTTTTTAAATTTTATTTTGTTTAATTTAAATTTCTTTTTTTTTTAATTTCTTATAGATTTTGATTACTTTTGTTAAAATGGATAACATGAATATATTCGATATTCACGTAATTATGGACATTGAAACCTTGAACCTTCATAATGGACATATCACAAGACGTACAAAACATTTAAAAACAGACGAGATTGTTTTAAATTAAGTCAAAAAGATTACGGACTATAGATCTTATTAAAGACGATTTTTTTTGGATAAACGCGGTGGAGCTATAAGCTACGCGCTACAAAGTATTGATGCCTTTACAAACATGGGCGCGAAATGAGGTATTAATTTTTTTCTTGGTATGGTATTCGAATTAACACCGAAACGGGAATTTTAATGAAATTATTCCAATTAAGAGTATATTCATATCTGTTTATATCTTTAATTAACGCCATTATTTTTTATAACACATTTATTATTTCTTGATAGATTCAAAACGACTATGATGATATACACAGATTGAGTCAACAAATCATTATAAATATTTATTGCAGTTTCAGTGGCCTTAGCCAGAAGAGCTGTAAATTAAATCATTTTTGTTTTAATAATTATTAAGATCGTTTTTGAATTTAAGGAAATAAACTTATTTCAGAAGTGTTTTTACTACTAATGATTAATGAATATTAGACTTTACACAATTTATTTACTTTATAACATTTTATTAGTTCTTTTACGTTCAATATTTACAAATTTCCATATTATATATTAAGTGATACGAAAAAGAAATTAAATTTTTCGAAATAAAATTCGTATGGAAAAAATCGGTTAAAATAATTGTTTTATTAAAAGTAAAACTGTAAAAACAATGTTTAGTTCTTTTTCAATAACAGAAAAAAGCAGGCATAGAAAAACTTACTTTTAATAAAATACCTAAATATGATCGCTTATTATTAAAATAATTACTAAAAAACCAAATGAGAATTAAATATATACCTTTTTTTCGTCTCATAGTACGGTGCTCTCGATCTTCTTTTGCTTATTTTCAAAATCACAAAACTAGTGAAGTAAACAAAAAATAAACTATAATAAAGTAATAAGTATTTTGTAAATAAAAATAATTAATGTATCAAGAAAAAATCTGTGGTGTAATGTGAAAAGTCAAAATAATTTCCAGTGAACCCGCTAATGTTGGTATAGCAATTAAAAAAATATTGCAAAATTATTACTCTCAAAATTCATTAGTAGTAGTAGTAAGTCTCCTTTTTTCTAATAAAGTATGAATATATAAATTTTTGTTAAAATTATGGAATAACTGGGAGATAATCCATTTTAAATAAAGTTTCATGTTGATAAATTTGAATGTTCCTTTTATTGGCAATATAAGTTTGTCTTTTATTTGTATGAAAGTTTGGAAAATTCGAACGTTATTTTTATACACGGTTTATAAGTATGGTTTAACTATATAGTGCTTATATGGGGATTATTAGAAACAATTTTATGCAGAGCTAATACATATGTTATACACTGAATAACTATACGTTTGTATAAAGATCGTATACCGGCTTTTTATTAGTAATATCACAAATATTTAGCAGATAAATACATACAGAGAAGAGCACATGTTTTATGGCGCACATTATGACGTACCCGTACATAACAACGCGGAGTTGTCAAATTAAGTATCAACACGTTGTGAATGACTGTATTTGTTTAGAAAATTTTCATTTATGTTGTTCATAATATTCTGTTGATATATAATGAGCTAAACGAACGGGTCATCTTAGGGGATGTGGCGCTGTAATTATTTACATTCACAGAACATTAACTCGGAATTATGACGTAAACTGGAAAGGGTTCCTCCTTTCGTAAACGTTTAAGCTTGACAAAGTTTCATATCTGATCCAGCACACATTTACCTATTTGCAAGCACTATAATATGTGAACGTTTTTGAGTAAAAAATATTAAAATGTTACTAAATTCTCACAGCAGCCAAGGGAGACAAAATGTTCTCTGTCGTTTCTTAGTACGCTGGACTATTCAGCCCAATGTGCTTGAACAGAATGAACTTTTCTTTTTTATAACATACATCTCATCAGATATATTGCAATATTACAACATGTACACAACATTATTGGGAGATATCATAAAATATATCCAGTCGAATTCGTAGAGAACTTTGCTAAGGAGGTCAAACTGACGAGTAAGCTGGAATTTTATGACTATAATTTATTGAATGTATCTGCAATAATTTTGAAATTGGTCACGTTAAACTTTTTCCATATTTAAGCAGCTCTAGTAATAGACTAGATTTAAAAGGAGCCAAGCAATGTTTCTTCATGCATATTTTGTGGAATTATTCAGTTATTAGACAGATAAATGAGTAACAGTAAAATTAAATTAAAAGTCCGTAAGGAATGGTTAAGGGTGACTTTAGTCCATCTTGTGGATAGATATTGTAAATATTATGCTGAGTGCTCTGTGAACTTCAGCAATTTAAGAAAGCATCGATTCATGTTCTGGAAAAATAGCAGCTGAATGAGCTGTTGAGGAAAAATAGTAGGATGCAAAATTGATAAATTAATAACGAAGTTCTGTTGCTATTTAGGAAGTTTTTATGTAATTTTTGCGTTGGGAGGTTTTGGGTAAAGTTATTGCACGGTTTTATTTTCTCTCGAAGCCATACATATCTCGTGAAATTTTAATTTTGAGGTCTAATCATGAATGAAAATATAACAGCTAAATCTAATTTCATGTTACACGAAAACTGGGCATGATTATATCAGATGCTTTTCATTTTAATATTACATTATCGATAATTATAAACTTCCACACTTCATATGCAGTACTTAGATTAGTCATGAGGCACTTGGAGACTTTTAAGAATAAATCATCATAAAGTTTTATTTAATGTTTAGTAATAACTAAGTTCATGACTTTTATGGTACATTGGGGAAATAAATCAGAATTATTTGACATCTTTATTTAAATTTATTGATATTTGGTATGGTTGGATATAATCCTCTAGAAGCGTGAACATTTTATCTGATCTTCTATTGGTTTGCACTGTAATATCAATAATTCATTATTATTTAGTTTTTCGTTCTAAACTTCGAGAGGACTTCTATCAATTCACGTATCATTTCCACTTGTAATTCCAGAAAGTTAGCACCTTGACTTTCCTTAATTCCGTAGAGACCGCACCATATTTCGAATTGTTTTAATGTTTCAGTTGTGGCTTCAGATTTTTCATTTATAGCAGTACTTAATGTATTTCGATGTAGTAATTCATAACTGCATATAAGTTTGCGAGAGAGATGTGCATTGGGATTAGTAGTGGTTATTTGATTTTACCGTGTAATAATGGGCTTAGTTCATATATTCATATAGTTTAATTAATTTGAAATAATTTGAATAGTTTAATTAATTTGAATTTATGTTAAATTAGGTGTGAATAGGATATTATTTGTAAATATTTTCCTTAGTTTATTAATTGTCATTAATTAATAAAATAATAAAAAAGTAAACGTGTTTCCTTAGCATATATATAGGAAAAGTTACATAAAAATTATTTGGGATAATATGATATAATACTACAATATGGGTTCATATTCGATTCGTACACTGAAATGCTGAGCTTTTTTGAGCTAAATCTGACATCGATCGGAAGCCCAGTAAACTTTCCATAGAAATTACTCCATTTCTGGTAAATTGGAACTTCCACTTCGAATGCGTGTTCCCGATGGCTTTTATATGGCGCTATTTATATGTCTTGAGCGACATACTCGTATATCTCAGCGTGGAATATGAAATGAAAGGCGATTTTTAAAAAGATAGTCGATTCGTACACTGAAATGTAAGAATCGACTATCACGCTTTTCCGGTAAAATGTGACATCGATCAGCTTATTAAGTATCGGAAGCTCAGAAAACTTTCCCTAGAAATTACTCCATTTCTGGTGAATTGAAGTTTCCACCGCGAATATGTGTTCCCAATGGCTTATATACGGCGATATATTTTGGGCGACATTCATATTAGCGTTGAATATTAAACGAAACGGCAATTTTTCAAAAGTTACTGAGTGATCGTTTCTTTCATTTACTGTGTCCATACATCTAAATTTGGAATATATAATATAATTTTATAACGGAGTTATAGTAATAAATAAATTTTTAACTCAAATTCCATATTTTTTTAAGCAAAGTATATAAATCACCGCATGTCCATTCAAATGTACATTGAATATGTATTTACAGCTCGATTCAATTGGCTCACCACCAATAACACATATTGAATATTTTATATGCAAGTATACTTATTCTCCACGTGTGCAATATTATAATTTATTGTGTATTTTTCTAACGGAAAGTACAACGCAGAATTGTTAAACTAAATATGAACACACTGAGAATAGCTGTGCTTGCTTAAAGGACATTTAGCAGTACGGCTATTTATGCATACAGCTATTTATGCATAATCAATTAATGAACCGCACTTTAGGAAGTGTAGTGTTGCAATGATTTACTTTTACAGAGCATTAAATCGGAATTATAAAACTGTATTCTCAAAAGGCTTCTTACCTTTGTCAACTTTTAAACTTGACTAAGTTTAATATTTGGGCAAGAAAACGATGACCTATCAGCGAACACTTAATTATGTGAATATTTTCTTCAGCAAGCGAGAGGAATAAATACAGAGTGTCCCGTAAGGAGTGGATCAACGAAATGTCGACGATAGAGGGGGTTATTACACATACGAAACAATACATTTTATTATTTTAGGCCTAATAGTTTTAGAGATATGATTTTTTAATATTTTTTTCATTTTTACTACTGCGCATGAAAAAACAAATTATTAGATATGATTACTGTTTCTACTTTTTTATTGTCCATGATCTTTAAAAGAACATTCGTCTTCCTAATTAAAATGTTATTCATGCGTTATTATTAGCAACTTAAGAATTAAACGCTTAAACATGTGCATTTTTTCAATTTCAAAATATGAAAAGTGATTTTTGAACAACGCTTGTGTAAAGAAATGTATGGTAAACTTGTGGAACTTTATTTAAAAAAAATATCTATATTTCACACAGATTTCAAAACAACATTGTTACAATTATTTCTATGAACATCCCAAAAATACCTGCTACATTGAAATAACTCCGTATTCGCAGAAACGCTTATGATCAAAACAACCGCTTATCAGAATTGTTTCGCCATCTCTATCCCACTCGTATGGTTTTTTATTATTATTTTTATTATTCTCGGCCGTCAAGTAACCCCCTCTACTCTTTCCCTCAACAACTTCGCTTCTTTAGTGACTTGCTTATCGCTCGGATCTGACAAATTGTTTTTTGTGATTTTTCCCTACCACTGTCTTTCTTCATGTAAACAACACATATTTAGAGGGTCGAATTCCTGGAAATGTAGTTACTGAAAGAAGACCTAGAAATTTTGATGAGCGTCAAGTGCTAGCAGAAGTGGAAAAGTTCCTTCTACTAATATTCGGCGGATTTCTTGATGTACTGGTGTCGCAAGAAGTACAGTACACCGCATTTTAAGAAGAAATAATTTATATACGTACCATGTACAATGAGCGCAAGCACTGCTACCTGCTGAGTATCAACGACAAATATATTTCTGCCAGTATATATATTGTCGTCGGGAATCACCGTATAGTAAGACAAGATAGATTTCAACATCAATTCGGAGTCAATTTGTTGGCTGGAATTCTAGATTGCAAAATTAATCATCTATTTCAACTCCCACCGCGGCTTAATGGAGTTTATTATCCATGGTTTTTGGGATCCACGAGACAAACTTGGAAATCTGTCGAATCAAATACATAAGATGTACGTGATAGGATGTGGTTATAGAACCAGGGTGTACATGCCCATTTTTCGCGACAAGTAACAGAATACTTAAATGCAACTTACCCAAATCAACGAGACGTGGCAGTACGATTGCATGGCTACCACGTTCGCTAGACCTCAATCCATTGGACTATTTTCTATGGGGATATTTTAAGGAGACTATCTATAAGACTACTAACGATAATGAATAATGATTAAGACAATAATTACACTATGTGTCTGAAGTGGTAAAAAACAACGAAAGAACCTTATGAAGTTTAAGAAGAAATTTATGAAGAAGATGCTGATTAAGCATAAGAGCTAGGGGAAGGCGTTTACATAATAACATTTATTGTTTCGTATTTGTAATAACCCCCTCTATCACTGATGTTTTGTTGTTCCACTCCTTACGAGACAACTGTATAACTGTATCTTTAGAGAAACTAAGCTAGACGAAATGTTCTCTGTTATGAGGTTTGAACAGGACGAATTTGCATATTTTTAAGATAAAACTAGGTTATAAATTAATTACTCGTGAACTTGCACCATAATGGGGGTTTCTAAGTAACCAAAATTACCCTTTTTATGACTCTTTGTAGTCTGATAGAGATATAACGTCACCAGACACCTGTATAACTGTATTTTCAGGCAAACAAAACGTGACGAAGTGTTCTCTGTTATGAGGTTTGAATAGGACGAATTTGCAAATTTTGATGATAAAATTAGGTTTTAAATTAATTACTTGTGAACATGCACCATAATGGGAGTTTCTAAGTAACCAAAATTACCATTTTTATGACTCTATGTAGTCTGATAGAGATACAACGTCACGATTTTATCATAATTGTTTTTAAGATGGACGACCTCTTCTTTTTTTCACTTAAAGTACCACCTAATCCTCCTACCTAATGTAAAAGAAATTTCAAAATAGGATTGGTAGTTTTATGCATATTTTAAATTTAATATTATAAATATTCGCAGTACTACAGGTGTGCATGTTGTTTAAGCTTATTATGTAAACTTTCCTTATAACTGAGAGATAAATCGATATCTCTAAATCAAATTATCTCTTAGTTTTGTACTCATTTTATTTTTACCAAATAAAGTTCAGATTACTTTATCATAATTCTATTTTATAAGTGACTACAAATAATTGAAGAAAAGACATTGACTGTCTTAATGTAATTTTTTACAGTCATTGAAGCAGAGAGGCAAATGTTATATAACTCTTAGTTTTGTACTCATTGTGATTTTATTAAATAAAGTTCAGATTAAATAATTTTAATTCTATTTTATAAGCGACTACAAATAATCGAAGAAAAGACATTGATTGTGTTAACGTAAATTTTTACAGTCATTGAAGCAGACAGGTAAATATTATATAACTCTTAGTTTTGCACTCATTTTATTTTTACCAAATAAAGTTCAGATTACATTATCATAATTGTATTTTATAAGTGACTACAAATAATTGAAGAAAAGACATTGACTGTCTTAATGTCAATTTTTACAGTCATTGAAGCAGAGAGGCAAATGTTATATAACTCTTAGTTTTGTACTAATTTTATTTTTATTAAATAAAGTTCAGATTGCATCATTTTAATTCTATTTTATAAGTGACTACAAATAATCGAAGAAAAGACGTTGACTGTTTTAACGTCAATTTTTACAGTTATTGAAGCAGACAGGCAAATATCCTTAAAGTTGTATCTTAGAACATTATATTTTATCAACCCTCTTAATATCAGGGCAGAAAAAATGAATGTATAGAGAAACAAAATTTTTTTTCTAAACTACAATTTTTTTCTAAACTTCAAAACTACAATTTTATTTCGATAGTTAGACGTTAGCGAATTAATGAGATAAAAGTGGAGTTCTTAGAAAACTTTTCTTGGGAAGGAAAATTAATGACTTCGTTGCAGCTTTATGACTAAAATTAATCGAACGTACCTATAACAACTCTTTCAATATTTGTACAGCTTTAGTGATTAGATTTTCAAAGGGAGCTAAGGAAAGTCTCATAATTTTACCTTACTTAAAACTAATTTGAAACGTATTCTTCACAACGAAAGGGTTTACGATTATATATTTTTTTATGTGAAACATTTAATGGCGTATTTGGATGGGAGTTACAACGTTCTGGAGGCAGATCGCAACGTGCCATTCGGCCAATTTCGCGTCTTGTCGGCTCTTTCCGACTTAATTCGGCCGGCTTCCCGTCTTGTCGGCTAACAGTACTATAAAATTAAAAATACGTTTCAATAGATTGTTAAGAAATATTTCCGTGATGAATTATTTCATAAAAATAAAATTAAATTCATATTTTAAATATTAACTATATCATCTGAATATTTGTTTTTTTCCTTTCCAATTCGTTGAAATAAAAATATTTCAATATGAAAATATAAAAACAATTATATATTTCACGTCTGCCAGATGTCCTATGATGTCTCATTTTTTATATTTTATGGTGGTGGCACTACAAAATTAGTGAAGTTTTTCATTAATCAATCATGCCATAGTTCGCCTTTCATAACGACTCCTCATCTTGTCCTTTTTCAGGAAATTTTAGATATTTTCCAACTACTAATGAGGTCTTTTACGCTGTTAATTTATGAAGCGAGCGAATTTGCTTTTATTTTGTGACCGAGGAACGACAGTTTTCACATCGCTTGTAAAATTCACGTTAAAATATATATTGCAATTAAAAATATATATTGCAATTAAAAACATATATTGCAATTAAAAATATATATTACCATTAAAAATATATATTGCAATTAAAAACCTTAAATTATATGAATATTTATGATACCGATTTCAAAGAAATTTCTTGAAGATTAAAATGGAAAAATATAATCGCTTGTTGCGTCATAGAAAGTATATAGAAAATAATTGGTATAAATGTGAATATAATTGTATACTCCAATTCAGTAAAAGGTAATTGAACTTTCTATTTGTAGCACTGTATAAGTGAATAAATGATATTTGTAGCATCACTCCGTTTTATATCTCCAAATTACTCACTTCAAAGTTGGTATTTCATTTGAATATCAACTTGAAGGTTCTTCGGAACCTATCAGGAACGAGTACAACTCACACTACGTAATACAGTACATAATATTTCTATTAAAGGGTGTTATATCGTATTTCTTGTAATTAATTTACTAAAACATTTTAATTGACAAACACGTTTTTATTGTGCCAACAACACCTAACATGCCAGCTCAATGACTGGAGAGCTTATGCTGCCCTCTGTTTAATAATTATTAATACAACACTACCTTTGTCATGCCAAGATGATCATGGAGAATTTTAAAAATTGTTGTATCCGATATTCCAACCATCTCTGCAAGCTGTTTCTTCTTTAGTCTGGCATCTTATAATATTCAATTTTCAATAATTTCCGGAGTAGTCATTTCGATCGGCCGACCGGGTCGTGGGTCGTCTTCAAGTGAGTCTCTACCCTGTTTAAAGAGACTATGCTACTCGTAAATCATGGTTTTACCCGGGCAAAAGCCCCCGTAAATGGATGCCATCTCTTTTACTATGGTTTGAACCGATTTTCCTTGCTTGGTTAGGAACTTTATAACGGCGCGGTACTCGATTTTTTCTATAGTTCAGACTTTCTTCCAGAGTTGTTTGTTGTTTGTTCGACGATAGTTCAAAGATTAATCATCCGATTATGATAAAACTTGGCATTTATACTAATAATGAGTTACTTAACTAGCTATCATTCCGTTAATCACCTTTACTAATGGCCTACCTTTCCATTCCGCGAACTTAAAAACGCCCCCTCCTAATTACAAATATTACTTTTTCACGACTTAAATAATGCAGTTGTAAAAACATGGTGCATATTCCAAAAAATATAAGTGCAGAATAATCACTTTAGTTTTCTTGCAATCTTCTAGTGAAATTTTACCAACTCAGTTTTTTTCGTGATTTGTGGTTGAGTGGTTTTAGAAACAAGGAAAGTGATGGGCGTACTCTATTTTCGCTAATTTCTTTTTAAATATATAATTTAAAATTACAAAAATTATATTTTTTTGTTGTACAAAATAAAAAAAAAATTACCTATAACTTTTATACAAATATTCTATTATTCAGGATTATTAAGTTTTCTTACTATGTTAAATTGCAAGTTTTATGTCTCATAGTTTCGAAGAGAATCCGTTGATACACAAGAGAAAAAAAATATTTATTTCATTTACCTATAATTTTTATAAAATGTTTAATCTAAATATTTTACAAAAGTCAGCTAGTAAAATAACATATGGATTATTAAATTTTCTTACTATGTTAAATTGCAAGTTTTATGTCTCATAGTTTTGGAGAAAATTCGTAGTGATCGACGGACTGACAGACAGATACGTGATTGAACTCGTAGGGTTCAGTATGGAACCTTAATAAATTAAAGGATATTAACATGTAGAGCAATATTTATATACATTTGAAATAATATCTTATTTCTTGTTGGCTTTATAGGAATAATATTTACATGTGAGACAAATAAGCAACATTAACAAGGCGTTAAGTGAATATTTAATTTAGGTACTGAAACGCTACAGCGGCTCCGCCTACGACATCAAGTTATTAATATTCTTATTTGAGTGTGTTAGTTGAGCAGACTTTAGCAGACAGGTAAATCAGTAAATTTACATAGAACTCATTCCACGGGTCTCAAAATTAATTGCGAGTCAAAATTTATTTAGTTATTTTAGGTACTTAAAATATTGTCCAGATTGCACTGCGAATATCCACAACTGAATAAAATATAGATTTACGTGTTTGAGAATAATAGCTGCTGAAATAGAATGACACTTTTAACTACATTAATGATATTATTAGTGAAGAAGTGTTCATCCAGTGTTGGCGTTGGAAGCATTGTGGTTCAGTTCTTTTTAAGTTTTATTTGATCTCAATATCACGTTGAATATTTTATGTAATTTTAGTTTTGGATTTCCATCGAGAATGGTTTGGCGAGAGATTCTAGTTATGTGCGCGTTTCAAATATGCAGACTCGGGTATAGATATATATTGCATAAAGTATTTTTTTAAGGTTTTAATTGTATTTGGGCTGTGTTTTGGTACCTAGGTTGTACTAAATTGTAAACGAACCCAGTTATATAATAAGATTACCTAGGATTTTATTCTACAGAAGGCATGGAAAAATATTTAGTTTTGCTGTATTAAAATGTTTTAACTATGTTCTCGCACAAATGTTTTCGTTAATTTTCATTTTGTCCGTGGGCGGGTGTAACTTTGAGAATAGAGGCAAACCTGAATCTGCATTTATCTCAAATGTTATATTGATAATCCATCGGTATTGGAATTGGCATCTTTTTTTGTTTTAAATCATCACGCGCGAACGATAATCTCATATAAGTATATATACGAAGTTATTATTGCTTTTTCATATATATTATACATTGACTTCGCTTACTTGGGTACTATAAGCAGGGTTATGTTTTGAGTATACTGGCGTCTACATACACGGTAATGTAAAATGTGTATCAGCCACAATTTCATTTGAACGTTGTGTTGGTTTTCAGATATTTAACACTTTAATCAACAGAGTTACGTTAAGGCAAAGTTCTAGTGGTTTTATAGAACTTATCTCATGGAAAAACGACATAGAGATAAATATTTATCACAATTCAATTTAGTGTTATGATAGATACAATAGTCAATTAATCTAGATGGTACAGCGGACTAATTAATAAAGTAGATGATTAAATTAGAAACATTTGTTGCAGTATGCGAGTTGTTGTAAATAATATTGTATCGATTATTCAATACCTATACAATTTAAGAAATTTGAATATTGA
Source organism: Druceiella hillmani (assembly GCA_039881145.1). NCBI lineage: Eukaryota > Metazoa > Arthropoda > Insecta > Lepidoptera > Hepialidae > Druceiella > Druceiella hillmani. The sequence goes on along the minus strand of JAYKKI010000052.1, from coordinate 15,395,590 downwards.
GTCCTTTGGATTTAATGCCATATTATTCATCTTATCAGTATTCTTCTACGGTATTCTCAAGTTTAGAAATGATCATTTACAATACACGTTGTCATCAACTGAAGATCAAGCTAATATCTCAGCGTTAGTATCTGTTTCGGATTATGTATGAAGTCTTGACGTCTATCATTCAGTGAACGATACCACGTAGTCAGAGATTGCATTATCATTTTCTCTCTTTTGGATTTGCAAAAGATAAACGTTATTAATACAGACATTTTAATCATAGTTTATGGTGTAACGCGTACTGAGTATTAAACACAAAAATGCGGACAAGAGCACATATATTATGGCCCATGCTTAAAACGTAAATAGCGAAACCAGATTGCCAAATTAAATATCAACACGCTGCGAATGATTGTATTTGTTTAAAGAAAATCGAAGAATTTTTTTGAAGTCATGTGAAAATATTTGTAAAATTTGTTCTCAAAACTTATTAAATTGCAATAAAATGTAATGCATTCTTCAAATACCTGTTTTTCCCCATAACGGATGTACACCCCATTTTCGACTTTGATTTTCAATATTTTCTTCATCTTTCAGCGCAATAGCAATAGCAGATTCCACAATATAAACAATTGCCGTTTTTAGTAATCGAAATTATGTATGTGTATTCCTAACTCTATTATAACCACGATTTCCCGGGACGGGTGTCATGCCACGTCCGTTATCGCTCCATACCACGCACGTCTGTTCACTCTCGGTAATGAGAATGGACCTTAATTGTTGTGCCGTCCAAAGCTATAAATATGTTATCCTTTGTACTTATTGCATCTCTGTCAAGAATAGCATCGCATAGTATTTCTTCGTCTTGAACTATGTTATAATTTGTTTTCAAAGCCATATTTTCAAACTGAAGGATAATAACGGATACTATACAATCATTAATCCTTTGAAAGCATTGACACTACATTTTCTTTTTATTCAAATCGATATTATTATAAATGGGATGGTTATTACTATTAATTCTGTTACAGATAGTACAGATGATTTCAATAATTTCAGTATATGTTGTTTTTTGTTTACCATTATTTCTTGATTTTTAATTTAATTTAATATTTTTTTAAAATTGCTGAATATTTAATGTATTATCGAAATTTTATATAAGACTGAGGATATATGTACGTAGAATATTATTTTGATGTGGGAATGTTAGGACACAAGTTAACCTCATTCTTGAAAAGTTATCATTTTGTATCTCACTATGACTTGAATCCGTTTTTTTCCCATAGGTGATAAATAAATATATATTTATTTTTTCATGTGAATTTGACTCTGTCCATAAAGAGGAATTATGGAAGGTTCATAATGAACTTCTAAAGATAGTGTCAGTGTCTCTCTTTAAAGAGCATTATGCTCTAGTATCGACTAATACATGTACAAGTTCTCCATTAAAAATAATAGCTATTTACATACTTTGCCATTACTGTTTACGTCTTTGTGCTGTTTTTCTTGGCCGAAAAACAGAAATAGTCTCTGTTTCGTCCACCAATCCTCGGCCAAGTATCTTTCTTGTAATAAAACGTACAATACTTACTTGCCAGGAGAATTTTATGTTTGAAGAATTCGTGTTATTTTCACCCATCGTGATAGTTGGCAACTTTCTGGATGAATTATATCCGCTGGTACGACAATCACGTTCTATATGACACACATAATTACACCTATTACATTATTTCATAAATTTTGGTCATAATCGTCGATATCTTCGATACCCCCTTCGAACACCCTATTTCCCGGCAAAGGAAGTAGTTTTTGCCAGGTTCGGTGAACTTGGATTACAGTGGGCTAATTTTTCGAGTGACCCGTTGTTTTGGTAGTGCATTGTCATATTTGCGATTATTTTTAAACAATCGCGGCACTTTGGAAACGTCATAAATCGCGCCACTTTGAACACGTGAGCTGAAGATCTTCTTTCCATGCTGGCTAGGTTCTCTGTACAAATGACAACTCGTACAACTCACGGGCAGGCTCAGATAAAAATGGTACGCACCTTGCGACAGTCTCTATAACCAGGATATCAACCCAGGATAGAACGTTTACTTTTGTATTCCATTTACTAGTTTCAATACCACCAATACACGAATCAATCTAGGCAAAGGAAATGTAGTCGTGCTAGTATTTGTTTCTCTGTGATGTTCACCTACATTCATGTTCTGTACTGTTTTCGTATTTTTAATTTTTTGTTCAATTATTCGATCAATAATTGAACAAAAAATTTATTTTTATTCTTCGGCTTTCATGGTTTATTTAAATCCCAACCTGTGATATTGAAAAGGGTTCATTTAGTTTCACAGAGAATGTAAATTAGGGAAAACATCATCTTTTGCGCAACCACCTCTATATTAACATATTTCTTACGATCCGTAGATGATTTAATATAAGGTTGTTTATATTGGTATGTTACAACGGCGGCCAGCTGTTAAAACCATAATTGTGAGTAAATGTGGTTATAAAGCGCTTTTCCTTCATGCATATATATATATATATATATATATATATATATATATATATATATATATATATATATATATATATATATATATATATATATATATATATATATATACTCACATACATATGTATGTATACAGAATATTCAGAGTTGTTATGAAGTAGTTTAAAACATAATATAGTAATAATTGGAAACGATCCTAGTTACTTAGTTTTTATAAAAAATTACTCTCTTATATTTTATACTATATGGGGGAAAATTTATTAGAAGGATTATTTATTGTCTCCACCTTAAAATTGATTCATATTATGTTCTTATTTTTTATTGGTTTTCATATACAGCATGGTTTGATATAACTCTACAAATATGACAATTTGATTTGACAATATATTTGCTTCAAATGTAACATTACTGATTCGTTGATGTAAACTTTTTTGTTCTAAACCACGAGAGGACGTCCGTTAATTCATTTATCGCTTAAATTTATTTGTAATATGGAGATAATTAGCACCTTTGCTTAACATGGCACTGGAGACGGCACCGCATTTAAAAAAATTTGGAATGTGTATGCATAATAATTTTTCCCCATATACGATAAGAGATAACGTAGTAAATTATTATAAATTATCAAAAATAATTGTTTTAATGTACGATGTAGTTAATTTGTGAGTGCTGATTAGGGTCTAAGTGAGACATGTGGTGGGATCAGTTACATGGTGGAGATTTGGTTTTGGTGTTTAGCTCACTTAATTCTTACCTCAGCTTAGTCAATTTTCATTTAGGCTTTTTAATGCATGGTGCGTTTTTATATAATGTTTTCTATGCTCAGGAAGAAAATATTTTATTTTTATATATTTTGCTTGCCTCTAATAGTTAGGAGTAAGAGTGATGCTCTATGTAAATATTTACTTAGTTTATTAATTGCAATTAATTAATAAAACAATCAATAAAATTCAAAGCATTTCCTCAGCAACACATTAACGAGTTAAATGAAAATTTGTTGGGGATAAACTGATATGGTTTAAGATGGCTTCGTAACTGATTCGTACACTGAAATACTGAGTTCTTTCAATTGAATGTGACATCAATCGGCTTATTGGTATTGGAAGCTGAAAATACAACTCTTTTCCTGGTGAATTGGAACTCTGGCATTCAACGCGTGTTTATGAAGGTTTCGATACTTTGCTATTTATGTGTTTTGGGCGACATACATCTAAACGTAGAGTAATCAATGAAAGGCGATTTTTAGAAAGAGAATGGGTGATTTATTAATTCTTTTCGTTTCTGCATTTTCCATACATCAAAATTTAAGTTCCTTAATATATTATAATATATAATTGGACTATATATTTGGATTATAATATACAATGTTTATTTAATCGTACGACATTAAATGTCGGATACATTATACCATATGAGGATTCTCATTCCTCAATCATATACCAAAAATCAATTAGCAAAATTTAGTAGTTTAGTCATAGAAATAGGTTTAAGTGGTTTGTAATTTTTTTAAAATACGCCGCACTGTTTTGTTACCGGCGCCGACAACAACAACAACCGCACTCCACAACAACAACAACCGTCGCTGTTGTCGCGTAATATAAATATTGCAAATGGTATCTACGTTTTCATTAAATTAAAATTATATTTAATTTGTTTGAATTTTTTTATTATTGGCGTGATTGTTTATTTCACTATTTTAAATTATTTATGACAGTTAGTACTGAGTGAGTGTACATTTAATGTCGAAGCGTCATATCCACATGTTACGTTGGGTGACCAGATAGCAATGATAGTTTTTATAATTGTTATGTTTCAGCAGCTGTCAAAGTTACAAGTTAAAATATTCCGCAAGGTTTGCCATTTCATCATGCATCGTTTCACACTGGCCGAACGTGTGGAAATTATAAAAAAATATTATCGAACTTCCGGCTCAGTTGTAAATAACCAACGTGAATTTTGTCGTGAGATCGGTCGTCATCATGGCTTCAGTGCGCAGACAATTTGTTGCATCGTGGAAAAGTTTGAGCGTGAGTATACTCTTTTGGACCTTAAACCATCAACCAGACAGATATTAGTGCGGGCAGTATCGAAAAAGACCCAGAAATATGGCTTATTTTGCGGTTGGATTCGGGTCTACATCCGTACAAAATTATACTTACTCAAGAATTGAAGTCGAATGACCATAAACAGTGCCGTGAGTTTGCTAATTGGGTGCTGGAAATGTTGGCCGAAGATTCAAATTTTGGCCAAAAAATCATCTGAGACCCATTTTTGGCTCAACTACATATAGTAATAAATATATTATGTAACTCAAATTCGATTACATATTTCAAGCGAATTACATAAATTACTGTTTACCTATGTACATAAATACAGATTTACAGTGCAACTCAATTGGTTCACTCTCAATATAACACGCGATGATATAATGCGTACTGAGTATTTAACACGTAAACGCACGTGTTCTCCGCACGTGTTTTATCAACGTGGTACTTTCCTGTAACGTAAATAATGACGCCGAATTGCTGAATTAAATATCAACACAACATTGTTACTTCAACGACTTTCCTGAAGGCAATTTTCATTTATGAATACACTTGTTATAGCGGTGCGTCTGTTTATGCATAGTGAACTACGGACGAACGGCATCTTAGAAAGTTTGTCATTGTAATTATTTTCGTTTACAAAGCGTTAACTCGGAAATATTCTGCTGTATTTTCGAATTGCGTCTTATGTTTGATGTATTTTAGCTTGACTAAATTTAATATTTGAATGAGCAAACGATAATATATCAGTAAACACTTTAATATCAAAATATTTTGTTCATAGAGCAAGAGAAAGGAATTGCTTTTGGTCATGCATTTTTTAAATTGTTAAATCATTATGTTGATAACCCCTCTCGATCCTGAGTTTAGTGGCCCTTTAGCAAATGATAATATATCAGTAAACACTTTAATATGAAAATATTTTGTTCAGAAAGTAAGAGAGAGGAATTGCTTTTGATCATGCATTTTTTAAATTATTAAATCATTAATTGATAACCCCTCTATCCTGAGTTTGGTGGCCCTTTAGCGAGTGATAATATATCAGTAAACACTTTAATATGTGAATATTTTGTTCAGAAAGTAAGAGAAAGGAATTGCTTTTGATCATGCATTTTTTAAATTATTAAATCATTATGTTGATAAATCCTCAATCCTGAGTTTAGTGGCCCTTTATTCCTAGCTGCTATATGAGAAGACGATGTCATTGTTTATTTTACCTGCCTAGAGCGCGCGCGAATATTCTATAGCGTCCGCCTGTCGTCTTTCGTGCACTCACATTGCTCAACGCAGTACAGCGAGATGCACCCAGTGTAGATATTTTTTTCCACTCCATTGACGCTTCAAACATGGGGTCATAGAGTTGCTTGGTGGTACAGGACTGTTTGCCAGATGACCTTTATTCAGATTACTGTGTATTTGTTTTTCAATTGTTTGGAATTGCTCTGTCCTATTTGTCATTGTTTTATAACTCTTTGTTATATGTTCTTCCAGAAACCCATATTTGTCATATGTTCTTCCATATGCGCTTTGGGTAATACTGTAAGTTGTGCATGGATTTTTCAAGAAATAAATAAATAATTATGTCCTTATACAAGCTAAGCGAGACGAAGTGTTATCTATCGACTCAGTGCCCTGGAGTTCAGCCGGTTTGAACATAACTAATTTGCCCCTTATATTTCGCAGGTAATTATGAGTAACATTCCATTAAAAACGTAATTGTGAAAGAAGTCAAGTTTCGCTCGCACGGATTATTGTCTTGAAATATAGTGGAGGTTTCTAATTTCTCTCGATCTCACGGTTCCTTGTAGATAGATACTGGATCTTGGCAGTCTTTTTTAGGATGCGCGATCACTTTTATCACTTAAAATATCATCTACCTATCCGACACACTGTGAAAAAAAATAAAAATTAATTTAATAGTTTTAGACGTATTTTATTTGAATATTCAAAATCTTCCTCAGTTTAGATCTTCGCTGCTTAATTTGATTTGTACGAAACATGACAAAATTTATATTGTTCGTTGCCCGACTGCTTGGCTTTATTGAAATCGATTAATTAGATATACATTTTAAAATTATTTAGAGAAATCGAATTAGGTTTATCGAAAATCTTCAAATCATCAATTGCTTTCTTATAAACTAAATTGGCAATTTTGTCCTTTTCTATTAAGATAAGTAAATTGCTGTTTGATTTTTCTCATGTACGTGATTTTTATAGATACACAACCGATGGTGTCGACCCAATTTCTATGCTATCTGGAGTCAAAGTTTTGTCTTGCGATTTTTATAGTAATTGCAAAGCATGGATTAACTGGCCCATGCATTAATAAAATATTTGAGAGAATGGGAAGAGTTTTCAACGATTGTAAAATATATTTACATAAATATAAGTAAGTACAGAGTCTTATAAGATAAAGACGACGCGAAAAAAATTCTGTTCGTAACATGAGATGGAAATTATCAGAAACTAAAATAACAGAATGTAGCCTATAATCTGTTATTTCAACAGATTTCTCAAAGTTTTAATAAATTAAAAAAATAATAACTATACGAACTCACTCTTCCATCGCTCCTTCATTACTGAGGATCGTGGCTCATTACGATGGATGTCGCTTTGGTGTGAATGCTTGCCGCCAGTTCCTGCAATCTTGCGTTAGTCTTACGACTTCTTAGATGGTCATTTGTAGGATGTTTGTAATTTGCTTGAACTGAAAAGCTGGTATTCGTTAAAAGGCCTTTTTACACTCGATTCTCCCTAGTGGATGTGTCGTTTTAATTTGTCAGAATTTTTTCTGATATATGGCCGAAAAACTGAGAACGTGGCGAGTACCTGGAGCGGAGCATCTATAGCGGAGTCCAATTTCCATAATGATGGACTCGTTAGTTTGGTGGGCAATCAAAAACAATTATACAATTAATACGTAAAAACACACTCTTCTTGACAGTAAATATAGGGTAAATTCGTAAACTAGGGTAGTTCATTGTAAAAATAAATAACCAAAATATGTTTTGTGATGGTCTATTCAAATATTTACAACAACAATGTTTTGTAATTTTTGTTTGTACCACCTACGGTAATTTAAAACATTTAAGTTATTTTTATAATATATTATATTTTATTTTTTTCTTATGTAGATATCGAACAAAGAAATATTGCACAATGCATTCTACATTGCTCAAACTAGATTATATAAATTATAGAGATTGTTTTTCTCTTTTCAGTTATTTATTTTTCACCCAATCATGTTTTTCGTGTTTTTGGATTTGCAATCATGTTTTTTGAATCTTTTCTATTCTCCTTTTTTCAGTTCAATTTTTTAAATAATTTAAATTATTTCGGCATTTTTCATATTTTTTTTTATATAAACACAGAAATATGACTTCTCATTATAATGAAATGTACTTATAGTGACTAAGCTCGAACGAAATAATGAAACGAATTCTACAGTCAATACACCGATGGCAAACATGAATGTCCTTATCATATCTTTAATACTAAGAGCGCTGTAAGAACACGGGTACGGGGAGAACGGGTGTTCCCAATTTCAATTATTTCACCTTTTGAATACGGTTATGTCTAAATTTTTATTTATTCATTTTGATGAAAAAAGCGAAGGCTACTTCATTACAAATCTGTTTTATAAGTGCTTACAAATAATTAAAAACAAATATTAATTGTTTTAACATCATTTTTTTTCAAACATTCGGATAGACAGATAAAAATTGAAAAAGTTAGTCATTTTACATTTCATCAATTGTATAAATATCAAAGCAAAAAACGAGACAAACACTGCAATTTTATTACAATAATTAGCAATGGAAAGTAACGAAGTAAAAGTGGCTATGTTTATGAAAAACTTTGCTAAGGACGTAAAATTAAGGAGTTAGTTGCAGTTTTATGATTAAAATTGATTGAATGCAACTTTAAAAATATTGAAGCTGATTATGCCCGACTTTTTTAACATCTCATCATTTGAACATCTTTAGTGATTAGATATGTTCAAATGGAACTAAACAATGAGGGGCTCATAAACTTTATTTTTAAAAATGTATTGAAATTAAAATCCTTTTCAGAAAGTATTATGACATATAACATTGATGACACCGATTTCAAAGGAATAACACCTAAAGATAAAAAAGGAAGCATGTAATCGCTCATCGAGTCTTATCAAGTATGTAGAAAGAATTGGTAAAAGTATTAATATAATGTTAATTTAATTATTTTAAATAATACTCCTTTCTAGAAAAAGTAATTGAACTTTCTCTTTGTAGCGTCACATCTTTTTATGTGTCCAAATTGCTTCAAAGCTGACTTTTTATTGAAGCACGATGAATATTAATAATGCGGTATCTTTCTCTAGAATCGGGTACAAACAAATTCTTTGTTAAACTAAACGGTACACGCATCCTTAATATTAATTAAACCATATTAAAGCCCAACAGAATATTTATTTTCCATATGTAGTCAGCTTTATACGATTAATAAAAATTATAAATGTGATAAACAAGTAAACTTAGAAAGGCGCTACGTGAATGTTTGCTAAAGCAAACAAAAATTTAATTTGTGTAAACAAATACTTTAGGGGCACCGCCTATCCAAGAAACATGCAAACATTTAATATTCTTATCTACGTGTAGGTCTGTTAATTTACCGCGAAGATAAATTGGTAAATTTAAAGTGATCGCTTCCGAAGTGACATAAGAGGAGACTTAAAGTTCATTCGGATATTTTTAACATTTAAAATATAACTTCCACAATTGAATAAAATATGGATTTGCATGTTTGTGAATAATATCAGCTGAAGTAGAATGAAAATTTCCATTTCAATGGTGAAATTTCATTGTAGTTTAGAAGCGTTCGATTTTTAAGTTAGAAGCTTTTCTGCAGTGCACTTTTAAAGTTATATTTGACTTCAATATCACATTGAACGTTTCGTATAATATTAGTTTTGTATTCTTGAAACGATTCAGTATGCACCGGCAGAATCTAGTTACGTGAGCGCTTCCAACGTACGGACTTGGATGTTGATATGAATCGTGTAGGGTATTCGCGAATTTAACATACAGTATACGGGGAATTTTAAGATGTTGATTGTATTAAGTCTGTCTATAACTCTTTCGCTCGAACTAAATTGTAAAGGAATTCAGTTATGTTAGATTATCTATACCTTTTTTTAAATATTTATTTCGAAAATATATTTCAGCAACTGCATATTTTTTACAAAAATATCCACTTACCACGGAGCAGTTTATTGGGTAAATACCTAGTTTTTATATCTTGGTAATTGTCGTCTGTATGTCCATTCCATGCCAGATAGTGGTTCATTTTCATTTTAAGCCATCTTTTATTCTTAGTGCGGAAGTACTTGATATACTTTTAGAGTCAGATTTAGATTTCCACGCATAATTAACTTGATAAAATAAACCTATTGACGAAGTTTATATTTGCGCTATGCGCCAGATATCTGATTAGGGTTAGTACGTGAATTGATCATGAAAGTTTAAAGATATGAAAGTTGCAAACTAAGGTGTCGAATGGATGGTGATATTCATAATACCGAGAAACACCTGTGCCTTTGTTGGAGTACAGTTAGCGGTTAGAATTTTTATGTAGTTAGTGTGCATTGCGTTGTTCTGTAGCGCGCAAGTCAACTTATTTGAGAATGTCAAATGTTATCTTGATGATAATAAAAACGCTACAAAGTATTAATAAATCGTTAATAAATTCTACAATAACTTGGTTCGTGAATTAGAACCTGTTAAGGTTAAGTTTGGGATTATACATCGTTGAAGACAACACGCTATATATGCGACAAGCGCTGTAACTATACATAAGAGTCAGGAAATCAACAATGGTGTAATTGCTATTGTGTCCGCTGTTTTCCTTTGTGATCGAGTTCACGAGTTCGACCTACAGTGAGGATTTGCATCATAAAGAATTTAAAATGTGTCCTAGAAAAAGTTAATACAGAATTATGAAAAGTAATGTGACCAACTATAGCTAAAATACAATTTGCTAAAAGCTCGATAAAAAGAAACCAAAAATTAAAAGACAAAGTAAAAATTCTTGTTAAAAGATTAACATTACTGTATTTTTATCGAGCATCAGACTAAAGAAATTCGGCACAAAGAAGTATAATTCCATCGAAAAGATTTTTGTAGAAACCAAGTTAGCCCAAAAAAATAATAAGACCAAGGTAGTCAAATTTGTACAGATTTCCGAATGAGTGATTGAGAGTCTAGATTTATTGAATATTATATCTATCATAACATTGAACTTGATAGGGGTGAACAGTTTTCAGGTTTTTATCGCTGTGGTAAAGATACGTCAAGGGAATTCTAGTAGTTTCAGGGAAATTATCATATGGCAAAGCAGCAGACAGATAAGAATTTATAGCCCTAAAGTTATTGCTGTGGTTGATATAATATTCAATAAAGCTATACGATATGGCGGATAAATACTTTGTACTACAGCGAACTAATTAATAAAGCAATAAGTTTATAATATTGGCTGTAATATATGAGTTGTAAATAATATTGTATATATTAAACGATTCTTACACAACGTAATATCCTTTGAATAAAATACGATATTAATAATGTTTTCGGTGGCGAAATATATTCTCTTTAACATTCATCAATTTTTCCTGGTAATATTTTCAACATATGTATCTGCCGTGAACGCTGCGAAATTTAACAGTGGAATAAAGTATGTATTTGTTATTTAGATGTCGTAAGAAAGCAGTAAAATATTTTCAACTGTGTTACATTAAACAAAATATGTGAACGTATGTAAGTATAAGTCTTATATACTAAATGTCTAATTCCAGCATCATCCAATTGGTTCACTCCCAACAATAACCCGCGAAGACATTTCGCGTACTGAATATTTAAATGAGAAGGGCACGTACATTATGATGAATGCTTATAAAGTAAATAGTGATGTTCAGAATTGCTGCGTTTGCTTAAAGGAAATTTTTATTTATAAGTACATTTCGTATTGTGGTACTCGGTCAATGTATAATGAATGAAAGAACTTACAAAGTGCGGGGTCGCAATTAGTAACGTCGATTAACTCTTAATATGATGGTCTCGAAACGCCTTCATAAAATTTTGATAATTTTTTCATAATGTTTAATATTTGATATGACAAACATTCACCTATCTACAAAAACTTTAATATGTTATCGTTTTTAGTAAAGTAATATAAAGTATTATTGCATTTTACGCAATAGCCAAACGGGACAACGCTCAGTATACTGGAGTCAAGGTGCTTAAATAAAACGTATTTGTCTTTTTATACTTTGCGAGTAATCATAAAATACATCCCATCAACAATGCTACGAAGAGGGATTAAGTTCTTATTCAAAATGTTAGCTGTGAAAAGTGTTGCAATAAAAGCGGTCAATTTAGTAGAGAACTTTGCTTGGGAAGTAAAACTGATGAGTAAGTTGGAGCTTTATGATTAGAATTGATTGAACGTAGCTGCAATAACGTCGAAATTGGTGAAGAACTTTAACGATAAAGATTCAAAAGGAGCTAAGCGAAGTTTCTGCATGAACATTTTAACATAATTAGAACTAATTGGGTTCGCACCCTTCAGAAGGAAAGAACTTTACTCCATAAAATAAACGATTCTGTTTAAAATATTCATTTTGGTAAATAATATAACGCCATTTTCAACGGATGTGGAAGTCTATTATATGTAGCGACATAGACACAAGGTGTAGACCGCAATTACAGACATACAAATTCGTTAACAATGTGCTCCGATTTTTATTAAGATTTATCTTCTTTTCCAGAAAATTGTACATATTGTTCAACTATGTTTTACGATAGCTTGCAAACGCTAATTTGTGAAGCGTTAAGCCGGGTCCAGACGGGTGTAACATGTAATGTAATCTACCGTGTAATGTAACAGGAATTCTACGTGTGGACGGCACTACGAGCATTACATGTAACGCTCGCGCCGGTGCTCGGGCTGATCCGTCGGCTGTCGGTTTTTTGCGCGAACACAAAGGCGCTCGCAGTGCTCGATTGGACGGTGTTCGTGACGGTTGTGTCTTGTGGACACTCATGATGTGGAGTGACGAACAATCACTTGAACTGATTAGTTTATATCAAGATAAACCTGTTATATGGAATCCGAAAAATCCGGATTACTTTAAAAAAAATATTAAAAACGATGCTTGGAGTGATATTGCTCATTCATTGGGAAGAGATGTAGAAGAATGCAAGAACAAAATGATTAGTTTGCTTGCTTCACATCGAAGGGAAAAAGGAAAAGAAAAGAAGAGTCACATGTCCGGCAAAGGTATGTTTATTATAATTATTTCTAGTGCATTTACATACATATTTCATAGTTTTATTTATTACTTACCATTTACATTATGTTACTTACTTATATTAGTTACATAATGGAAATAGTAATATCTGAAATGGATTCATCTTGGAAAAAAAATAGGCAAAACGGTGCTTATCAAAAGTGGACTTTTGAATTGACTTGGCTTTTACACAATCACAGAACTGGAACTAGTATAAAATGTAAACAAATAACAAATAAATATTTTGCACGTTTTGACTAAGTAGTGTGAATACCCCTATTATCACATACTTGCTATTAGTACAATGATTACTTCTATTGTATGATCTTCCGTCCTTGTCTTTTGATTTTTTGTGTTAACTGTTATTTATTTTACAGATGCGGATGAAACGTACAAAAGTACATGGTTTGCTTACGAGGCGCTAGCATTTTTAGGAGATAGAAATAATCCAAGGAAACGAATCAACACAGAGGTAACTGCATTCAACTAGTTTTTTCCGAATTGATAAAAAAAATTAACAATACGTATTCTGCCAAGGAACTTTACCCTCGTTCATAAAATAGTTATTAAACTCGTCTCTAATTTGTTTTGCTGTTAAGGCAGCCCTTCTAGGTACATTATTCAATGGAAGTAAAGATGACATTTCAGTATCTCTCCGCCAACTACCTTCACATAATCTTCCGTTTTCGTCACTATCAACTGTTCCGGGGGGCGCATACAAGTTTTTAGATGTAGCCGTGTTTCTCAAAAAATTATGCAAGTGCGCAATAGCCATGACTATAGTCTCCGCATTTTGGGGCTGAAGAAGCATAGGTTTTCGTAAAACTCTGAACACAGATGCTGTGATACCAAATACGTTTTCTACAGTCCTGCGAGCTCTACTAAGCCGGTAATTAAAAGTTCTTCGCGGTGATCCCTTAGGGTATTCTCCTGGATAAGGTTTCATTATATTGTTTTGTAAAGGGAAGGCAGAGTCTCCTACAAAAACATATGGTACTAAGTTATTTATACCTTGCAGTGCTTCAGATGCAGGTAATCTTAACGAGCTATTTTCTAGTTTTTTATATAATTCAGTGTCCTTAAAAATTCCACCATCTGAAATTCGGCCTTGACATCCGATATCCAGGAATGTATAATTATATTCCGCGTCAACTAAAGCAAACATTACTATACTGAAATTCGATTTGTAGTTACGATAGTCTGTGCCAGTATGTATTGGAGCCTCAAGAATCACATGTTTGCCGTCCATGGCTCCGGCACAATGGGGAAAATTCCACAATTCATCAAATCGGTTTGAAATCTTGATCCATTCTGACTCTGTTTTTGCGAGCTGAAACAATGAATTTTTTTTTTCAGGTTACAAATGAACCGGATCAGAGAGCATCTACAAGTGCAGAAAATGATAACAGTTCAGAATTTATATCACCGACTGGTCTGGCTCCCAAGAAAAAGAAACCAGACGAAAATACAAAACTGAGTATGCTTTCAGAAGCCCTTGGCGTGCTTAAAAGTGTTGCTTTTACTCCTGCTGCCGAACCCCAAAACAATAATCAAAATAATTTTGACACTGAAACCCTTTTCTTTTCAAATTTTATATGCAGCAAGATGCAACAATATAACAGGAGTACTAAAAATGCCGTGCAGCGAGCAATAATGGACATAATATTCAAAGCCGATGAAGGCTTTCCTCAACATTATAATCCATCGGCATTCAATTCCAACGAGTACACAAGAACAAGATATTGCAATGAACAACCTTCTTCACATATTAGCTCAGAACGATATACTTCAGGGTATACAACAGGTCAGAATCAGACAAGTTACGCTATGGCTCCATATACTTCACTTGTTCCCTCAGAATCATCCCAAACTTCATATGAAGAGGTAGATTTTGTAGATAACCTGATTTGAACAATTTTTTTTTTACTACATAATTTGAAGATGCAGACTATGTGGATGTCTTGATTTAACTTTCTAATTTTAATGTTATAATACATAATTAAACACCTTATTTTCTTTTTTAATAAATAAATACAAATATGTAAAACTCACCTTGATGTTTTCTTTCAAAGCTTCTATAATCGCTTCACAAACTTCTGGTACAATGCAAGAGATTGACTGTTTTTAAGTTCTGAAGGTGTATTGAAGGCTTGTATATGAATCTCCTGTTGCCAAAAATCTTAGTGTTAGAGCCAGTCTATCTTGCGGCGAAATTGCAGATCTCATTATAGTATCTTGTCTTGATATTTTAGGCGCAATGATTGTTAACAAATATTCAAAATCATTAGGCGACATCCGGGTAAAGTTTTTATATTGGCCACTTATTTGCTGAGATTTTAGTTCCACGAGTAAAGAAGATCTTCTTTTATACAATTCAGTTTTCCACCATCGACGCTTTAAACGTTTCCGGTCTTCAGCTAGTAAATACATATAAACAAAAGCAGCACCAGCTATCACGACCTTCCTATTCGGCATGTTCGTAGCAACTGTGGAAGCAGCTGCTCGTGAAATAGATTCGCGTACCGTTCGTGTGCCGTCCACACTGTTGACGCAAAATTACATGTAATCTTACATTACAAGTTACACCCGTCTGGACCCGGCTTTAGAAACAAAATTCCTTAAAATACCTGTACATTTTGCAGGTCTTACTGTCTTCGAGATAACTCAAAAATTTCATGACTATGGTTATGTTATACTAGTTTAAGCAGTTATTACCCATAATGATTTAAGACCAATTGCGTTTAACTTGTTATTTTCATAACAACAAACATTTAATACACACACATGCAATATTTTGTGCCCCATGTGCTGTGGTTATTAATGAATGTTTACGACGTACTTGATTGTATAATTAGTTTATCTGGATAATCTTATTATGTACATATTAACTAGTGATGACATATTAAGGTAAATATTTATTTGTACTTTCTTAGTGCAGACGCTTAAATATTATGCAAAATGGTGAGGATTATACAATGATGTAACATCTGGTAATCTGAGATGTACTGAGATTAATCAGCTATGAAATAATTTATTAATATTAAAAACGATAGTCAGTATCTATGAAGCTGACTTCAAAGTAATATAATTAATCATAATGAATATTACATAAGACGATATCTTCGTATACAACAGTTAAGAAAAATGTTTTATAAATCAATTGAAGATATTAAAATTCAACAGAATATTTATCACACATCAACAGTTCAAACAATGCTATGTCTGTAATTTGCTTTATAATATAAATAAAAATGACAAACAAATTTAGGAAGGAGTTAAACGAATGTTAGCAAAAATAACAAATATTTAATTTTGTACTTAAAACGCTGTAGCGGCTCGGCCTATTCGGTAAACACGCAAGTTATTAATATTCATATCGGGATTAATTAGTCAGTAGAAAGGTAAATTTAAACTGAACGCACACAAAGGCAGATAAAGAACGACATAAAATTTGTTCAGTTATTTTGGATATTATAAATATGGTGCTCTACGAACTTCAAATAATTAAATAAAGTATCTATAGTATTTGCGTATTTTAAACATTAGCGGTTGAAGTAGAATATAAAATTGTTATCTTAACAATGAAATTCAATTGTTATTCAGGAAGTTTTTACTTAATCTTTGTATTAGAATCTTTCTTGTAGAGCTCTCATGTTTTATTTTATCTATATACCATGTTAAATATTTTGTGTATATACTTCGTGTTCCAATCAAAAATAAGAATATAATACCTAAAATCTAGTTTTGTGTTGTACGGAACCTCGGTGTGATTATGGATACATTATTTTCATTTTAAAATTACATTATTAATACTGTTAAAATAATAGACATATGTATAGAGAGTTTAAATGGTGCATGTGGCACTTCGAAAGTTTTAAAATATCAACAGTGATAACATTCTCATTAATTATAATTGGGAATGAACCCAGGTATTTGGTTTACATCTATACATATGATAAAACGTTAACAGAGTGAATTCTGTACATTGAAAATATTTTAAAAATATTGATCAATTTATCGTATAGAATGATAATGGAAGCCAGAAAACCTATTGCTAGAATTTTTGGACGAATTTTGATAACATTTAGTATGGTAAAAGTTTATACCAATAAAGTCAATATGTAGGATAACTTTTATTTGAATTTTACAGATTAAAAAAACATAGCTTGGTGAAAATTACAATAATGGTACTGCAACAGTCATCTAATAGCGCTTTTAGTAAACTTTGTGCTTATGGATATATTGTGATATGGTACTGCTGACACCATCTATTAACCTTTTTAGTAAACTTTGTGGTTATGGATATATTGTGATATGGTACTGCTGACACTATCTTTTAGGGTTTTTAGTAAACTTTGTGCTTATGGATCTATTGTGATATGGTACTACCGACACCGTCTATTAGCGTTTTTACTAAACTTTGTGCTTATGGATATATTGTGATATAGTACTGCCGACACTAACTTTTAGCGTTTTTAGTAAACTTTACACTGATAGAATTTTGATTGATAACCAGAAATAAAAAAACGTTACTATTAAATTTTCTTATTTCCAATTCAGGCGAACGAAGTCACTGGCACAGCTAGTAATGACTAAGTTTGTTACCTTTATTATATATTGGAAAATTTACCAGGAGGATTGTAAGTTTTGTAAAGGTTAAAAGTACAGTCTGTTGAGGTTCTTTAGCTCAATAGAATTGTCTTCGTAGCATAAATGAAGTGTCTACATTTTGTGAAACAATAGTAGGATCTCGTAGCTCTTCAGAAAAGGAATAACTAACTATAAATGTTTTATTGAATCTACAGAGGAGTTTTTCAGTTGTCTTCACTATTAAAAATGGTATATTCGAGGATTAGTTTCTTCTGATTTCCTTGCATCATCTGGAAATGAAGATAAAACTGCCTAGCTAATCGCTTAAGTTCCAGATTTTTTGATTTCTAAAATGTAGCTTGTAATATAATTTGTTTTGTATAATACATAGAGAGAAAAATATAAAAGTTGCAGATTATATTCGAAAATTTAATATTTAATTAATTCTTTAAATACAAAGACAAAAAACACGATTTTACAAATATACGCACTGTATAATCGTGTTATATACACGGTTAACTAATATTATTCTATTGCAATAGATAGCTGTGTAAAGTAATGATATAAAAGTTGGCAAGTTCATAGAAAACTTTATTGGGGGAGTAGAATTAGTAAGTTAGTTGCAGCTTTATGATTAGAATTGATAGAATGGAAATATAATAACTTTGATATTGGCCAAGTTTACCTTTATTATATCAAAAATAATTTTAGTGATTATACATCCAAAGGGAGCTAAGCACGGTCTGTCTCATTATTAATATTTTAACTAAATTAATATTAATGGACACTCTCCATTTCTCATAACGAAAGAGTTCTTTTCTATAAAGAAAAGACAATTGTGAAGTTCTCTTTTTTAAAAACCACGTAATTAAATCAATAATATTACGTTATTTTGTGTTTTTTATTATGATTCTCAATGTTGTTCTTTTTCAAGAAATTCTAGATGTGTTTCAACTATATGTGACGAGGTTTCTACACTGTTAAGTTGTGTAGCAAACTAATCTGTTTTTATTTGTAGCCGGTGAACGATAGTTCTTGAAGGTGCTTTTAATATTCACTTTGAAACATATATTAAAATATATATATCCTTCATTAAAAATAATAGTAAATTTTTATGATTCGGTTCCACAGAAATACCTTCTAAACTCAAACAAGGAAGCACACAATCACACATCGAGTTTTAGCAAGTATGTAGAAATGATTTGATATGAATATTAATGTATCTGTTTACTCCATTCTAGTAAACAACAATTGAACTTTCTGTTTGAAGCGTTGTACCAAATAAATAATATTTACAGGGCCATACCTTTTCAGATATCCAAATTACTTACTTCAAAGCTGGTATTTTCTTGAAGTCAAATAAATGTTACGTAATGCAATGCCTTAATATTGTATTAATAAACTTAAAATACAAGTGTCCTTACGAGTAAATTGAAGCATATTAATATCCAGAAGTATATTTATGTGAAATTTCAAATGAATAGCAAAGTAATAAATACACTTTATAAGATAAGATAAAGGAATAAAATTAGCAAACCGTTTAAGTGAATGTGGGCTAAAGCTAATAAATATTTAATTTGTCTCCTCAAACACTGTAGCGGTTCCTCCTACCTAAACGCATAATTTAATAATATTTTTAACTGGATATATTAGTTTAACAGAAAGGTAAACAGATAAATTTAAATTAATCTCCTCCAAAGAGAGGTAAAGGGCGACACAAAGTTAATTTATTTATTTCAGGTATTTAATATATTATATCGATTACTCTACGAACCTCCCGAGTTGAATAAAATATAGATATGCGTGTTTGCGAACAACAGCAGCTGAAGCAGAACAAAAATTCCATATAAATATATACTCACACACATATGTATGTATACAGAATATTCAGAATTGTTATGAAGTAGTTTAAAACATAATATAGTAATAATTGGAAACGATCCTAGTTACTTAGTTTTTATAAAAAATTACTCTGTTATATTTTATACTATATGGGGGAAAATTTATTAGAAGGATTATTTATTGTCTCCGTCTTAAAATTGATTCATATTATGTTCTTATTTTTTATTGGTTTTCATATACAGCATGGTTTGATATAACTCTTCACAAATATAAAAATTTGATTTGACAATATATTTGTTTCAAATGTAACATTACTGATTCGTTGATGTAAACTTTTTTATTCTAAACCACGAGAGGACTTCCGTTAATTCATTTATCGCTTAAATTTATTTGTCATATGGAGATAATTAGCACCTTTGCTTAACTTGGCACTGGAGACGGCACCACATTTAAAAAAATTTGGAATGTGTATGTATAATAATTTTTCCCCATATACGATAAAAGATAACGTAGTAAATTATTATAAATTATCAAAAATAATTGTTTTAATGTACGATTAGTTAATTTGTGAGTTCTGATTAGCGTTTAAGTGAGATGTGGGGCGGGATCAGTTACGTGGTGGAGATTTGGTTTTGGTGTTTAGCTCACTTAATTCTTACCTCAGCTTAGTCAATTTTCATTTAGGCTCTTTAATGCATGGTGTGTTTTTATATAATATTTTTTTATGCACAGACAGAAAATACCTTATTTTTCTATATTTTGGTTGCATCTAACAGTTAGGAGTAAGAGTGATGCTCTATGTAAATATATTGCTCAGTTTATTAATTGCAATTAATTAATAAAACAAACAATAAAATGCAATGGATTTCCTCATCAATACATCGACGAGTTAAATGAAAATTGAATAAACTGATATGGTTTAAGATGGCTTCGTAACTGATTCGTACACTGAAATACTGAGTTCTTTCAATTGAATGTGACATCAATCGGCTTATTGGTATTGGAAGCTGAAAATACACCTTTCGTCCTGGTAAATTGGAACTCTCGCATTGAACGCGTGTTCACGAAGGTTTCGATACTTCGCTATTTACGTGTTTTGGGCGACATTCATATAAACGTAATCAATGAAAAGTGATCTTTAGAGAGAGAATGGGTGATTGATTAACTCTTTTAGTTTCTGCATTTTCCATTTACAAAAATTTAAGTTTCTTTATATATTATAATATATAATTGGACTATATATTTGGATTATAATATACAATGCGTATTTGACCGTTCGACATTAATGTAGGATACATTATACCTAATGGTGTTATGAGGATTCTCATTCCTCAACCATATGCCAAAAATCAATTAGCAAAATTTAGTAGTTTTGTCAGAGAAATAGGTTTAAGTGGTTTGTAATTTCAAACACGCTGCGCTTTTTTTCTACCGGTGCCAACAGTAACAACAACCGTGCGCCGTCGCTGTGCCACATAGCATAAACGTTGCAAATGGTCTCTACCTTTCCTTTAAATTAAAATGCTACGTGTTTGAATTTTTTTTATTATTGGCGTGGTTGTTTTTTTCACTATTTTAAACTACTTATGACAATTAGTACTGACTGAGTGTACATTTAATGTCAAATTCACATGTTACGTTGGGTGACCAGAGAGCAATTATAATTTTTATAATTGTTATGTTTTAGCAGCTGTCAAAGTACTAGTAAGTTAAACTATTCTGCAAGGTTTGCCATTTCATCATGCATCGTTTCACACTGGCCGAACGTGTGGAAATTATTAAAAAATATTATCGAAATTCCGGCTCAGTTGTAAATACGCAACGTGAATTTCGTCGTGAGGTCGGTCGTCATCATGGCTTCAGTGAGTAAAAAATTTGTCGCATCGTGGAAAAGTTTGAGCATGAGTACACTCTTTTGAATCTTGAACCACCAACTAGACAGAGATTGGTGCGGGCAGCATCGAAAAAGACCCAGAAATATGGCTTATTTTGCGGTTGGATTTGCGTTTACATCCGTATAAAATTATGCTGACTCAAGAATTGAAGTCGAACGTCCATAAATAGCACCGTGAGTTTGCTAATTGGACCCTGAAAATGTTTGTCGAAGATCCGGATTTTGGCCAAAAATCATCTTCTCGGACGAGGCCCATTTTTGACTCAACTACATACATTATAGTAATAAATATATTATATAACTCAAATTCGATTACTTATTTCCAACGAATTACATAATACATAAATACTCCCAACGTAACACGCGATGACATAACGCGTACTGAGTATTTAACACGTAAACGCACGTGTTCTCCGCACGTGTTTGATCAACGTGGTACTTGCCTGTAAAGCAAATAATGACTCCGAATTGCTGAATTAAATATCAACACAACATTGTTACTTCAACGACTTTCCTGAAGGAAATTTCCATTTATGAATACACTTAGTATAGCGGTGCGTCTGTTTATGCATAGTGAATTACGGACGAACGGCGTCTTAGAAAGTTTGTCATTGTAATTATTTTCGTTTACAAAGTATTAACTCGGAAATATTCTGCTGTATTTTCGAATTGCGTCTTATGTTTGATGTATTTTAGCTTGACTAAATTTAATATTTGAATGAGCAAACGATAATATATCAGTAAACACTTTAATACGAAAATATTTTCAAAATAAGAGATAAGGAAAGTAAGAGAAAGGAATTGCTTTTGATCATGCATTTTTTAAATCATGTTGATAACCCCTCGATCCTGAGTTTAGTGGCCCTTTAGCAAATGATAATATATCAGTAAACACTTTAATACGTGAATATTTTGTTCAGAACGTAAGAGAAAGGAATTGCTTTTGATCTTCAAATCATTAATTGCTTTCTCATAAACTGCATTGACAGTTTTGTCCTTTTCTATTAAGATAAGTAAATTACTGTTTGATTTTTCTCATGTACGTGATTTTTAGAGATACACAGCCGATGGCGTAGACCTATGGTCTACGCTACCTGTGGTCAAAGTTTTGTCTAGTAATTGCGAAGCATTATTAACTAGCCCATGTAGCAATAAAATATTTGAGAGAATGGGAAGTATTTTCAACGATCGTGAAATACGTTAATATAAATATAAGAAAGTACAAAGACTTAGTAGATAAAGACGACGCGAAAAAAATGTTGTTGGTATCATGAGATGGAGGTTATCAGAAACTGATATAAATAATAAAACGTAGCCTGTAATCTGTTATTTCAACAGATTTCTCCAAGTTTTAATAAATTAAAAAAATAATAACTATACGAACTCACTCTTCAATCGCTCCTTCATTACTGAGGAACGTGGCTCATTACGATGGATGTCGCTTTGGTGTGAACGCTTGCCGCCAGTTTCTGCGATCTTGTGCTAGTGCTACGACTTCTTGGATGGACATTTGTAGGATGTTTGTAATTTCGTTGAACCGAAAAGCCGGTATTCGTCAAAAGGCATTTTACACTCGATTCTCCCTAGTGAATGTTTCGTTTTAAGTTGTCAGGATTTTTTTCTGATAATATGGCCAGATGGAGACCAATTTCCATGTTGATGAACTCGTTAGTCTGGTGGGCAATCAAAAACAATTATACAATTAATATGTAAAAATACACGATTATTGACAATAACTATAGGACGAATTCGAAAACTAGGGTAGAACATTGTAAAAATCAGTGACCAAAATATATTTTGGGATGGTCTATTCACATGTTGACAACAACAATGTTTTGTAATTTTTGTTTGTACCACCTGCAGTAATTTATAACATTTAAGTTATATTTATAATATATTATATTTTATTTTTTGCTTATGTAGATATCGAACAAAGAAATATTGCGCAGTGCATTCTACATTGCTCAAAGTAGATTATATAAATCAACGAGCTTGTTTTTCTCTTTTCCGTTATCTATTTTTCGCACAATCGTGTTTTTCGTGTTTTTTGGATTTGCAATCATGTTTTTTGAATCTTTTTTGAAATTAGTTGCTTTTTTGCAGTCCGGTTTTTTATACAATTTTGCTTACGTCGGCATTTTCCAATTTTTTTTTACATAAACACAGAAATATGATTTCTTAATATAATATATACGCGCACATATGACGAAATTTACTTGTGGTGACTAAGATCGAACAAAATAGTGAAACGAATTCTACAGTCAATACACCGATAGCAAACATGAATGTCCTTATAATATCTTGAATACTAAGAGCGCTGTAAGAACACGGGTACGGGGAGAACGGGTGTTCACAATTTTAATTATTTCACCTTCTGAATATGGTTATGTCTTAGTGTTTATTTATTAATTTTGATGAAAAAAGTAAAGGCTACTTCATTACAAATCTATTTTATAAGTGCTTAAGTTTACAAACATTAGTTGTTTTAATTTCATTTTTTTCAAACATTCGGATAAACAGAAAAAAATTGGAAAGTTATTTATTGTATATTTCATCAATTGTATAAATATCAAAGCAAAAAATGATTGTACAGACATACATTGCAATTTTATTACAATAGTTAGTCGTGGAAAGTAATGAAATAAAAGTGGCCAAGTTTGTGAAAAATTTTGCTGAGGAAGTAAAATCAATGAGTTAGTTGCAGCTTTGTATTTAAACAATTGTATGAGTATCGAAGCAAAAAATGATTGTACAGACATACACTACTATTTTTTTACAATAGTTAGGCATGGAAAGTAATGAAATAAAAGTGGCCAAGTTTTTTGAAAAACTTTGCTAAGGAAGTAAAATTAATGAGTTAATTGCAGCTTTGTATCTGTCAAAAATTGTATAAATATCAAAGCAAAAAACGATTGTCCAGACATACACTATAATTTTATATTAACAGTCGTAGAAAGTAACGAAATAAAAATGGCCAAGTTTCTGGAAAATTTAGCTAGGTAAGTAAAATCAATGAGTTAGTTGAAGCTTTATGATTAAAATGGATTGAATGCAACTGTAAAAACGTTGAAACTGATTATGTACAGCTTTTTCAATATTTTGGACATCTTTAGTGATTAGATATGTTCAAAGGGAGATAAACATGAGGGTTTGTACAATTTATTTTTAAAAATGTATTACAATTAAAATAATTTTCACAAAGTACTATGATTAATATTTATGACACCGATTTCAAAGGAATAACACCTAAAGGTAAAGAAGGAAGCATGTAATCGCTCAAAAGAATTGGTATAAATATTAATATAATTATTATAAATAATTATATACTCCATTCTAGTAAAGAGTAATTCAACTTTCTTTTGTGGCATCATATCGTTTTATGTGTCCAAATTACTTGCTTCGAAGCTAACTTTTACTAAAGCAAAATGAATATTAATTATGCGATATCTTCATATGGAATCAGATATAAAAAATTTCTTTGTTAAACTAAAAGATACACGCGTCCATAAAATTAATTGAATGATTTTAAAGTCCAGTAAAATATTTAGAAGAAAGTTTAAATGAGACTACATATACAGTCTGCTTTATATGATTAATAAACATTATAAGTGAAATAAACAAGTAAACTTAGAAAGATGCTAGGTGAATATTTGCTAAAACAAACAAATATTTAATTTGTGTACACAAATACTATAGCGTGCCGTCTACCCAAAAACACGCAAATATCTAATATTCTTATCTACGAGTAGGTCTGTTAATGTAGCGCGCATATAAATTGGTAAATTTAAAGTGATCGCTGCCGAAGTGACATAAGAGGAGATTCAAAATTCATTTGGTAATTTTTAACATTTAAAATATAATTTCCACAATTGAATAAAATATGGATTTGCACGTTTGTGAATAATATCAGCTGAAGTGGAATGAAAATTTCCATTTCAATGGTGAAATTTCATTGTAGTTTAGAAGCGTTCGATTTTTACGTTAGAAGCTTTTCTGCAGTGCACTTTTAAAGTTATATTTGACTTCAATATCACATTGAACGTTTCGTATAATATTAGTTTTGTATTCCTGAAACGATTCAGTATGCACCGGCAGAATCTAGTTACGTGAGCGCTTCCACCGTGCGGGACTTGGATGTTCATATGTATCGTGTAGGGTATTTGCGAATTTAACATACAGTATACCGGGAATTTTAAGATGTTGATTGTATTGAGTCTGTCTATAACTCATTCGCTCGAACTAAATTGTAAAGGAATTCAGTTATGTTAGATTATCTATACCTTTCTTTAAATTTTTATTTTGAAAATATATTTCAGCAACTGCATATTTTTTACAAAAATATCCACTTACCACGGAGCAGTTTATTGGAGAAAATACCGAGTTTTTATATCTTGGTAATTGTCGTCTGTATGTCCATTCCATGCCAGATAGTGGTTCATTTTCATTTTAAGCCATTTTTTATTCTTAGTGCGGAAGTACTTGATATACTTTTAGAGTCAGATTTAGATTTCCACGCGTAATGAACGTGGTAAAATAAACCTAATGAATAAGTTTATATTTGCGCTATGCACCAGATATCTAATTACGGTTAGTACGTGAATTGATCATGAAAGTTTGAAGATATGAAAGTTGCAAACTAAGGTGTCGAATGGATGGTGATATTGATAATACCGAGAAACACCTGTGCCTTTGTTGGACTACAGTTAGCGGTTAGAGTTTTTATGTAATTAGTGTGCATTGCGTTGTTTTGTAGCGCGCAAGTCAACTTGTTTGAGAATGTCAAATGTTATCCTGATGACAATAAAAACGCCAGAAAGTATTAATAAATCGTTAATAAATTCTACAATGACTTGGTTCGTGAATTAGACCCTGTTAAGGTGAAGTTTGGGATTATACATCTGTTGAAGACAATACGCTGTATGTGCGACTAGCGCTGTAACTATACATAAGCGTCAGGAAATCAATAATTGTATAATTGCTATTGTTGAGTTCACGTTTAGGGCGTAGACCCTTGACTAACTTTTATCCATTTAAATAATTTTGATCCTAATTATACTAAGACGATAAAATGGGTTAACGTTAAAAAGAAAGAACCGATTAAGAAGAATCTACAGTGAGGATTTGCATCATAAAGAATTTAAAATGTGTCCTAGAAAAAGTTAATACAGAATTATGAAAAGTAATGTGACCAACTATAGCTAAAATACAATTGGTTAAAAGCTCGATAAAAAGAATCCAAAAATTAAAAGACAAAGTAAAAATTCTTGTCAAAAGATTAACATTACTGTATTTTTATCGAGCATCAGACTAAAGAAATTCGGCACAAAGAAGTATAATTCCATCGAAAAGATTTTTGTAAACCAAGTTAGCCCAAAAAAATAATAAGACCAAGGTAGTCAAATTTGTACAGATTTCCGAATGAGTGATTGAGAGTCTAGATTTATTGAATATTATATCTATCATAACATTGAACTTGATAGGGGTGAACAGTTTTCAGGTTTTTATCGCTGTGGCAAAGATACGTTAAGGGAATTCTAGTAGTTTCAGGGAAATTATCATATGGCAAAGCAGCAGACAGATAAGAATTTATAGCCCTAAAGTTATTGCTGTGGTTGATATAATATTCAATAAAGCTATACGATATGGCGGATAAATACTTTGTACTACAGCGAATTAATTAATAAAGCAATAAGTTTATAATATTGGCTGTAATATATGAGTTGTAAATAATATTGTATATATTAAACGATTCTTACACAACGTAATATCCTTTGAATAAAATACGATATTAATAATGTTTTCGGTGGCGAAATATATTCTCTTTAACATTCATCAATTTTTCCTGGTAATATTTTCAACATATATATGTGCCGTGAACGCTGCGAAATTTAACAGTGGAATAAAGTATGTATTTGTTATTTAGATGTTGTAAGAAAGCAGTAAAATATTTTCAACTGTGTTACATTAAACAAAATATGTGAACGTATGTAAGTATAAGTCTTATATACTAAATGTCTAATTCCAGCATCATCCAATTGGTTCACTCCCAACAATAACCCGCGAAGACATTTCGCGTACTGAATATTTAATGGAGAAGGGCACGTACATTATGATGAATGCTTATAAAGTAAATAGTGATGTTCAGAATTGCTGCGTTTGCTTTAAGGAAATTTTTATTTATAAGTACATTTCGTATTGCGGTACTCGGTCAATGTATAATGAGTTAAAGAACTTACAAAGTGCGGCGTCGCAATTAGTAACTTGGATTAACTCTTAATAAATATTGATAATAAAAAAATTTGATAATTTTTTCATAATGTTTAATATTTGATATGACAAACATTCACCTATCTACAAAGACTTTAATATGTTATCGTTTTTAGTAAAGTAACATAAAGTATTATTGCATTTTACGCAATAGCCAAACGGGACAACGTGTTCCATTTTGTCGTTCAGTATATTGGAGTCAAGGTGCTTAAATAAAACGTATTTTTCTTTTTATACTTTGCGAGTAATCATAAAATACATCCCATCAACAATGCTACGAAGAGGGATTAAGTTCTTATTCAAAATGTTAGCTGTGAAAAGTGTTGCAATAAAAGCGGTCAATTTAGTAGAGAACTTTGCTTGGGAAGTAAAACTGATGAGTGAGTTGGAGCTTTATGATTAGAATTGATTGAACGTAGCTGCAATACTTTTGAAATTGGTGAAGAACTTTAACGATAAAGATTCAAAAGGAGCTAAGCGAAGTTTCTGCATGAACATTTTAACATAATTAGAACTAATTGGGATCGTACCCTTCAGAAGGAAAGAACTTTACTCCATAAAATAAACGATTCTGTTTAAAATATTCATTTTGGTAAATAATATATTATATACCATTTTCAACGGATGTGGAAGTCTATTACACGTAGCGACATAGACACAAGGTGTAGACCGCAATTACAGACATTATTAAGACTAATCTTCTTTTCCAGAAAATTGTACATATGTTTCAACTATGTTTTACGATAGCTTGCAAACGCAAAAATTGTGAAGCGTTAGAAACGAAATTCCGTAAAATACCTGTACATTTTGCAGGTCTTGCAGGTTATGGTTATGTTATACTAGTTTACGCCGTTATTACCCATAATGATTTGAAACCAATTGATTTTAATTTTTTGTGCGCCATGTGCTGTGGTTATTAATGAATGTTTCCGACGTACTTGATTGTATAATTAGTTTATCTGGGTAATTTTATTATGTACATATTAGCAACTACCGATGATATATTAAGGTAAATATTTATTTGTGCTTTCCTAGTGCAGACACTTAATATTATGCAAAATGGTGAGGATTTTACAATGATGAAACATCTGGTAATCTGGGATATACTGAGATTAATCAGCTATGAAATAATTTATTAATATTAAAAACGATACTCAGTATCTACGAAGCTGACTTCAAAGTAATATAATTAATTCTAATGAATATTACATAAGACGATATCTTCGTATACAACAGTTAAGAAAAATGTTTTATAAATAAATTGAAGATATTAAAATCCAACAGAATATTTATCACACATCAACAGTTCAAACAATGCTATGTCTATAATTTGCTTTATAATATAAAAATGACATGTTAGATAAGAATAAAACAAACAAATTTAGGAATGAGTTAAACGAATGTTAGCAAAAACAACAAATATTTAATTGTGTACTTAAAACGCTGTAGCGGCTCGGCCTATTCGGTAAACACGCAAGTTATTAATATTCATATCGGGATTAATTAGTCAGTAGAAAGGTAAATATAAACTGAACGCACACAAAGGGAGATAAAGAATGACATAAAATTTGTTCAGTTATTTTGGATATTATAAATATGGTGATGAGTGCTCTACGAACTTCAACTATCAAATAAAGTATCTATAGTATTTGCGTATTTTAAACAATAGCGGTTGAAGTAGAATATGTAATTGTTGTCTTAACAATGAAATTCAATTGTTATTCAGGAAGTTTTTACTTAATCTTTGTGTTAGAATCTTTCTTGTAGAGCTCTCATGTTTTATTTTATCTCTATACCATGTTAAATATTTTGTGTATATACTTCGTGTTCCAATCAACAATAAGAATATAATAACTAAAATCTAGTTTTGTGTTGTACGGAATCGTTATTAGTGTGATTGGTGTGATTATGGACACATTATTTTATTTTAAAATTATATTATTGATACTGTTAAAATTATACACATATGTATAGAGAGTTTAAATGGTTCATGTGGCACTTCAAAAGTTTTAAAATATCAACCGTGATAACATTTTCATTAATTATAATTGGGAATGAAACCAGTTATTTGGTTTACATCTATACATATGATAAAACGTTAACAGAGTGAATTCTGTACATTGAAAACATTTTTAAAATATTGATCGATTTATCGTATAGAATGATAATGGAAGCCAGAAAATCTATTGCTAGAATTTTTGGACGAGTTTTGATAAAATTTAGTATGGTAATAGTTTATACCCTCAAGAAATATGTGGGATAATTTTTATTTGGACATTATAGATTAAAAAAACCCTAACTCGGTGAAAATTAAAATAATGGTACTGCAAAGACTCTGATAGCATTTTTATTAAACAATTCAATGAAACTACGTGATGTAGTATTATTTCTACTTTATTTAAATTCTTTACCACTACCTAGGTTTCGTTATATTACAATATCTTTAGGTGGGTAATTAGCAAAGATTTTTTGCTAATAATCTTTTAGCTTTGCTTAAAACAAAGATCTTCGCTAATTCCCACCTGAAGATGTTGTAATACAACAAAATTTACTAAAATATACTACATCACGTAGTTTTATTTAATTGTGAATAATGAATATCTACAAAATTAACGTCAAATATATTCAGTTTTTTGTGAATTTTAAGCTTATGGATATGTTATGATATGGTACTGCCAACACCATCTTTTAACTTTTTAGTAAATTTATGCTCATAGAATTTTGAGAGATAAAAAAAAATAAAACAAAAAAATTCCTAATATTTTTTGTTATTTTCAGTTCAACGCGAACGAAGTCGGTGGCACAGCTAGTAATGACAGGTTCGTTACCTTTATTGTGTATTGGAAAAAATTACCTGAATGAGTATGAAGATTTTACGGTTTAAGAAAATTTTTTAAAGTTGCGGATTATTTCTTAAAATTTCATATTTCATTAATTCTTTAAATATAAAGACAAAAAACACGATTGTACAGATATACACACAGTATAATTGTGCTATATACACGGCTAACTAATACGATTTTATAGCAATAGATAGCCGTGAAAAGTGATGAGATAAAAGTTGACAAGTTCATATAAAACTTTATCGGGGAGTAGAATTGGTGAGTTAGTTGTAGCTTTTTGATTAGAATTGATTGAATATAAATATAATAACTTCGAGATTGGCCACGTCAACCTTTTTTGTATCAAACATAATGAAGAACTTTAGTGATTGTACTTTCAAAGGGAGCTAAGCAAGGTCTGTCTCATCGTGAATATTTTAACTTAATTAATGTTTAATGGAGAGTGCATTCTTTTCTGTAAAGAAGAAACAATTGTAAAGTTCTCTTTTATAAAAGCCACGTAATTAAATCAATAATATTACATTATTCTGTGTTTTTATTATGATTCTCAATGTTGTTCTTTTTCAGGAAATGCTAGATTTGTTTCAATTATATGTGACGAGGTTTCTTTACTGATAATTTGTGTAGCGAACTAATCTGTTCTTTTTTGTAGCCGATGAATAACAGTTCTTGAAGCTGCTCTTAATATTCACTTTGAAACATATATTAAAATATAAATATCCGTTACTAAAAATAATAGTAAATATTTACGATACGGTTTCAAATAAATACCTTCTGAAGGAAAAAAAGGAAGCACGTAATCACACATCGAGTTTTAGCACAAATCTACAAATGATTTGATATGAATATTAATGTATCTGTTTACTCCATTCCAGTAAACAGCAATTGAACTTTCTGTCTGAAGCGTTGTACCAAATGAACAATATTTATAGCGTCATATCTTTTCAGACATCCGAATTATTTACTCAAAAGCTGGCATTTTCTTGAAGTCAAATAAATATTACGTAATGCAATGCCTTAGTATTTGTTTTAATAAACTTTAAAACACAAGTGTCCTTACAAGTAAATTGAAGCATATTAATATCTAGAAGTATATTTTTGTGAAATTTTAAATGAATAGCAAAGTAGTAAATACACTTTATAAGATAAGATAAACGAATAAAATTAGTAAAGCGTTTAAGTGAATGTGGGCTAAAGCTAACAAATATTTAATTTGTCTCCTCAAACACTGTAGCCGCTACTGCTATCTAAACGCATAATTTAATAATATTCTTAACTGGATATATTAGTTTAACAGAAAGGTAAATAGATAAATTTAAATTAATCTCCTCCAAAGAGAAGTAAAGGGCGACACAAAGTTAATTTATTTATTTCAGGTATTTAATATATTATATCGAGTGCTCTGGGAACCTTCCGAGTTGAATAAAATATGGATTTGCGTGTCTGAAAACAACAGCAGCTGAAGCAGAACAAAAATTTTCATATAAATGACGGAACTTCTTTGCTAGTTAAGAATTGTTCGTTTAATCTTTGCGTTGGAAGCTTTTTCGTAGGCCATTTTTTAAGTTATTTTCAATGTCAATATAACGTGAAATGTCTCTCATAATTTTGGTTTTGTATTTTCAACACGAATGACAATGCAATTCTAGTAAAGAGTAGTTTATTTTCTCTTTGTGGCATCATGTCCTGGTATATGTCCAAATTACTTACTTCAAAGGTAACATTTTATTGAAGCAAAATTAATATTAATAATGCTGAATCTTCATATGGAATCAGGTACAAAAACTTTTTTATTAAACTAAAAGGCACACGCGTCCTTAAAATTAATTAAATGATATTAAATTCCAGTAGAATATTTAGGAGAAAGTTTAATTGAGACTACATGTACAGTCCGCTTTATAAGGATAATAAAAATTATAAGTGAAATAAACAAGTAAACTTAGCAAGGCGCTAAGTAAATGTTTGCTAAAACAAACAAATATTTGATTTGTAAACACAAGTACTATAGCGATGCCGTCTATCCAGAAAACACGCAAATATATAATATTCTTATCTACTTGTAGGTCTGTTAATTTAGCGCGAAGATAAATCGGTAAATTTAAAGTGATCGGTTCCGCAGTGACATAAGAGAAGACTCAAAGGACATTCGGTTATTTTTGACATTTTAAATATTATGCCGATCGCTCTGTAAACTTCCACATTTGAATAAAATATGGATTTGCATGTTCGTGAATAATATCAGCTGAAGTGGAATGAAAATTTCCATTTCAATGGTGAAATTTCATTGTAGTTTAGAAGCGTTCGATTTTTACGTTAGAAGCTCTTCTGCAGTACACTTTTAAAGTTATATTTGCCTTCAATATCACATTGAACGTTTCGTATAATTCCAGTTACGTGAGCGCTTCCAATGTGCGGGACTTGGGTGTTGATATGGCTCGCGTAGGGTATTCCCGAATTTAACATCCGGTATACCGGGAATTTTAAGATGTTGATTGTATTAAGTCTGTCTATAACTCATTCGCTCGAACTAAATTGTAAAGGAATTCAGTTATGTTAGATTATCTATACTTTTCTTTAAATTTTTATTTTGAAAATGTATTTCAGCAACTGCATATTTTTTACAAAAATATCCACTTACCACGGAGCAGTTTATTGGAGAAAATACCTAGTTTGTAGATCTTGGTCGTCATAGTGGTTCATTTTCATTTTAAGCCATCTTTTATTCTTAGTGCGGAAGTACTTGATATACTTTTAGAGTCAGATTTAGATTTCCACGCGTAATGAATGTGGTAAAATAAACCTAATGACGAAGTTTATATTTGCGCTATACACCAGATATCTAATTAGAGTCAGTACATGAATTGATCATGAAAGTTTGAAGATATGAAAGTTGCAAACTAAGGTGTCGAATGGATGGTGATATTCATAATCCTGTGGAACACCTGTGCCTTTGTTGGAGTACAGTTAGCGGTTAGAATTTTTATGTAGTTAGTGTGCATTGCGTTGTTTTGTAGCGCGCAAGTCAACTTATTTGAGAATGTCAAATGTTATCTTGATGATAATAAAAACGCCAGAAAGTGTTAATAAATCGTTAATAAATTCTACAATGACTTGGTTCGTGAATTAGAACATGTTAAGGTTAAGTTTGGGATTATACATCTGTTGAAGACAATACGCTATATATGCGACAAGCGCTGTACATAAGAGTCAGGAAATCAAAAATTGTCTAATTGCTATTGTGTCCGCTGTTTTCCTTTTTGATCGAGTTCACGTTTAGGGTGTAGACCCTTGACTAACTTTTATCCATTGAAATAATTTTGATCCTAATTATACTAAGACGATAAAATAGGTTAACGTTAAAAAGAAAGAACCGATTAAGAAGGACATACAGGGAGGATTTGCATCGGAAAGAATTTAAAATGTGTCCTAGAAAAAGTTAATACAGAATTGTGGAAAGTAATGTGACCAACTATAGCTAAAATTGAATTTGTTAAAAGCTCGATAAAAAGAAACCAAACATTAAAAGACAAAGTAAAAATTCTTGTCAAAAGATTAACATTACTGTATTTTTATCGAGCATCAGACTTTTAAGAAATTCGGCAAAAAGAAGTATAGTTCTATCGAAAAGATTTTTGTAGAAACCAAGTTAGCCCAAAAAAATAATAAGATCAAGGCAGTCAAATTTCCACAGCTTTCCGAATGAGTGATTGAGAGTCTAGATTTATTGAATATTATATCTATCATAATATTGAACTTGATAGTGGTGAATAGTTTTCAGGTTTTTATCGCTGTGGCAAAGATACGTCAAGGGAATTCTAGTAGTTTCAGGGAAATTATCACATGACAAAGCAGCAGATAGATAAGAATTTATAGCGACTAAAGTTATTGCTGTGGTTGATATAATATTCAATAAATCTATACGATATGCCGGATAAATACTTTGTACTACAGCGAACTAATTAATAAAGCATTTGACTAAGTTTATAATATTTGCTGAAATATACGAGTTTTAAATAATATTTTATATATTAAACCATTCTTACATAACGTAATATCCTTTGAATAAAATACGATATTAATAATATTATCGGTGACGAAATATATTCTCTTTAACATATGTGCCGTGAACTCTGCGAAATTTAACAGTGGAATAAAGTATGTATTTGTTATTTAGATGTTGTAAGAAAGCAGTAAAATATTTTTAACTGTGTTACATTAAACAAAATATGTGAACGTATGTAAGTATAAGTCTTATATATTGAATGTCTAATTCCAGCATCATTCAATTGGTTCACTCCCAACAATAACCCGCGAAGACATTTCGCGTACTGAATACTTAATGGAGAAGGGTAACATTATGATGAATGCTTATAAAGTAAATAGTGAAGTTCAGAATTGCTGCGTTTGCTTTAAGGAAATTTTTGTTTATAAGTACATTTCGTATTGCGGTACTCGGTCAATGTATAATGAATTAAAGAACTTACAAAGTGCGGCGTCGCAATTAGTAACTTGGATTAACTCTTAATATGATGGTCTCGAAACGCCTTCATAAAATTTTGATAATTTTTTTCATAATTTTTAATATTTGATATGACAAACATTCACCTATCTACAAACATTTATGTTATCGTTTTTAGTAAAGTAACATAAAGTATTATTGCATTTTATACAATAGCCAAACGGGACACCGTGTTCCATTTTGTCGTTCAGTATATTGGATTCAAGGTGCTTAAATAAAACGTATTTTTCTTTTTATACTTTGCGAGTAATCATAAAATACATCCCATCAACAATGCTACGAAGAGGGATTAAGTTCTTATTCAAAATGTTAGCTGTGAAAAGTGTTGCGATAAAAGCGGTCAATTTAGTAGAGAACTTTGCTTAGGAAGTAAAACTGATGAGTGAGTTGGAGCTTTATGATTAGAATTGATTGAACATAGCTGCAATAACGTCGAAATTGGTGAAGAACTTTAACGATAAAGATTCAAAAGGAGCTAAGCGAAGTTTCCGCATGAATATTTTAACATAATTAGAACTAATTGGGATCGCGCCCTTTAGAAGGAAAGAGCTTTACTCCGTAAAATAAACGATTCTGTTTAAAATATTTATTTTGGTAAATAATATAACGCCATTTTCAACGGATGTGGAAGTCTATTACACGTATCGACATAGACACAAGGCGTATACCGCAATTACAGACATTATTAAGGCTAATCTTCTTTTCCAGAAAATTGTACATATGTTTCAACTATGTTTTACGATAGCTTGCAAACGCAAAAATTGTGAATCGTTAGAAACGAAATTCCGTAAAATACCTGTACATTTTGCAGGTCTTGCAGGTTATGGTTATG
Organism: Druceiella hillmani; assembly: GCA_039881145.1. NCBI lineage: Eukaryota > Metazoa > Arthropoda > Insecta > Lepidoptera > Hepialidae > Druceiella > Druceiella hillmani. The sequence goes on along the minus strand of JAYKKI010000052.1, from coordinate 15,359,938 downwards.
TTATACTAGTTTACGCCGTTATTACCCATAATGACTTAAGACCAATTGCTTTTAACTTGTTATTTTCATAACAACAAACATTTAATACACACATATACAATATTTTGTGCGCCATGTGCTGTGGCTATTAATGAATGTTTCCAACGTACTTGATTGTATAATTAGTTTATCTGGGTAATTTTATTACGTACATATTAGCAACTAGTAATGATATATTAAGGTAAATATATATTTGTGCTTTCCTAGTGCAGACACTTAATATTATGCAAAATGGTGAGGATTTTACAATGATGAAAGATCTGGTAATCTGGGATGTACTGAGATTAATCAGCTATGAAATAATTTATTAATATTAAAAACGATAGTCAGTATCTATGAAGCTGACTTCAAAGCATATAATTAATCCTAATGAATATTACATAAGACGATATCTTCGTATACAACAGTTAAGAAAAATGTTTATAAATAAATTGAAGATATTAAAATCCAACAGAATATTTATCACACATCAACAGTTCAAACAATGCTATGTCTGTAATTTGCTTTATAATATAAATAAAAATGACATGTTAGATAAAAATAAAACGAACAAATTTAGGAAGGAGTTAAACGAATGTTAGCAAAAACAACAAATATTTAATTGTGTACTTAAAACGCTGTAGCGGCTCGGCCTATTCGGCAAACATGCAAGTTATTAATATTCATATCGGGATTAATTATTTGGTAGAAAGGTAAATTTAAACTGAACGCACGTAAGGGGAGATAAAGAGTGATATAAAGTTTATTCAGTTATTTTGGATATTATAAATATGGTGACGAGTGCTCTACGAACTTCAACTATTGAATACAGTATCTATAGTATTTGCGTATTTTAAACAATAGCGGTTGAAGTAGAATATAAAATTGTTATCTTAACAATGAAATTCAATTGTTATTCAGGAAGTTTTTACTTAATCTTTGTGTTAGAATCTTTGTTGTAGAGCTCTCATGTTTTATTTTATCTCTATACCATGTTAAATATTTTGTGTATATACTTCGTGTTCCAATCAAAAATAAGAATATAATACCTAAAATCTAGTTTTGTGTCGTACAGAACCTTGCTGTGATTATGGACACATTATTTTCATTTTAAAATTTCATTATTGATTTTGTTAAAATAATACACATATGTACAGAGAGTTTAAGTTGGTCATGTGGCATTTCGAAAGTTTTAAAATATCAACCGTGATAAAATTCTCATTAATTATAATTGGGAATGAACCCTGTTATTTCATTCACATATAATAAAACGGTAATAGAGTGAATTCTGGACATTGAAAATATTTTAAAAAGATTGACCGTTTTGTCGTATAGAATGATAATGTAAGTCAGGAAACCTATTGCTAGAATTTTTGGACGAATTTTGATAACATTTAGTATGGTAAAAGTGTATACCAATAAAGTCAATATGTAGGATAACTTTTACTTGGATTTTACATATTAAAAAAAACTAGCTTGGTGAAAATTACAATAATGGTACTGCAACAGTTATCCAATAGCGCTTTTAGTAAACTTTGTGCTTATGGATATATTGTGAAATGGTACTGCCGACACTGTCTTTTAGCGTTTTTAGTAAACTTTGTGCTTATGGATATATTGTGATATAGTACTGCCGACACATCTTTTAGCGTTTTTAGTAAACTTTATGCTTATGGATATATTGTGATATAGTACAGCCGACACTATCTTTTAGCGTTTTTAGTAAACTTTGTGCTTATGGATATATTGTGATATAGTACTGCCGACACTATCTTTTAGCGTTTTTAGTAAACTTTGTGCTTATGGATATATTGTGATATAGTACTGCCGATACTATTTTTTAGCGTTTTTAGTAAACTTTGTGCTTATGGATATATTGTGATATAGTATTGCCGACACTATCTTTTAGTGTTTTTAGTAAACTTTACGCTGATAGAATTTTGATTGATAAACAGAAATAAAAAAAAACGTTCCTATTAAATTTTCTTATTTCCAATTCAAGGCGAACGAAGTCACTGGCACAGCTAGTAATGACTAAGTTTGTTATCTTTATTATATATTGGAAAATTTACCAGGAGGATTGTAAGTTTTGTAAAGGTTAAAAGTACAGTCTGTTGAGGTTGTTTAGCTCAATAGGATTGTCTTCGTAGCATAAATGAAGTGTCTAAATTTTGTGAAGCAATAGTAGCATCTCGTAGCTCTTCGGTAAAGGAATAACTAACGATAAATGTTTTATTGAATCTACAGGGGAGTTTTTCAGTTGTCTTCACTTTTAAAAATGGTATTTTCGAGGATTAGGTTCTTCTGATTTCCTTTTATCATCTGGAAATGAAGATAAAACTGTCTAGCTAATCGCTTAAGTTCCAGATCTTTTGATTTCTAAAATGTAGCTTGTAATATAATTTGTTTTATATAATAGATAGAGAGAAAAATATTCTAAAAGTTGCGGATTATATCATAAAATTTAATATTTAATTAATTCTTTAAATATAAAGACAAAAAACACGATTGTGCAGATATACACACTGTATAATCGTGTTACATACACGGTTAACTAATATTATCCTATTGCAATAGTTAGCTGTGTAGAGTAATGATATAACAGTTGGCAAGTTTATAGAAAACTTTATTGGGGGAGTAGAATTAGTGAGTTAGTTGCAGCTTTATGATTAGAATTGATTGAATGTAAATATAACAACTTTGAGATTGGCCAAGTTTACCTTTATTGTATCAAAAATAATTTTAGGTATTATACATCCAAAGGGAGCTAAGCACGGTCTGTCTCATTATGAATATTTTAACTAAATTAATATTAATGGACACTCTCCATTTCTCATAACGAAAGAGTTATTTTCTATAAAGAAAAGACAATTGTGAAGTTCTCTTTTTTAAAAACCACGTAATTAAATCAATAATATTACGTTATTCTGTGTTTTTTATTATGATTCTCAATGTTGTTCTTTTTCAAGAAATTCTAGATGTGTTTCAACTATATGTGACGAGGTTTCTACACTGTTAAGTTGTGTAGCAAACTAATCTGTTTTTATTTGTAGCCGGTGAACGATAGTTCTTAGAGGTGCTTTTAATATTCACTTTGAAACATATTAAAAAATAAATATCCTTCACTAAAAATAATAGTTAATATTTACGATACGGTTTCAAATAAATACCTTCTGAAGGCAAAAAAGGAAGCACATAATCACACATCGAGTTTTAGCACAAATGTACAAATGATTTGATATGAATATTAATGTACCTGTTTACTCCATTCCAGTAAACAGCAATTGAACTTTCTGTCTGAAGCGTTGTACCAAATGAACAATATTTATAGCGTCATATCTTTTCAGACATCCGAATTATTTACTCAAAAGCTGGCATTTTCTTGAAGTCAAATAAATATTACGTAATGCAATGCCTTAATATTTGTTTTAATACACTTTAAAATACAAGTGTCCTTACAAGTAAATTGAAGCATATTAATATCCAGCAGTATATTAATATCCAGCAGTATATTTATGTGAAATTTCAAATGAGTAGCAAAGTAATAAATACAATTTATAAGATAAGATAAACGAATAAAATTAGTAAAGCGTTTAAGTGAATGTGGGCTAAAGCTAACAATTATTTAATTTGTGTACTCAAACACTGCAGCGGCTCCTCCTATCTAAACGCATAATTTAATAATATTCTTAACTGGATATATTAGTTTAACAGAAAGGTAAATAGATAAATTTAAATTAATTTCCTCCAAAGAGAAGTAAAGGGCGACACAAAGTTAATTTATTTATTTCAGGTATTTAATATATTATATCGATTGCTCTGCGAACCTCCTGAGTTGAATAAAATATGGATTTGCGTGTTTGAGAACAACAGCAGCTGAAGCAGAACAAAAATTTTCATATAAATGACGGAACTTCTTCGTTTGTTAAGAAGTGTTCGTTTAGTTTTTGCGTTAGAAGTTTTTTCGTAGACCATTTTTTAAGTTGCTTTCAATCTCATTATAATGTTAAATGTCTCTCACAATTTTGGTTTTGTATTACCATCACGAATGACCATGCAATGGCAGATTTTAGTTATGTACACTTTTTTAATGAGCATACCTGTAGTTTTAAGATATGGTTTGTATTAGGGCTCTGTTTAATTCATTAAGTCGCTTATATAAGAATATCTGCAACTTCATTTTCGAGGAATCATGTACAAATGTTTCAAGTTTCTGTTTTAAAATGTTTAATATAATTTTCTCGTACATATGTTTTTGTCAATCTTTACTTTTGAATTAGATCTGTTTTTGCATTTATTTTAGATGTTATACCATAATTTACGGGGATTAGATTTGGTACCGTTTTCTTGTTCTAAATTATTATGCGCGAATGAGAAGACAATATATAATAACATACAAGTATTAACGTTCGTTTACTATTTTAGATGTACGAATGTCCCACATTGATTTTGCCTATTTGGATAATGCGAGCGATGCTGTAATTTGAGTTATATTGATGTCTGTACGGTAGTGCACCAGTCTGATCCGTGCTATTCTACCCTGCTCTTTTTATCCGAAGTGTTACGCAGCTATTTTAAAACTCTATAACTCAGCTCTAGAGACAATGTATGGAGTAAATGGAGAAAATATCTGGTTGTAACGTAACCAAAATTTAAAGTTCGTATCTATTATTTTCCTTTTTAAAGTTCGTATCTATTTTGGACTTTTTGAAATAATTTACACGAAAATTATTGCTTTTATAGCCTATTCCCTCTCACTGACAGATCATCTAAATCTATAGGTCACTTCTAGGATAGTATGAAACTTTTTTACATATTTAGTGTTAAGGTACCAATAAGGATGAAGTCAGAAATCTGGAAATTGTTAGTTAGAAACAAAGATAAAATTTACGTAAATGTAGTTAAAAACCTCTGGTTCTAGAAAATACTAAACAAGTAAATAAACCAAATGTTTAACAATTTAGAATTATAGATTTGCACCTACGGTTATATAAATTTCCTACGGTTTTGTTTTATATTATTACATATCGACGATTTCTTACGTATGTTCTTATTACTTGCGATGTTTTATAATTGCAATAACGACTCTGTTTCAAGATTTAAAAGATGGATTTGATTATGAAAAATTGATGATATAATATTGTCTGATTGGAATCAACTAAACTATTTTTTAATTTTTAGGATTCACAAAAGAAGTTACGTAGCATAAAAAATTATGGAAAAATAAATAAAAGGCCTTTTTAGATCTTTGTGTTAGTCAGCTGTTTATAAGTTGGGTAATTTACATAGCAGGCCATAGCTCATTTTTATTTTATACTATTTCTTATTCTTTGCACAAAAGGACCGGGTATAATCTAGATTGACATAAAATATTGTGCAACATATAATAGATGATTGGGAAGGACATCAGGTTTACACCTGTAATGAACAAGTTAAAATACAAGCATATAAGAAACATATACTAAGATTTCCATTAGATGGTGGTATTGATTACATAATTTCGTAGTTACATAATTACAGGCTGATTTTGAAATTTTTATAAATTCGTAACTCAAAGGTAAAATTCCGTAATTTCGGAAGTATGTATCTTGATTTAAATAATAAAAAAAGCATATCAATCGTGTACCATTTCATTAATTGCAATAAAACTTTTAAAAATATATACTAGTGTAGCGTGTAATGTAGTATCTTTGATAATAGTGGGCAACACTGTCTGTCTGTGTAAGTAGTTGTGTTGCGGTAATTTCCCGTTATTTATTCGGATAGCTCATGCAAGTTAATGGATACGACGTGAGTTTGACATAAAATAAATTTATTATTTAAAAATACGGTACACATGTTGTGTGTTATACTTTTGACTAAAATTAATGGGTCCTTCGTAGTTGATAACTGTCGTCTATGCAGCGACCTGGTTAAAAACAACATAAAAATGGTCTTATTATTTGTAATTCATAACCGTTGTCCTTTCCAGTGGGTCGGTGTAATCACTAATAGATTTGTTATGTGTTCGTGTACAGTTATGCTGTCTTGCACTGCATGATGAAGATTGAGCGAGAATGAGTAGAGAAATAAAGAATAGAGTTCAGTATTGAATAATAACATAATTTAAGGAAGCCCCCGAATATTGCGATGCAGTGAGGGTAAGTCCCTTTGGAGAAGTCCGTGAGCATTGCTTTAAAAATTAAAAGAAAGTTTTATTCATTACTCGATCGCCGGTCATCCGATTCATGTTGACTCAATCAACTTGCTCTAGATAAATAATTTTTTTTTTCAGATTTTGACTGTAAAGTTAATGGCCATTGTTTGAAAAATTATAAATAAATTATAAATCGATAAACTACATGTTCTTCTCTTTATTTGGATTATAAAATGTACACAGATGATACAACGATGAATATTTAAACTTTTTGACGTAAATACGTCTTTAAATTTGCTACCATACGGGGTCAATCCAGAAAACCAAATGGTAACAAAATCAGGGGATACAGTTTGGCGTTGTAGTTTAGAATCTATCCTCTACATCAAAAATTAAATTATACCACTGGATAGCTAAAGGATCAAAGAATTCACTACAAGCGAGAACAGCTACACATCGCGCGCGGTGGAGGGGGAAGCGCCGCCATTTTGAGGTTATCTTGCTGCGTATCGAGATTTGTAATTAGTATAACTTTTGATTCGGAATAGCTACAATGTTCGTTTAAGTTTTAATCGTCAGCTGTCGTCAAAGTCTATCGATTGTATATAAAACATTAGTTTAAAGTAGTGACAGTGAATATAATAAGGTGTTAGAATGAAAAAATATTACCAAAAATATATAACGTCGGCCTATACGCTATTGTAATACAACAATTACTTGTTTCCTTACTTTTATCCTAAATGCATAAATAAAAATCATTTATTTAAAAAATATAACCCGTTACATAGACGTATTCACGTAGAACACACGGCCGTATCCATGACACAGCCACACCCAATTTTTCCTTACATACTAACTAACTTGTTTACTTTATGCAGAAATTGTATAAGTACCAATCGAAAAAGTTACTAAATTCATACCTATTTGAGTTATATTTGTTTATGTGCAGTTATAAAATTTAAAAAAATAGAGAACATTTTTTTAAATTTTCGATTTGGATTATGTAAGCTTTGAGAATATTGCGAATATTACCATATCATAAGAAGGCTTTAGATGATACATACTATTTTTTCAATAATGAAATTTTAGATAAATTGAATTTGTAATTGATATCTTTGTTCTTTCAATATAATCGATGCAATATTTTTAAAACTTCCAATGCACTTAATTTTTGTTTAATTATTTTTTTAGGCGATCGGCAAAGAAAACTGTGCATGATGAGTTTATAAACAAACGCACACATTTTTCTTAAGATATCTGTTTAAACAATCTGGCTATGATTTACCAAAATTACCTACAAATATAACCAAGATAGTTATAGAATAGAGTGATCAAGTAAAAAGAAGTTAATTGAACAATTAAACGAAATTAAATTAAAAAATCAAACATTCGCTACTAGTTTTGACGAATGTACTTCCACTTGAAAAATAAGATATTTAAATATACATATTTACAATAAAAATTTTAACCAAAGCAAATGAAAACATTTAGGGTTATTGAGGATAGAAGGTTCAATTGTTAGAACAGAATTTGAGCGCGTTTGAGCTCAACCTGGTACTCACCCTATAATTTTTTTCACTAAAGACGAAGCCAATGTGATGATTAAAATAAGTAAGAATTTTGACAACTACCATCAACTGTGTTACACCCGTGGAATACAACTGGCGGTGATTGATATATTGTATAAAACCCAGAGAAATTAATGTCTGCAATCTGGACCAGAACTCGAAGGTACTGATGCTGAAGAAGGAAATAAAAAAATTAATAATGGATTTTTTATGGATGAATAATTATTTTGAAAATTTTCACCTTTAAGCTTGTCTCGTTAGTGAGACTTGGCTCAAAACTTCACTCCCATCAAATTTGTATTCACTTCCAGGTTACGTTTTAGTATGTAGTGATCATACTTCCACACGTGGCGGTGGTGTTGCTATATATCTTCGGACTGACCCACTTTTCAAAATTACCGCAAAAGCTTCCACTGGCTGCACGCCCGTAGTGGAATACTTATTTGTCGAAGTAACTTTTTTTCAAACCAAGTTACTACTTGGTGTCATATATTCTCCTCCTGATGTTTTATATTTCGGTGATTTTGAAAGTATAGTTGACCACTACTTACCTTCATACCTCTATGCACTGATTATGAGTGATTTTAATATTTGCCTATACAAGCATAATACTAGAAGCGAAAAGCTTTGTGCTATTCTGTACATCGTCAAGGCTGGTAAACTCACCATTCTCTCATACTTAGCTACCTTTCATGCTGATAATTGTCATTCCTTTTTCTTTCTCATCTTAGTAATCTGCCCTAAAAGTGTGTCCTTCTACGGTCGACTTCCAGCACCCGGTCTTTCCCGTAATGATCTCCTTCATAGTTCCTTTAAATTAAGTAGCCCTAAGGCCCCTTCAAAAAGCATGTTCCTCCGTGACGTTAATCATATTGAACTACCATCTTTTCTTGAGGATGCCAGATACATTAACTGGGAAACATTTGCGATCAATCATTTTGTTGAAGAAAAGCTCACTGTTTTCAACAGTTGTATCACTAAATTGCTCGATGAACATGCTGCCCTAAAACTTATCAAAATTAAGCGGATAGCTGCTCCTTAGCTAAATGATTCTGTTAGAAAAATGATAGCCAAACGTGATCACGCTATAAGTATAGGACTGATTTCAGCCCAAATATCTGGGAGAATTTTGGAGTGCTTAGAAATAAAAGTTCGCAAATGTGCAGAAATGCCAAAAAACACTATATTTCTACATTATTATTAAATTGTAATCCTAATAATATTATCTTTTACCATTTCGTAGAGCTGGCGATTGGATATTGCCAATTAAATTCCCACTTTCCAACGCGACCCGTTGTATTTGACTCAGCTGTAAAGTCTATAACTTGAACAGAATCCCGTCTTCATTTGTTTATAGTGAACATCCATTCATACTAATGGATACCTGTGAGTTTGAAGTTAAAGCTAATCTTCTTGCGATAAAATCCAAATCTACGGAAATTGATGGCTTAAATATTAATGCTCTTAAGCCAATAATAGGTATTGTGGTTCCGGTCATGGCTGATACTTTAATACCTTTTAGCAACTGCTATCTTCCCTTTGGAATGGAGAAAAGCCTTCATCGTGCCCGTGCATAAAATTTTATTACCTACGTAACCCAAGGATTTCCATCCCATATCTATCCCACCGCTTCTATTCAAATTATTTAAAAGTATTGTTCATGGTCATCTAGTTACTTTCTTCAATGCTCGTAAGTCACTAAATCCACTTCAATCTGGCTTTAAACCTGCTCATAGTGCCTCAACTGCCCTTGTTATGGTAACTAATAATATACGCTTGGCTATGGATAATACACAAGTGACTGTCCTTGTGCTTCTTGATTTCAGTAGTGCATTCAACTCTGTTGACTTCGAAATTATTCTTGCCCGCTTGAAATATCTTAATATATCCCAACATTCACATTAGTAGTTTAGTTCATATCTCCATGGACGTAGGCAAAGTGTTGAGTCGTCAGATATGTATTCTGAGTGGACTGATCTTACAGCTGGTGTACCCTAAGATCTCTCCTCTCCTTTTCTTGAAATATCTTCAAAATTTTCTACCAACTAAAATGAAAATATGTTTTTGTCAAACATTCCTATTACCGCTAATTGATTATGGAAACGTACTATGCATGAAAGTTTCTGTCTTCTTGTGTGGCTTCGTTAGGTCGCATTGTACAGATTAAAGATGCTTGATAATACCCATTTTTTTAAAATAATACCCATTTGAAAAATTACTATTGTTGGATACAGCCGATTAAGAAGGATCCATATTGAGGATTTACTTTCCACAGAATTTAGTGTATGCTCAGAAATATTATACTGTGAATGGGTAAAGTGACCAATTAGTTCTAAATCAAATTTCCTGAAGAATTAGATACACAAAAAAACGTTCAAAAGGAAAAATTAAACATCCGATTAGAAGATTGGCATTCTCTTAACTATATCAGTAATCCAACCTTAAAGAAACTCAGTAAAAAGAAATTAAATTAAATCAAAAACAATACTGCAAAAGTATTGAGAAAGAACCAAGTTTTTGCAGAGCTGTGCAGGAGAAGAGTAGATAAGTGAATATTATATCTATTGTTGAATATTTTATCTATCGCAAAATTGACTTGGTTGCTGTGAATATATATATATATATATATATATATATATATATATATATATATATATTTATGTATATGTATATATATATATATATATATATATATATATATATATATATATATATATATATAGTATATTTTATCTAAACTTATTCATTGCTTTCAAAGATGTATAGGGAAGGTGCATTGATTAAACTAATAACTCTATTCGAGGTAATATTTTAAACTTCCGAAAGAATATATTTCAAAGCATCTGAAAATTATATTACTTCACGTTGATATATTTTGCAAAAATATTTAAATCTGTTTGTCCTATCAATAATTAGGATGAACGAATGGATATTTCCCAGGTGAAACCATATGCTTACACGCCTACTCCTCGTATATTTGAAAAAATATAAATGTGAGGGATTTATTTAAGAAAGTCGATAAAATATTCCATTAGCAACTAACATCACTAAAAGTCTTGAAAAATGAAATTTTATGTAACATTTTTGACAGTTTGCGACAAAACAAATTAAAAAATCGTATTAATTTTAGCAAATCGCAAACTTCCCATCGTACTCCTACATAAGCACTTTGAATTCGAAAAGAGTGTGACCCCTTTTGTTTACGAAACCCTTTAGTAAGAAATATTTCTATTAAATGACAAATGGCAAACTGAAAAAAATTAAATTCTGTCAAATACGAAGAGAATGGTATTAGTGTAGCGTAACACGTTTAAAATCATGAACGTGAATTTTCGTAGATTTCTGAAGATTCTGAATCGTGACATTGACGGTGTATGCTCCACACTGTTAATGTTGTTTAATTACTAATCGTATTGATATTTTAAATATTATTTTTGTCTGAAATTTCGTATATTTTTAAGATTAGACATATCCGGCACATTTTTATTTTTTTTCTCTAATTATCACTGGAGTTTCTTTAATCTATCGAGTGGGTAATTTTTTCTCATTCACTTATCTTTTTTCTCTTCATATAATAATAAATCTACTTTTGCATTAACTAAACTATGTACGTATTTACATTATCTCTACCACCTCTTACAGTAACTTCTACCTAAATACCAACTCTAAATGTACTAACTCATTAGATAGAAACACCAAATAACTTGAATTCGTTGCCTAAATCGGGGTGTGAATAACGTTACGCTTAGTCTTAGAATTCTGTAATTATTTGTTAATGTTTTGTAACAAACAAACCGGTTTTCAGAAACTCTTTCTGGAATATGTACTGGAAGTAATAGCTGGAAACATATTCGGTATAAAAGCTAACTCTATCTATGCAAGATAACAAAGCACCCTTTCTCAAGTTGGGCATGAGTTTTGTAAATTGGAATTTGCTAAGAGGACTTGAGTTTACATCCATTGTCTTATTCCCAAGTACGGTCAAATTGTTCAAGTAAGTATTTACGTTTCACACAATTATATGAGATGGGACATTTTAAGTGAACTTATCAATATTGAGAAAACTGTCTTTAAACGAAAAAATGAATTAGTTTATCTCTCTGAAAATAATCTAATATAATGTACATTACTAACAAACTTCAAAAAAGATGTCCGTTCGAAGTGTACATTTATTTTTAATTTTATGTTCAACCGTAATTTTGAGAAATATTGATCAATTTTCGTTATCATTTTATGTTTGAAAGGAAAGACTTAAGGATAGGTTCCATGTAAATATAGTCAAAACCTAATGATGAACTACAGACGTATCCTAAAGAAGTCCTCGACGGTTCAGAAAACAAAACCCTTTTAAGCAATTTGGTACCGAGTTTAAACTCATTCGATATGTCTTTAATTTAGTCAAAGCTGTTAACCCAGGTCCGCTAATGAAGCTTGAAGGCGGTGACAGAACTCCTTTAGATGAAAAACAATTCTGGTAAATAAGTCTAGTTTTCATCCATTATTTTATAATCGACTTTTATTTAACTGAATATTTTGCTGAAAAATATATTTAACTAAAACCTTTGTACAGATTTCACTGAAGACGACGTTATCGCACAAATAGGAATCTTCTTCTTTGCGGGTTTGAAACTACATCCTCTATTTTGACCTACATGACATGAAATGGCATACGATCAGGAATTTCAGATGTGATATCATAATGTGCCATCACATGATTAAGATACAACATTGATGAGATTAACATTTGAATGAGCATTATGAATATCAAGAAATCAATGATAAATATCATCATTAGCCTGTAAGTATACACTGCTGGACATAGGCGTTTTCCAAGGTGCCTCACCACGTACGGTTTTCCGCTTTCCACATCCAACCGCATCCCGCCGACTTTTTTAAGTCATCAGTTTATCTGATTGGGTAGCGTCCTACACTGCGCTTCGAGTTTGGTGGTAGAGAACTCCTCTACTCTATCGTTTGCCCAAAATTTCTCTAAATGAGCGTTATTGCCCCGAAAAACCCTTATCTTTTTCTTATCACTTTATATTCTCGCAAATCACGTATTTAAATCAACTACACTATTTAGGTAAATTTGTATTTTTCTGACAGTATTCAAGTTTGCATCGGGCGTTTTTAGGTGGAACTCGCACGTGAAAAATAATTTTATTAATTTTGTGCAAGAACATATCGGATAGCTTTAATTTGTATGTGCTTAGAAATAATAATTGCCATAAAGCACTTTCACATGAAACACAAGCCTGCATATATATATATATATATATATATATATATATATATACACACATATGTATATATGTATATATATATATATATATATATATATATATATATATATATATATATATATATTATAACGTCGCAATAAAATGTTATTATTTAAAATTGTTTTGGGCTTATAAAATATTTGTGTCGTTGGACTCATAAAGTATTAATAATGACAGCACCGCATCCTACTCTCGCTGTTATAATATGTGCCAGTTTTTCTAGAAAAAGATTGATTAAGTGGATTCTACTAAAAAACTTAAGGAAAAATTAAGTTTTCGCGACTGTATTCTTAACTGCTTTGTGAAAGGATATCTCCCGCAGAATCGGATTTTTCCGGAATAACGACTTAAATCATATTTAGCTTGTAAAATCTTCATAATATGAAAATATTGAGCAAAATCGTTAGGTCTCTTTGTGGAAAAAATGTTTTCATTATTATTTTCATAAAAATATCCTCATCTTTTTTTTTTAAATTAAAAGTGAGTCTAATATTATTAATCCAGATCTGTTTAAATTTCACAGCCCTGCATCCGACTCTCGCTGTTATAATATGCGCCAGTTATTCTAGAAAAAGATTGATTAAGTGGATTCTATTAAAAAAACTTAAGGAAAAGTTAAGTTTTCGCGACTGTATTCTTAACGGCTTTGTGAAAGGATATCTCCCGCAGAAATCTGTTTAAATTTTATTTAAATTGGCTCAGTGGCTTAAGCCCTGGGACTGGACTGAACTGGACAATGTTTATAAGACACACTCGCATCCATGTAAACATTTTAACGTGATTTAAAAACAATGGAGAGATAAAAGTGTAAAGATATGCAGACCTATATAGTTTCTGAGCCCTAACCTAAATATGATAAATTTTAACAAACATTTCTTTCAAATATACAAAATTGTTAATTAAACAAACATTTCTTTCAAATATACAAAATTGTTAAATACTTACTGTATATCTTTCTTATTTTTAAGAAAGGTGCTTTCTTATTTTTAAGAACACTGAAAGTTTTTGAATTTAAAATACGATTGGTTACGAGTGGTTATTTTGAAAATTAGTGTTTTTCAAAATAGTCTTCGTGGCACTTTATGAATCCTTTCATTAAATGCAACCACTGAGAGAAGTGGTGGGTCATTTTTTCTTTCATGGCCTTTTCGAATGCAGTCGTCACTTCTTCGGCATCGGGGAACCATATTACCCGACGTTTACCTTTTATTGACGAGATTAAATAGTAATGGCATGCTACAAATTAGGAGCTGTACCCATAGCTTCCACAACTGACGTAGTCAAACATTCGATCATTCGTCTGGCCGAGTGTGCAGAGACATTATCGGAACGAAGAAAGATTCTACTGTACCTACCGCGTCCGGTTCCTCTCGAACTTTTTTCCAAAACAATAGGCCAATAGTAGCTAGTGTACCAGTCTAAAGTAATTATTATTTTCAAGAAGAATCTTTGCACGAACGAGGCGACCCACGAACGAAGCGACCATATTTTTTCTGCCATCCCATTCTTTTTCCTCCTTTGTAAACAACTTTTTAGTTTCGGGTTAGTAGTAATGTACCCAATTTGATTATATTAATGCAGCACTTAAGTGACATGTGTTGAATTTATCTAATATTTTGCAACACCAATTAAGGTTATTTAATAAATTTTTGTATTTTTCAGTCAAACCATGGTGTATTCAAATAGCATAAAGATCTTTCTGATGCCTAAATATTTGTGTGGAATTCGCTGTATTTAAGTCATTATAATATGGAAATTTGTCCGAATCTGCCAATAGGATACTCTTTTTGTCAGTCAGTCTTTATCATGAACTGTATAGTACGCACATTACCTTCAATTGTCACTGTTGAAGGACGTCTCTCACGCACATCATTAAGGTTGATACGACCACGAAGCTCTATCCCACGCTAACGTTTACAATTATAAATAGTGGCTTGGGATCAAACTTCGTTTTAAAAAACAATAGAAATCAATCGTAAGTTTGTTGTCGATTAAAATTAAAACGAAAGCCATATAAAATCATAGCACAAACATTTTCTCGTATAAAATTCATCTTAGTCATTTTTAAATTACTGCCAGCACAAATGACAAATTCAAATAAAACACTATTTAAATAGACCACAGAGATTATAATAAAACTAGCCGGCAAAAGAATGTAACCAATTGCGGAATTTCCTAACATCGGTAAACTATTTAAAACATATTTCCCTTCATTTTCATTAAAGCAGTTATTGGTGAGAGTAACTTTGTTACCGGTATCTTTTTTCTTCTGTGCTGGTATAATAGAGCATATTATTGTTCTGTGGTCGGTATGCCTTATTAGTGCTGGACGCTTGATGTTATTATCGCACAGCATAGATAACGTAAGTATGTATGATTTTAATAAGACAAAAACGTTCACATTTATTCTATTTAATAAATATAAATTGTTTTCTGTACAATTAGTTAAATATTTTTTTAAATATTTTATCAAATAAACCGAGTAATCCTAATTTCCTCGGTTCATTAACTAGAAATGTGCAATTAAGACATTCTGGAACAAATAAAATATTTTGTCTTTATTACTATCTATCAATATTCTATCTTTATTGTTAACTTCATTTTCATTATTCGATTTTGGAAAATATGTGTGCGCCAAAATTTATTCACCGAATAAAAATTATCATTGTCTTAAATTTTCTAAGTCATACCCAAATAACGCCAATTCCACAGTTTTATTAAACGTATAAGTAATAAAGTACTTAACAATAAAATTTACACGGACGAATAATAAACTTACCAAATTATGTATATTATGAATATTGACAACAGATTGAAATTTAAAACAAATTGAGGAGACGTAGCCGAAAGCAACTGACAATAATGTTTGCTCTTATGCGTCTACCCCCAGTCGGTTTACTTACTTAATCCGATGCTCTTTCTGCATTATTCCTCACTTCAACTTTGACCACGCCTACGAAAATTTCATTGCACGATATAAATTACACGTAGCGTCATCTATTGGTGTGCATAGATACATTATAAACTTGTGTTATTATATTATTCAGAAAGATGATTGTATTATTATATATTATTCAGAAGAATGACGCGTATTCAAACAAACATACAAAACTTACAAAAATTGCATTTTCGTATGCTATTACTTTTATTATGTAACTCTTAATCATTTTTTCGTAAATATCTTTAATGTGCTGACACGCCAATTCTACAATTTTGTCATATGTATGTTAAATTGCGTTGGGTTGGGTTGAATTATTTTGGTTTATGTTGTTTTATGTTAGATTAAGATAATTGCATTATATTGGGTTGATTTACGTCAGGTTATGTTATTTTGGGTTGAGACAATTGGGCTATGTTGGGTTGGTTTATGTTAGGTTATGTTGAGTTGTGTTACATTATGTTGGATTGAGTCCCCAATATAACCATATTGAGGTGAGTTTGGTTATATTAGTTAATGATAGGTCAGGTTATATTGGATTATGTAAGGTTGCGTTGTGTTGTGGGTTGCGTTGTGGGTTGCGTTATCCTGGGTTATTTTGGGCTGGATTATGTCAGATAATATTGGTTTGGGTTATGTTGGGTTGGGTTATATATTGTGTAGGATTGGATTATGTTAGATAATGTTGGGTTGGATTATTTTAGCTTGGGTTATGTTGGATTGAATTATGTTGGATTATGTTAAGTTATGTTGAGTTGGGTTAGGTTACGTCAGATTATGTTGGGTTGGGTTGAGTTATTTTGGTTTGGGTTATATTGGGTTGGGCATGTTGGGCTATGATAAATGGTCTTGAATTTTGTTGAGTTATGTTAAATTGTCTTCGTGTGGGTTAGGTTATGTTGAGTTGTGTTGGATCGTGTTGGGCTATATTTAGCTGTGTTGGATTGAGATTGGTTTTGTTGGGTTATGATTGACTGAATTGGTTTATGTCGGATCATGTTGGGTTGTGTTGGATTTGTTATGTTGCATTATATTAGGTTGGGTTATGTCTGATTGAGTAATGTTGGGTCGGCTTGGGTTATGTTGGGTTGGATTACGAAATTTTAGATTAAGTACTTTCAGAAATAATGATATAAGGGTAACATATTTTTCAGTATACCTTTATTTTTGAAATGATACTTCAGAATACTTCAGAATATATGTAGAATTTTAAAATTATGTTTTAATACTCAATATCCTAAAAGGCTCATGTAAATATTTTGAGTGTTATAGTAGTTAGTAGTTACATAAATATTTTTGCATAGCTATTGAGATCGGTACATTATTTCATTACTACGGTTCATGTTTTATTACTTCGCCAACATTTAAAATTTTCTACGTCAAGAGGTTTCTGAGTAAAACGGAAAGATGGACAAATTTCCGTTTTTCCTCTTGAGGTACTGAAGCATAAAACATTTTTAAATAATTTAACATAACTCCATCATTCTATGGTTAGTTTTGATATAACATACTGTAATGTCGCGGTGAAGACCTGATTTGCATTTAACTAATTTTGTAAGAAAAAATTGCTATTATTGGTAATTTCGACGTCAAGTACGTCATTTTCTTCCTCTTTAATGAATCTAAATTTATTGACTTATATGATAAATAAAAGTTTATAATTTTTTTCTTTTAGTTATCTAATAGTTCCGCAAATATTTAAGCAATCAACACTAAATTTTACATTCATCTAAAATGTGTGATCAAATCAAATATAAATATTGGTTTTTAATTTAAGTTTTATTCCGGAAAACCGTAATAGAAATTCTTGAAGAAATAGCCGAAATTTATTTTTGCCGATAAATTCCGCTGCTACACAAAATAATATGTAAATTTTATTGTGTAATATATTTTTAAAATTCTGTAGTTGGAATAACTTCCTTCCAATAAATTCTCACTAAAATTTCAAATTTAAATTTAAATTCTCACGTAAGTACCACAACACAAATTTGAAAATTGCGGAAAATTATTTGTTACAAGAGAAAACAATTTTATATATTAAGTTCCTAAAATTCTATTCTACGAATTTCAATAGATGGCACTGAGCTAGTTTAAAACGCGCTATAGTTTTATTCACTACGAAAACGTATAAGCTAAAAGATACTCTTCACATGATTTCATATAAATAATTTGACTGTCTGAGGTCTGCCTCTCTAGTATGGAGCAAATCACTATCATAAAAAGGCAAGGGTAATATTCTTTGATAATTAATTCAATCCACCATTGAAATTTGTTTCCCTTGATTTTTTCATGCGAGTACCATATTTATAGTTAACACTAGTATTAGCTCCTTAGACCGTAGTTTTCTATTCCAAGAGCGCTTAAATCAACAAATTAATGTAATGCAAGCTGGAAAAGAAAGATTTGATTTAGATGAGCTTGATAACATAAATTTATTACACATGGGTATTAAAATCAACAAATTAATGTAATGCAAGCTGGAAAAGAAAGATTTGATTTAGATGAGCTTGACAACATAAATTTATTACACATGGGTATTAAAATCAACAAATTAGTGTAATGCAAGCTGGAAAAGAAAGATTTGATTTAGATGAGCTTGACAACATAAATTTATTACACATGGGTATTAAAATTAACAAATTAATGTAATGCAAGCTGGAAAAGAAATATTTGATTTAGATGAGCTTGACAACATAAATTTATTAGGCATGGGTATTAAAAGCAAGCACTAAAATATAATTTAACAGAATGTTCGTTACATGTCAATACATAGTTTCAAACTACGATTTTACATAGATGTAAGAGCTTATTATTGTACTAGCTCTGTTGGTATTGTTGAGTAATTTTCTAATAGAGTTAACTACCTTCGAAAATTTATGTGGTATCTCAAGTTGTGCAATTAGTTTAAGTATTTTTAGAAATAGAAACCCTTCAAAAATATCCGTTTATTCCCCATTCGGATCAGATCTGCAGCGAAGACCGTGAACTAACTGGAGGGTTGGTAGTAAATAAAGGCACGAGGGTTCTCGTTTGCACGAGAGGTCTGCATTATGAACCAAAATACTATCCGGATCCAGATACTTGGAATCAGTACCGATTCGAAAACCAAAAGGACATGGTTCCTTTTACTTTCCTGCCGTTCAGCGAAGGTTAAAGGATTTGCATAGGTGAGACTAAATGTTGTTTTTCTGTTGAGTTGAATTTAAAATAAATTTGTTAATTATAACTACTCCATGTATAATAATAGTTCCGTTAACATAGATTGGGTGAAGGTTGTTGTTGGATCAATCATGCTTTGAGATCAGGAACATTGTTGGAACGGTCTATTTCTTATATATATATATATACATATATATATATATATATATATATATATATATATATATATATATATATTTGCATATATATGTTGTTTACAGATGGTCCGGGACATGTGCATATTTATGCAAAACAATAATTTCTTGCATAGGATAGATGATCAAATATTTTTTTAATATAAATTGTTTTCAAATTACCATATGGTAAAGGACGAAATAGGAATTATGTAATATTCATTTCCATGTTCCTTCCATGATTCTATTCGTAATCCAGTATCGTATTACGGCGAGTATCGAATAAAATGTTTTGGAAAACTGTTTATTACAATAAATATGTTATAATCATATGTTATATATATGTAATAATATGTTATAATTTTTTACAATAAATATGTATGTAATCTTATTATCGCGTAGTAATCTTTTACAAGGGTAAAAATATTGCGAATTTGTCAAAAAATGTTAGATTTAGAATCATCATTATTGTTTTCCGGTAAGCTTTAGGATAATTTCTAGTAACGCTATTTTTTTTTATTTCGATTAATAGACTCAATGGAATTAGATTAATAGACCATTATGGGGGTGGAGGAGCAGAGGAGGAATGGGATATAATTTTGATAGAAATTTTCATATATTTACTCAAAATCAAACTAAAATAATTTTGGAATTCCCTTTGATTCATTACATTCATTCAAATAGACAAAACCTTAGTCCCTAAACTCATTTTTATAAAATACTGAATGCACAACATTTTTGTCATTACGGTTTTGTTATAAGTATAGTTTTTATTGTTAAGTATAGTTTTTATTTTTAAGAGTTATAAGTATAGTTTTTATTTTTAAGATTTCAATTTGTGAATTGTTTTGTTTTTAAGATTTCAATTTGTGAATTGTGATTTTGTTTGTTTTTAAGATTTTTGATTTTGAAATTGTTTGTTTTTTTTATTTGTTTGTTTTTAAGATTTCAATTTGAAATTGTTTGATTTGAACATTATTTGATTTGAAATTGTTGATTTTGAATTTGTTTGTTTTTAAGATTTCAATTTGTGAATTGTGATTTGTTTGTTTTTAAGATTTCAATTTGTGAATTTGTGATTTCAATTTGTGAATTTGAGTTATAAGTATAGTTTTTATTTTTAAGATTTCAATTTGTGAATTTGTCGATGGGTTCTATTAATTAATTTTGACTGTTGTATAATTTACTAATTTTAAATAATTTTAGTAACGGTTTTTTAAGCTTTACATAATTTTAATACGTATTTATTATTTAGTATATTGGCCTTGACTCTTGTGGTTATTTAATCAAGGCCAAAGAGACGAAATCTGATTCTTAAAAGAAAATATTTTGGATTTAATTAGTCTTGAAAATGTTACTAACGTGTTTAAACTAAAATTCATACGAGTATATACCTTTATTTCGTAGAAATTGAAATTTAACCGATTCTTGATAAAAAATAGTATCAATACATGGTACATTGATAAATTAATCCACAATATACCATATATTAATAATATTTTTACATTAATCCACAATATACCATATATTAATAATATTTTTACATTAATCCACAATATACCATATATTAATAATATTTTTACAAATACATGGTACATTGATAAATTGATCCACAATATACCATATATTAATAATATTTTTAATAATTTATTTTGCTTCAAAATTCTCATTTAACTTTTTTTTTTCAATTATTTCAGAAATCGTAAATAGGGTTGAATAGGATACTAGTTGGGAAATATATAAACATTACTTTTTTTTTTACAAACTATTGAAACGCAGTGATTTGTGTACAATAATAAAAGTACGGGTATTTAATTGGAATTTTTGCGGTGCTGTAACCCCCCATACTCATATAAGTGTCACATTCGATTTAGTTTCGGTTCAACCCTTAATCTTACCGGTGATCCTATCAGGCATTTTTACTCTAGTTAGTGCGACATAAGCTTGGTCACACTTATTAATAGCAGACCCAATGTCAATTAGGTCATCATCAGAAGTTAAATCCATGGCTATCATATATAGTTACAGCCCGTGAAACACATATCGGGTTTTATATTTATTAATTAGCTGTAGGCCCTGTTGATAATCTCGAAATTAGTCTTAACAGATCGAATTTAATGATCACTTTTCTGATATTTTTATCGTTATTAGAATATTCTCCTGCAAATTGAGTTGCGTCGGCTCAAACATCACAAAGCCTGCTAACCACACTAGGCAAAGTAGGAAACAAAATATATGTGCGTGCGTGCGTGATAATATCCTTCAGTGTATATGAAGGTTAATATTTATAATGACAAATTAAAAGGAATATTTCTTGAAGGTGAAATATTCAGCATATAATCGTTCGTCGGATCTAAGCAAGTGTAGACAATTGTATAAATATTAATATTTATAAATAATCCTTTTCAGGAAAGAGTAATTTCAATGAACCCAAATAAATATTACATAATGCGATGTCTTCATGCGGAATCATGTACAAAAATGTTTTATTAAACATAATTATAAATGTCACTGAAAATAAATTGAAGAATATTAAAATCGGGCGGAATATTTATATGAAAGATCAAATGAGATTATACTACAAATGTTTAATTTGTGTAGTCAACGGCTGAAGTGGCTTCGTCTGCACAGTAAACCTGTCTCACCTGGATCAGTTAGTTTATCAGACAGTAAATTGTATATTTGGATCGGCCGTTTCCGAAGACAGGTAAAGGGGAATCAAAGTACGTTAAGTTATTTCAGGAGCTTAAAGTATTAAGTCAATTGTTCTGCGAATTTTCACAGTTGAATTAAATACGCAAACAAATATGGGTTTGCATGTTTGCGAATAATATCAGCTGAAGTAAAATGAGAATTGCCATTTAAATAACGGAGTGTAATTGTTAGTTAAGAAGTGTTCGTTTAATCTTTGCATTTGAAGCTTTTCCGCAGAAAACTTTTGAAGTTATATTTGCTCTACGTCTATGTTGAGTGTTTGTTATAATTTTAGTTTTGTATTAATGTCACGAATTAGTGTAAAACAGCAGATTTTATTTATGTGCTTATGTTATATTTTTGGGACTTGAATGTAATGAGAATGAGGACGAAACAATGAAATTAATTCTGAAATCAAAAATATGAATGTCCATATCATATCCCGACGATCGCTGAGCGCTGATAAGATTAGAACGATGGCATCTTTTCTATGTAAACCAGCGAAGCGACAAAGGACATCAAACGGTCGTGTTCACGCGCGATTCGCGTAAAGTTTTAATTATTTTTGCTTCTATGTGAACTTAGGTTTAGTTACTTACCTAATTTTGATGAAACAAAGTGCATGAACTCATTTTTGTAAGTAGCTTTGAATAATTGAAAAGAAATACTAACTCTCATATGTCGACTTATTTTACACATTCAGATCGACAGGCAAATATTCTAGAAGTTGACGATTATGTCTCACAATCGTATAATTCATCAACATTTTAAATATTGAACAAAAAAAAAACGATTGTAGACATTTTGATTGCGTAGAGTTTTATTGAGTTTAACATGCAGCAGGCCTGGAGTTTGAAGAAAGAACAGAAGGCTGTGTTTACATTTGTTAGTCGCACTTAATTAAAAACAAATGTAGATATATTTGCAACTTTATTTTTGAGAAAGTACGGAAAAATAATATAATATCTCTCACGGAAATATATCTGTTACGTAAATTGTTCGCTTTTTCAAACGATAGTGTGAGGCACTATATCTGGAATAAAAAATATTTTTCGAGTGTGAAAGATCACAGTTGAATTAAGAAAAAGGGTTTTCTTTTAAGAAAAAGGGTTTTGTTTTTCTTTTTGATGTAGGAACAGTGCACAATACCATGCCTACTTCGGACACAGTTTGGCTTTGCGATTGGACTTACTGGCCCAATGACCATTTTGATATCAAATTATCTGTCATGATGTCAAAAGCTTTCAGAAATAGTCACAGACTTGTAGTTTTACCAATATTTAAATGGGTTTCTCTATTAGTATATTGGTATGCGGGACCTGGTATGATTAGTATCTAAAAAGAAATTTCGCTGGAACAAATTATATATTTTCAAACTCAGCCCGAATTTTCGTTCCCCCAATTGTATCTTTTTGACGTATTTTTAGCATAGCAGAAGTTTCTTCCTGGTTCTATTTTATTTCATTAACAAGTAAAGTCTTATGATACTGTATGATATATTTGTACTCTTTCTATGCAAAAACAACTGCCATACCATGATGAACAAGGATTCAATCGCCGTAAAATCATTCTGCCCTTTATTCTCTTCGTTTTTTGCTCAGAATCATGATTTGGCAGACTGTCTATATTTTTACTTCGAAATATCATTTCACCCACTTATAAACGTCTTTTATATCATTATATATTTAGTAACGACTTTGTTTTTTCGACATTTTAGGTTTTCTCGCCTACATGCATTGAAAGGTGACTTCGTAACATGACATTTATGGTGAAATATGAATGACGACAACAAACATGAATGCCCATATCATGTTAAGACGATCGTTGAGCGCTTATAAATAGCGAGTGCGAATATACATTTTACGTAAGCAAACGAAGCGATGACGACAACCACATAGCGGCCTTGTTCACAGATGATTGGTGTTAAATTTTTTTTGCTTTAGTTTTTAATCCGAATTATGTCTTATTTTTACTCATTTAATTTTAGAACAGTAAAATGCAAGTTACTTCATAATGACGCTGTTTTATAAATGGCAATAAATACTTTAAAAATAATAATTGTTTCAACCTATTAGTATTATAGTTTTATTGATTAGGCAATAAAAGGGGTTTAAGCAACGTCTCATCTTAAACATTTTATCTTAATCTAGCTATGATTAACTATGATAGAAACGTGTACTTCATAATGAAGTAGTCCTTCTCCATCAAATAAAGAGTCGTGAAGTTTTTCGTTAATTGAAAACCACGTAATTAAAAGTTTTACCTAATCAATAACATAACGTCATTCACCACCTTTTATCAGCGCTCCTAATGTGGTTCTTTTCCAGGTAATTCTATGTGTCCCAAATATGTTTGACGAGATCTTCCATGATGTTAATCTGTGAAGTGAACTAATGTGTTTTTATTGGTGAACGATGAATGGTAGATATTAAAGGTGCTCGTAAAATTCATTTAAAACAGGTATTAAAATTGAAATATCCTTCCCTTTTTATATTGGTTAATATTTATGATACAGATTTCAAAGAAATGAGTCCTGAGGAATATGTATAATGCTGCATCGCTCGTCGGATCTTAGTAAATATGTTAAAAAATTTGGTACGAATAATATTATTAATATATCTATTTATTCCATTCCAGTAAACACTAATTGAACTTTCTATTTATAGCGCCATATAAAATGAATAATGTTTACATACGTTTACATACTTCAAAGCTGGGATTTCCTTTAAGGCAAATTAATATTATGTGATGCAATATCTTGATACACTATCATAGATAAAAAATTGTTTAAAAATAAACTGAAGGGTACTAAAATTCACCAGAATATTTATATGAAAGTTCAAGTGAGGCTATATATGTCGTGTGTTTTATAAAATGAAATAAACAAGTAAAATTAGCCAATTATTAAGTGAATGTGGGGTAAAACAAACAAATATTTAATTTGTGTTTTTAAACGCTTTAGTCTTATGATACCTACAAAGTAAACACGCAATTATTAATGTTTATATCTAGATTTATCAGCACAGTAAAGTGTTAAATTTCTAAATTTAAACTGACCACTCTTGTAAAAGGTAAAAGGTGACTCGAGTCAAAGTCCATTCAATTAGGTTAGGCATTTAAAATATTGTTACGGTTGCTCTGCGAACTTCCCGAATAAAATCTGAATTTGCGTGTTTGGGAATAACAGCAGCTGAAATGGAATGAAAAGTTTCATTTGAATAATGACGTTATTAGTTAAGAATTTTTCGTTCAATATTCGCGTTGAAGCTTTTCTGTCGAGTTCTTTTTAAGTTTTATTCGTTCTCAATATCACGTCGAATGTCTCGTATAATTTTATTTCCTGGTCCTGCCATGAATTTAGTATACAATGGCAAATTCTCTTTAAGTGTGCGTTTTCAATGCGTGATACTTGTGTAAGGATAAATATGGACTACGTAGAGCATTCTCAAATTGAACCCGGCAATTTTAAGACATTAATTGTATTGAGGATGTTTTCAACTCTCTCGGTCATACTAAATAGTAAATGAAGTCAGTTGCTATAGATCACCAAGAACTTTATTTACAAGAAATAGCGGGAAATTATTCACTTTTCTTTTTTAAAATGCATAGTTAACATATTTTTCTACTCATATTTCTACCAATTTTAATTTTCACCGTGATCGGATAGAACTTTGCAAGTGTGAATCTGGTTGTGTATTTATGAGATAAATGTGATAATTTATGGTCTTGAAATTGGTGCTGTTTTAAAAGTACCTATATTCGCTTGCTATATCAGATATATTGTATGTTAGTTTTGCTTACTTAATTATAATAAGCAAGGCCATATTTCTAGTTATATTAAGATAATTGTACAAGGTAGCGTACCATCAAATTCCGAGCCATCAGGCATGGTATCCTTCACTTGAAACAACTTGAAACTGAATTACTTGTTCACTTGAAACTGAATTATCAGGCATGGTATCCTTCACTTCAAACTTTTCATAGTCCCTTTGAAACTTTTCATGGTTCCCACTTCATAACTCAGCAACAAATAATAATGAAAGTTTGAGTTTTAGGAAATAGGGCGACGAATACTTGATCATATAGATACAAGTCTTATAAGCTTGTATCTATAGCAGTTTTTAAAATATTTGGTTTATTCATGGACTCACACACTTACTGACTAATCAACAAAATCAACAATTCACTTCAACTTCAAGTTTCTGACTCACTTTCAGAAGAGTCAGAAACTTGAATTTGGTACTAAACACTAATAGTTAAAGTTTATGTTAAAATATCTGTCAAGTTTTATATATAAATGTATCAACTGCTCCATATATTTATTATAATATATTGTGGTTCTAGAAAACATTAAATTAATAAATAAACCAAATATTTCCTTGTTAGGGTTACAGATTTGCTTAGTACTTCTATGCTCATAGAAAATCTCTGTGGGTTTGTTTTAAATGACTATACAGGCGATTTTTTTACTTACGACATTTTACAACTACGATAGCAATCCGAATATAAATATTAACACTTTGGCTTTAAAATGGGATATGTTTCAGAAAATCATAATATATTCACAAACACCTAAAAATGTTCGTTTTCGAATATTTATTTATATGAAATTGTGTCTGAGAATATTTGAAACAAAATATAAGAAAAATTTCAGACAAAATATAAGAAAAATTTAAGAACACAAAAATTGAAGAAAAAAGTTGCTTTATTTTTTACACGAATGTTACTGTATTTGCACCTAAAATGGAGTATTTTATCAAAGAAGAAACCGAATTTTCAAGCTTTGGTCATCATGTACCCATATCAACCACCCGGTTGATATGCAAGGCGATTAGCCAGTATCTAAGAGCCAGAGGCTCAAATTAGCTATTGTTAAATACAAACGGCTAAGAAAATCAGCTGTTGTTAAAAACGCGAGAATCAGCTGTTGCTAAACACAACCGATTAAGAAAGATCTACAAATAAATGAAGTTACCTTAAGAGTTAAAAAATAGGTGATACGACCAACTATTACTAAATCCAACTTGCTGAAAAGCTCAAGGAAAAGAAAATAATAATCTAAAGGAAAAGTTAAAAATTTAGATAAACGATTAATATAATCATATTTATATGAGTCATCAGATCTTAAAGAAACTCAACGAAGAAGTAAAATTCCATCAATGAAGAGCGGCCAAGTTCATCTTCAAAAAGTTAGTAGTAAACAATAGTGATATAAAAGCGCCAAGCTCTTGAAGTACTTTGCTAGATAAGTGTAGATGAGCGAGTTAGGGCTTTGAGTATAGATTTATTGAATATTATATCTCCCATAATACTGAACTTGGCCGCGGTTTTCGTTTATTTATTGTTTTAATAACCAGAATTGTGTGTCAAGGAAAAATTCCAATTATTTTTATAGAACTTATATCGTAAAGCGATAGAGATAAAAATTAATAACAGCCAAGTTCAAAGTTAAGATAGATCTAACATTTAATAAATATAGACGGTATAGCGGTTAAATATTCTATGGAACATCGAAATAATTAATAAAGTAGATGGATAAATTCAATATATTTGCTACATGTTTGTTACAGTATGAGTTGTTTCGAATTAAATTAAATTTGATAAGAACCGGACAATAAACAGAGATATATTGTCCGGTTCTTATCAAATTTAACACGAAGTTTAAACCTGTATTCCTTTGAATTAGATGTAATATTAATAATCTTATTTTTACCGAAACTTCCTAATCTTCCTGTGGGGTATTTTCAACTTTAGGAGCGCTTACTTACAATGCCTGTTGTCGTTAATTGATAGTCAATCAGGGATTTTAGTAGGATCAGGATGAAATCGCGATGTTAATCATTTAGTGTATGATTTTTATTAGAAAGATAGAGCAATGCTATTTCTTCTCTTTTACATTTGTGATAGGGACAGTGTAAGATGCTACCATTGTCATATATTTTAAGTTTCGGTTACACTGCTGCCAGTGTTTCGTGTAAAATGTCCATACTGCGTATTTAGTGGACAATCAAAATGCTTGAATATGCCTAGATACAGCGAAGATCTAAGCTAATAGCCAACCTGAAGATGCTGTAATACGACGAAACCTAGGTCGTAGTAAAGAATTTAAAGAAAGTAGAAATAATACTACATCACGTAGTTTCATTTAATTGTGAATAATGCATTTCTACAAAATTAACGCCAAATATATTGAATCCTTCATATGGTGTAGGGTGAAACAATATATTGTTTAATTCTCAAAAAATCGAATTTCATATTTACTCATAACATAACCTATTTACATTTAATGATGCTTAATATTTCTTGCCGATAAAAATAGCGCTAATATTGACAAATATGTAACCAAAAGTTATCCTTTCTTAGGAGGCTAATCAGTTAACAGACAGGAAAACTGGAAAATTTAAATTGAACATTTCCGAAAGGGGGTAAAGGGCAACTTAAAGTTCGTTCAGTAATTCTTGAATTACTGAACGAACTTTAAGTTAATTTAAATATTATTCCGATTGGTTTGTAAACTTAAAGAGCTTAATTAATAAAGTATGTATTTGTATGCTTTGGAACAATAGCAGCTGAAGTAAAATGCAAAGTACCCATGGTAATAGTAGAATCCACGTTATTTAGAAGGTTTTTGTATAATCTTCGCGTTGGAAGCTTTTCTATTGAGCTTTTTGTAAGGTTTCTTTTCTCTCAATATTTCGTGTCATTTTAGTTTGCCCAATTACAAATGAGAATATAATAGCAAATACTGCTTCGTGTCATAAGAAACCTCGATGTGGTTAGGGATACGTGTTTTTCATTTTGCGATTACGTTTTTGATACTGGTAAGGTAGGCATATTTGTATAGAGTATTCATATTTGTTATGAGGTACTTGCAGAGTTAAAATATCAACTCAATAATTCTTTGAAATTCTAGTTCGTAACAGTTGAAAGTGGACGAATCCTTTATCTTTTATCTTATCTTGTAAAAATTATCGGAACACGCAAATTCATACTATTCCAAAATTAATTTATATTATCTACTTTATTTCTATCGGTTTTCATATTCGATATGGTTGTTTCTCTCTAATTCGTATTAATTGTACATTTCTTGTCCTAAACTAGGAAAGAACTTCTGCCAATTCATATATCGCCTACGACAACTTGTAATTCTAGTTAATTAATACTCTCATTTTGCTTACCTTAGCATTGGAGATGGCACCATATTTCAAACTATTTTAATGTTCCCCTTTTGGCTTTAGATTTTTTATTTATGGCTAAATTTAGTGAATTACGATGTAATAATTTGTAATTTCATATAAGTATGCAAGTGAGACTTGTGGCAGGATCAGTTACTTGGTGGGGATTTGGGTTTGCTGTGTAGTGGGCTTATGATAATCTCGGTTTAGTTAATTTTAGTTTAGTTTCTGTACTGCGTTGTGTTTTTGTGCCAAGGTAAATATTTTTTAAAGTACATTTTTGTGCTCGGAAGTAAAATGTTTTTCTTTTCCTAACACTTATAGATAAGAGTAGTGTACATGGTACAATTGTCCTTAGTGTATTAATTATCATTAATTAATAAAACAACCCACAGAATTCGACGTATTTCCTTAGCATAGACATACGTCGATTTGCATAAAAATGATTTTGTCATATAGCTATAAGGTGGCTTCTATTCGGTGCACACACTCTGCTCTTTTAATTGAATGCGACATCAACCAGCTTTTATTGCCGTCAGAAACTTAAAAACTTCCTGTACAAACTTTATTATTGATGAACTGGATCTCCCGCTTCCAACGTGTATTCTAGACTGCTGTTTCTCTATGTACCTGCATGTTCATTGTGATGCTATTTATATGTTTTGGGTGACTTATGACTCAACGTCGAAAATTCCGGGGAAAAGTTACTTTTCGAAGGATAGTGGATGATCGTTTCTATTTTTTACTTTAAACACTATCTGTAAATTAAAATGTATATAATATAATTTTATGTATATAATATAATTTTTAATTCAATTATAACAATAAATTAATGATATAATTCGAATTCAATTACTTATTTTAATCCTGACTTATGTATCCCGATGTATACTGATTGTGTAATTAGATACAGATTTAATTGTTTCGTCTCTAAATATGACACGCGAAGACATATAGCGTATTGAATATTTAGCATGTAGATAAACGTGCTCACCACACGTGTGTTATCATCTCTGGCACACACTTGTAACGTAAATAACGAAGCCGAATTGCCAAATTAAATATCAACACGCTGCGAATGGCTGCGTGTGCTTAAAGGGAATTTTCATTTATGAATACATTTGGAATTGCGGTACTAATATTTATGCAAAATGAATTAACAGACAACATCTTAGGAAGAGCGGTGCTGAAGTTATTTATGTTTACAAAGGGTTAACTCGGAATTGTGGAGCCGTGTCTTTGAACGGCGTCTTACCTTTTACCTTACTTTTAAGCTTGACTAAGTTTAATATTTGAGCTGGTAAACTATAACCTACCAGAAAATACTTTAATATGGAAATATTTTCTTCAGCCAAATAACAGAAAGAAATATTATTGCAACTTCACACAATCGAAACTAGACGGAGTATGTTTTATTATAATTCAATGCGCTGGAGCTGAGCTTTGAACGGGATTATTTCGCCTGATTATATTTTGCAAACGATCAAAAAATACATTTTATCAAATACTTTATCGTGAAAGGAAATCTACTTGTTATTTAAAATTCTCTGTGTTGTTACCGTATGCGTTGGGTTGGTCGGACGTTGGTTGATCGGATAGACATTCTTACCCATTGATCTGATAGCCATTCTTAGACCATATATTTAGTCTGCTTTATTAGATCAAAAACAATTATATATGTAATATAAACACGCAAAATAAGCAAGGTGCTAAGTTAATGTGGGCTAAAACTTTGTTTCATAGTCTGTGGCTAAAACCAACAAATATTAAATTGATGGACTAAAACGTTGTCACAGTTCTGCCTATTCAGTAAATACGTAAGTTAAATATTGTTTTCATGTTAAATATTATTTTCTGGATCTGTTAGTTTAGCAGATAGGTAAATTGATAAATTTAAATTTACTGCCTCTTGGGAGAGATATGGGGTGACTCAAAGTTCATTCAGTTATTTTATACACTTAAAATATTGTGCACAGAACAGACAATAAACACAGAACACGCACAGAAAAGAGAGTTTATTTTATGTTCTATGTTTAAAGGCATACGAACCTTTAACTGTGCGGCGCACAGCGGGGATCCGGATTCGATTACCGGCCGCTCGTCGAACAGGGCTGGACAGTAAGAGATTGTTCCCGTAGCAATAAGTTCGCCATATGTATCAATTAGATATCTTAAAGTACATAAATAAATAAATAAATACAATTATTCTGCCCTCCTTTTTCGTCGTTTAAGAATGATAACTTGGTAACGTACTTGTAATGTTACTCGTTAAGAAGACACTCGTTAAGAAATGTATGGTGATAAAGCTTGAACGAAAACTAATGCTTTCGATAAAAAGCTAACTACCTGATTTTGAATATACTCGCTAAATGTGTCTAGACAAATAACTAAAAGTAATGTTTTAAATGATGTTAGCATGCAATAAATGAAATACCAGCAAAAAAGCCAAAATGAAATTAAATCAACTTAAAAGAAATTTAAATATAAATAACGTATCCTACGAAATTAAATTATCAGTCAATAGACTAACGACAAATATGAACGAATAAGTCATATCCCACGACCACCGAGTGCTAACAAGAAAGTAGCACCGCCGTCTTTTCTATGTGATTAAGCGAAGCGGCAACGGGCACCAGACCGTCCGTGCTCACAGGCGGCTCGTGTTCATTTTCAATTATATTAGCTTCTAAATAAAATTATGTCTTAGTTTTTACTTATCTAATTTTGTTAAAAGGAAGTGCTGGTTACTTTATCTTAAATTGTGAATTTTCTTCAAACATTCAGACAGATAGGCAAGACCACTAAAGTTGTAGATCATGTCTTAGAATAATTTAATTTTCCAAACACAAGATGAAAAAAAAGAGTATCAGACAGACAACAATTGTATTATAAGAGCTACATGTTACTTGTATAAAGTAATTAGATAAAAGTAATTAAGTCCACCGTAAACTTTGATAAGGTAATAAAATTAATGAGTTGGTTGCAGCTTTATAATTGGAAATAATTGAATGTTATATACATTCAAAGTCAAATTTTTCATTATTTGAACAGCTTCATTGATTAGTCCTTTAGAATGAGTCCTTTTTAATAAAAAAGTCCTTTTTTCAAATAAACAGTCGTAATGTTTTTAATTAATGAAACGCCATTCAATTAAGTTGATAATATTATGTCATACTCCGCCTTTTATTAACACCCCTAATATTATTATTTTATAGACATTATAGATGTACATATTTGAATTATGTGTAATGAGGTCTTCCATGCTGTTAACATTTTAGGAGAGTTAATCTGTTTTTATTTATGATTGATGGATTACAACATTATTTTTTAATCTCACTTCAAAAATGTATAAAAATTAAAATATCAATTATTAATATTTATGATACCAACAGCAAAGAATTTACTTCTGCACTTAAAATAAGCATGTAGTCTCTCGTGGAGCCTGAGCAAGTATCTAAAAAAGAGTCGGTGTAAATATTAATATTATCTATTTGCTCTATTCAAAGACTAACTGTTTTTCTTTGTAGCGCTGAACGAAGGGAATATTATATTCCGAAATTACTTACTTCAAAACCGGCATTTCGTTGAAGGCAAATTAATATTACATAATGCGATATCTTCATACTAAGTCGTGTATAAAAATTGTTTAATTAAATTTCTAGGTACAGGTGTTTAGAAAAAATTAGAATATTTGTATGACAGTTTAAATGGAACCATATTTAGTCTGCTTTATTAGATCAATAACAATTATATATGTGATATAAATACGCAAAATAAGCAAGGTGCTAAGTTAACGTGGGCTAAAACCAACAAATATTAAATTGATGGACTAAAACGTTGTCACAGTTCTGTCTATTCAGTAAATACGTAAGTTAAATATTATTTTCATGTTAAATATTATATTCTGGATCTATTAGTTTAACAGATAGGTAAATTGATAAATTTCAATTAACTGCCTCTTGGGAGAGATATGGGGTGACACAAAGTTCATTCAGTTATTTTATACAATTAAAACATTTTGCTCTGTGAAATATTTGAATAAAATGTGGACTTGCTTGTTTAAAAACAATAGCAGTGGAAGGTGAATGAAAATTCCATTTTAATAAGGAACTTTCATTGTTAGTTAATAAGTTTTGATTCAATACTCGCGTTGGAAGCTTTTTCCAGAGTACTTTGAAATTATGTTTGAACTCAATATCACGCCGAATGTCTCGTTTAATTTTAGTTTTGTATTCTCATGGCGAATCTGTATATAATTGTAGATTCAAATTACGTGCGCATTTTCAATGTGTGGGATGTGTAAATAACTCTCAAATTTGACATCTGGTGGGCCGAGAATTTCAATATGTTAATTGTATTACGGCTGTGTTTAACTCTCCCGATCACACAGAATTGTAAAGGAACTCATATACATGAGTTTACCTAAATCTTTATTTTATAGAATACACGGAAACGCGATTATTATTGGTTTTATCTTCTACGTATGTTTCTGTAACTTTTCATTTCCGTCATGAACGTATATAACTCTGTAAACGAAAAGGGAGTCAGATTAAATTGTACATTTATTTTAAATATTATAATGATAACTCATTAGTGTTGGAATTGAAACATAAGAATAATTGTTGTTCCGTTGAATGACATTTTGTATTTAAGAAAGTTATTGGTTCAATTTTATACTATAAGAAATCTATGTGTAATAAAAATACTGACTATGGAGCATTTTATCGAGGAAGTAACCGACTTTGTAGACCTTGGGGGTGATTGGGTATTAGTTCCATAGGGTAATTAACCAGCCAGACAAATATTCATTTTCATTTCATGCTGGTTTTATTTTTAGTAGGGAAGTATAGGATATACTTCTGAAGTCAGATAAAGATTTAGAAGAAGAGAAAGGTTTACACCTGCCACGAACACGGCAAAATAAACGTAGCATCGTAGTTTATATTTGCGTTACGCGCCAGATATGTTTTTATGGGTTATGATTTGTACTGATCATATACTTATGAAGTATATGAAAATTATGTTCAAAGGTGTCAGTTAGAGTATTATACTGGCCGCCTGTATTTCTCATGGAGTATCGTTAACGGGTATTATAAATTTTATTTAGTTAATGGGCATTGCGATGTTTAGTGTCAGCGTAAATCAGTTTACTGGAGAATGATAAATTGTAACATGATAACAATAAAAATGTTGGAAAAATTATTATTAAAGTCAATCATGCTTGGTACGTGAATATTTCACCTGTTGCTATTAAGTTCAAGATTATCAATGGAAAATAATATTATATATGTGGCACGAGCTACAACTCACTAGCCAGGGGATTAGTTACAACCATAGCCTAATTGATATCGGGTTCGCTCTTTTCTCAAATAGCCAAGCTTACATCCGATTATTTATACTAAAGATGCTTGTTAGCATCCGTTTAATTAATTTCCATTCCAGTAACATCAAGTTTTAAAAATCGGTTATTATTGAATACAACCAATCAAGAAAAATCCGCACACAGAATTTTCATTCTACAGAATTGAAAAAAGTGCCCTTTCAAAAAGTTGAAGACTGTGAATGGGTAACGCGATCAATTAATATTAAAATACAATTTACCGAAGTAACAAAGAAAAAGAAAATAATAATCAAAGGAAAAATAAAAACCAAAATTAAAGATTATCATTATCCTGTCTATTTTTATTATCAGATTTAAAAAAAAACTCCACAAAAAGAAGTAACATCTCTTCTGTAAAAGGGCTCAAATTCCTCTTTAAGAAGTAATTTTTAAAAAGGAGTGAGATAAAGGCAGTCGAATTCTTGCAGAGCCTTGCCAAAGAAGAGATTTGTGTTTAGATTTATTGAATGTATCACGACATCGAACTTGGCTGTGGTCGATAGTTTTCAGATATCTATCGCTTTAATGACCAGATGTCCATCCGACACCTTTACGAGTCCCTGTAAATTATATAGAATTTGTTATTCGATCCTTATACGATATGATATCCTTTGAATCCATTGAAATAAATCTTATTGTTATCGAAAGTTTACGAATCTTCCTGTGCGGTATTTTTAAATCTACGAATGCTTACTTACAATGCCTGTTGTCGTCTACTAAAAGGCTAGGTTAGATTATAGAGCTTTTAGGCATTTTGCGTTACTTATAAAGTCTCGGCATCAACCATTCAGTGAAGGGTGTGTCTTAGAAAGATAGTGGTTTATCACACTTTCTCCTTTAGATTTATTATAACAGGTAAAGTTTGACTGTTTAGACATATTTATTCAGTTTATGGCGTATGTGCAAGGTTCGGCGTCAGACGATAACATTATAATTAATTGTTATAATAAATGAAATAAACACATTTTAAGCTGTTAGCGCATTATCTTATAATATATGCATAAATGATTATAAATATGCTTTTCGTATTAAATTTTGAATGACTAATTTCAGCGCGATTCAAATGGTTCTCTTTTAAATATGACATATGAAGTGGACCACGTGAATTATGGTTTGCTTATAATGTAAATAACAATGCCGATTTGACAAATTAAGTATTAATACGCTGCAAATGGTTGTGTTTGCTCTGTGTAAATTTTCTTTTATGAGTGCGTTTCGTGTTATGGTACTCGGTTAATGTATAATTAATTAAATAACGGCGCCTTAGTAAACGTGGCTATATAATTATTTACGTTCACAGAGTGATAACTGGAAATTAAAAAGAATTATCTCCTTAAACTTGAGCGGGCAAATATTTACACATCTTCAGATATCTTATATGAGTTAACGTTTTTAAGCAACTAAGATCAAATTATTGTTGCATCTTCACAGTACCAAAAGCGAGAAAAAAGTATTCTTTATTATCTCTCAATATGCTGGAGTGAAGGTGCCCGAACGAAACTAACTTTTATTTTTCTATTTTATGAATAATCATAAAACACATCCCATGAAAAATATTACTTTAAAAAGAGGGAAGTTCCTATTTAAATATTAACTGCAAAAATGGCGAGACAAAAGAGGTCAAATTCGTAGAGAACTTTCCTCGGGGAGTAAAACCAATGAGTAAGTTGGAGCTTTATAACTAGAATTGATTGGTTAGAAGTTAACCACATTAAACTTATAATTGTTGAACAGCGTGTATTAGTTTTGAAGTTAACCACGTTAAACTTATAATTTTTGAACAGCGTGTATGATTTCTGAAGTTAATCACGTTAATCTTATAATTTTTGAACCGCTATTGCGATTGCTATGTTAAGGAGCTAAGGAAGGTTTTTTTATGAATGTTGTAACATACTTAAAGCCTATTTGGAATGTGTCATTCATATGGAAAGAGCTTTTTTAACTTAATTTATTTATATTTAACTTATTTATATATATTACGCGCCGTCTTCTACCAAAGTAAAAATCAATTATACGTAGCGACAAAGGCCGGTTGCTAGCCGCAATTACAGATAAACCGAACATTCTCTGCGCCCCGTCTTTTATTGAAACTTCTAATCTTCTTTTTCAGGAAATTGTAGATCTGACTCAACCACATTTTACGGAGCCTTCCGACCGTTAATTTGTGAATCTTGCTAAATGAATTGCTGCATAATTCCTGTAACCTTTGTATGTCTTTATCTTTTCAAAATTACTTAAGAATGTTTTATAGTGTGGTTGCGTGTAATATCATTGTTATCACTTATAACGGCGTAAGCCAGATTATTTTCAGATTATAATGTTCTAAAACACAAATATTTGAAACAACGTGGGAGGTAACAATAATCTATTTTAATAGTACCATCTCATTTTGTATGCAATACTGTGCGTTCCATTATTCAATTACCTTTAGGTGGAATGCAATGGTTTGCACTTTTTTTTACAATATTTGCATCCCGAGAGACGCTGGCCCGTCATTCAGTACCAGCAGCTACTAGACGCGACAGTTTCACGTCTGTATTCTAGTAAACCATGGTTATTAATCAATGAATGTTATTTTATGACGGAGGTAGGTAAGTTGTTTCTTTTTAGGGTTCCGTAACTCAAATAGAAAAAAGAACCCTTATAGTATAGCTTCGTTATCCGTTTGTCGATCTGTCAATACCCTTTTGGATATATTAAGTTGTAATTAATATCAATTACTTAAGTTTATAGTACCTTGGAGTTGTAAAAAAATCAAGCTTCTGTCAGTTCAATATAAAATACGGCCGTTTATGCCGCATATTTTGACACTCGTAAATATATCAAAACCTATAGGCTACTTCCTGTTGACCTAGAATTATGAAATTTGGCGAAAAGCAAGGTCTCATAGCACAAGTAAAGAAAAATATCCGAAAATTGTTAGTTTGTAGTGATATCACTTAATGAATCTTTTTTTATATATACGCCTGTGAAAAATATAATAGGCAATATATTTTCTTTCTGAAAAATTGAAATTTAAAAATGGTTTAATAGAAATACTATGTACCATTAAATGTGTATAAATGCCTAAATATGTATCGAAACCTCGTAGTACGAGTCCCACTCGTGCTTGACAAGTTTTTATTATTTTTATGCACTGGTCGGCGTGTTTGAGAGTGTGATTAGGATATTACGTTAATTTAAACGAAATGTCCAAATTACCAACTAGCCGCGACATAATTAAAATAAATATTTATTTAAACCTGTACTGGTGCTTAAATATTTTACAATGTATTGCAATCGATATTTATATGCAACTGATGGTAATCGGAGATTTACCAAGATTAATCGGCTATAAAATAATGTACTAATAGTAAGTATGATATTTATTATGTCTTAGGCTGAATTTTGAAGAAATATAATCTATGTAAAATTAGACCATGTAAATTGTTGAGTTATGTAAAATTGTACACCCGTGTATGTTTTATTACCTACTAATGCGACAGCCTCGAAAAATGATGATAGAAGACCTTGGATAATTTTACAATTGATTAACTTTTGTTAAACTTATTTGGAAAAAGGACACTTTTCTCTAAAAATGAAAAAAAAAATTATTTTTTTAAATATTCATTTCGATCGAAATTTGCGTTTGAGAAATACTATGCATCTACTTTCTTTGGTCTGTACGTATATACTTATAAGTACATATGCATAAACACAGATATATACAGACACATATACATATATATATATATATATATATATATGCATATATATATATATATATATATATATAAACTTATTCTATTCCAGTGAAGCAAAATAATATTTTCTCTTTTTCTATTCAGGATAATGTTCAAAATAATTTTTTCAAATGAACTACATTAAACTTAGCATTTTTAAGGCCAATAAATATTAAGTAATGCGATGCCTTTATATATAGTTGCGTATAAAACACAAGTTGGGCAAATAAGTTGAAAGATATCAAAACCCACTAGAATGTTTATATGAAAGTTCAAATGATACGATATTTGTTGTCCGCTTTATAAGACTAATAATAATTACGTGAAAAAAAATAGCAAGCAGTTAAGTGAGTATATATTAAAATTTAAAACCATATAATATAGTGTATAATTTATGTACACTTTTATTGAAGTTATACTTCTTTAGGCGCGTTATGAAAAAATGATGAGAGTGAAATTTTAAGATTCGTCACACAAAAGTTACAGTATGAAGTTGCAGCGGTTGCACAAAACAAAAGCTACCAACCTTGCTCGAAACAAAAGCTACCAACAAAATAGAAATAGAACCTCTATTAGCATCGCGCAAGCTGGCACCATCGTCGCCTCTGTTCACTGTTTTTAATGATGCCAAAGAAGTATAACTTCTCACGCGCGTACATAAGTACACGCACCCTTTCTTCAGTAAATACGCTAGTTGTTAATATGAACTTGGTAAATTGGAATTAGACAAGTTGGAAGGCAGGTAAAGAGCAACTTCAAGGTTCATTCCGTAATTTTGGATATTTCGGTTACTGTACTGGGTGCTCTGCGAACTTCAACAATTGAATAAAATATGTACGTATACGCGTGTTCTGAAACAATAGAAGCGGAAGTAGAACATAAAAAATCCATTTCAAAAATGAAATTCCAGTATTATTTAAAAAGTTTTTTGTAATCTTCGTGTCGTAAGCTTTTTTGCAAAGCTTTTGGTAGGGTTTTATTTTCTCTCGAAGCCATATTTTGTATAATTTTAGTTTTGTGTCTCTATAACTGATGACAATAAAATTGCAAAAGCTGGTTCCGTGTTATATGGAACCTCGGTGTTCTTGCGGACACGTGTCCAGAGTATTCATATTTTTCACGAGGAACTCCGATGTAATAGTATTTTATTTAAAATTCTCATTCATAATAATGGGGATCGATCGATTAAGTTATTTCATTACCTTAATGATTGAGATTTTTTATTATACGACATCTTTTATCGAATATTGGGAAATATGTCGAAAGAATTATTAGATATTCGATGGATTTTCACAATTTGCTTGCTTCGATATAACGATTTGCACATGTAATTTAAGTGCAAATGATTTGATCTGATCGTGTATTTGTTTAGAATGAGACAACACTAACTCTTCAGTGTACAATTCATCGTATCACTGGAAAACTTCCGCCCATTGTTTATTGCTATGCCCACTTGTGATCCCGGATAGTTGGCACCCTGTTTAACACTGCACTCGAGATGGCACCACATTTTAAATTGTTTTAATGCTCAAATTACGGCTTTAGACTTTACATTTATGGCTATATCTAGTGTATTAAAATGTAGTAATTTGTAGTTTCATAAAGGTCTGCAAGTGAGACATGTGGCTAGATCACTTATGTGGTGGAGCTTTGGTTTTGCTGTGTAGTGCGCTTGGCTCGCGTAATGCTTATATGACTTTAGTTAACTTTAATTTAGACTCAGTATTATATTGTGTATTTGTAGATAAACGGTTTTAAATTGTTTTCATGTTCAGAAGTTAAATGTTTCTCTTTTCTATATTTTGGTTATCTTTAAAATTTTGGATACTAAGATAAATGTTTTTCTGAATTTATTAAATGTCATCAATTAATGAATCAGTCAACAAAAGCTACATATTACTTCAGTATATATATATATATATATATATATATATATATATATATATATATGACGAGTTACATAAAAATTGTTTTCAATAAAATGCTTCTTTCTCGGTTTGTACGTTGAAGTGCTGAGCTCTTTCAATTGAATGTGACATCAGTCGGCTTATCGGAAGCTCGAAAAACTTTTCGTATAAGCACTGGGCAGTTTTAAATTATTATAATGACGGAAACTTTTAGAAAGTGAGTGGATAAGCGTTTCTCTCGTAATTTCTACCTTGCCCGTATATCAAAATTTACCTTCGATTATATAATATAATTGAACAGTTATATCATAAAATTGAATAGTTGAATTATGGTAATCGATAAATTATTCAATTAAAATCTAGGTTACTTCTTCCAGAAGAAGCACATAAATAACTGTGTATCTTTTCCCACGTGCACAGAAAGGTATTTAGAGTGTAATTGAATTGGTTTACAACCAAATATAACAGGCGACGATTTAGCGGGTACTGAGTATACACGTGCCCCTCGCATCGTGTGTTATCATATAGCACGCATGCTTGTAACGTAAACAAATACCCTGAAATGCCAAATTAAATATCTACAGGCTGCGAATGGCTGTGTTTGCTTAAAGGGAATTTTCGTTTATGAATACGTTCAGTATTGCGGTACGGCTGTTTGCGCATAATCAATTAATGAAAGACATCTCAGAAAATGTGGTGTTGTAATTATTTACGTTTATAGAGCGTTAACTCTGAATTATGGAGACGTATTCTCGAAAGGTGTCTTACCTTTGTTAACTTATAAGCTTGCGTGACTAAGTTTAATATTTGAGCGGGCAAACGATAACCTACTAGACGACACTTTAGTAAGTGAATGTTTTCTTGAGTTAAATTAAGAGAAAGACATATTTTGTATTCCCACACAAGAGAAGCGAGATGTAATTTTATTTATTATCATTCAGTGCTTTTCAGCGGAGGTTTTAACATAACTAATTTACTTGTTATATTTTGTAAGCAATCATGAAATATATGCCATTAAAACATTTTTGTGAAATATATACTCGCGTCGAAATCCACATCTTGCGTCATAATGGGCGTAGTAAAGAATTTAAATAAAGTAGATATAATACTACATCACGTAGTTTCATTTAATTGTGAAATGACATGTTGCCAAGGAACTACATGCTCCTAATAAATGCATCAAATGCCATTTTCATGTGCGATATATTTATTTATTAGCCGGGTGTTGTACTTTGAATAAAATATTGTGCTGACCTTGATGATAATTTCACTGTTTTCTTTTTTTAAATAAAAGAATATTCATAAAAAACAAAATACCAAATAAAAAACTCGCCATGATTTTAATAAAAAAAAACGAACCTGAAAAGGGTTTTTATTAAGAAGAGTCAAAAAATAATTTATGTGATATCTTCACAACACTTATTGAAATTTTTGAATCTATTATTTTGTTTAAATTCGTGTTTATATTTATAAACTCCGTGTTTAGTGTCAATCAGAATGACAGTAAAGTCGAAACAATTTTAACAAGCGGTTTACTACAAAAATGGTTATTTAATTTATTTGCGTATGAAAATTACTTTTAGTAAATGTAATTTTTTGTAATGCATATTGTTTAATTTATTTTATTTTTTCTTATCGTAATATAATCATTTAACAACCAATACAGAGTGAAATTTCTTTTGATGTCAAACTTAATTTTTTACAATTTAAGTAATTAGACAAATTCTGCTAAATAGCAATATGGCAAGATATTTAAAGTAATAGTTGGTAACATATATATATATATATATATATATATATATATATATATATATATGTATGTATGTGCATGTATATATTACACTAAATTTAATTAAAGTATGCACTATAATTGTATACTACTTGTCGCCATCTAGTTGGCAGTGACAATATGCCTTTCTTGTAGAGTTCTGGTGACTTTGATTTAAAAAATGTGCGAGGTCATTTTGGAGATCTTCTTTAACGTTAATTTTTTTTCACGTAAATTTTATTAGAGTCCTGAATAAATCGTAATCAGAGGGCGCAATGTCCCGCAAATATGGTGGACGAGTGAGTAGAACCCAGCCGAGCTCCTTATTTGATTACGAGTACATTTTGCAATGCGTGGTCTAGTATTATCATATAAAAAATAATCTCGATCCTGTTGATTACTCAATTTGTAAGCTAATCGGTCCAATTGTTCACAGTAAATATCTGCATTAATTGTAGATCCCTCTGGAAGCAACTCCCAATGAATAATGCTCTTGACACCAGCAGCCGAACATCACCTTTTTGGCATTTATTTCAGGTTTGGATACTGAAACTCCTGTTTCTTCTACACCCAGTCATTGACATTTGCGTGTACAGTTAACGTATGTAACCCACTTCTCAACCCCAGTTACTAACTGATTCAGCCAGTCGAAATTACGTTTCAATATCAATACAGTTTTCAAGTATCAACTCTGCACTGAAGGTGATATGATGACAACTTGTGGGGTATCTACATATGGTATTCTGTATCCACACATGGTATCTGGTATTCTGTCAGTCGAGGACCCTCCTCAATTAGGCTTCGTAATCGTTGAACGTCCAATTCAACAGGACATCCGGTATGGGGTTCGTCCCCAAGATCATAGTCCTCGTTTCTGAACTTTCTGAACCAAATCTTTGCCATCACTTAAGGCACCGTGGATCCGCCCATCGCATGACATATATTATTTGTGGCAGACTTTGTAACGTGACCCAGATGAAATTCGTAAATTAATAGAATCCGCATTTGATATCGATTTATATACATTACCTTTTATGTAATTCACTTAAAGCTTCAGCACTGACTGTTGTCAATTGATTGCACTTTGGCCTGCACAGCAAACCTCAAACCTTCTAGATCTTTCTAGAAAAGTTTCGAAGTTGTGGCTAAAAACTTACTAGCCAACCTAATATATATATATATATATATATATACATATATATATATATATATATATATGTAAATATATATATATATATATATATACATATATATATATATATATATATATATATATGCGCTACCCAAAAAGCATTGCACGCTTTTCTCAATTACAGCTTCACGATTAAAATTGATCAAACATAACTTTAAGAAATATTTCCGAAATATTTGAAAAGCTTTAGTGATTAGTGAAAAATCACTCAAATGAATAACATCACGTAATTTTCTATCTTTTATCAGGACTCCTAATATTGTTTTTTTCAAAAAATTACAGATATATTCCAATTATGTGCGATTCCCTACTGTTAATTTTTGCGAGCTAATTTGCTTTTATCTGTGGCCGATGAAGATCAGTTCTTGAAGATGCTTGAAAAATTAACTTAACAAAACCAATTTACGTTGAAATATTCTGTAACAAGTAGGATGATTAATATTTGAATCGGTTAATTACTAAAGGGAATAAGTCAACATTTTCCGGGTACAGCAATATTGATGCAGTTTAGTTCATTTTATGAAGATCTTGGATAGTAATCAAGAAAGGAAATAAGCCAGTTCATTTAACAGTATAATGCATGTACTTCTGTTTTTCGTTTATTTACAAAGAGAAATAAGCCTATACTGTACTGGAAACACTGCTGGTTATGACAAATAAAATGTCAACGTCAAAATGAATCAA
This sequence comes from Druceiella hillmani, assembly GCA_039881145.1. Taxonomy (NCBI): domain Eukaryota; kingdom Metazoa; phylum Arthropoda; class Insecta; order Lepidoptera; family Hepialidae; genus Druceiella; species Druceiella hillmani. The sequence goes on along the minus strand of JAYKKI010000052.1, from coordinate 15,316,142 downwards.
ATGTGAGTTTAGTTTTTGGTTTTCATGGCGTAATTTATTATTAAAAATGTGTGGTTTTGATGCTGAAAATGTTATCCCAACTTTTTAAATTTCGAAGCAAAAGAAAAGTATAATAAATGAAACAAAAAAGCAATAAATTAAACGTAGTCGTTTGGAAGAAAAGGAATATACGAATACTAGAGGCAAGACTATTCCAGCAAAGAATCCCGGTGTAACTACGTCATGTTGTAACCTGAAATGTTATACAGAGATCCAAGCGTTCCATGAATTGTATAGTCTTGGTACAAAAAACGAACAAGAAATTTTTCTTCAAAGCCTTTTGCAACCCAATAATATTAAACAAAGACGACCCTACTTTCAAGTTCCTGTTAAACCAAGAAAATTCTCATTTAAATGTTTTATAAAGGTACATGATGGTAAGACACGTGTATGCAAAAAGTTATTAATGCGCATTTATTGCATAAAAAACAAGGCTCTCTCCCGACTTCAGTAATTACTTCAAGAGTTCCAGTTTCCACTCAAGCAGTCACATTATTCTTAATAAATATTCAAAAGAATATAATTATCTGTCAGCATTTTCAAGAGCTTGCACTCAGGAACTAAAATAAAACTGTCATTTTATTACAAAATACTCAAAGAGCAGTTTGATCTACATTTTGGTCGACTTCAAATCGATGCATGTTGTGAGTACTTGGGGAACGGGATATCAGGTCAGCAAAAGCTGAATTAACAATTCATAAGAAACGAGCAGCTAAATTCTATGAAAGTATCCGTGAAGTAGAACAAATGTGCGAAGAAGAAGAGGATGCCTTAGGGTTGACTTTTGGTTACATGCAAAATTATGCATACCAGTTCAAGAGATATTCTATTATCGTCAGTTATCATTGTACCCAGATGTGATTTTGTATAAAGAATTTAAGAACTAAAGAAAGTAGATTCTTTCTATACAATGAAGGTGTTGCTATGAAGGGGCCTAATAAAACATGCACATTTTCACTGAAGTACATACAAGAGGAAGTTCCAAATGTAATCAAAAAGTTATACATTTTCACAGATGGATGCGGAGGCCAAAACCGGAATCACATAATGATAAGTATATGCCAGGCTTTGGTAGACACAGGACGATTCAGTAAAATTGTACACCATTTCCCAGTCAGAGGGTTCTCATTTCTACCAAACGATGGGTCTTTTGGCACAGTAAAAACGTTTTACAACGAAGAGATAGGTATTATCTGCCAAAGAAAGTGTGCGGAATGCTATGCAAAGCCCACCAAAAATGTACATTATGTAATATTAACACTGACGACATTCTTGGCTTTAAAAAACTGTTGGGGCAAATTTTACAAGCGTGATTCTATCTCTTTGGAGAGTAATTCAAAAAGGATTCCACATTCCGACAAGCAACATTTTTTGGTATCTAAATTTATGGAATTTAAGTACTCCTCAAACATGAAAGGCTGTGTAATAACCAGACCTTTCATTGAGAAAATTGTTAGAACAAACACATTTGATGTGTAACGACAAAAATACAAGCAGTGACACTTCCAGGAGGAAAAGCTTATGATGAGTTCGTGGCCATAAACACAAATAAAATAGAATACCTCAAGTGTACCATGCAATACATTCCACCTGAACATAAAGGCTACTAAGAAAATATAATAGAAAATTGGCCCAACGTTAATAAAATGTTTTTTAAACACTAATATGTTTATATTTTTCCTTAAAACTTTGTTAAAATACCAAAGGAAAAGGAACTTCTTGTTTAAAAAAAAGTACATATGCTAAAGAAAATTTTAGAATAAATCGTTTTTTGTCCCTCATGTAAAATCCATCCCTTATGCGTGAGTTATTCCCCTTGATAATTAATTGATTCATTTATGGTACCGATTTCAAGGAAATACCTCCTAATTAAAGAGAAAAGTCTCGTCGTCGTCTTAAAAATTATCTAGAAAAGAGTCAATATAATTAATATATCTTTTTATTTCATTTAAAAAATAATTGAAATTTCACTTTGTAGCATTGCACAAAGTGCATAATGCTTGTAGCATTATATCCTTTTATGACTCCGAATTACTTATTTTAAAGCTGGCATTTCATTGAAGTTGAATATTATGTAAGCGATGTCTTCATATAGAATCATTCACAAAAAAAAAATTTCATAAAAATTTAAGTTACAGGAGTCCTTAAAAATAAATTGAAGGATATTTAAATCCGGCATAAGCAATTCAAATTATATTAGAAACATATCGTGATATTCAAAATAAATAATCAAAATTAACAAAGCTTTAAGTGAATGGAGGCTAATATCAACAAATATTATATTTATGTATTCAAACGTTGTAACAGTAACGCCCATAAAGTAAACATGTAACTTATTGATATTCTCATCTGGATGTGTCAGTTTAGCAGATAGGTAAATTAATATAATTAAATTGACCGCCCCTGGAGAGGACAAATCCAAGTCCATCCAGTTATTTTAAACACTTAAAATATACTACCCATTACTCTGCGAACTTTCACAGTTGAATAAAATATGGATTTGCCTGTTTGGGAATAATATCAGCTCAAATAGAATGAACAACTTCATGTCAATACAAACATTATTGATTAAGAAATGTTCCTTTAATATTCGCGTCGAAATGTTTTCCATCGAACTTTATTTTAAGTTATGTTTGATCTCGACATCACGTTGAATACTTGGTGTAATTGTAATTTTGCGTTCCCATAATGACTCAGTATACAACGGCAAATTCTAGATACGTGCGCGTTTCCAATTATTTTTCCAGGACATGGGTATGGATAGGTATTGCGGAAATAACATGCAACTTCCGGCAATTTTAAGATGTTAATTGTACTGAGACTGTGAATCGTAATTAAATTCAGTTATATAAGATTACCTACGTCTTTAAAAAAAAATAAAAATCTCTGAATATTTCATTTTTAAAATATATAGCTACTACCTACTAGTAAACGTATTTCCGTAAGATTTTATTACCGCCGTGGGTCGATATAACCGAGCAAGCGCGAAGTGGATCGGACTTTGTTGTGCATTTATTTTAAATTTAAATAAAAATTTTAAATATTGTTATATTAACAACTCATTGGTGTTGGGATTGGTACCGATTTTGTTCCAAAGTGTTATGCGAGAAAGACAGCATAATTATGTTATGACATAAAAGTACCAGTATTCCTTTGCTATTCCAAATGTATTGTACGTTAATTTTGTTTACTTGGGTACTGCAAGTTGTGTCGTATTTCAGGTTATATTGGTATCTGCACGCTACAACCGTCGTGTTCCGATGATGCACTAGCACTATTGCACTATAGAAAACAGTTACAGTTACCAGATGCACTTCGTAATTATTTTAACCGTAACTCGGCTCCGGAGAAAGTTAGACGATTGAATTGTTATGATAACAGCTATGATTCTAGAAAATAATAAATAAATAAATAAGATAAATATATCGTATATTTACCCATTCAAGTTTTCTGTGGTTATATACACTCTCTATGGTTTTATTTTATTACTACTTATAGGAGATGTCTTCATGTATAATTTTGTTCTTTTTACTCGCGATGTTTTATAATTATGTTAGCGATTCCATTTGAAAAAATTTGGCAAACACACTTTGTTTTGGAAAATTGATGATATTATATGGTGTGACGGGAAACATTTAAAAAAATATTGTTTTGTTGAATGGAATTTTGTCTTTAAGAAAGCTATTGCTTAATTTTATACCCCAACAGATTTTACCCGTGGTTTCGTTCGCATTGTTATAGTTACAAACTTATACGGAGAAATTAAAGCATGCAGTGCTATCTAGAACGACAAAGGAAAATTAAATGTTAAATATTTATTTACGTCACTTCTTATTATATATGAAAGTGAAAACAAAAATATATCCCTCTAACTTATGTATTAAAGTTACTCCTTTACATCACGTATGAAGCATTTCAAAAAATCACGTCGATCAGTTGCTCTATTGTAAGGTAAAAAAAAGACAAATAAACCCAATTTTCCATTTATAATATTGAATATATTTGGCGTTAATTTTGTGGAAATTCATTATTCACAATTAAATGAAACTACGTGATGTAGTATTATTTCTACTTTCTTTAAGTTCTTTATTACGACCTACTGTAATACAACGAAACCTAGGTCGTAGTAAAGAACTTAAAGAAAGTAGAGATAATACTACATCACGCAGTTTCATTTAATTGTGAATTTATAATATTAGGATAAAAGTAGGCATTTATAAAAACACCTTCCCATTACGGATCGTTTTATTGGGGAAGATATCGAGTTTTTGGACCTAGGTTTTTGATTAACGAATCAAGTATGGTGGCAATAGGGTAACGCACATGCCAGACAATTGGTCATTTTTGTATCATACTATTATTATTTTTTGTATAGAAATACTAGATATAGTTTTAGAGTCAAATCAAACATTCTTTGACATATAGTGATTATTATGGTGGGTTTCAAGTTTACACCTTTAATGAACGCGGTAAAGTATTTTTAACACCGAAGTTTTCACTTGCGTCATGCTCTAGACGTCTAGTTATGGGTCATCATGTTAATTCATGATACACGTTTAAAGTATATGAGAATCGTATATTGAGGTATCGATTAGAGGGTGATACTTGATGGTTCTTTGGTGATGTTTGAATTTCTCGGAGAATACTGTTGGCGAGCGTTATGAAGTTTACAGGTAACAGGTATTTTGACGTTTTGTGCTGGCGCAAGTCACTTTTCAGGTTAATGTTAAACGAAACGGTATCCTGATGGCAAGAGGAACACTAGAAATGTGATCATTAAATTTGATCACGACTTGGTGCATGTATGTACATTGTATGTGTGGCATATACTACAACTACACGCCAGGGATTTAGTCTCAAAAATAGCTTAATTTATTTCTGGTCTGCTTTTTGCCCGTGTGGCCAAGATTACGTCGCATTATCTATGTTGACGATGCTTGATAGCATCCATTCAATTACTTTCAATCCTATTAACATTAAAGAGCACAAATTGTCTATTTTTAGACACAACCAATTAAAAAGGATCTACAAATGGGATTTTCCTTCCACATAATTTAAAAAGTGTCCCCTCAAAAAGTTAAAGATTGCCAATGGACCAATTATCCTTAAATTCAATTTGCTGAAAAATTCGAGAAAATTAAAATAATAATCAAAACGAAAAGTTAATAACCTAGATAACATAATAATAATATCATATAGCGTCAGTCGTAAGACTTTAAAGAAAGCCCATCATAAACATTACTACAATATGGACTAAATCCCTTCTTCAAAATTTATCGTAAAAAGTAATGAGATAAAAGCTTTCACAGAACTTTACTAGAAGTTTGTAAATAAGTGATTTAGAGCTTTGGAGTCTAGATTCATTTAATATTCTATATATCGTATTAATGAACTTGGCTGCAGTTGATAGTTTCATATTTTATCGCTTAAACAAACAGAGTTGTATAAAAATAATTCGAGCGGTTTTATAGAACTCAGATGTGACTATTATAAAACTTATATGGTAAAGTGATACAGACATAAGAACACAGATATAATATTCAACTAATCTAGACGGTACATCCGTTATCTGATCTACGGTACAGTGGACTAATTAATTAATAAGCAGTGAACCCAATTCAAAATTTTTTTTGCAGTATATTCGCCGTTATGAATTATATTATCGTTCTATATGTTATTCGGTTCTCATAAAATTTAATCAGAAATTTAAATGCTGACCGACACATTTGCATTAAATGTGATATTAATCATTGTTATTGTTGTCGAGAATTTGTGAATCTTACTCTGCGGTATTTTCAACTCTGGGAATGCTTGCCAGTGTCGTCAACTGAAAGCTAAGTTTATATTTCAACGCTATTATACATTTTGGGTTACGTATGACATTTCGGCGTCACCTATTCAGTGGACGCTGTTTCTTAATAAAAATATACGTATTATTATTTCCTCTTTTTTACATTGTTTCTTTAGACATTGTTAATTTTAATATATGGTGTTTTTACAGTTTAGGAAATAGTTGTTTATTTAATTGGACAAAAGTTATACATATAGACTAGCGTGACCCGTGCGAAGTCTTCGCATTATTTATTCCATTATGAATTTTACTAAAATTGACATATAGAGGCGCAAGTATCAAAAGCATTGAGCTAAAGCGCCACTTTATTTATACTTGAGTGGATTTAAAATTAAACAAAAATTTTACCGACCGTCAATCATATTGACGTTGAGCAGTTAGATGGCAGCATTGCTGTTTTGTGTATATAATTTTAATTATTAATTAATTTGCAAAAACAATAGCAAGAATACATTTTTTAGTTGTGGATGCCGGTAGAGCAAGCAATTATCTATAAAATGATATATAATTTATGTGGATTAGTTGTGAGGTTTTTTCTAAAAAGGGAGTGTAACATCTTAACCTTAGCGTATTAATATATATGATGAATGATGATGATGATGATGATGATACGTACACACATACATACACACGCACACACACACACATATAAGGGGTAAATAAATACAGAGAAGAGCACGTGCACTACAGCGCATGATTATAACCTAAATAACGTCAGCCAATTGTTAAATTAGATATTAACACGTTACAAATAGCTGTATTTGCTTAAAGGAAAATTTTCATTTACGGATATATTTCGTATTGCGGTGATCGGTTAATGCATAATAAATTAACGAAAAGCACCTTAGATTGTGTGACATTTTAATTATTTACGTTCACGGTGCTTTAATTTAGAATTATGATGACGTATGGAAAGGGGTCTTACCTTCGTCAATATTTGAGCTTGAAAATATTTAATCTGAGCGGGCAAATATTTACCTTCTGCAAATAACTTACCATGTTTACAGTTTTTAATTGACTAACATTAAATATTACTGCATTCTCGCATTGCTGTAAGAATCATGCTGAATAAAGGTTTCTCTATTAACTTACAGTTCTCTGTATACTGTTCTCTATTAATTTACAGTGCTCTATATACTGTTCTCTATTAACTTACAGTTCTCTATATACTGTTCTCTATTAATTTACAGTGCTCTATATACTGTTCTCTATTAACATGCAGTTCTCTATAAACTGTTCTCTATTAATTTACTGAGCTCTATATACTGTACGCTGAAGTGAAGGCGCCCGAACAAAATTTTTTAATTATAGCAACATATAATTTTCTTCTCAGTCGTGCATTCTTGACGGTGTGGTCGTAGTTGCTCCAATGACTTAGGTACTAGCTTGAGGGTGCTTGTACATGTCTATTCTTCATTCAGTCTTCCTGGTCTGAACTTTCTCCTTAGCAATATCTCTCCATTTCTGCCAGCTAACTGCGCTGCGGGAGCACTCAGTCACGGTAGTGTGGGTTACTGATTTAATTTGGTCCGTCCATCGAGTATATGATCGGCCTCTAGACCTTTTGCCCTCTACATGGTCGTGCAACACCAGTTTTTTGATCGAATGCTCATTCCTGGATATGTGGCCAAATAATTTTAGTATTCGCAGTTGCACAGTTGATGAAAGTCGTTTCTTGACCTTGAGTTCCGTCAGGATAGAGTTGTTAGTGTGTAAAACGGCCCAAGAGATCTTCAACATACGCTTCCAACACCACATATCCAAAGCGTCGATTTCTGGGCGATTCTGTACGTGTAGGGACCAAGTTTCAGCTCCATAGAAAAATATTGGGAAGACAAGATATTTCATGAATCGGAGCTTAGTATTTTTGGTCACCCTCCTATCCTTCCAAATCTTTTTAGAGAAGATACACCATTACACGATCTGCGGTTTAACAACATATCTCATCAAAAATATTTTAAAAAGAGGCAAAGTTATTATTTAAGATAGTGAGATAAAAACGTTAATATTGGTAAGGAACTTTAGAAGAAAAGTAAAAGCGATGAGTGCATCGTAGCTTTATGATCAGAATTGACTGATCGTAGTTGCAATTATTTTCGAATTGATCGCGTTAAACATTTTCAATATTTGAAATACTTTAGAGATAGACGTTAAATAGGTTTTAAGCAGTTCTCAATACGCTATATAGAATATATTTTTCCACAAAATGATAATCATATTTAAACAAGTTCGTACTTTATTAATAATGTAATGACATCTACAATCAATGTAGAGCTCGATTGTATATAATGATAAAGGCGTAAGGTGACAAAGTTGTACATCTTCCGCTTTCCTTTGACTCTTAATGCTTGTTAGGAAATTGTAGATCTAGTTCAGCTGTTTTCAGTGTGTTTCACAAGTTAATTTGTGAAGCGAGCTAATACATTTGCTGCAAAATGTTCTAACCTCTGCACGTCTTACTATCTCCCAGATTACTTTCGGATGTTCCATAGTGTGGTTACTTGTAATACTAGTTTACACCGTTTTTGTCAATAATGATGCCTTTACCTTGCAATTTCTTATTTACAAATATTTGAAATAACATAAGCGCTAATAATATATTTTTAAAATAGAGTATCGTCATGTTTCGTATGAAATATTATGCCCACCTTTATTGAATTAGCTGTAGGCTGTGTGAGTCTTGTGGGCGTTTTTACGAATATCACCAAACTTAAGTCCGATTCCTTATTTACAAATATTTGAAATAACTTAAGTGCTATTAATATATTTTTTAAACAGAGTATCGTCATATTTGGTATGAAATATTATGCCCACCTTTATTGAATTAGCTGTAGGCTGTGTGAGTCGTGTGAATATCACTAAACTTAAGTCCGATTACCTTCACCTTGCAATTTTTTATTTACAAATATTTGAAATAACATAAGTGCTAATAATATATTTTTTAAATAGAGTATCGTCATATTTCGCATGAAATATTATAAACAATTATTGAAATAGTTGTAGGCTGCGTGAGTCTTGTGGGCGTTTTTGCGAATATCACTAAACTTGACAGTCTGCGGTCCTGTTTCTTGTGATATACTGTAATGGTTAATGAATGCATATTATTTTATGGAGGACCTAGGCACATTGTTTCTTTTTTGTTTCTCTGAGCTGTTTGACGTGCTTGAAAGTGTGATTAAAATATTACGGTAACTTTATTATATTAGTATTAGTAACTAAAGGTGACAGAAGTCAAGTAAATAATTTTATCTGGAATTTATATGATTAATCTTTTACATAATAAAATATCACTATTAAGTACGATAGTTTATATCTACGAAGCTGACTTGAATGAAGAATAATTGCTCACTAGGACTTAGAAAAAACAAGGAAGAAAATGGAATAACAATATAATTTTCCTTCTTATTTCATTCCAGTAAAGAGTTACAGTAAACTTTTTTCCCGTTTTAAGTACAAAACTAACTTAAAGAAATACAATCGGTCATTGTGGCTCAAAAAGAATGAAAAAAATTGAACAATATTGCTCCATTTCAGTAAAAAATAACAGTTATATTTCTTTCCTGTTTTTAGTACGTTGTAATGTATATACGTTCTGTTGTTTTTTAATGATAAATTTTATATTATATATATATAATATAAAATTTATCATTTCTTTAAGTCAAATGAATATTACGTAGAGTCTTCCCATGGAACCACGTACAATAAAATGATTTACAGATAAATTGCAAGATAATAAAATCTAACAGAATATTTACATGGCGGTTCAAATGAGGTCATATTTGTAGACTGCTTTATAATATTAATATAAATTGTTCATGAGCAAAACAAGCAAAATTAGCAAGACGTTAAGAGAATGTCTGCTAAAACCAACAAATATTTTATTTGTATGATTATACAAATTAAATATTTGTTGGTTTGGGTAAACGTTGTAGCAGCACCGCCTATGTAGTAAACACCTAAATTATTAATATTCTTATTGATATTAGTTATTTAGCAGACAGGTAAATTTGTCTTCTCTTTTAGTTTTATGTTCCAATCACAAAGAGGAATGTAGTAGCAAAATTTAGTTTCATGTTATACAGAATATCGGAATTGTTATGAACATGTACTTTTCATTTAAAACTTACATTGTTGATACTGGCAAGGATTATACGTAGATATATAAATACTCTATACTTGTATTTGCCATGTGGCACTTTGGGAGTTTTAAAATATCAACTGCTATAAAGCTCTTAATCGTAATAATTGGGACCGAGCTCAGTTACTGGATTCTCTGATATTCAACTTTGCGTTATATCAAACTCATAGAAGTACGAAAAGATAAGGACAAACAATTTTAAAATAAAAAAAATCAAATAATTATTCTGATAAATGTATCCTTGATACGATAGATGAAAATAACTTATTATTTATATATTTATTATTATTTATATATTTATTATTATATATTATTATTTATATATTTATTATATTTATATCTTTATATAGTTCTTTTCATCTATCGTATAAAGGATACATTTATCAGAATAACTATTTGATTTTTTTATTTTAAAATTGATTGTCCTTATCTTTTCGTATTTCTGAGTTTGATACAACGCAAAGTTGTATATCTTCATGTCTCAACATTTGATCTGACCATGTATTTGTTTCAAATGTATTATATTAATTCCGTTGTGTATAATTTTTTGTTCTAAACTGCCAAAGGTCTTCCGTTAATTTATATATTGCTTAAATTTACTTGCAATTCTAGACAGTTAGCATAATGATTTTGCTTAACTTGGTACTGGAGATGGCGCTACATTTCGAATTGTTTTAATGTTCCACTTGTGGCTTTAGATTTTTCATTTATGGTTATATATAGTGCATTACGATGTAATATTTTCCATTTTTATGTAAATAAGCTAGTGAGACACGTGGCGAGATCAGTTATGTGGTGGGAATTTAATTTTGCTGTGTAGTGGGCTTAGCTCACATAATGATCATCTCAGGTTAGTTAATACTAATTTAGGTTCTGTACCGCATGGTTTGTTTTTAAGTCATGTTAAATGCTTCTTAAACTACATGTTTTAGACTCGGAAGAAAAATGTTCTTCTCTCCTATATTTTGGCTGCCGCTAACTGTTATAGATAAAGCTAATCGTCTTTGTAAATATTGACTTTAGTTTAATAATAAATATTAATTAATTAAACATATTGAAAATATTCAACGTAATTCCTTAGCACATCCATAGAAGCAGTTACATAAAATCTGTTTTGAATAATATGGTATGTTGCTACAATACCGCATCGAATTCGTGGCACAAAAAATTAACAAGTTAAAATTAAGAAAGTACAATTAACAGTTAGTTGCAGTTTTATTATTAGAACTTATTTTTTAATTTTTTAATTAATAGTTAGTTGCAGTTTTATTATTAGAACTTATTTTTTAATTTTTTAATTAATAGTTGCAGTTTTATTATTAGAACTTATTTTTTAATTTTTTAATTAATAGTTAGTTGCAGTTTTATTATTAGAACTTATTTTTTAATTTTTTTTTTAATAGTTAGTTGCAGTTTTATTATTAGAACTTATTTTTTAATTTTTTAATTAATAGTTAGTTGCAGTTTTATTATTAGAATTTTTATCATTAGAATGTAACTATAAAAAATCTGAAATTTGCCAAATCAAACCGTTTCAATATTTCGACAGCTTTTGTGATTAGACATTAAAAGGGATTAAAAACGGTCATATATTCAAAACTAAGTAATGTCTCAATTTAAATATTTCATATTAATTACAACTAATTGGGAGTAGGTCCTTCTCAACTAAAGATACCTTTTCTATAAAATAAACAATTGTGACGTATTTAATTAAAAAAGCTCGCGTAATTAAATTATTAACATCACGGTATTCCGTCTTTTATTTCAGACTCTTAATGCGAACAATACTTCAGAAAATTCTGGACTTATTTCTGCTATACATGATGCCCCTCTACACTGTTAATTTATAAAGGGAGCTAATCTGTTTTTACACGTGGCCGATTGATGATAGCTCTTGAAGATGGTTGCAATATTCACTTTAAAAATGTATTAAAATTGAATAACTAAGTATGATAGCTAATGTTCATAATGCTGATTTGAAAGAAATACCACTTAAAGGTGAAGAAGGAGGCTCGCAGCGGCAGATCGGATCTTAGCAAGTATGTAGAAAAGAATTGGTATTAACAATATTTTAAATGGCTAAATACCCCATTCCAATAAAGAGTAATTAAACTTTCTCTTTCTGGCGCTGTATAAACTGTCTGCACTTTATGTCTCTCGGTTACGTACTTTAAAGCTGGTATTTCATTGATACCAAAAAATATCACGTAATGCAACGATTTCGTATTGAATAATGTACAAACATTTATTTTATTAAATTGGAATGTACAGGTGCCTTTAAAAATGAATTGAATGATTTTAAAGCCCAATAAAATATTTTTGGATGAAAGTTCAAACGGGATTGTATGTGTAGTTTCTTTAATAAGATTAATAGCAATTACTTATGAGATAAACAAGTAAACTTAGAAAATTATTAAGACAACGTTTGCTAAAATAAGCAAATGTTTTATTTGTATTCTTAAAGGCTTTAGCGGTTCTCTTCACCCAGACGGCACGTAAGTTATTAATGTGCTATCTGAATATGTTAGTTTAGTAGACAGATAAATTGATAAATTTTAACTGACCCCCTCCGAAAAGAGATAAGGGATGTAAGGAACACAGTTCATTCAGTTATTTTAGACATTTAAAATAATGTACCAATCGCTCTGAAAACTTTCACAGTTGAATCAATATGGAGTTGCGTATTTGGGAATAATAGCAGTTGAAGTAGAATGAAAATTTTCATTTCAATAGAAAAAGTTTGTCGCTAGTTGGGTAGGAATTTTCGTATTGGAAGCTTTTTTGCAGAGCACTTTTAAAGTTACATTTTATTTCAATATCACATTGAATATTTTGTATAACTGTAGTTTTGCATTCCTATCACGAGTTAGTGTTTAATGGCAGATTCTAGTTACGTGCGCGTTTTCAATGTGCTGTATTGGGTGTGAATACGAATCGAGCAGAATATTACAAATTTGACGTCGGCTGTGTCGGGAATTTTAAGATGTTAATTGTTTTCAGTCTGTGTTTAACTCCCTCGCTTGCAATAAATTGAAAAAAGGGCATACATAAGATTACGTTAATTTTTAAAATATATTTTTTCGTTTGTTTCTTTTTCTGCTGTAAGTCGATAAAACACGTTAAGAGCGAAGAGACAGACCTAGCTGCACACTTCTTTTAAATGTTATATTGATAAATCGTCGGTGTTTGAATTGAAACATCTAAATAACTATGGTTTTTATGAACAACATTTCATGCTCAAGAAACATATTTGTTTCATGGGCCAATGTTTGGTTATGGGTGGTATGTAAATTTAACATATACATCTGATGATATGAGAATCGCAAACTAAGATAATGATATCGGCGGTCTTTTGGGACGTCTGTGTTTCTCGGAGAGTGTCGTTAACCTTTTGAGTGTCGTTCGAATTTTGATGTAGTTATCAGGCATTGTTTCCTTTTGTGCAGTGGAAGAGAAAATTTGCAGAAGAATGCTAAACGGTGTCCTGATAACAATAAACACGGCTTCGTTATTGCATTGTAACCTGTTAAGACTGAGTTTTAGATTCTCTATAAAGTCTACATCCGTTGAACACAATACGCTATATGGTGGTTCGCGTTGTAACCATGTATAAGAAACATGAAATGAACAATCGCTTAATTGATGTCGACTAAAATATTTTTTTCGTGGCCAATTTCAGGCTTGAAGGCATTAATTTAATTAATTTCGATCCCAATAACGTCATATCGCTTAGATAGGCTATTAAGAAGGACCTATAGATAGAATTTGTCCTCCAAAAAAGATAAAAAATGCGAATAGGTAATGCGATCAACAAAAGCTCGAGGAAAAAAAAACAATTAAAAGGAAAAGTTAAACATACTGTTACAAGATTAACATTATCGTATCTATGTCAGTTATCAGACTATTAAGAAATCCCACAAAAAGTAGTGTAATCTCTTCAAAAATTCTACTGAAAAAAGCTAGTTAATCTTGAAAAGGAGTAAGATATAGGTAGTCAAATTCTTGCAGAGCTTTGCTGGAGGAGTGTAGATGAGTGAGTTAAAGATTTGAGTCTAAATTAATTTAATATTATATCTGGCTAAGGCAAAAGGCTTCCATTTAGAGAAATATATTTGTTTTAGTTGGAAAATGGTTGAGTGTGCCTTTAAAAAGTCCTAAAAATGTAGGGGAAAGATACGTGAACTTAAAAATAATGTCACATATAACTAATTGTTTAACACATATTATTCGTAAATAATTAACCGCCACATCTACTCTATATCAATAAAATTAAACTAAAAATTAACGCTTAGTTTAGTATGTTGCATTAAATATTTTGGTAATATAAATTGTTTATTACCTTAATTTCAAGATAATAACTTTGTTGGCACATAGACAAATTCGAAATTGTTATGTTGTCATTTATTAAACGGGCTGATTATTTTTTATTAATATTATAAAAACCACTTAGTTCAATGCCGACATTTTAACTAGAATAACAAGTATTATATAAAAGTGAATTCAATTTTGAAAGGAAATTTATCACAAAGACAATGTTTTGGTATTTCATAGCGTAATTTATTATTAGGAAAATGTTAACTAAAAAGGTATAAAATCACTCCCATTATATAATGCCTTTATTTTTTTTAATAGTTTATATTTATTTTTTTCTTTTTCACTCCAGTTGCATTAAATTATTTTTCTTATGCGAGTAATATATTAATCATTCACATTTCCACATTTCCTAAGTTAATTTATAGCTCAATACTTTCTTAACCTTTTTATTTCTATGATTACTATAATAATTAAATTGTAACTATTAGTACGATTGATTATTTTTATTTGAAAGTTTCTAAAAACAAAGTACTCAGAGAAAGAAGGATAAATATTTTAAAATGTAATAGTAAAAACTAGTTACCAACGAGAAACGGTACCATTTGTTCTCAACATTTCACAACTAGCTGTTTTGTAATAGGTGAAAAAGAATACAAGAGAATTTTTAAATACGCAGTTTTTCGTTAAAATTCTATTGAGGTTTGTGCGAGACAGCTCGTGTTTATATACTATAAAACACATTATATGTCATAAGTATTCAACATTTTTATCATTGGTGTAAATCGGTATATGTTTGTGTGATATATATATATATATATATATATATATACATGATGTCCAGTGATCAAAAGTTTCAAAGTTTGAACAAGCATAGTTTCTGAACGCAACACATAAGAGCAAGCGGTGCGGATGTTTTAGTAGCCATGGAACAGTGGAGTGTAGAGCACCGCGCTTTTGCCGTCGAGGCGTACATTTCGAGTGGATTTTCGCTGTCTGTAGCACGCCGTCGATTTAATAATCGTTACAGTATTTGTCGATTACGTGATGGACCATCGATCAACCTCATTCAGTCATGGGTAGCAAGGTTCAGAACTACAGGATCAACATTAAATAGACTCAGGCCAGGACCTACACCATTGGTAGCCACGGATGAAAATGTCGAGCGTGTTATGGTTTCCGTCGTTGAAAATCCCCGTTTATCACTGCGTATACGTTCATTGATATTGTGAATTCCGAAATCAACTTTACAGGTAATAATGCAAAAAAAGCTCACGTTGCATCCATATAAAATTCAAATTGTTCAAGTTTTACACGATTCTGACTTTGAATTAAGAAAAACTTACGCGGAGGTGATGTTGTTGAGATTTCGTACTGCTACTCGGATGGACAACATATTCTTTAGTGACGAAGCTCACTTTCAAAATATAGTCAAATACACTATTTTACCCAGTACCCATTTACTCAGAACTAACGGGCCAAGCAATAATTACTTAGAGCATATAAAGTACAAGGTGAAATATAATGACATATTTCACATAACATATTTAAAAAATTTAACCTGTAAAGTTACTTCCTTGCAATATATGTAGAGTTAGATATGAAAAACTTTACCTGTACAGGTAACCTTTCTCATACATTTTTTAGCCAATATAACCCAAGAGACATCAGGCAAAAAAATTAAAAATTTAATATCAATTTTTAGCAGTATAAAAACGGGATCTTCATTCGTTAATATTGCAAAGTATAAATAGGAAAACTAGATTCGGAAAGCTAGATCTTAAGCAATAAAGGAGCGTAACTCATCTAACCTCATATGCACAACAGGTTTTCTCAATCCTATAGTCACATTATAAAGTGTTTCCCAATGGACCAAACTTATTAAATATCAAGTCGTTTGACATTCTTTGATACATTGGAGAATATGTGAATAAGCAGAACTTTCGTTACTGGGATGTCCACAACCCAAGACAAATGCAAATGCCTTTACATAAGCCTAAAGTAACAGTCTGGTGTGCCATGTCTGCATCTGCAATCATAGGGCCTTATTTCTTTGAAAGTCAACGTGGCCAACTGTAACTGTGAATTCGGAGAGATATGCTAAGATGTTAAATGACTTTTTCAGAGAATTACTACAGAATAGTCCATCCTTCAACCAAAACACATGGTTCCAGCAGGACGGGGCCACAGCTCACACTGCTAATGTGTCCATGAATGCAGTGCGGCAGTTATTTCCAGAAAAAAAACATATCCCGAAACTGTATCGTACCGTGGCCACTTAGGTCACCCGATTTAAGCCCATGTGACTTGTTCTTACGGGGATACTTAAAATCCGTTGTTTACAAAACCGAGCACTGTGACACAACTTAAAGAAAATATTCGAGCCGAAGTCAGTAGGATACCCCAGTCGCTCTGCAAACGCGTTTTTAAAAACATGCGTGCTAGACTCGAAGAGTGTGTCAGACTCGATGGCCGCCATTGGGAAAACGTGGTTTTTAAAAAATGAAATCCGCATTTGTTGTTATAAAGTTAAAATAAATCCTACTTTGTATTAGAGGTGTAGTTTTTTTTTACAATTTTTCAAACATTGAAATCTGCCACTGGACATCCTGTATATATATATATATATATATATATATATATATATATATATATATATATATATATATATATATATATATATATATATATATATATTTCCACACACACATATGTGTAAATGTATGTATTTATATTAGAAGTTGTTAATTTTGATAAATTGATACGACAATATTTGGCTGATTCTCAAAAAAAAATTGAAATTCAAGCCCTTGCTGATACTTGTAAAACGGGATAGAAAGTTAAAGTTACGCAGATTTTCTCGCAGATAGAAGACGAAGGGAAAGAATGAAAGGTGATGCTGACACTTCGGAAAGGCTTTACGAAAGAAAGATATTTAAATATTTACTGAAAAAAAGTCTAATAAAACTTGTAAGTGATATAAATTTAAGATAAAAAGGACAAAAAAGGCAGCAATGGCGAATAAATACTTCAGTTTATAGAGGGAAAAAAGTAAAGTTATGGAAAAAATTAGCTGTATTACTAGATAAAACTCCACCTGCTAGTTCAACTCCATTTGTAGAACTTGCTATTCAAAACAATGCAGTTAGCAGAAATGCTGTTTTATCACGAAAACGGCGACTGCTAAAAAAATGTTGCGCAATAATGTATGCCAAAATAGCTAAATCAGAAAAAAAATGGAGGAAGAGTTTAGAAGAACACAGAAACATAGGAAAAGGTGCGTAAGGATAAATAATTAAAATATCTTCATCGGTTGCTAAAGTGGATTCATCATAAAGAATACGAAGGTGCCTGAAATTGGTGAAAGATACTACTTTTATTTTAATTACTTACCAAAGAACTGACTCAATCTTATAAAAGACTAAAAACCCATAAAGCAACATAGGAGTACTATAAAAATGAGGCTAGATCACTTGAAAATAAAAGATTGTTACATTTGTCAAAGCCCTTTTTAAAAACTGGAACTTTAAAAGAGGTTCTGCAGGAAACTTAACTAAAAAATGTTAATATTAAAGCAAAATGTGACGGATTTCTTGAAGAAAGTTGAAAATTGTAGAACGTGTTCAGGAAAAAGGAATTTTGTCAGATTGGTAAAATTAATGAAGCACAACTTACAAAAACAATTTTTGATTTCTGTCATCTATAAATAAATTTATAGGCATTCTGTAGATTCAGATCATTTTAGGATACTTGGGCGAACATTAAGGAATGAGAAACTTGTAAATGCATCGTTCACGCAAATATAGAGCTTATTGTTTCTAAACTACATGAAAGTAAGGCACTGTTAAATAAAACGTACCAACACTGCTAGCACCTATGACATGTAATATTTACAGTACGAAATGTTAATTTAGAGAATATGTTATATAATAAAAAATGAATACTTTAAAATTTTTAATTTGGAAACACAAAAAACTATAACGCAAGAAATATACTTTACATCGTATTACCGATAGAAAGATAGGCTTCTGTTACTCGTTACTGGAGTGGGATTTGTAGGATACTTGATACATTAAAATGTATTCTATTTTCTTCCCATTTCTTCCTGAGCCGCAATGAGCGATTATATTTCTCTAAGTCAGCTTCATAATGAAAACAAAAAGAAAAACTACTATTGCTGTTTATTCCAATGGAACAAGTAAGCAAGCAATTTATTACATTTACTTCCTCGTACTTTCCGAGTCTCAATAATCGATTATATTTAATTGAAGTATGCTTCGTAGATATGAACTATCGTAACTTAATATTCATACCTTATTTGATAGTCCATTAATCTTAGTAAACTACAGATTAGCATTGGTGGCATAAAATTATTAATTTTAATACATGGTACAACATTTGAAAATCGGTATTAAGAAAGACACAATCAAATGATTGTCAGCATTATTACACCGCTAGTTACCTATATTTGTATAATGAAATTATCCTGATATTCCAATCATACTCCCAAGTACGTCGACCAGGAAATAGAACAAAAAAGCCACAATTTGTCTACATCTATGTTACGTGTTCCTACATTAATAAACATAGCATATTACCATTTGCCATAGAGTCAAAAACTGTCAAGCTTAGGGATTGTTGATACTCAAAGACAGCACAGCCTCTGTCGCGATGCAAACAATGTAAAATGCGCAAACGCCTACATAACCAACTTCGCCTACAACTAATTGAATAATGGCACCCATAGTATTAGATACAAAATGTGACGGTACTATTTAAATAAATTATTATTAAGCCCCTTATTGTTTTATTTGTTTGTGTTTAAGAAAATAACAAGCAAAAGATTATCGGGCTTACGTCATTATGAATGATAACGGTGAAATTAATATTGCAAGCAGTCATATTAAGAAACCACCAAAAGTAATCTAAAGGATTGTAAGATGTACAAAGGCTACCGGAATTTCACATCAAATGTTTAGCTCACGTTACAAATTAATGTGGGGTAGATCTCGTAAAACACAGTTGAATAAGATCTACAATTTCCTGAAAACGAATGTTAGTCTCAATAAAAAGCGGAGCGCAGAATTCACTTTGTGCATTTGTTGCTACAAATAATTAATCGATTTCCACCTCAGTTGAAGTTGCCTTGAACTGTTATTAAAAAAGTAAAAACTTTTAAATATTACTGTTTACTTTTTGGAAAAGCTCTTTCCTTTTGAAGAGCGTAATCCCAATTAGCTTTAGTATTCATGACGAAACATTGCTTAGGTTGTTTTGAATGTCAATGGCCAAAGCTTTCTAAATTTTGAAAAGTTTTATTTGGCCGACTTCAATATTATTGCAACCAAGTTAAATCCATTATAGTCACAAATTCTCATTAGTTTCATAAATTTCTCATTAGTTTTATTTCAATAACAAAGTTCTCTACGAATTTGTTTAAGTTTTTTTAAGTAATGTTTTCTTTGGAATGTATTTTAGGGTGCTCGGAAAATTTAAAAAGGAAAGTTCGTTTTGTTCATTTACATTCACTGGAGCGTACTGAGAGGTAACAGAGAACACTTTTTCTCACTTGGCTATTGCTAGGATACACTAGTATTTAAATCTCATTCATTTAAAAAAAAACGTCAATACATTTAAGGTATTTTTAGATGGATGCTTGCGCCTCCGATAGTAAACTTTGCCAAGTTTAAAAATTTACGACGGTCAGGTAGGTGACTTTCGAGAATACGTATTCAAAATTTCGAGTCTACGCTCTGTGCCATTAGTTAATTCATTATGCATTAACCGGGTACCGTAATAGGATATATACTTAGAAATGGAAATTTTCTTTTAGCAAACTACCATTTGCGGACTTTTGTCTACCTTATTTATTAATATGGTGTCACAATTTAAGTTACAAGCAGCATGCACCATACACATTATGTGGGTGCCATATTCAATTAGTTCTATGTGGAGTTGGTCGTGTAGGCGTTTACGCATTTTACATTATTGGCATCGCGACAAAGGCTGTGATGTCTTTGCATATCAGCAATCACTAAGCTCGACAGTTTTTGGCTCTATGGTAATGGTAATATGCTATGGTTTTTAATGTAGAAACACATAGGATAGATGTAAGCATATTGTGTCTTTTTTGTTCTGTTTACTGGTCAACATACTTGAGAGTGTCATTGAAATATCAGGATAATTTCGTTACACCAATATAAGTAACCAGCGGCGTAATAATACTGGCAAACATTTGGTTATACCTTTCTCAACACCGATTTTCAATATTGTACAATGCACTAAAATTAATGCTTTTATGCCGCTAATGTTAATCTGTAGTTTATTAAGATTAATGGACTATAGAATAATGTATGGATATTAAGTTACGATAGTTCATATCTACGAAGCGTTCTTCAAAGAAATACAAGCGATCATTGGGACTCGGAAAGTACGAAGATGTAAATGTAATAAATTATAATACTTGTTCCATTCGAATAAAGGGTAATAATAGTAGACTTTTCTTTTTGTTTTCATTATGAAGCTGACTTTGAGAAATATAATCGCTCATTGCGGCTCAGAAAGAAAATGGAATATATTTTATAATAATGTACCTACATATCCCATTCCAGGAACGAGTAGTATATATATATATATATATACTACTCGTTACTGGAATATATATATATATATATATATATATATATATATATATATTTGAAAATTCAAATGACTCTATGTGAGATTTACATTTAAAATAACCAAAGCTTTAGGTGAATGTGAGTTAACATCAACAAACAATTACTTTATTCTAACGGCTCTGCTAATTCAGTAAATATATGAATAATATGTCATATTGCTATAAGATGATTTTCCATTTGATTCGTATACTGAACTGCGAAGCTCTGTCAACTGAATGTGACATTATTCAGCTTATTGGTATTGCAAGCTTAAAAAAATTCGTAGAACTACTGTCATTGATTAATTGGAGTTATCGCTTCAATGCGAGATCGCGATGGCTTTCATACGGTGCTGACTATAAGTTTTAGCGACATGTATCTAAGCGACAATTATTCAGTGAACGACCACTTTTAGAAAAAGAGTGGATAATCGTTCATTTGTTTTACTATCCCCACTTTCCCTACATAAAAATTTTAGCTAGGCAATATAATTTTGACATTGAATTATAGTCACCAAGTAAATTATATAATTCAAATTCATTTACTTATTTTAAGCGAAGTACACTCTTTATCGTTCGCAATCACTGTTTATCCTTCCCAAAGTATACTGAATGTGTTTTTACAGGGCGATTCAGTTGGTTAACCCCTAAACATGACAAACTATGTCATCTGATCTTACGCGATGACATAACGCGTACTGAATATTTAACACGAATTGAATTTTCTGCACGTGTATTGTCATACATATATGCACGTGTTCTCCGCACGTGTATTACTATATATCGTACATACTAAGTAGCGATTCTGAATTGCCAAATTAAATATCAACACGTTGTTTAAAGGGAATTTTCATTTAGGAGTACATTTAGTATTACCGTACCTCTGTTTATGCATAATGAATTAACTGGCATCTGAGATAGTGTGGGATCGTAATTATTTACATTCCCAGATCGTTAATTTGGATATATGGGACTGTATTCTCGAAAGCTCGAAGGAAAGCTTGGTTAAGTTTAATATTTGAGCAGGTAGACGATAGCCTACAAGCAAATACTTCAGTAGGTGTATGATTTCTTCAGTAAGTGAGAGAAAAAATATTATGGTCTCCTTACACATGCAAAGGAGATGAACTAACCTCTATCGTCATTCAGTGCGACGGAGCTGAGTATTGAACGGAACTAATTTGCTTATCTATATTTTCCAAGCAATCATAAATATATCTCATCAAAAATATTATAGTGAACGATGCCAAGTTTTTAGTTAAAACTAGCTTATGACCGTAGCTTTATTCGCTATCTTAAATTGACACATCATGGGTCGATCTTGATCGTCTTTATCAGGTCGGTCTTTACTTCTTCGATTATCACTCAAAGTACTATCTGTCTATTTTATATACTGTCAAAGAAATTTTAAAATCAGTTTCAGACATTTTTAAAATTCACATTTTTAGTTTAAATCTTCTCTGTTCAGTCCTCTGCGTATAAAGTTTACTGTGGCTTTACTCGCTTTTGTAAATTGACACAGCACGGCCCGATCTTGATCGTCTTTTTTAGGTTGGCCTTTACTTCTCTGATTATCTATTTTATATACTGCGAAAGATAATTTAAAATTAGTTTCAGACATTTTTAAATTTTAAGTTTTTGTTTAGCTTTTCGTTGTTCATTCTCGTATGTAGAAAATATAACAAAATTTGTATAGTCCGTTAATCAGGAGGTTGGCCCGCGAGAATCGCCCCATCAACAAATCAATTATATTTACATTTTAGAATTACTGACTGAAATGGGAATCTTCTTTGCATTTTCATTACTGACGATAATGTCCGCCTTGAGGTAAGGTTTTCCACTTGTCTCCGCTTGTGAGTGATTGAGAATACTGTAATGATCTTATCCTGATTAGGTCGGTGACTACGATATTGAATGCGAGACCTTTGAATTTTTTTTTTCTAAAACACATAGTTTCTTTATATTATCTAACTGTTTAGAAGACACATGGCAAAGGTAATTGAGAACTACGTGGTAGCGGATGGATGATAATTTGATCTTAATTTAGAGTTCATCAAATGTGGATTTGTCAGTTTTTTTGGCAGAAAGATACATAGGTTTTGCGGAAAATCTTTAAATTAGAAAAGTGCTTCCCGTGAACGGCGACTTTTAGAAAATGAGATGAAGAAGTTATGAAAAAAAAAACTCGGACAGTAATATGCAAATGGTCCCAAACTAATATAATGTAATGTACCTGTAATATATTCCATTTTTTTAACATTTTCCGGAAGATTTAAAAAAGTGACAATTTAATGACTATACGACCTTTCTTTTTAATCCTTCCTCCATTATTGAGATCCTGGCTGTTTTAATGTGGATTACTAGCGTCAGTTCCTGCAATATTGTGCTAGTTTTACGATCTTTTGGATGGTCATTTTTAGGGTGTTAGTAATTTGGCAGATTTCACAATCTGGAGGGAAACATCAAGCATGTTGTTTCCCTGTAGATTTTCGTCCTTATGTCTCCAAATTACTAAGAATGTGACGAGTAACTGTAGTGAACATCTTGTAGAGGATATCGATTTCCACGATTATACTCTCGTTATTTCGGCGTGTAGTAAAAACAGCTGTACATTAAATATATAAAAATATAATCTCATTGATAAGAGCTATTGGGAAAAATTCGAAAACTAGAGCGAGGCACTGAAAAAAAATACGCACGTACTACATGAAATAAACTGGACGGCTCTACTATTAATGATGACACTTTTATTATTAATAATTGTATGGTATCTGCTAGGCATATATTCTACCAATTTTATAGCATAATTTGGGGACAAATCCTTCATATAAGTAAAATTAGTCTAATCGTTTAACGTTCAAATTGTTTGCTTACTGAGTTCGAACTTCATAAGCACCCAAATATTTTTTATTCGGTTTAAACCTGCGATTACGATATCCAATTCAATACCTAAACATAATTTTCTTGTTTTCATCTGTATAAAAGACGACGTCGGTATTGTGAGTCATTGTTAGCTTGCAGTACACAATTTTTGTTTTTCCTTATAAAACACCTTTGGACGCATCGTAATGAATCTGGTATATTTCAAGCATTTTGTCAGTATTCAAAATACCAATAGTGATGTGTAAAGAGCTAAATATCAGCTTTTAGAAACTACCATAGACGCGTCTTCTGTTGTCTGCTTATCAAACGATGTTGGACAAGGTTTCTTCTTAAATTGCTATAAAATCACTTTGCCTTCCTTTATTGACGTTATTTGGTTGCGACTGACATTTATATTTTTTTTACGTCGAAATATTCCTTCAATTATTTAAAAACGAAATGTATTTTTATCAATTTAAAACGTATTTACCAGCGGTTTTGCTTGTTTCGGCACCTTTTGGTAAAATTATACTCGTATAAGTGGCTCAAACGAAATAATAAAATTAATTCTGCGATCAATGAACCGACAACAAATATGAACGTCCATGCTATAAGCTCGACGACCGTTGAGCTTTTATGAGAGATAGCTTTTTAAGCGAGCGGAGCGATGGTGACGCACACTTAGCGCCTGTATTCACAGGCGATTCAAGTTCAGTATATATTATTTTAGCTTTTAAACAGATTTATTTATTATCTAATTTTATTGAAATGTGATGAAACTTTATTGAAAAGAAACTTTAATATTCTTAACATCGTTTTTTTCGAACATACACATAGCAAATAAAAATTCTAAAAGTTATGAATTGCATATTCCACAAATCCTCTAGATACCAATATACAATAGAAAGCGATTGTAGATATACACTACAATGTTATCTTAAATTATAAGTCGTGATAAGTAATGAAATAAAAGTAGTCAACTTCACAGAGAAGTAAAGTTAGTGAGATAGTTGCAGCTTTATGATTAGTATAGAATCAAAATAACTATAACAAAATATGAAATTTGCCTTGTCAAAGTTTTTTTCAATATTTGAACACGTTTAATAAATAGATATTCAAAGGGAGCTAAGTTCAATCAACAGTTTATCTTAATTAAAGCTAATAGGAAGTGCGTTCTTCCTAACACAGTCATTTTCGTGGTTGATTGTGGTGTTTTGTTTAATGAAACATCAGGAAATTATATCAATAATATGGTAACATTTTCAACCCTTTATTAGGACACCTTATGTTGTCCCTTATCAGAAAATTCTAGATTTGTTCAAAATATACGTGACAAGGTCCTTCACGTTGTAAATTTTTGAACCGAGCTAATGTGTTTTTATTTGTGGCCGACAATTGGCAGCTCTTATGGGTACATGTAAATTCACTTTAAAAATTATTAAAATAAATGTTATGAATATTATTTGTGCTGCTGATTGCAAAGAAATACATCTTAGCATGTATGTAAAAAAGAATTGGTATAATATGAATATAACTGTTTACTCCAATCCAGTAAAGAGTAATAAACTTTATGTTTATCGCGCTATTTAAAGTGAATAAATAATATTTGTAGCGTCACTTCCTTTTATATCTCCATATTATTTCCTTTAAAGCTGAAATTTCATTGAAACCAAAATAATATTACGTAATGCGATGTCTTCATACGGAATAATGTAAAAATCGTTTCATTAAACTTAAAGGTACAGCGTCCTCAGAAAAAAATCGAAAGACATTAAAATACAGCAGAATATATATACGAAAGTTGAAACGACATTATGTTATATATGTAGTCCGTTTTATAAGATTAAGAACAATTACAAGTGAAATACATAAGTAAAATTAACTAGACCTTAAGTGAATGTGGGCTAAAACATTAAAATATTTAACTTGTGTTCTCAAAACTGCAGTGCTTCCGCCTACCTAGAAAACATGCAAGTTATCGATGTTCTTATTTGGATCTGTTAGTTTTAGACAAATAATTTGGTGTATTTAATTTAATCGCCTTCGAAGAGAGATAAAAGACGACTCAAGGTTCATTCAGATATTTTACACTTAAAATATTGTGCCGATGGCTCTGAAGCTTTTACGGTTGAATGAAATATGGATTTGCGTATTTCAGAATAATAGCAGCTAAAGTAGAATGAAAATTTCCATTAAAATAGCGAAATTTCATTGTCAGTTTAGAAGTATTCAGTCTTCGTGTTAGAAGCTTTTCTGTAGAACACTTTTAAAGCCATATTTGATTTCATTATCACATTGAATGTTTCGTATAATTTTAGTTTTCTATTCCCGTAACGAATCAGTATGCAACGGCAGATTCTAGGTACGTGAGCGCTTCTAATGTGCAGAGTATTCCAGAATTTAACATAATGTATACCGGGAATTTTAGGATGTTAACTGTATTAAGTTCGTGTTTAACTCTCTCACTCGAGCTAAACTGTAATTGGACGTCTTTATTGTACAGAAAACACAGAAAATTATTTTAATTTTTCGTTTTTAAAATATATTTTAGCTACTATATCTGTTTACGACCGTGAGCGGGTACAACTTTGTGAACGTAATGAGAATTAGATTTGGTTGCAAATTAATTTTACATGTGAAATGGATA
The DNA here is from genome assembly GCA_039881145.1 of Druceiella hillmani. NCBI lineage: Eukaryota > Metazoa > Arthropoda > Insecta > Lepidoptera > Hepialidae > Druceiella > Druceiella hillmani. Next base: position 15,289,636 of record JAYKKI010000052.1, on the reverse strand, counting down.
ACTTGTCGGTATTGGAATTGAAACATTCAAATAATTATGGTTTTGTTGAATGACATTTTGTCTTTAAGAAAGTTATTATTTCGTATTATGTACTATAAAGTAAGTATGAGTAATGAAAATACCTACGACTATGGACAATTTTATCGAGGAAGGAATCAAATTTGACTTTCAGACCCTGCTAATGGTTAGTTGTGTATCCATAGCGTAATTCAGCGTCATGCAAGTCTATTCTTTTTGTTCTATTGTTTATTTTTGTTAGTGCGGAAGTGTAGCAAATCATTCATCGTTAACTGTTAAAATTTGTATCTAGTATATAATTTTTATCCAATATGTTGGAGATAAAAAATAAACATCAGAAAAGTGATAATTAAAATTAAATCATGGCGTCATAAATGAATTGAAACATGTGAAGACTAAGTCGAAATTATCCATAGAACTCACATCCATTGAAGATAATACACTATATTTGTAGCAATCGTTATAACTATATATAAGAACGAAATAAACAGTGGTCCAATTGATACTGTATTCGCTGTTTTATTTTGTGGCCATTTAATAAAGCATCTTCCCTCTAAAATTCACGTTTACGGTTATGATGATTGGTTATTTTTAATTTCGATCTATTTAATTTAGATTCCAATAACTTTAAGAGGCTGAAATAGGCTATTGTTGCATAAAATGGATTGAGAAGGACCTAGAGACTGGATTTGCTTTTATAGATTTTAAAAAGTGTCCTGAAAAGTTAAAAGTTGTCTAAATTTAATGCGACTAAATATTGCCAAAATTAAATTTGCTGAAGAACTCGCGAAAAAAAACAAACGAAGAAAAGGAAAAATTTAAAATCTTATTAAAATTTATCATTATCGCTTATTTGTCAGTCATTAAACTTTAAGCAAATAAATTTTTTAAAAATAATTGTAATCCCACTAAATACATTACTGTAAAAAGCCAAGTTAATCGTGAACAGGAGTGAGATGAAGGAAGCCGCGCTCGGAGAGCTTTGCTAGAGAAATGTAGATGAATGAGATAGAGCTTTGGGTCTAGATTTATTGAATATTACATCTTTCACAACACGGAACTTGGCGGTGGTGAATAGTTTTCAGATGTTTATCGCTTTAATAATAATATTTACTGTGATATATATATATATATATATATATATATATATATATATATATATATTATTCTTATATATATTATACTTATATAATTAAATATTCTTTGAATTTTATGTGATATTAATAATCTAATTGTTACCAAAAGTTTTTTTCTGTACGGTATTTTCAGCTTTAGTAATATTTAATTGTCGTCAATGGAAAGTGCGGCCGAGATTTAAGTGCTATTAAATATTTTGGGTTAGGTATGAATTCTCGACGTTAACTATTCAGCGGAGGGGGTGTCTCTTAAAAAAGGGCGTGCATCGTCACTTCCTTCTAATATTTAAAATAGTATGTGATATTATTTCAGTTTTTAGCATCACCCGTTTTCATAATAATTTCAATATATGTGAACGGATATAACCCGTTCTGATTAATTAATAGATAAATACGGAGAAAAACACATATATTATGGCTTATGCTTGTAACGTAAATAATGGCGTCGAATTACCTAATTAATTATAACACTCTGCGAGTCGCTGTGTTTGTTTATAGGAAATTTTCATTCCTAAGTACATTTCATACTGCGGTACTCGGTTAATGCATAAAGATTAACTCAGGGGCACCTCATGAAGTGTGGCAATTATTTATGTTCACATAGTGTTAACTCGGAATTATAAAGATCTATTTTCGAAAAGCGTTTTACCTTTGTGAACTTCTAAACTCGACAGAGTTTAATAACAGAGCGGGCAAATATTTTTCTTGTCTGCAAACACATTGATATGTGAATGTTTTTTTTAAATTATTCTAAATTATTAAAATATTCAAGCGAGATAAAATATTCTCTATTATCTCTATATATAAAAGGTTAACTGTTTTATAGGGATGGTATAACATTTTATAGGGATGGTATAATAATTATAATCATATTAATATTTGATAATTTTTAAAAGAGATCCCAGAAACAAAGTTACACTTCTATATATTTTATATTATTTTATGCGCACTCGTCTTACTCACAAAAATGAAATCTCCCGCCTACTTGATCTTCAAGTAACGTTCTCGATCTTACAACATGAAAATCTAAGGCGACAATTCCATTCTTATAACCGCGGATCACAAGAATGGAAAGGCGGTGCTCCCTAATAAAAGTAACAATTGCAGTCAAGTTGCAACAGGGCAAAATTTATTGAACAAGTTTTATAGTTTCTAAGAAAAAAAAAAGAAAAATGTAAATATATATATATATATATATATATATATATGTATATATATATATATATATATATATATATATATATATATATATATATAATATTGTTGTATATCTATGATTATCAGTCAAATGCTATTAGCATGTATTTAATAATGTAGTTTCTGCATTTTCTTGTCTCCAATGGCCATGAAAATAAATATTTCGTTCAATACTGGAAATTAATTGCCTATTAAACTAGGTTATATGATATTTGCTTGTCAGAACTTTTTAATGGAACGAAAGTATTAATTTAAAATTGAACCGGGTACTAAAAATAGTCGATGGCGCTTTCTGCCTTGTGAACTGTGTGCGGTAGCACCCCAGTCAATTATATAAAGTGATCAATAAACATCAGATGTAACATAATAACGGTTGTAAGATAGTTCGAAACATTAGTTAGGTTCTTATTTAAAAGGTTAACTGTGAAAAGCGACGAGATACAAGAGATCAAATTTGTAAAGAACTTTCCTTGAGAATTAAAGCTGATGAGTAAGTTGAAGCTTTTTGTTAGAATCGACTGAACGTAACTGCAATAATTTTGAAATTGGCCACGTTATACTTTTTCAATATCTGAACACTTTTAGCGAAAGACATTCAAAAGAAGCTACGCAATGTCTTATTACGAATATTTTTAAATGTAATTGGGATCGCACTATTCACATGGACAGAGCTTTTCTCAACAGAGTAAACGATCATATTTAAAAGTTTTAAATTTTTTATAATACCATTTTCAACTGAGATGAAGATCGATCACACATAGCGATATACGCATAAAATACTGGCTACAAAGGCATATAGTACATCTTTTTCGCTTTGTCTTTTCAACCGTGAATTTTTAGGTCTGATTCTACTATATTTTAAGGGGATTTCCACACCTTAACTTGTGAAGCTAGTTAAAAAATTTGCTGTAAAATTCATGCAATCTTTTCACTCCTACTCCACTTCAGGATTATTTTCGGCTGTTCCATAGCATTATGGCTCATAATATTAGTTTAAGCCATTATTATCGATAATGATGTAAGACCCATCGCCTTTAGCCATTTATTTTCATAAATACAAACATGTAAAATGAAAAGGGTGTTAACAATAATTTATTCAAGTTTTACTGTCGCATTTCGTATGCAATACTGTGCACGCCATCATTCAATTAGTTGTAGGCGTAGTTTGTTTTTTGGGCGTTTGAGTATTTTACAATATTTGCATCGCGACAGCGGCTGTGTTGTTTTTGAACAACAGCAACTACTAAGCTGGACACTCCTGCAGCTTTATAGATAGCGGTAATAAGCTTTGGTTATAAATATATGCACATTATTTGATGACGGATGTACGCAAATTGTTTCTTTTTCGTTTCTGGGCATTGTTCGACCAACTTAAGGGTGTGATAGGAATATTAGGTTAATTGACGTATTTACACTAAATGGGGTGACACAATTAAAATCAATATTTTTGTTTATATGTTTCGTAGTGAATTTAAAATTAAATGAAATCGATACTTTCATGCAACCAATGTCATTATTTTATTATTTGATGATTTATCGACTAAAGAATAATGTAATAATATTAAGTGCGATAGTTATATTTATGAAGCTGACTTCAAGAGTATAAAAGGACTCATTAGGACTCCGAAAAATAGAGGAAGAAAGTGGAACAAATTGTAATACCTACTTGTTCCATTTCAGTAAATAGAAATAGGAGTATCTCTTTCTGTCTTTAACATGCAATTATTCAAAGAAATGCAATTATTCATCGGAGTTCAGAAAGAACGAGGAAGAAAATGGAGTAAGTTGAAATATACCCACATTTTATTCCAGTGAAGTGTAATAGCAGTGTTTCTTTTCGTCTTCAGTACGAAGTTCATTTCGAAGAAATGTAATCATTAATAAATTGTGACCCAGAAAGAACAAGGAAGAATATGGAATTTATTGTAATATCCGGTAAAAGGTTAATATCCGGTAAAAGGTATTCCGGTAAAAGGTAATAGTATTATATCGTGCTGTTCTCAATACGATTTTAATATCGTTTTGCGTCACAAAATTAAGTTATTATTACGTGAAAATTAGCATCTTTTAAGCCAAATTTGTATTATGTGATGTGTATGTGCCATATCTTTACACAGAACCATGCACAGTAAAACATTTTACAAATAAATTGTAATGCATTAAAATCCAGCCAATAATTTTTATAACAATTTAAAAGAAGAGACTTTTGTAGTCCATTTTACAACTAAAATCAACAATGTTTTATTTGTATACTCAAACTCTGCATCTGCATCTGCCTATTCAGTAAACTTGCAATTTATTAATATTCTTATCGGAATTAATTAGTAGAGAGGTAAATTTGAATTGAACTCTTCTGAAAGGAAACGAAGGATGACTCAAAGTTTATTCAGCAATTTTGGATATTTTCAATATTATGCCGAGTGTTCTGAGAACTTCAAAACTTCAATAAAGTATTTATTTGCGTGCTTTGGAACAATAGCAGCTAAAGTGGAATGAAAATATCTAAAAAACTAAATTTTCCTGTTATTTAGAAAGTTTTTCTGTAACTTTTGCGTTGGAAGGATTTTTCCAGAGCACTTGCAAAGTTTATTTTCTCCTGCCACATTAAATATTTCTTGTAATTTTTCATTTGTGTCTCAATCAGAATTGAGAATGTAATATCCAAATCTGATTTTTTTTACTATATCCATAACCACACTTAAGGTTTCGTGTAATTAGGTTATACAAAACTTTAGTGTGGTTATGAATTTATACTTTTCATTTTGTGGTTACAATTTTGATGTATCCATAGAGTAATTATATTTTTTACGAGGCGCTCCGAGTGTTTTATAATATCAAAGGATTTTATTTAAATTTCTCATTTGTTTTAATCGGAAATCGTCCTAATTATTTGGTTTCGACAACAATTGAGTTCGTTACATTTCATCGTATATTGGAGAAATATATCAGAAGAATTATTTGACTTTCAATCTCATCAATCAGTGGTTTTAATCTTCGGCATTATTGGATATAATTCTGTGCAAGTGTAAAGAACTGTTGTGATCATATTTTTTTTTCAAATAATACTAGTACTAATTCAATGGCGCACATTTTTTTATTCTAAACTGCGAGAGGATTTCTGTCAATTTATATATTACGTTCATCCGCATAATTTGATATTTTGTACTCTGACTTTGCTTGACTCGGTACTGACGAGACACCATATTGCTAATTGTTTTAATGTTACAATTATGATTTTAGATTTTTAGTCTGTGGCTATACAATATATATAATAAGGATGCAGTAATTTATACGTAACATATATAAGTAATCAAGTGAGACGTGTGGTGGGATCAGTTACGTGGTGGAGATTTGGTTTTGTTGTGTAGCGGGCCTAGCTCACATGAAGCTCATTAGATGTTGGTTAATATTAAATTAGGTTCTGCACTGAGTGGTGTTTTTATGCATGTTAAATACTTCTTAGACTACATTTTTCGCACTCAAAGTAAAATGCGATTTCTATTCAACATTTTAACGGACCCTAGCAGTTATAGATAATGATGATGCTATTCGTGAATATTTTCCTTGGTTTATTAATAGTCATTAGTTAATAAAATAATCAATAAAGTTCAACGTATTTTTTTAACACATACATTAATGGTATCGAAAACTAAAAAACATTCGATGGAAATTCTATTACGGAGGAACTGGAACTCCCGCCCATTGCTTATTTTCAACGACTTTCATACGGCACTGTTTATATGAATTAGGCGACCTGTATCTAAGCGTTAAGTATTTAGTAGACGGCCTATTTTAGAAAGAGACTGGAGGATCCTTGAGCTTTCTTAGTTTCTATATTATTCGTGCATCTAAACTTAAGGTATATGATATAATTTTATAATTTATTTATAGTAGCAAATTAATTTTGTAATTCGAATTAAATTATTTTAATTACGCGAAATATGTAAATTACTGAGTATCCTGTCTGATGTACACTGAATATATATTTATTCAACTGGTTTACTCTCAAGCATAACGTGATGACATAACGCTTACTGAATATTTAACACGTTAACACACGTACCTCCGCATTTCTATCTATAGCCAATGTTTATACCGTAAATAACGACGTCGAATTGCCAAGTTAAATATCAACACAGTGCGATTGTCTACGTTTGCTTAACGGAAATTTTCATTTATGAATACATTTAATATTGCGGTACATCTGTTTATGCATAATGAATTAATGAACGGCATCTGAGAAAGTGTGGCGTTATAATTATTTACGTTCACAGAATGTACTCGGAATTATGGAGCTGTAGGGCGTCTTACCTTTGTCAACTTTTAAGCTTAGTTAAACTTAATATTTGAACGGGAAAACGTTTGTCTAGCAGCAAACATGTTAATATGTCAAAAATATATGTCTTTATCTACATATGTATGTATTGGGGTTGATTTTAATATTAACATGAAGTTAATATCAAAATGTTTGCTCAACTAATTAAGTTTAAATCTCGACACGGATTGTTCTCCTTTATTTTGTATACTTCTTATATGCAGGTTTGAAAACAATTTTAAAGTAATATTCTTTATTGAGACAAAAATGCGCGGGTTATTTTTGATCTTTTCATTTGTTAACCGACTTTATTTTAATTACTTAATAATATTAAAAAAAGAGCTTCTCATAGCCAATTGCAGTTTGCCTGAGTTAGGTGCCGATTAAGATTACATCCAAAAGAAAAATAAAATATTGTTTTATGAGATACTTATTAGCTCAGTTCTAACATATATCTCAGAGACAAACACTGACGGAAAATGACGAAAAGATCCTTGTAATATTTAAAAAGGAAAATTTTAAGAAATATTTTTGCGGGAAAAAGATGTAATTGTGAATTATTTTCTATAATTCCCAATTACAATATAAAAAATAAGACATTACATTTACAAAACTCAATAGAATCAGATGGATGTGTCATGTGTATAAATGGATGCAAGCAGAATACTTAATGTTTTAATTGATGAATGATTAATGAATAAAACCGACCGAGAGCCGGTTCTCAAAGTCAAAAGCTGTCTACAGGACTTTAAAGTAATCGAAATCAAGAATTGGAAATGCAAGAAGAGAAGATTGAAAAATAATTCTAAAGAAGACCAAGCCACGCAATGGGCTGGCATATTAATGCCGATGACGATACTTTTTTCAAAATAAAGTTATAATGAATGTAATTTTGGACGGAGTAAATTTGGACGGAGGGTAACGTAACGCTCAAACGAGTAAACGTTTAACGAGTAACGTTCAAACAACCATTCGTTTACCTTCAATCCACCAGATAGACTTTTCCTGTACAAAAAAAAGATCACTTTCTATCGTGTATGTTCGCGGAAATTCACGTATTGAGTTTCTAATTGACAATATTTGAATACATCTATTTATTTTTACTATTTATTTGATATTAATTTTTTACGTTAAATTAAACAAAAGTGAAATTCTTTGTTACATCTTTGTGATATTTTGAAATAAAATTTTTTACGCTTAAATTTTACGTGAAATATACTTCCTAAATAGTATAATAAAAAAGATACTTTGTTTACGAGTACATAAATTTGTTCCATCTACATTATCATAAATGTGAAACTATCCACTTCTGGGCATAAGCTTTTCCCAAGGCACACCACCATAAACGGTCCTCCGTGTTCAACCACTTCCCGCCGATTTCTTTAAGTCGTCAGTCCATCTTGCTGGAGGGCGTCCCATACTACGCTTCATGGTTCGTGGTCTCCATTCGAGAACTTATATATCCATCGGTTGACGATTTTTCGGCAAATATTGCCTGCCCATTGCCAATTCAATTAATTGATATTAAGGGCTGTATCTATTACTTTGGTTCTCCATCGGACTTCCTCATTTCACTTATTATTATTAGTAAGATTTATTTATAATTATCCTAAAAGACAAGGTACTGAGAGAAAGATCGATAAATATTTTAAAATGTAATACTAGTAACTAGTTACTAACGAGAAACGGTACCATTTATTCTAAAGATCTCACAACTGGCTGCTCTGTGATACATGAAAAAAGGAAACAACATACTTTTAAAACGCAGTTTCTTCGTTAAATATATACCATTGAGCTTTGTGCGAGATAACTTATGTTAATGTGATTTACATTATATATACACACGTGAATGTGTATGTATACATATGTATGTGTATATATTTACGTATATTCATAAATACGCATATATATATATATATATATACATATATATATATATATATATATATATATATATATAAATATATATGTGTGTGTGTGTGCGTGTATGTGTGTACATGTATGTATTTATATTAAGAGTTATTTAATTTTTACAACTTAATACAACAATATTTGGCTGATTCTCAAAAAAAAATCGAAATTCATGTCCTTGCTGATTCTTGTAAAACGGGATCGCAAGTTACACTCACGCAGATATTCTTATATAAGTACATTATTAGGCTATCAAATTATGTAACAGATTTATTTTTTTTATTATAAATAAAAAAATAAGTTGAATTATGAGGATATTAATCCTGAAAAAACATTCACTCATCTTGTCCAACCACCAGATTTAAGTGCATTTTAAAACTTAATTCAAAAAGTTTCTTATAAACTGTTTTCTACTTTATTATTTATTTATATATAACGGTACTGGCTGTACGTAAATGTATAGTTCCAAAAAGGTAAATGGAAAAATCACAAGATATATTCATAAATTCATAAATTCGCGTTTAAAAACGAATAATTCCCTCCAAACAGACTGTTTGACAGTGGGATAAGAGGATTATTTTAAATTAAACTTAACGTTGCGTTATTGTTTTTGAAGTTGGCAGTATTGATTTAAAAAAAAATATGGCGGACTGGACTAAGTGATCTCTCATCATGTTGTTAAAATTATTTTAAAGGAATACTTTCTCAAATTTTCGTTTTCGTCTGTCATTTCTTCACACCGTTTAAAAAAAAGGTAATTGTTTATTTATACAACATTTACTGTATATTTCAATGTGTTTCTAGACGTAATAGAAAATTGTGCAATCGCATGGAAAAATAAGGTTATGTTGACTTCTTTTATGCATTAACGATTTTGTGAGGGAATGATGTCCAATAATAAAGGCGGAATTACGTACGGAGTCGTTACGGAGTTTACGGTTGCTTGGCTTTCTTTTAAGTTGTTACGAGAAAGAAACGACAAGAAAACAGGAACTAACGGAAGCAGAAGCTAAATTAAAAAAGAAAGAATTCGATAGAAGACGAAGTGAAAAAAATGAAAGGTGATGCTGAAACTTCGGAAAGGCTTTTGTGGGAAAACGAGATTTAAATATTTACGGAAAAAAGGTCAAGTAAAGCTTATAATTGATATAAATTTAAAATAAAAACGACAAAAAGGAGTATTCTAAAAATGAGGCTAGATCTCTTAAAAACAAAAGGTTGCCGCATTTGTCAAAGCCCTTTTTCAAAAATTGGTATCTTAAAAGAGGTGCTGGTAGAAAACTTAATTAAAACAAAAGCTTCTGCTCACTGACAATATGCGCAATTTCCAAAAACAATTTTTGACTTCTGTCACTTACAAAATAAGTTTATCGACATTTTGTAGATTTATACCACTTTGGGATACTTGGGCGAACATTAAGGAATGAGACACTTGCAAATGCATCGTCCACGCAAATGTGGAGCTTATTGTTTCTAAACTACATGAAAATAAGACACTGGTGAATAAAAGCATACCAAGACTTCTGGTAGATGAAACGTTAATTTTGAGAATGTGTTAGTTGTAAGAACAAGACCCTAAAGTATGATTTTCCATAATCACATGATATGCTTATTAATCAGCAATGGATGTATGAAAGTACAACATATGACAGACTTACGGCTATACTAAATGTACCATAAATTAACATTTCCTTTAGGCAACGTATTCATATTTAATTTGGATATTCAGAGTCATTATTTACGTTACAAGTATGTACGATGTATAATAATACAAGTGAAGAGAGCACGTGTATATATATATATATATATATATATATATATAAATATATATATATATATATATGTATATATATATATATATATATATATATATATATATATATATATATGATAATACACGTGCAGAGAAATCGTATCTACATGTTAAATATTCAGTCCGCGTTATATCATCGTTTTATGTTTAGGGGTGAACCCACTGAAACGCCCTGTAAATAAACATTCAGTGCACATTGGGAAGGATAAATAGTGATCGGGAAGGATAAAGAGTGTACTTCGCTTAAAATACGTAAATGAATTCGAATTATAAAATTTATTGGTTACTATAATTCAATGACAAAATTATATTGAACAGCTAAAGTTGTGGTGTGCGGAAAGTGTGGATAGTAAAAGTAGGGAGTGATAATCCAATATCTTTTCTAATAGTCGCCGTTCACAGAATAATCTACGCTTATATATGCATGTCGCTAAAAAACTTATAATCAGCGCCATATAAAAAACATCTTGGTCTCATATTGGAAGCGATAATTCCGATTCATCAGGAATAGTGTTGCTATGAAAAGTTTTTTAAGCTTGCAATACCAATAAGCTGAATAATGTCACATTCGATTGATAGAGCTCCGTAGTTCAGTATACAAATAAAATGGAAAACCATCTTATGGCAATATGATGTATTATTCAAAACATCTTGGTCTCATATTGGAAGCGATAATTCCAATTCATCAGGAATAGTGTTGCTATGAAAAGTTTTTTAAGCTTGCAATACCAATAAGCTGAATAATGTCACATTCGATTGACAGAGCTCCGTAGTTCAGTATACAATTAAAATGGAAAACCATCTTATGGCAATATGATGTATTATTCAAAACATCTTGGTCTCATATTGGAAGCGATAATTCCAATTCATCAGGAATAGTGTTGCTATGAAAAGTTTTTTAAGCTTGCAATACCAATAAGCTGAATAATGTCACATTCGATTAACAGAGCTCCGTAGTTCAGTATACAAATAAAATGGAAAACCATCTTATAGCAATATGATGTATTATTCAAAACAATTTCGATGCAATTTAAATTTAATAATTTACCTCTGTACTAACTGAATATACTAACTTGCTTGTTTACTGAATTGGCAGAGTCATTAGAACATTTGAATACACAAATTGATAATATTTGTTAGTTTTAACTCACATTCACTTAATGCTTTGCTAATTTTAGTTGTAAGTAAGATTATATAATCTTATTTGAATTATTAAAGAAATATTCTACTTGATTTTTATATCTCTCAATTTATTTGCAAAATAGTTTAATTCTACTTGATGGTTTGCATTACGTAATATCCATTTAGCTTGAAAAAAAATGCAGACTTTATAATTGTTAATTTGGAAACACAAAACGACATAACGCAACAAATGCGCTTTAAATCGTATTTAAGACGGAAAGATGGCTTCTGTTACTCGTTACTGGAATGGGATTTGTAAGTATATTAAAGTATATTCAATTTTCTACCCATTTCTTTCTGAGTCGCAATGAGCGATTATATTTCTCGAAGTTAGCTTCATAATAAAAACGAAAAGAAGAACTACTATTACCCTTTATTCGAATGGAACAAGTAGGCAAGCAATTTATTATATTTACTTCCCCGTACTTTCTGAGTCCCAATTATCGATTATATTTCTTGGAAGTACGCTTTGTAGACAGCACAACTCAAAGACAGCACAACTTCTGTCGCGATGCAAATAATGTAAAACGCGCAAACGCCTACACGACCAACTCCATCTGCAACTAATTGAATAATGGCACCCACAGTATTGCAAACGAAATATGACGGTAGCATTTAAATAAATTATTATTAACCTCTTATTGTTTTATATGTTTGTGTTTAAGAAAATGACAAGCTAAAGATTATCGGGCTTCTATCTTTATGAATAATAACGGCGAAATTAATATTACAAGTAAACATATTACGAAAACTACAAAAGTAATCTGAGGGACCGTAAGATGTGCAAGGGACACCAAAAATTCATATCAAATTCCGGTAGCCATTAAACAAATTAATGTATGGTAGATATCGTAAAACACAGTTGAATCAGATCTACAAATTCCTTGAAAAGAATGTTAGTCTTGATAAAAGGCGGAGCGCAGAAGTCACTTTGTGCATTTGTCGCTACAAATATATTTATAATTAATCGATCTCCACCTCAGTTGAAGTTGCCTTCAACTATTATTAAAGAAGTAATAACTTTTAAATATTACTGTTTACTTTATGGAGAAAAGCTCTTTCCTTTTGAAGAGTTTGATCCCAATTAGCTTTAATATTCATGACGAAACATTGCTTAGACTGTTTTAAATATCAATTGCTAAAGTTTTTTTAAATTTTGAAGTTTTATTTGGCCAACTGCAAAGTTATAGCACCCAAGTTAAATCCATTTTAGTCACAAAGCTCTAATTTCTTTTTAGTTTTATTTCACTAAAAAGTTCTCACGAATTTGTATTAGTTTTTTTAAGTAATGTTTTGTTGGAATGTATTTTAGGTTGCCCCGAAAATAAAAAAAGTCGTTTTATTTTGTACTTTCCTCCATCGTACTGAGATGTAATAGAGAACACTGTTTCTCACCTGGTTATTGCTAGGATAGAGTAGTATTTAAATTTTCCTGATTTAAAAAAAAAGTTAGCACATTTAAGGTATTTTAGATGGATAATAATATCGTAATAGGATGTATACTTAGAAATGAAAATGTTCTTTAAGAGAACAACCATTCGCAGCCTTTTTTCTATTTTATTTGTCAATGTGGTGTCACATTTTAAGTTAGAAGCAGCATACGCCGTACATGAGAAAACACGCGTGGAGAGCACGTGTTAAAAATTTAGTATACGTTATTCCGTCACGTGTTATAGTTGGGATGAACCAATTAAATCAAACTGAAATTAGTAATTCAACATATAATAGGAAGTGTGTATATATTAGGGTGGCTAGTAAATTTTCAGCCATAAATTCGGGACTTTTCTAGAAACATTCTCGAAACTTCTAGAAAATTTTACTGTAGGGTATAAATAGGTCATAGTGCAGTCAGTTAACAACAGTCAGCGAAGCTTTAAGTGTATTACATAAAAGATAATGGATTTAAATCGATAACAAATACGAATTCCATTACTTTACGATTTATTCCGTTTTAGATGATTAGTTATTCCATATTAGACAGTATTTATTTCGTCTGGGTCACGATGCAAAGACTGCCACAAATAATATATGTCATGCGATTGGCGAGTCCATGGTGTCTCACGCAACGGCAAAGATTTGGTTTAGAAAGTTCAGGAATGAGGATTACAATCTTGAGGATGAACCCCGTACCGGAAGTCCTGTTGTGACCTGTCACAGTTTCTTGAATCAAAGTGACCGTTATTTTACAAGAAAGGCATATAGTCACTATCAACAGAATGGCGACAAGTAGTAGATAATAATGGCGGATACTTAAATTAAATTCAGTGTAACATATAAATTGTTTATTAATAATTGTTGACAGCAACTTGCGGTTAAAAACTGATTAACCAGCCCAATATATTACGACTACTGAAGCCAAATTTACAAAAAACACCTCAAACTATGATTATACATGTATAAAGTAGTAATAATTGCCTACTATGAATATAAAAGGGACAACTTGTACATTGCAGCAAATATTTTCAATTAGGTAGTCAACTGCTTATAAACTAGTGATACTGAATGCTCTTTCTAAGTCCATCTATTTCATTTGTAACTCAAAACATTTAGTAGTGCTGAAATCTCAAATTGGCTTTCAATTGAAGACGATAAATAAGTATTCCCAGATTTAAAAATACCACACAGGAAGTTTCATGATTTTTTGAAAATAAGAAAATGATCATTATCACCCTTAAGTGAAAGTACTCGACATTTAAGTTACTTGTTAAATTGTATAAGAATCAAATAACATAAATAAAATTATTCACAACAACTCCCATATTGCAGCAAATATTTTTAATTTAGTCAACTGCTTTATTGATTACTTCGTTGTACCGTAGAATACTTATGCATAGTAATTGCTAGATTTGTTGAATATTATCACAACTATGACGGTAAAAATCGATGGTGAAGGTTCCAAATATATTTTATATGGATATCTCACTTGCCGCTAAAATGTATGAATGGAAAAAAAGAAAACATAGCCGTGTAAACAAATTGATATTAGCAGCATTTAAATAACAGGGTATCCTTACGTTATGGTATTTATTATTATTATTATGAAATTTATTTTATAAATACGGCAGTGTATGGGTTATTTATCCGACACGTTACAGTGGTCCTCAACATTTTTGAGAAAATTCAAATGTGAGGCAATGGCAGCTCAGTGGGGAAAAATTTTCATTGATTAAACACAAATGTATAAAACAATGAGGGGGTTAACAATAATTTATTTAAATAACACCGTCACATCCCGTATGCAATATTGTTGGTGCCATTATTCAATTAGTTGTAGGCGGAGTTGGTCCTGCAGGCGTTTGCGCATTTTACAATATTTTCATCGGGATGGAGGCTGCGCTATTTTAAACTATCACTAATCACTAAGCTGGACAGTTTATGGCTCTGTAGTAAAGGTAATATGCTATGGTTATTAATTTAGGAACACGTAGGATAGATGTAGGCACATTGTTTCTTTTTTGTTCCATTTACTAGTACTTGAGTGTGTGTTGTATGTACTGATACTAAAGAGTGTATTGGAATATCAGGATAATTTCATTGTACAGATATAGGTAACTAGCGGGGTAATAATACTGGCAATAATTTAGCTATCCCCTTCTTAATACCGAATATTAAATCTTGTATAATGTACTAAAATTAATAATTTTATACCGCTAATGCTAATCTGTAATTTACTAAGATTAACGGACTATAAAATAATGTATGAATATTAAGTTAAGGTAGTTTATATCTATGAAGAGTACTTCAAAGAAACGAAATCGATTATTGGGACTCAGAAGTAGGAGAAAGTAAATGTAATAAATTGTAATACACTTACTTATTCTTTTCGAATAAAGGCTAGTAGTAGATAAGTTGTAATACACCTACTTATTCTTTTCGAATAAAGGCTAGTAGTAGATAAGTTGTAATACACCTACTTATTATTTTCGAATAAAGGCTAGTAGTAGATAAGTTGTAATACACCTACTTATTCTTTTCGAATAAAGGCTAGTAGTAGATAAGTTGTAATACACCTACTTATTCTTTTCGAATAAAGGGTAATAGGAGACTTTTCGCTCATTGCGGTTCAGAAAGAAATAGGAAGAAAATGGAATACATTTTGTAATAATATACCAACACGTCCCATTCCAGTCACGAGTAATAAAAGCCTTTCTTTCTCTCTTTAGTATGATGTAAAGTGTATGCGTTATGTCGTTTTGTGTCTTAAAAGTCTGTTTTTTTTTCCAGCCTAATGGATATTACTTAATGCCAAGCCTCCGTGTAGAATCAGGTACAGAAAAATAATTTATAAACAAAATTGGGAGATATAAGAACACAGTAGAATATATATATATATATATATATATATATATATATATATATATATATATATATATATATATATATATATAAATATAATGTGAGTTAAAATCAACAATTAATTTTGGTATTTAATCTAACGGATCTGCCAATATAGTAAACAAACAATTTATTAATATTCTTGTTGGGATTAATCAGTACACAGATAAATGTTAAATTTAAACTACATAGAAATTGTTTTGAATAATTTGTCATATTGCTATAAGATGGTTTTCCATTTGATTTGTATACTGAACTGCGGAACTCTTTAAATCGAATGTGACATTATTCAGCTTCTTGGTATTGCAAGCTTGAAAAACTTTTCGTAGCAATACCATTCCTGATGAACTGGAATTATCACTTCCAATGCGAGATTGCGATGGCTTTTATACGGCGCTAATTATTAGTTTTAGTCACATATATGTAAGCGTTGGTTATTCAGGGAACGACTACTTTAGAAAATGAGTGGATTATTGCTCCTGTATTTTACTTTCTATACTTTCCGCACATCAAAATTATAGTAATCCATAAATTATATAATTTGAATCCATTCATTTATTTTAAGCGAAGTACATAACTCATTGTTTATCCTTCCCATTGTGTACTGAATGTGTATTTACAGCGAGATAAAGTTGATTCAATCCTAAACAAAAGAACAGATGAGATGACGCGTACTGAATAATTAACACTAGAAACGTGTTCTCCGCACGTGTATTATTATATATTCACGTGCTCTTCGCACGTGTATTATTATACATTCACCTGCTATCCGCACGTGTATTATTATATATCGTACATACTTGTGGCGTTAATAACGACCCCGAATTACCAAAATCAACACGTTGCTTAAGATGAGTTTTCATTTATGAGTACATTAATTATTGCTGTACGTCTGTTTATGCGTAATGAATTAATGAAAGGCATCTGAGAAAGTGTGATATCGTAATTATTTACGTTCATAGATCGTTGATTTGGATTTATGGAGCTGGATTCTCGAAAGCTCGAAAGCTTGATTAAGTTTAATATTTGAACGGGCAGGCGGTAACCTACCAGCATACACTTTAGTGGGTGAATGATTACTTCAGTAAGTAAGAGAATAAAATATTATTGTACTCTTGCACAAGTAAAGTAAAATGAAATAATTTCTATCCTGAGTCAGTGCGATGAAGCTGAGTATTCAACAGAACTAATTTGTTTATCGGCTTCTACATAAATAAAATTAGTCTAATGGTTAAACCGTTCAATTTTTTTTGCCTACTGAGTCTGAACTTCATGAGTACCCAAATATTTTTTACCCGGTTTAAACCCGCGATTACGGTATCCAATTCAATACGAAAATATAATTTTATTGTATCACCTGTATAAAAGACGACGTCGATATTGTGAGTCATTGTTGTCTTGCGGTAAACAATTTTTATTTTGCCTTATAAAACACCTTCGGACAGATGTATCTTTTAAGCATTTTGTAAGCATTCAAATTAACTATAGTGGTGTGCAATGAGACCAATACCTTATTCTAGAAACTACCACAGACGAGTATTCTGTTGTCTGCTCGTCAAACGATGATGGACAAGGCTTTTTCTTAAGTTGCTATAAAATCCCTTTGTCCTCCTTTTTTGACGTTTTTTTGTTGTGGTCGGACATTTGTATTTTACATGTAGAAATATTCTTCCACTTATTTAAAAACGAAATGTCCTTTTTAAAAATGTATTTACCAGCGGTTCTGCTTCTTTCGGCACTTTTTGTTGAAGTGATACTTGCATAAATGACTCGAACGAAATAATAAAATTAATTTTGCAATCAATGAATCGACGACAAACATAAACGCCCACGCTATAAGCTCGACGACCGCTGAGCGCTTTTTGGGAGAGGAGCTTTGTAAGCGAGGGGAGCGGTGGTGACGGACACTAAGCGGCCGTGTTCACAGGCGAACAAACATTCTAAAATTTATGAATTGTATATTCCACAATTACTCTAATTATCAAAAAAAAAAGAAAGCGATTGTAAAGACAACTACAATGTTATAATAATTATAAGTTGTGAAAATTAATGAAATATAAGTAGTCAACTTCACAGAGAAATAAAATTAGTTAGATAGTTGCAGCTTTATGATTAGGATTGAATCAAAATAACTATAACAAATATGAAATTGGCCTTGCCAACTTTTTTCCAATATTTGAACACCTTTAGTAATTAGACATTCAAAGGGAGCTAAGTAACGTTTCATCATCAATATTTTATTTCAATTAAAGCTAATAGGGAGCGCGTCCTTCCTAACAGAGTCATTTTCAACGACATAAACGATTGTGGTGTTTTTATTAACGAAACATCAGGCAATAGAATCAGTAACACGGTAACATTCTCTACCCTTTATTAGAAAGTCTAATATTGCCCTTGTCAGAAAATTCTAGATTTCAAACTGTAAGGTATTTCACCTTGTGGCAAGGTATTTCAAACGTGGCAAGGTATTTCACCTTGTAAATTTTTGAAGAGAGCTAATGTGTTTTTATTTGTTGTCGACGAATGATAGCTCTTGAGGATACTTGTAAATTCCCCTTAAAAGTTACTAAATTAAATATGGTGAGTAATGTTTAAACTGATGATTTCAAAGAAATATTTCTTAGCATGTATGTGAAAAAGAATTGGTATAAATATTGATATAACTGTTTATTCCAATCCTGTAAAGATAAATCACTTTATGTTTATCGCGCTATATAAAGTGGATAAATCATATTTGCAGCGTCACTTCGTTTTATATCTCCAAATAATTCCTTCAAAGCTGTCATTTTATTGAAGCCAAAACAATATTACGTAATGCGATGTCTTTATACGGAATAATGCAAAAATTATTTTATTAAACTTAAAGGTGTCAGCGTCCTCAAAAATGAATTGAAGGACATTAAAATTCAGCAGAATATTTATATGAAAGTTGAAATGAGTTTATGTTAGATATATATTCCGCTTTATAAGATTAAGAACAATTATAGGTGAAAAGAACAAGTCAAATTAATTAGATCTTAAGTGAACCTGGGCTAAAATAGTAAAATATTTAACTTATGTACTCAAAAGTTGCAGTGATTCCGCCTAACTAGTAAACGCGCAAGTTATCAATGTTTTTATTTGGATCTGTTAGTTTTAGGCAAATAAATTGGTACATTTGATTTAATCGCCTTTGAAGAGAGATAGGGTGCGACTCAAAGTCCATTCAGATATTTCACACTTAAAATATAGTGCTGATGGATCTGAAGCTTGAAAACTTGAACAAAATATGGATTTGTGTATTTCGGAATAGTAGCAGCGGAAGAAGAAAAGTTCATTTCAATAGCGAAATTTCATTGTTAATTTAGAAGTATTCAATTTCGAGTTGTAAGCTTTTCTGCAGAATCCTTTTAAAGTCATATTTGATTTCAATAATAAATTGAACGTTTTGTATAATTTTAGTTTTGTATACCCGTAACGAAACAGTATGGGACGGCATATTTTAGGTACGTGACCACTTCTAATGCCCCGGACTTGGACGCCGGATCCATATCCACGATCGTGCGGAGTATTCCAGAATTTAACATACCGTATACCGTCAATTTTAGGATGTTAACTGTATTAAATTTATGTTTAACTCTCTCACTCGAACTAAACTGTAAACGAACTCAGTTACATAAAATTACTAACATCTTTATTTTATAGAAAACAAAGAAAAATATTTTAATTTTTCATTTTAAAAATATATTTTAGCTACTATACCTGTTTCCGACAGTTTTAATTTCCACCGTGAGCGGGTATAACTCTGTAAACGCAATGAGAATTAGATTTGGTTGCGCATTTATTTTAAATATTTTATGAATGATTTATCGATATTGGAATTGAAACATTTAAATAATTATGGTTTTGCTGAATTATATTTTGTCTTTAAGAAAATTATTCATAATTTTTTATGCTGCAAAGTAAGTATGAGTAATGAAAATACCTAGGACCATGGAGCTGGATTTCGAAGAATAAATCAAATTTGACTTTCAGACATTGCTGATGGTTTATTGTGTATCAATAGCTTAATTCAGCGTCACGCAGGTTCATTTTTATTTCGTTCTGTTTTTTTTCTCATCTTTTAAGCCAAATTTGTATTATTAATGCCATATATTTGCATAGAAGCATGTACACTAAAATGTTTTACAAAAGAATTGGAAGATATTAAAATTCAGTCAATTATTTACATAAGAGTTCAAATGAGGTGATATTTGGAGTCCGTTTTTTTAAGTAAAATCAACAATATTTAGTTTGTGTACTCAAACACTGCAACTGAATTTGTCTATTCCGTAAACATGCAATTTATTAATATTCTTATTGGAATCAATCAGTGGAGAGGTAAATGAACTCCTCCAAAAGAAAATGAAGGAAGACTTAAATTTTATTCGGTAATTTTTGGATATTTCCAATATTATGCCGAGTGCTCTGCGAACTTCAACAATTTAATAAAGTATGTATTTGCGTGCTCTGGAATAGTAGCAGCTGAAGCAAAATGAAAAATTTCTAACTTGAGAATGAAATTTTCCTCTTATTTAGAAAGTTTTTCTGAAACTTTTGCGTTGGAAGGTTTTTTCCAGAGTACTTGTAAAGTTTTATTTTCTCCTGCCACCTTAAATATTTCTTGTAATTTTATATTTGTGTCCCAATCATAAAAAAAGAATGTAACATCAATTTCTAGTTTCTTCTCATTTTGTGATTACATTGTTGAAACTTGATAAGATTATGCATGTATCCATAGAGTAATTATATTTGTTATGAGGCATTCCGAGTGTCTTATCTAAGGTTGAATAACAAATAAGGTTTGGTGCCACTTGGCGCCACTTAATTTTTATTCGTAACTAAACGAAACTATGTGATGTAATATTATGTCTAATTTATTTAAATTTTAACCACGGCCTATGTTTTGTTATCCTACCTAAAAACCTAGGCAGTGGTTAATAATTTAAATAAAGTAGACATAATATCACATCACATAGTTTCGTTTAGTTGTGAATATAAATTAATTGAAATATCAAAAGAAATAATATTTTATTTAAAGTTCTCATTTGTATTAATAAGAAACGGTCCCAGTTAATTGGCTTTGATATCGTTTTCTTGAGTTCGTTTTCTTTTATAGTATGTTGGATAAATATGTCAGAAGAATTATTTGATATTCTGTTGGTTGCATGTTCTTCATTATTGGATATGAAGAACATGCAACCAATGTTCTGATCATGTTTTTTTCAAATGTTACTCTACTAGTTCTCTACTGTACATTTTTTATTTTAAACTGGGAGAGGATTTTTGTCAATTTATATATCGCTTTTATCCACATACATAAGTAACATATATACGCAAGCAAGTGAGACATGTGGCGGGATCAGTTACTTGGTAGGGCTTTGATTTTGCTGTGTAGTGGGCTTAGCTCACATGAGGTTTATAATATGTTGGTTAATATTATATTAGGTTCTGCACTGTGTGGTGTTTTTAGGTATGTTAAATACTTCTAAGACTACATTTTTCATATTCAAAGTAAAATGTTTTCCATTCAACATTTCAGCGGTCCCTAGCAGTTATAGATAAGGATAATGCTATTTCTGAATATTTTTCTTGGTTTATTAATTATCATTAGTTATTAAGACATTGAATAAATTTCAACATATTATTTTAGCACATATATTAATGGTATCGAAAAATAAAAGGAAACCAAGAGAAATTCTTTTAAGGAGGAACTGGAACTTATTTTCAACGACTTTTATACGGCGCTATTTATATGAATTAGGCGATCTATATCTAAGCGTTGAGTGTTTAGTAGACGGCCTATTTTAGACGGCCTATTTTTTAATTTCTATATTATTTGTACATAGAAATTTAAGGTACATAATATAATTTTATAACTAATTTATAGTAATCAATTAATTTTGTAATTCGAATTAAATTACTTTCCTTAAGGGACATACTTAAATTACTGTATATACTGCCTGATGTGCATTGGATATTTATTTATTCAATTGGTTTACCCTCGAATATAACGTGATGGCATAACGCTTACTGAATATTTAACACGTTAACACACGTACCTCCGCATGTGTATCTGTAGCCAATGTTTATACCGTAAATAACGACGTCGAATTGTCAAGTTAAATATCAACACAATGCGATTGTCTACGTTTGCTTAAAGGACATTTTCATTTATGAATACATTTAATATTGCGGTACATCTGTTTATGCATAATGAATTAACGAACGTCCTCTGAGAAAGTGTGGCGTTATAATTATTTACGTTCACAGAATGTACTTGGAATTATGAAGCCGTATTAATGAAGGGCGTCTTACCTTTGTCAACTTTTGAGCTTGGTTTAACTTAATATTTGAACGGGAAAATGTTTACTTAGCAGCAATCATGTTAATATATCAAACAAATATGTCTTTATCTACATATGTATGTATGGGGTTGATGTTAATATTAACATGAAATATGAAATTAATATCAAAATGTTTATTCAACTAATTAAGTTTAAACCTCGCCACGGACTGTTCTCCTTTATTTTGTATACATTATATATGCTAGTTTAGAAACAATTTTAAAGTGATTTCCTTTATTGAGCCAAAAATCAGACATGACAATCAAGACAACAAAAACATTTGTTAACAGACTACATTTTAATTATTTATTAAAATTTTAAAAAATACAAGAAACTTTTGCAAAATTGGAAAAAAAATTGTAATTATAATATAGCTTTTGTATATTAAAAGAAACATTTATTCCCATTAAGAAATAAAAGAACTGAAAATTTTCGTTTAACAGAATAAGTATTTCAGTGCACTTAAGGAAAAGTATTTTTTTAGTTTTTCAAAATTATTATAATCTGAACATAAGAAAAAGAGCTCAAAGTCAATTGCAGTTTTACTGAGTTTGGTGCCAATTAAGATTAAGTCTAAAAGAAAAACAAAGTATTGTTTCATGAGATTCGTATTAGCTCCGTTTTAACATATATCTCAGAGACATAAACACTCGCGGAAAATCAACAACAACATCAACATTTAAAAAGAAAAATGTTAAGATACATTTTTGCGGGCGTAAAAAGATATTATTGTGATTTATGGAAAAATATAAAAAATAAAGAATTAATTTATTAAACTCAACCGAATTAGATGGTTGGGTTATGTTTATATGTGGATACAAGCGGAATACTAATTTTTCTGTAACTGTTCTGTGTTTTCATTTTTTTATTCCTATTATTATTCTATTTTAACTATTCAGGTTTTAGTGACCAGCAGACTGATACTGTTTTAATATTTTCACTTCGTATATTTACATAGTTGAATAAAAATGTTCTTTTTTCACTTATGTGCTAGCAAAATTATTTTTTGTTAAAATTTTTGAAACGATTCATAAGTATCTCATGAACTAAAACTGAGCTAACATATTAGAGCATTAAAATCCATACAGTTTTTACATTTTCGGAAGTTTAAAATTGCGTTTTCTGGATGTATTGTTATGTCATTGTCGTTTATTAAGATGCCAATTAGGTGGTGATACTGGCGGTGCCATCGAATGCTGGAGGCTGTCTTAAGTTAGACATTATTATGTTTTACGTGTGCGCAAGTTAACTTGAAGGAGAATATTAAATTGTATCCTGATGACAAGAAAAAGCTAGAAAAGTCATTATTATGTTCAATCACGGCTTGGTGCGTTAATCGAGACATGATAAGTTTATTTTGAGATTATTAATAGTGCCTCCATCCATTGAACACACTACCCTCGTCATGGCTTTGTCCAGTATGAAAACGTTTGATAACAACCTTTTATCAATCTCTATCCCTACAATATTAAGTTGTAAAAATTAACTCTTGCTTAATAAAATCGATTAAGAAGTATACAACGAGACTTATTTCGAAAAAAGAACTTCAGGAGAATTTAATAAGAACTGTCTTAAAAAGTTTAAGTATGTGAATGATTAACGCGACCAAATATTGTCAAAATTCAATTTGCTGGAGAACCTAAAAAAAAGGGAACAATAATAAAAAGTTAAAAATGTAGAAAAACGATTAATAATGTCGTATTTGTATCAGTCATCAGACCTTAAATAAACTTGACAAAAGGAAATGAAATTACATCAAAAACATTTCTCTAAAATGGACCCAGTTAATCAAAAAATTACACATAAAATAGTCAGATAAAATCAATCTGGTTCTGATAGAGTTTACTAGGGTGGTTAGTGTGGATATATAAGCTAGAGCTTAGCCCTTATTTATTGAAGTTTATGCCTAGCATAACACTGATCTCGGCCGCAGTGAATAGTTTTCAGATATTTATTGATTTAATAACCAGAGTTATGTCTAGAGAAAATTCTAATGGTTTTACATAACTTATTATACGACAAAGCGTGAGGGTAAGAATTTATGTGGCCAAGTTCAGTGTTGTAATATACATAATATTCAATAAATTAAGACGGTACAGTGAATAACTGCTCCACGGTACAGCGGACTAATTAATAAGACGTTGATTAAATTTAAATTATTTACTATAATATGCAAGTTGTGAATGATGTGGTCCATATTATTCGATTCTTTACAATTTAATAAGAAACTTACGTTTGATATCACATTGAAAAATGATTATTAGGACACTTAATCACTTAGACATTTAGTAGTTTCTTTGTTTTGAATTAAACGTGGTATTAATAATTTTTTAGTACAGAAAAACTCAAAATAACCAAATAAGCTCCACAGTGTTGTTCAATCGTAGTAGTTGGAACATTCGGTGGATTTACATTTACATCAAATAATTTCAAACATCAGAGAAACAACACCAGAGAAAAGAACATAATTTATACATTTTTCCATTGCTATATCATTTTATTTCTCTTAATTTAAATATTTGCAGGTCCATTGTGATTTTTTCTGAGTGGTAATTTTGTTTATGTCCGATGGAATACTTTTCCATTCTATAAATCATTTGCGACAGCTCGAATTGACGTAAAGTTTTTGCCTCTATTTAAGTAATTAAACATGTCGTTTTGTAGCAACTGCTTTTAGTGTTGGCACTCCCCTTATAACTTATGTTAATTTTTCATTATTTTACCTAGAAGTATTGCGTGCAGAAAGTAACTCCATAGAGCGCGTTGTTGTGCAGGGAAGAGTAGAAGGCACTTGACCTCGTGGGAAGTCGTCGACACGGTGGACAGACTAGATCAGTTCTGCTGTAGGCAGTTTCCTGTATGAGTGCAACAGGGCGACGGCGGAAATTGGGACCAATGGAGAGGCATCGAAAGGCGAATAACAATGGTCACCTATAATAATGCTACATGCTGACCACGACCGCTCTGTCAAGAGGGAAACGACGGAAAAGAAGAAAAATTGGTGTATCTGTAATAGAGGCTTGCAAATGTATAAAGTCTACAGCATCTTGTTGTCTCTGTAACGTACAATAAGTTAATATGTTTCAAAATTGTTGTTATATGTATAATGGATTTGAATTAAAAGAATAAAATGCTGAATGGAAAAAACAACAGAAGTATGTAGGGTAAAATTAATTTTCCAATATGTAAGTTTTTGCTAATTCGTTAGTTAATTATATAAATTAATACATATACGCAATAACATGTTTACTTGAACTTAAGATCTAAATATTTATGTATGAATTCGATAATAGACGCATATGATTTCCACTTCCATGGTGTAACTCGTTTTGTTTCACTGATTAGGTAATTCAATACGACTAATAGTTCATTTTTCTTCGGTTATTTTTACTAAAAACAGTAATTTTTAATGTTAAAACACATTATGGCAATGTGTAAATCAAAAATATATCTGTTCACTTCGAAAAGCAAAAGTATATTGGATGTAATATTGGATCGAGTAGGTAGAAGCCCGGTTAAACAACCGTTCCGTTCCACCTTCAATCCACCAGATAGATTATACCTGTACGATAAAAGATTAGTTTCTATCGTGTGTGTTCACGGATATTTACGTAATGATTTTCTAATTGATAATATTTAAACAAAAATATTTATTTTTACAATTTGATATTAATTCTTTACGTTAAGCTAAACAAAAGTGAAATTTTTCAGTAAAATTTTTGTGATATTTTTAATGGAATAACATTTATTACGCTTAAATTTTACATTTAAGATATTCTTCCTAATTATTAAATTTTAAAAAATATATAGTGTATACGAGTACGTAAATTTGTTTAATCATCATAATTTCGAAACTGTAAACATTACATATAATATAATATAAACTGTAACAATATAATATAAACTGTAACAATATAATATAAACTGTAATAATCCATTTCTGTAAATAAGTTTTTTTCAAGACATGCCTCCATATCCAACCACTTCTCACCGATTTCTTTAGGTCATCGGTCCATCTAGAGGGGTTGGGTGTGGGACACCTCTATTGGTACCTCTACTGCTACCTATTACTGCGCTTCGAGATTCGTGGTCTCCACTCGAGAACTTAATTACTCCGTCGGTTGTAGGTTCTTTTGCAAATATTATCTTCTCATTGCCACTTCAATTTACTGATATTATGGGTTATGTCTACTACTTTGGTTTTTCGTTGGACTTCCTTATTTGGATTTTATCCTTCAGAGAAACTCCGAGCATAGCTATCCTTCGCTTGCTACGCGACATTAAATTTATGGGTCAGGCCAGCCGTGAGTGTCCATATTTGAACGTCGCAGATTATTACGGACAGAACACACTTATATTTAGCGATTTCTGAATCGTCGACGTGAATATTCGAAACAACTTCTCGAATGTTGTCCAGCCAAAATGAATTCTTCGGTCAGCTTGTTTGTCGAAGCCGTGTCTACTCAGCTGAACCGTCTATCCCAGGTAGATGCGCTCTTGAACAGCTTCGATGCTAACATTATCAAATTTTGCTGGTCTTGGTATGATATGTGAATTGAACTAGCCTTTTGTCAGGTTTATACCGAGACCCTCTCGTCTAGATGAACCGTTCACTTAGACTGACTACAGTCAGCATCTTCGTCAACTGCTGCAGTGTGTCTGCCAGAATTCCGATGTTTTGTTGAATTGGGTTCACACAGATTGGTTGAAGATCTTTGCTAATTGCCCACCTGAGGATGTCGTAATACAACGAAACCTAGGTCATGGTAAAGAATTTGAATAAAGTAGAAATAATACTACATTACGTTTATTTGATTGTGAATAATGAATTTCTACAAAATTAATGCCAAATATTTTTAATATTTGAAAAAAAAATATTAAAATGATTCTTTTTCTGGGGATTAAGAAGTGTCGAACTTCACTGACTTGACTGCTTAGAAGTATGTCGTTGTATTTATTTACATTCATAGAGCGTTATCCAGTAATTATGAAGACCTCTCCTCGGATGACTTTTTTTTAAATGTCTAATGTTAAGTTGTAAATCGTCAAGTTTTTATTTGAAATATTAGCTGTGAACACCGGCGAGAAAAAAGTGGTCAAATTGGTAGGATATTTTGCTAGGGAATAATGGAGCTTTACGATTAGTTGAACGCAGCTGTTCACAGCTAATATTTCAAATAAAACTATCTCAGTATTTGAAGAACTTCAGCAATAGGCGATGTTTCATCATGAAAATTTTAACATAATTAAAGTTAATTGGGGACGTGTCCTTCATAAAAAAGAGCTTTTCCTCACAAAAAGAATAACCATTTTTAAAAGTACTTACATGATTAATAATGCGGCGTCATCTTCACTGACTAAGGTGATGATCGATTGTACGTGGCGACAAGACCACAAGGTACTGGTCGCAATTACATATATGCGGAACATCCTGTTTGCTCCATCTTTTCTCTGACATCTTCTAATTCAGAAATTGTAGAACTGATTCATTTATGTTTCACGGAATCTTGCACATTGTGAAGTGAGTTAAGAGTTTTGCAGTAAAATTCTTGCAACCTTCATACGTTTCATAATTATCATCAAGATTCACTTTTGTACATGTCGTAATTATTAATTATAATACTAGCTTACGTCATTAAATAATTTATTTAAATAGTAATATTACATTTTGCATGCAGTTCTGTGGACGCCATAATTAAATTAGTTGTAGACGGAGTTGGTCGTGTGGGCGTTTGCGCATTTTACGATATTTGCATCGGGACAGAGGCTGGACCGTCTTTGGATACCAATAACCACTAATGTCAACAGACTTGTGTCCTTATTGATAGCAGTAATATGTTGTGGTTATTAACAAAAGCATATTACTTTATTAGGGATGTAGGCGTATTGTTTCTTTTTTTATTTCTGTGCACTGTTTGACTCACTTGAGGGTGTGATTGGAATATCAGGGTAAAATCAATATATACATATTAGTAACTAGCGATGACATATGCCAAGTAAATGTTTATTTGAACTTTTTAGTATTATTTTTATAATGTACCGAAATTGATACTTTTATCTAGAATTTACTAATAATTTAATAGTTAATATGTATGAAGAGACATACTACTTAATTACGATAGGAAATATCTAGCAGACCTCAGAAACGAACGAGAAAGGAAGAAGAATAAATCGTAATATACCAACCAGTTCCACTCCAGTAAAGAGCAACAGTGGGATATCTTTCCTTTTTCAATGCAACGCTGACTTTAAAAATAATATTATCTTTTATTGGAGCTCAAAAACGAGGAAGAAAATGGAATAAATTGTAATATACCTACTTATTCCATTTCAATAAATATTAATGGTAGTCTCTCTTCTTGTTCTCAGTACAAGATGGTTACATAAAAGTATAATGGGACACAGGAAGAGCAAGAAAGAAAATGGAATAAATTATGCAATACCTATTTGTTTCATTTTTGTAAAGAGTAACAGTAGTCCCTCTTTCTGTTTTTAGTACATTTGTTAAATGAAACCACTTTATTTCTCCAAATTAACCAGTTGAAAGTTATTATTTTTTCATGCCAAATATACCTAAACTCTAGAGCATATTCATTCATTATTAATATTCTTTTCGAGTTTAATTATTCAGTAGTAAAAGAATTGGTAAATTTAAATTGAATGCCTCCGAAAGGAGGCAAAGGTGGACGTTCATTCAGAAATTTAAAATATTTTGCTGAGTGCTCTGCAACTTCAACAATTTAATAAATTATGGTGGATTTTCGTGTAAAGGAATAATAGCAGCTGAAGTAGAATGCAAAATTTCCATCGAATGATTGTACTATTATTATTTTGGTTTTGAGTAATCTTTGTGTTGGATGTTTTTCTGTAGAGCTACATGGTTTAATTTTCCGTCGTAGTCACGTCAATTATTTTGTCTACTCTTTTGTACTTGTTGCTAATGGGAACATAATAGCAAAACCTAGTTGCGTGACGTGGACCTTGGTGTGGTTATGGACACGTGCTTTTCATTTTGCAATTATATAACGGATACTTGCAAGATTATACACACACACGCGCGTGCATATTCATATTATAAAAGTAATTAATATTATCAGTCAATTGGTGTTTTCAACGGTTTTCATATCCAGCATCGTGAAGATATGATCTGATAATATATTTGTTTCAAATTACCAGATTATATCTTCAGTAAAATTATTTACAAGTATACAATTAATTATTATAAATTACGATTATTAATTATTATAAATTTGAAATTCCAAATAGTTAGCGTCCTTATTTAACTTCACTCGGTACTAGAGACGGTGCCACATTTGGAATTGTTTTGATGTTACACTTATAGCTTCAAACATTTAATTTATGGCTAAATTTAGCGCATCACGAAGTAATAATATGTAAGTCCATACATTAAAGTATGAAGGTGATACCTATAGTGGGGTTAGTTATGTGGTGGAGATTTGGTATTGTCTTTCAGTGAGCTTAGCTAAAAAAATGTCTTACCTTAGTTTAGTAAATTTTTATTTAAGTTTTGTACTACGCGCTGCGTTTAATGTAAAATTAAGTAGTTTTTAAATTACATTTTTTATGCTCAGAGGTGTAACATTTTTCTTTTCAATATTTTGGTTTTCTCTAGCACTTAGATAAGGGTCCTTTGTAAATATTTTTCCATACTTCATTAATTGACATAAATTTATAAAGTAATCAATAAAGTTCAATGTATTTCACATACGCCGAGATACATAGTCATATAGAATATGTTTTGAACAATGTCACATAATGCTACAAGACAGAATTGAATCTGTACGCTGAAATACTGAGCTTTCTCTGTTACATGTGACATCAATCAGCTTAATGGTATCGGAAGCTCAAAAATCCTCCTGTTGAAACTGTATCACTATCGAACTGGAATATTCGGTGCTATTGATATGTTTTGGTTGACATATTACTCAGCGTTGATTACACAGGTCTGCAAAACATTTCTTTTCAGCTGCATATTTGTAAAATTTAAAAATAAGGCATATTTGCTGAATTATGTGTTTTCAATATCACAAATTTTAAAAATGATTTCTATAACATCCCATTACGTATAGATTTTTTGCAAAATAAGAACAACTTTTTAACAAAAAAACACTTATTTTTTTACAGTGAACTAAATATTTTTATTTTCTTACAACTAATCAAAACATTGTTTTTGAAATGTATACACATTTTTAAATATATTCTTTTTTATGAAACCTTTGCGATGATGTACAAGTGCCAACCTGGAAATACGTTAAAGGTAATATTCTTCACTTAGAGAAATATCCTTGGATTATTTTTAGTTATTTTGTTTGTCACCAGGTTTTATTAATGATGGAAACTTGCAACTTTGTGAGAATAACGTGTAATTGCAAATCTAAATAGAATATTGAAAAAATACTGGCCTAGATATTATAATAGAAATCAAAGTTAACGAAAAAAGAACAATGCATTTTTAAGCAAAAAATGAAATATATTTTAAGATTTAGTTTGGTTTTTTAGAGTCTGAAACCTATTTCAAAATTCTTTCAATCTGGAGATAAGGAAAGGTCTTTTTGCATCCAAACGCATTTTTTTTTGGAGTAGACGCCAAGTAAGATTACATCTAATAAAAAAAAAAGAAAAATTTGAAGAATTTTTTTTAAGGGTGTATCTGATAAATATATTTGAAGAAAAATATAACATTTTGAATTATAAAATTTCTTTAAATACAATGACATAAAATTAAGAAAATTAATTAGAGTGATGGGTTAACCATCTTTTAATAATAGACATAAGCAGAAAATCTGAAAGTTTTTGAAGTTACTCTGTTCTGAAAATAGATCAAGTGTTAAATTAAAAAGATGAAAATTTATCTCTACAGAACTTCACAATAACTTAAATCAAGGAATGAAATCCAGAGCTGAAAAAAAGAAGTAGACTGGGAAACGTTTCTAAAAAAGACTAAGGCACACAACGGATATCGTATTAATGCTGATGATGATATTTGTTTAGAATAAATAAAAAAATAAATGTAGTTTTTAATTTGGCCAGTTATGGTATATCACACATTTTATAATTAATAAAATTACCGTCCGAGTTTTCCTAAATATTATCCTGTAAATTTTTTCATAATTTCACTTACTGCTTTTTTTATATTAATTTATTTTGGTTCTCACAGAAAAAAATAAACTTTATGATCTACGTCTCTATGTTCCAGATATTTTCTCTTAACCTCATACTTAATTTATGCGATTTAGCCATAGAATTCCTTTAAAAATACTTACAACTTTTGGTTTGTTTGTTTGACTACACCACAATCTTTTGTCCTTCAAACCGTTCAGATTTGAGTGACACTCAGAATGATATCGTCTAGATTTAATAATTTGTTTGTTTTGTTATTTTATTACAGCATACTTTCGTGATGCTTTTTCTGCCTCTTTTTCCACTTAAAGACAAGTAATGCTGTTCAAAACTATAGGTTCATAATATACGATTAGGCTAGGTATTTTTCTGTGACAATATTGTTAAGAGTTAGGTTTTGAGTATTTTGCCAAATTCCCGTTGTTTGATATTTATGAAAACTTTGAAACTAATCGTGTCCACTCGTGCGGCAGTAAAAATAAACTTTTGCCTTAGAATATTAAATTCTTTACTTTTTTCACATTTTTATTTAATCTATCATAAGAGTTTATTTTAGGAAAATTAATATATATTTTAGGGAATTGTTGTGACAAAGAACGTATATTTTATTCCTACAGATTATTCTGAGTATCAAACTGGTAGAAAATGTAAAGGAACCGTACGAAACCGTACAAAAACCATTTCTAAGAAAAATCACTGTCACAATTGCGATTTCAGCGAAAAAAATATACATTTTACGGAGACATTCTTTAAATATAATAAATTTGAATATTATTATACTTGTATTATATACACGTATCGACTTCGTTACTTAGTGTTTTCTTAACTTGCATTTTTGAGAAAAAAAGGTTTGGATAATTTTAATACGATAACAGTAAAATATATTTAACATTCAATTCAGGACTTTTTCTAGTAAGTGTCCCTCCATACAGTTAAATACGTCACAACAACAGTAACTCTTTTTCAAATTAAAAGTAATTATATAATAATAACCACTAGAGAGGAATTACACAACACAAATAATAAATACAATCTCGTACTGTCAAACAACTATATTATTAAAACGTCAACAAGAGCACAATAGCCATCTTTTTTGCACACACGCGGCTAGTATATCTTTTTGTAGTTACCAGTACCTACCATATATGATGTTCATCTATGCAATTGCCATCGACTGAAAACATTGACAAAATTCTTAAGGTCACGGATTAGAACATCTCGGTCATTGCGTAAGTTATTGTCATTGTGGAGTATTCAACTGGGACACTTAATCAAAAAGTCGTAATTTTAATGTTAAGGACATTTTTCTGTGAACGTATTACAATTATCCAAGCTATTTGCTCTCAAACACACAAGGTAAAAGAAATACTAAGTGACGAAGTCGATACGTAATTGTAATACAAGTGTAATAAATAACGTATTTATAAAGGTAATTCTTTGTCAAATAGAGCATACGTAAAGTGTGTTTCCGTAAAAGTATACTTTTTTCGTTGAAATCGCAATTTTAGCGGCGACTTTTCTTAGAAATTTTTAATGGCAAATATTATTAACTGATTTCATTACAGACAGCAGAATCAAATCAATAACTGATTTCATTACAGACAGCAAAGACAAAATAGATACATGTTTCATATCTATGTAAAATCGATTCAATTTCAAAAGAGAATCGTTATAAAAACAAACGAATTTGATAGTTAAAGTATGGTTGGCACAAATATATATATTCGGTCAGCTGACCACTATTTATAAAACTTTTTGTATTATACCCGGAGTATTATTAAACTATATACATAATAAAAAAAACAACTTCAAAAAGTTTTAAATACAAGTATTACACCATAATTTTTCTGATATGAATTGTCAAAAATTGCACAACCCTTAATTGCGATATAATCAGTCGTTTTAAACATTTTGTGAAAATAATCGAAATTTCGATGTTGAAAAAGCCTAGAGCATATATGATATTCATTAATTTTATAAGGCGTTAGAGTGAGATAGCTACATTATGTCTGCTTACAATGTTATATTTTTACACAATTAACGTTGAATATATTTGGCGTTAATTTCGTAGAAATTCATTATTTACAATTAAATGAAACTACGTGATGTAGTATTATTTCTACTTACTTTAAGTTCTTTACCACGACCTAGGTTTCGTTGTATTACAACATCTTCAGGTGGGCTATTAGCTATATTTTTAGATTTTATTGCGACATATATAAATATATTTAAGTTATATTTGGCGTACATAATTAAATGAACATTGTGAAGTGTTATTTTCTTTTAAAATAAATATTGGTACTAAAGAAGTATTTTAAACTCAAATAAAACCAAATACAATAACAAGGTAAATGATTATTGAAAATATATTGTACGTTAATAAACGTAGACGGCGATTAAGAATTAAGCATAATAGATAACCTGTACGATGCGGGGGAGTATTATAAAATAATAAAGAATCCAAGTTTTTTAAGATAAATTCTATGTTTTAACCGATAATTTCTATCATGACCTTCTCATCGCTGATTATATATATAGGTTATTTCATAATCGTTTCACAAGAGCGAATATTTACCAACTTTTACATATATTTTGTCACTTTTATATTCTTGAAAATTCCATAATTATATAGTAAAATATATTTATTATTATTCCTAAGATAATTTGAAAAAAAATACAAAAATTAATTTATAATTAAATAATACAATATACATAACATATATACACACACACATATATATATATATATATATATATATATATATATACATATATATATATATACACACACATATATATATATATATATATATATACATATATATATATATATATATACACACACATATATATATATATATATATATATATATATTTGGTTTTTCACTTTTACTATTAGCAAAGATAGAATTTGTACACTTTCACATCATACGATACGACACTTTGACGTGATCGTGTAATACAGTCAAATAAAGCGATTAAGAGACAACCGCGCGATACAAGGAACAAATTCAAACTGATTGGCACAGAATGAATGAAGTTGAGACAATTAAGTTATCTTAGTTGTACCAATTTTGAACCTTTGGTGGTTTCTTACGTAGTATAATATCATTGAATCTATTACCATTTTTTTCATTAAATTAATTTTAAAATTACTTTGAAACTTCGTTACTTCACATAAATTCCAGGTAAGTTAAGCATTGTCCATATGTACGCAAAGAACATACTTTTTAAACATTTTTGAAAGTAATAAAATAGGATATATAACAAGACAAGGCTACATCCACGGTCGCGGTATGCGATGTTAATGTAGTCTTTCTCCTAAAATAAATTTTAATTCTTGTATTTAATGGTACGTAAATAGTATGTTATAAATATATTGCAGAAAGCAGTAAAATCAAATCACGGTTATTAGTCACATTTGTTAGTTTCGATTTGAGGGTAGCTTGTGTTATTTTTATACACATATCATTAATGTGTAATATTTGTAATATATGGGTAATATTTGCTGTATTTGATGTAATAAAAATTTTTAAGTAGATAACCAATACCAATGTTTACTTTTTAGACTCTTCTAATTAAATGATTCGAGTTTAATGTACATA
The DNA here is from genome assembly GCA_039881145.1 of Druceiella hillmani. NCBI lineage: Eukaryota > Metazoa > Arthropoda > Insecta > Lepidoptera > Hepialidae > Druceiella > Druceiella hillmani. Next base: position 15,254,618 of record JAYKKI010000052.1, on the reverse strand, counting down.
AGTTGATAATTATATCTACCACATTGATAATCAAAGGAATTTACAAGTTTTAATATCTGAATAATTACAAAAATAGCATTGGTCATATTTATTATATTTGGGTCTAAATTATTGCATTTTTCTCTAGGCTATCATTATAGATTCGAATTATTATATTTTAAGAGCAAAAGTCACTTTCATAACAGTTAATAACAAAACAGACAAAGTAAAAACTGAACAATTTTGTGAATGAAGATAAAACTAGCGTTTCTATAAATATCTGTGGACGATTTCTTTTTTCTTAACGGACTAATTAATAAAAATTTCAACCCCGTAGAAGACAAAATAATATTGCAAAGATAATCTTTGCTAATAGCTCACCTGAATATGTTGTAATACAACGAAACCTAGGTCGTAGTAAAGAACTTAAAAAAAGTACAAATAATACTACATCACGTAGTTTCATTTAGTTGTGAATAAAAATTAAGTGGTAATGAATTTCTACAAAATAAACGCCGAATGTATTTAATAGATAAAATTCTAAAAATGTTGTTTAAGCATCTGCCCCGTCTCAGACATACCCTTGTCATAACATTTTTCAAAAATATTTAAAGTGCAAACTCACCATATAAAATGATTTTACATAATATTATTGATATTATTACTCCCAATAAAGTTTATTCTTCTTTTATATCAAGAATGGTGTGCTTTTAAATGTAAGGACATTTAAGGAAATGAAATTAAAGTTGATATAAATACGATTAAATCGTAAACAATACACTGTAAAGATAATAACAATTTATAAGAAATCACCTTTGCAGTTTTGTACATTTGATATATGTTTCTAAATTAGCTTCTGGTCGCGACTTCGTTAGTGTAGATGCATAGGCTACATTACTGCAGTCAATTTACTTCAGAATTGCCTATTTACAAATTAAAACCGTAATTGACCTTTGTCTTTTGTCCCATTGTCCCACTTCCATTTGCATTTGGTAGTAACATGGTTATTAGGTAATAAAAGGCGGTAATTTTGATATGGAAACACGAAATGAGCGCTAGTGTGTACGACACAAAATCGAACTTATTAAATTTTTCTTACAGGCAAAGTACAAACTTAATTGATATACTAAGTAATCGAGTACGAACTTATTTGTTATCACCAAACATGGATGATATCCCTCAGGAATTACTTCAGAATTAATGTAAATCCTGAATAAATGTTGACTGTAAATGTTAATACAGATTTTAATATATTCATATATCAAATTGTAATGTTGATCTGTGCACAAATTAAGATATTATGGAGTAAAAACATCCATCCGTTCAATTGCATTTGTAATATTATGGCATCATCTGCAATGTTTAAACTTCGTGTAAATTTATCTGTCCCAAAAATTAAATACTTTTAAACCATCCAGCTAACTTCTATCAAGATGAGGAAAATAGCTATTGTAAATCATTACATCATGTTTCTTACTGATGCGGTACCTCGATCTCTGCTCCATTATACAGAGTGATGTTAGCTTCCTCATTATATTTATAATGTTTCAAGATTCGAATTTATGTTAGTTGTAAATTGCTTGCTCCGAGATACGGTGGCTCTTAAAAAGTATAAGAATTTTTAAGTCGTTTCTTAGAACGAGCAGGCATATTCATAAAAAAAACACGTAAGACAGAACGAAAAAGAAAATATGCCACTAATTCATTACGGAGCGTGCGCTTGAGAGCATAACTGCACGCCGGTAATTGAAAATAAATTACAATTCATACCGCGAGCCATCACCGCTTGACGTTGATAAGTGACTACAGTTTTTGCGTTGCACAATGCTTGGTAGAATTATAAAGCAAACACGGCGTGCCGGAGGGCGGGCGGCAAGGTGGGCGGTGGTCTCCTTATCCATCCGCTGACAGAACGTGTCCTGCGAATTGCCCTTCGGCTCCGTCCACACTGTCGGTCTAATTACGTTTCGATCTTGGTGAGATTATCATATATTTATAAATTATTCAAAAATGTATTATAGACAGACGGGCATTCACAGTTAGATCATTATCTTCTTATGACAGGCATAAATATTCATAAATCATTTACAACTAGCTTCCTGCCTCTGCTTTGTCCAGGCAAAAATGGACCATGATCCCATTTTATTTTATTCACCTTTTCATATAGTGTTTATAAATTTTCTAGGTGTTTTTTAATTTTATTTGAGAATCTAAGTACAAATGTCTTTAACTTTGATTATTCCCAAATTCCCGTACGATTTTCTGCTTCTACTTAAACTTATTTAGGGGTTGAATTTTAAAAAATACATTCTTTATGAGCTTAAAGAAGGCGAAGAAAACATAGTTGCCCAATTTCGAAGATTCTAGGTTTTATAGTTCTGAAGATTTCGTTCCGAGTATGTCAGTGTTGGTGCCAAGGTTAAGCTTTATATAAGTTGTGTCACTGTGTGCTCGGATTTGTTTTGTAAACAACGGATTTTAAGTATCCCCATAAAAAAAAGTCACATGGGCTTAAATCGGGTGACCTAGGTGGCCACGGTACGGTACCGTTTCGGGATATGTTTTTTTCTGCATTCATGGACACATTAGCAGTGTGAGCTGTGGCCCCGTCCTGCTGGAACCATGTGTTTTGGTTCTGTAGTTCTACTCTGAAAAAGTCATTTAACATCTGGGCATATCTCTCCGAATTCACAATTACAGTTTGGCCACGTTAATTTTCAAAGAAATAAGGCCCTATGATTGCAGATGCAGACATGGCACACCAGACTGTTACTTTAGGCTTATGTAAAGGCTCTTGATGCATTTGTCTTGGGTTGTGGACATCCCAGTAACGAAAGTTCTGCTTATTCACATATCCTCCAATGTGAAAGTGAGCTTCGTCATTAAAGAATATGTTGCCCATCCGGGTAGCAGTACGAAATCTCAGCAACATCACCTTCGCGTAAGTTTTTCTTAATTCAAAGTTAGAATCGTGTAAATCTTGAACAATTTGAATTTTATATGGATGGAACTGGAGCTTTTTTCGCATTATTACCTGTAAAGTTGATTTCGGAATTCCCAATATCGATGAACATGTACGCAGGATTTTCAACGACAGAAACGAGGATTTTCAACGACAGAAACCATAACACGCTCGACATTTTCATCCGTGGCTACCAATGGTGTAGGCCCTGGCCTGGGCTTATTTAATGTTGATCCTGTAGCTCTGAACCTTGGTACCCATGACTGAATGAGATTGATCGATGGTCCATCACGTAATCGACGAATACTGTAACGATTATTAAATCGACGGCGTGCTACAGACAGCGAAAATCCACTCGAAATGTACGCCTCGACGGCAAAAGCGCGGTGCTCTCCACTCCACTGTCCCATAGCTACTAAAACATCCGCACCGCTTGCATTTCTAACGATGCTCCCCGCGCTCCTCTTATGTGTTGCGTTCAGAAACTATGTTTGCTCAAACTTTGAAATCTGCCACTGGACATGTAAATAAAGATTATTTTAGGCTCACCGCGGCGTTCAAGCGAACTTTTTTCTGTCCAGTTCTGGCTATTTTTTTCTACTTCAGCCCGAATTTATAATTGGGATTGTCAATTAAAGTCGGCTGTAACTTTACGACAATTTTATTCGTAAAAATTTAATTATATAAAAATGGTAAGTATAATATTTTTCTAGGTTTTATGTTCTTCAAGAACTATTTTTTTCGTAAATTCAGGTACAGTGCAATTATATTTGGGGGACTGTAGGTAGCACAAAATATTAAAGAATCCTAAGGTATATATACCTATGTAATTATTTAAAATAGTCCTTTATAAGTCTTTTTATTTTACTAAAGATGTCCAAATTGTTTTATAATCAACAATTAAAATTATAGAATAAATAATTAAACCTACAAGAATATCGTTAATAACTAAATAGTTTAAAAAGCGCATCACACTCTACTCACGGATTATTTTTTTGAACTGATAAAGCTAGAACGGATATTATATATTTATACATAATTAATTACAAATTTTAATTATATATTATTATTTTAAATTATATATTTATACATAATTAATTATAAATTTTAATTTAATGTCACATAGGCTAATTTGTCTTTTTTACTATTTATTTAATATTAATATTTTAAGTGTTCCCACCAAAATTGCCAAATAGAGACCTTGTTGAATGGGAGTATTAAATGAAAACTTCTTAAAGCAAAAATTGGAAATTAATTTTTTTATGTACATTATTATTAAGATTCTTTCGTAAAGAACTCGCAAAAAGCGCCATTTTCATCATTTTCTCTGAAAGTATCGCTAAAGATTAAATATAGATTGATCGACAGTTATGAGGTTTGCATTATGGTTGGCATATTATTAAAGGAAAAAGAAAATCCATTTATAAACTTTGATTTGAAATTTGGAACAAATCTTAATGAACCATAGAAAAAAGATAAATTTATCAATGAATTATCAAAAGAAATACCTTTAACATAAATGTTTCCCTATTTGGTTCAATTCGTAAAGGTTTTTTTGTTATATAATCACTCTTATAAAAACATATTATGACATTTTAAGAAAATACTGCTCCTTGAAACCATAGTTAAGGTTAGATACATTATAGAATAAATGTTAACAAATTAAGTTTTGTTAACTAATAAAATGTTACAAAACATTGCTTTCTATGCCCAATCTTTGTCTCTTTTTGAAACCATAGTTAGACAAAGATGAAGATATTATAGTGTTGAAAGCGAGAACTATATATACTTATATTTATTTATTTATTATTTTAATGAACAATAATCTCGTAAATTTATTGCTACAGAAGCAATATTTTACAGTGAATCGAAATTGCAGTGCGGTTATGAACTAATAGGATATTTCAGAGGAAATGATGGAAATGTTAAATAACGGCACGTGATAACGACATATACTGAGTTAATTTTTGAAGGAAAACAAAAGAAACGAAAAAAAAAACACAAAATAATCTAATTTGACATGTCGGGTGGGGTTTTCGATCACGATTGAGGGACAGGAAAAGAAAGGAGAAAGATTAAGAAAGAGGGACATGAAATGAAATAGAATGTGGAAAGTAAATTTTCCGAGTTTTCTATAAATATAACATCTTAACTACAGATTATGACTAATGAACTGAATTTTGCAAGTACGCCTGAAGTTGGCCGGTTTTTATGAATTTTTTTTAATTTCTTATTTTTTTTATTCATGAATATCTATGTGTGGTCTTGTCGATCGTTCATTTGTATAGAATGGAAAAAATGAATTCATTTTCTAATCAGCAAAGTGATTACGTCTGATTTGAATTATTTTTTGAAACTGTAAGTTCAACGTGCAAAGTAAATGAACGACTTTTGTAAATAATGAGATGACGTAAATAACTACTGTCTTTTGTCGAACAAGTTCGAGGAACGAATTTGTTCGACAAACGTCGCACTACGTCAAAAGGCCGCCACTGACTAAATGTCTTCTGTCACCATCAGCGCGTGTTCAGTCGTATGTTCCATCCTTTTCTCCGTTAGCGCGTTTTAACTCACAAGGTTCGGATTGGTGAGAGTCGACCAGAGTCGCCTCGACTTTTTTAAGGACCGACTATTTTAAGACGTGCACCTTAAAGTATTAATATCATATGTTCTAATGTCTTCATGTATTATTATTTGAGTATTTATTTTGAGTCATCTGCAATGCACGTAATTATATAAATTAATACTAAGTAGAAACTATCGCATCTAAAGCGAAGCGTATTTGAAGTTAGCAGTGTGGCTCTATCCTTAAACTAAGACGAGTCGTGGGACAAATAAATTAACATGTTTCATCCCTATCAGTCAGTATGCTAGCGAGCGTGTACACCGGTCAGCTGTCAGAATGTTGCTCGTCAAAGCGCGTTGTCTGGTCAAGATCGCGTCGAGGAACTGTACGCTTTTGATTTACAGATATACGTTTAAATCTTAGTATGTTTGTATGGCGATCCTTTTTTATCCTTTTATATGAAGGAAGAAGTTGTATGTATATTTTTATATTACACGGTGAAACACCTTAATGACTAAACTGATTTAAAGTATGCTTTCAATTTTACCAGAAATTTCGAAAAAGATAATATACAGAATGGACGCGTGATCAATGTTTATAACTATTAGAAAAGCTTCATTATAAACCTGCCTAAAATCACAATTAATTTATTTTAGACTTTAAGTTACATTTCTATATAAAATACGTGTCTGTCTATATGTTCTGTTATAACTTGAGTTTTACAAGACAAGTCTTGACGCAATTTCCACTACCGAAGAAAGTATTTCTTCAGGAAGGTTTTTATAATAATACGGGATATTAATGTAGATGCTAAGACACAGAGTTACATTAACATTGTAACTCTAACGAACGTTATGGCAGCGAACCTGGAAATAGGGAAGGAGGCATTTTGTCAGAGAAATGTTTAAATTACATTGTCAACCGTTGAAGTTGTAACCATCATAACTTTTATGCAAACGGAGCCGCGGGAAAAGGCTAGTATTTAAATATATAGAAATTTAATGGATTTACTGCTATATGCTATACATGATGTACGATTACTATTGTTATTGTTTTCACTTCAGTTTTCTTAATGGACATGGATGAATGTAATTCTTTTTAACTTCGATATAACTTGCTTTTTATTCTGAATTATTTTAAATTATTAAATAATTACGTTAATAGCTCCTCGGTCGTCGGTTCGCTGCTGATTGTTACGTGGGAGGATGAACTAGTAGTTTACATCGTGTGCTTAGAGCGCGCACGAACGTCCTATAGTACTTACTTGTTTCTCGCGCACTTATATTGACCAATACAACAAGCTACATTGATATTTTTTACAAATATTGACATATTTTTGTTAATATTGATATTTTTTTAACAATATTGATATTTTTTAACAATATTGGTATTTTTTTTAACAATATTGATATTTTTTTAACAATATTGATATTTTTTTAACAATATTGACATTTTTTAACAATATTGACATTTTTTAAACAATATAGATATTTTTTACCAATATTGTTTTTTTTTAACAATATTGATATTTTTTTAACAATATTGATATTTTTTTAACAATATTGATATTTTTTACCAATATTGATATTTTTTAACAATATTGATATTTTTTACCAATTATGAAGTGGCTTGATAGTTAACGGTTAATAATTATTTAGTTTTATTTATAATTTGTATAGTTCTCTAAATACTTTTGGTGCTGACACGTATCCTACGGTTTGAGGCAACCTGTAAGTTATACATGTTTTATTAATTAGAACATACGTATATACGTATGTAATTTATACAGAATACTAAAGATATTGCACGAAGCTGTGGGTATCACAAGGTACTTGTATTCATCATACAATATTTTGAAACAAACTTATAGTCTGTTTCAGAATATTGCGTTAGACAGATAAATCGATTGATTCGCTTACTAGAATCAGTCATGTAGTTGGAATATTACAATGAGATCTCTGTACTAACAAGCATAAATACATGAACTGTTAACATAATAAACTCCTCCTTTTCCTGTTAAAATGTAATTAATTGACTGTAATTAAATTTAATTAAGTAATGTATAAAAGTTTCAAACACCTTACAGTTTATTCATTCCATTAAAATTTTTAGGACTTTTTTTAAATTCAATATATAATTAGTAATTTGGACTTGGAAAGTTGTACAAAGTTTTGAACTTTGCAATTGTAGTTGACTTGCGTGGTGAAATTTAACATCAAGTTAGGTCATAATTATTTCATACTTATTTCAAGTTCGAGTTTAGTTTGCGTTTATTTATTTATAAAACAAAATTTCTTCAGCCAGGGTAGTGTTGCTCGTATATTGAGAAATGAAATCGTGACAAAAGTTAACACACATAGCAGATCGTTAGTAAAGTGAGTTTGTTTCTATGTAGTTACAAAGTCGGGTCTCAACACACGAACTTACAGATGTTATTCATACTTTGCAAATGTTTTAGAGTAAATTTTGCAAGATTATTGGGGCTAAAAGAATACTTCATAAATTTTGCAATAAACTTTGCTGTACGTTAAGAAAGGTACGTTAAAAAGGGCGGTTAAATGATAGGGTAGGACTATTACCTTGAGTAGGCACTTAATAAATATACAAAAATATGGAAATCAAAAATTAATTATCGTTTTCTTGTGCTGTTAAACATACATCTGTGAAAAAAATCCAGATAACCCCGGAAGTTCTGACAATCGAATCAATGAGTCACTATCAAAATATGTAATATTTGAAACGCCATACATCTTTATTACATTTAGTTAGGGACTTGAATTTTTTTGTACTACGGTGTTAATTTCAACTCGACAGCCCTAACCATTTCTGAGAAAAAGGTTCAAATGGAGAGACAGACAGACGGGCGACAAAATGACCCTACACGGTTTCCATTCCTTTCATTATGAGGCAGAAAACCCTAAAAATTTAGAGAATATACTGATTTCTTAGGCCACATATCTAACGAGTTGAGCTACGGCCGAAAACATACAGATTATGAAGACGTTCCCATTTCTACGTATCTATACTTGAGCAAAGTAAGTGAAAAGACCATAGGCGGTTTTTGTTTTGTTTTGTTGAAGGTGTAGAATAAGACGTACCCTACTGAAGCTTTTGATACTTGTGATCAATTTCTTGAACGAAGACTGTAGTGTCTTCATATAGAATACTGTGCTTTTATGAAACAATATCTGCGTATTTAATTACAATAGGCGCTGAATTTAAAGATTATAAACATAAATTTTAAATATGTGTATATAAATTATAACGCGGTACGAAAATTGTCAAAACAAAAAGTAAATATTATGTTTTATGAATATGACTCATATCAATCAACAAAAAGTAAATATTATGTTTTATGAATATGACTCATATCAATCAACAAAAAGTAAATATTATGTTTTATGAATATGAAACAGTAATATATCGTGCGTATACTTCTCTGGTATACAACAAAGAGGGCAGCTTTTAATCAATATTAAAGTTTAATCAGCTTTAACTTTTATATTAGAATATTTTCACAAATTAAGTGTTCCCCATCTGTAAGAGAAAATAAAATAAAGGAAAACTTATCGATAAGCTTTAGTTTTCATTTTTTCATAATATATAAATAAAGTTTTCTTTGAATTTATAGCCAAAATGATTGCTTTTTGAAAAAAAGATATCGACATAAAAATTGTAGATGTCAAAAGGTCTAGTAACTTTATTTTTGTATACCTAATTATTCGTTCAAAATTATACGTTGTGCATTCGAATGTGTGCGCGTATTTCAATATATTTCGAACATTTTTTGCGACTGTACAATCATCTTTATAATTGAATGATTAATAATAATAATCAACAAAACTAACATTCCATTTCAAGATCACGTAAAATGATATTTGTTTTAATGTGTAATGTATGTGCAACCAAACTGATTGGTTTTGGAGTGAACTAAAATTTACTTCTATCCTTCTCTTATGAAATCAATCGCGAATATGATATTTATATGAAGTTTTGAGATCTTATATTAACATTAATATAAATTGCACACAGTAATCTGATACATTGGTAAATTTTTCAAGCCTAAATTTTATTTGTTTACACTATGCTATTTTACATTAAATAGTGTTTTTTCGTGTAAACTATCGTCGGCTTATATTATTTGTGAGTTTGTATTAAAATTATTATAATTAGATAGTCTGCAATAAGTTATCGGAAATTGTACAATAAATATTTTATATTAATATTTAATAGCTATTTAAGTACTTCAACATACTTTTAAATTCATAGAAAATGGTATTCAATTTAATAATTGAAATACAATTTCCAAACGAAACGTTTGATAATTAGAAATGATAATTAACAGGTTGGAAAAGAATATAATTTTTTATTCATCTGAACTATTACCGAAATTAAACCTTATTCAAATTAATTTTAATTATTTTAACTGTAACCAGTATATTTTTTAGAGGCATACAACTTTAAACTTAAAAAAAGAACAAACAAAAATCATGATAATGGCCATTAATTCTAAAGGTGTTTTTTTATAGGTAAACAACTTTAAAATTAAAAAAAAAGAATAGATAAAAATCATGATAATGGCCATGGTATTGGCTTTTTAGAAAAGGTAATTATACGTAATTTGTATTTAAATACAATTTCAGGCATATCATTCATATTTGGTTGAATGGCTATATCAATAAACAAAATTGCCGGATTTGAAATGAAGAAAATCCATGTGCCATTATTGAGATGTTGTTACATCTACATAAAGTACACCAAACAGTATCAAAGTCACTGTTTGGTGTGCTTTATGGATTGGTGGAATCATTGACCCATATTTCTTCAAAGATGATGCCGGCGAGAACATTAGAGTCAACGGAGAGTAATTTAGATCCGTTATTACTGACTCTTTCGTTCCCCAATCGAATGGAATTAATTTTGAAGAGTTTTGGTTCCAACAAGGGGGCGCAACATGCCATATAGTACGCTTATTGCAGGAAACATTTGATGAACGTATAATATCGTGTAATGCTTTGTGAATGGGCCTCCACGATTGTGAGATATCACTCCTATGGATTATTTTTATGGCGATAGGTGATGTTGCAAGTCTATGCCGAAAAAGCCATAGACGTTGGACCACTTGGAAGACAACACTCGCTGCGTTACTGTTAAAATATGTCCCCAACTACTCGAAAAAGTGATTGAGAATTCGACTTCCAGATTGCGCTTCGTTTGAGTCAGCTGCGGTGCCCATATGTCTAAAATTATATTTAAACACAAATGGCATAAAATACCATAGCCATTATCATGATTTTTAAGTTTCTTTTTTTAAATTTTAAATTGCATATCTCTAAAAAAACGCCCGTTACACGCAATAATTAAATTGGAATATGTGCGCAGTGCACTAGAACCGGTGGATGTCGAAGTAAAAAACTAAATATTATAGAAGAAAAGATATACTGATATACTGTAAAAATTTACAATATATCTTCATTTATTGTGAATATTAAAGAAGCCTATTCGTTTTGTTTTTGAATTAAAAATTATATCATTTATTAGTATTGAAAATGAGTTATTATAATAGTTCTTTTTATAATATAAAATAATAAATCAATTATAGAAAATACTTATAATTTTTAAAATAAGCTGGCTAAACATCGTTGATACACGCCATAAAAAATAAAAATATCTGCGAGCTGAAGTCGTGAAGAGAGTGCAAATCATTTTTAGCAATTATATCAGATATATCATTCCAATTATAAATATAAAATATACATGTGTCATTCAAATTGTAAATATAAAATGTATATAATTATGTGTGTCATTCAATTTGCAAATATAAAATGTGCACAATCATGTGTCATTCAAATTGTAAATGTAAAATGTATATAATTATGTGTGTCATTCAATTTGCAAACGTAAAGGGTATATAATTATATGTGTCAATCAATTTGCAAACATAAAATATACATAATTATGTGTGATTCAATGAATGACATTTTCATTCTTTTAATTCACGTAACATAAATATATCGTCTGTCAAGTGAAGCTCACGACGATGACGTATGCGACACTTGGACGCGACTGCTGTCAAGATCTGGTCCTGACGCTGTCTGGTGAACCTGCATATTTCACTCGTAGATATTACATCTACTGATACAGGCCATAAAAAAATAAAAATGTCTACGAGCTGAAGTCGTGAAGACAGTGTAAATCATCTTTAGCAATTATATCAGACATCTCATTCCAATTATAAATATAAAATATGCATGTGTGTCATTCAATTAGAAAATGTAAAATATATATCATTATGTGTCCTTCAATTTGGAAACATGAAATAAACACAATCATATGTCATTCAAATTGTAGATGTAAAAGGTATATAATTATGTTTGTCATTCAATTTGCAGATATAAAATTTACATAATTATGCGTTATTCAAATTGTAAATGTAAAATGTATATAATTATGCGTGCTATTCAGTTTGCAAATGTAAAATGTATATAATTATCTATGTCATTCAATTTGCAAATATAATATGTATATAATTATGCGTCATTCAAATTGTAAATAGTAAATATCAATTCATTCATTTAATGGCACTTTCATTTTTTTTAATTCACATGACATAAATATGTCTGTCATGTGAAGCTTACGACGATTAAGTATGCGACACTTGGACGCGACCGCGGATCAAGATCTGGACCTGGCGCTGTCTGCTGAACCCGCACATGTCACTCGTAGATATTACATCTACTGATGCGAGCCATAAAAAAATAAAAATATACAGCGAATGTTATATTAGTTATCTTTACAGAGAAGATTGTTGGTGAGATGACAACGTTGTTTTGCGAAGTCAAAACAATGTTTATTTATTGAAATGAAAATTATTTTTGATTGGTAATTACAACACTATGAAATAATTCCAAAGCGTTTTATCGACATATGATGCTGTCGGGTATAAATGCAGTTTAGTACCAAAGAGATTTTGAGAATTTTTTTGATGTGACGTGAATGAATATGGACTTTAAAAACTACGTATTAAAAAATCGTGACGCGCTATTATTTATTTTAAAAATAAATAGATTTGAAATTAAAAAAAGATAAATGATTACAAATTTGTTTTTTTCTAACTTCTTTTCACTAATTTCGTCACTAATTTATCATTAGACATTTAACACATAAAAAATGAACGGGAATTAAAGCAATTAAATACGTAAAAAAATAAAAATTTAAAATGAATAGGAAAGAAGCCAAATTACGGCTTCCATTTTACACAAATTGTCAAAAACAAGTCAATTATACCGACTTAAAAATATTTTACTATCTTTAAATTTTCCATTTTCTCTTTTTAATTAATAATTGTCACTTTATTGTTGTATTCTATACTTTCGAGTAACATTTTCGATGCAAAATTATAAATTCATTGTGGAATAAATAAATTCATAAAAAAATTAATTCATTGGAACAAAACAAAATTGACGACTACTTTTTTTTAGAAGACTGGTTTTTTTTTGAAGACTGGCTATATACTAGATATATTTTAAATCTTTTTTGCTATAAATAATCGCGAGTCGAAATTTTTTTTATACATCATTTTTAATGTATATTCTTTAATGTCATATTTAAATACTTGTCGCTAAACTGCATTTGTCGCGCTATCGCAATGCCATCTATCAATTAATTAAAAGAGTTTTTTCCTAATGCTGTTTGTGATATTTATTGAAATGAATGTTGAAATATGAGCTGTAGACTACAGATGGCGCTATTCATTATTTTTATAATTTAACAGAATATTAACTTCATATTTATTAGATGTAGCCATTATATTTAAATACTTGATCGGATAAGTAAAGCTTAAGCCATCAAAAACGTAAACGAGGAAAATGGGGTCACGTTCTTTAATAAAAACAGAGGGGTTTTAGATTCGTTGATAAAAGAATTGAGTTCTTAATGGATGGAAGCACTGTTAAATTTCCTTAAAACTTAGATTTAATTGTTAAAACTTAGAGACAAATGATATTAGCATTTAATTGTTAAAACTTAGAGACAAATGATATTGTTTAAAAAAGAATAGAATATTACTTGCTGAATAATTAATTTTTTTTATTTTTGGTACTATAAATTAGAAATAAAAGGCGAAAACTTAGAAGATAAAGATGTTAGTGTTTGCTATTTTTTTTAACTTGGCCGAGACGAGTGATTTAAGATGTTACCTAATGTAAATAACGTAAAATTTGTTTTATTTCAAATAAAATAATTATTGATATCTAGTAGAATATTATAAAATCATGATTCTAATGGTTACATATAAAAGAAACAAATGTCCCCTCAAAAAAATTAATTGGTAATCTTTTATTTAATTGATTAAATCTTATGAAAAGTAATGTGATGATTTATATAACAAATATTGATCAAGCATCTATAGTATAAAACTGCAAAGTTTCATTAAAATCCATACGATGGTTATTCCGTACTGTGCGCATAGACACGACTTTGTTACTACATTAAAAACGTAAAATAAATACTGCCATCTATTGGAGAATTATAAAATTATACTTATGATGGTTGCTTATGATAAACAGATATCGTCGGTCGTTAGATTATTAAGTAGTCATTTCTTAGGAAGAATAGTGTGATCGTTTTTATTACTATTTACGCTTGGAAATGTTGATTAAGAAACTTGCAAAATAAAATTAGCCTCCGTGCGACAGTTTTTGCGCGCACAGACATGGCTTCGATACTATCTATATATAGTGCATTACCATTATATACAGTATATACATGTACATATTATAAATAATTTGAAGCAACATAATTAAAATTGCGAATTTGTGGAAGAGAATACGTAACGAAATACGTGGGAACAAAGACAATGTTTAATATACAAGAGAGAACAAATTTGGAGTGTTTCTACTTTGCTCATTTGGGAAAAACAAATAATAATCGGTGAGTGGGAATTATAAATAGAAGAAAGTAAGGTCAAAGGCTGTATGAATTAATTTCGGCTATTTTCAATATTGATTGAGAGGGTAAAATCAGGGTTCTTAACAATGCTCGAGTCTATGTATATAGCCGAGAATAAGTATATATAATGAGCTATAATTATATAAGTAGAAACAAAGCAGTCAAATACGAATACGGCTTTGTTTCAATTTTGTCTCTACTGATGCTAATCTTGTCATTTTTAAATTAACAACGTTTTGTATTTTTAATATTGGAATTGCATTCGTAAATATTCAAAATTTTTTTGCAAAAATTAGATTACGTAATATTACCGAGACTGCAACATTCCTTACATTTGTTTGATGAACGTCGCAACTTTATTTATTTCAAAGTTTAATATGCATATAAAATTATATATGAATAAATTTGGCGGACTTATTGCCATATGGCCAATTTTTTTCAGTCAATCATATGAGCGTTTAGTAACGTGGAAAATAATAAGAAACATTCATTAATCTATTATCACAACATTTACCAATTGAAATATACAGTCTTCAAAAATTGTGAAAAAATATTTTAAAAAATCAATGATTAAAAACAAGACGAAATATATAAAAAACATCAATACAAGTTTCGTTGATTATAAATGTTTAAAAAAATTTTAATTCACAATCTTGACGTAGTATGGTTACGGAAAGGGATCCAAAATAGACTTAAGGGTATTGAGAAATTTCATAAAAGGTGGTTATATTGGGAAAAACCTGTCAAGCACGGGTAGAACTTGCATTACGAGGGTTCCGTACACATTTTGGCCCTTACAAATACTTATGCGCATATAGTATTTTCATTAAACCATTTACAATTATTAATTTATCACAATGTAAATATATTGTAAGCGTATATAGTATTTTCATTAAACCATTTACAATTATTAATTTATCACAATGTAAATATATTGTAAGCGTATATTGTATTTTCATTAAACCATTTACAATTATTAATTTATCACAATGTAAATATATTGCAACGTATTATATACAGTAGCTTTCAAAGGCGTAAAAACATAGTGTATATTTCAAAAATCGTAAGATCAGCGCTGTAATTTTCCTGTAAAATTTTAGTCAGCTTTTATCAACCCCGGTTTTTTATCGTTTTTGGCTTATTAGTTTCGGAAATAAGGGGCAGCACATATTTTTGCATATTTTAGATGAATCATAGATGAATCATATGCCAAAGTTTACATCGCATAAATTCTGGCAAAATCTGTTTTGAAAATAGAAAAATATAAATATATTGACTGCCATATCTTTCTTAAGTATAAAAACATGAGAAATATTTGAAAAAGTTATGACAATTACGTTAAATATTTTTTTACTTATTTTTTGGTATATTTCTAAAGATATAGTACTTAAAATTATAAAAAAAATATTATTGTAACCCAAGTACGTTTATAACTAGCTCTTTCAAACGACATCGCACTATATACGGAATAAAAAAAATTCAGTATATATTTTGCCATCCCTAAAATTTCCAAGTAAATTTTTTTGAGTTCTCGATGGTGCCATATGTACAGTTTAATGTTTTATTATTGTGGAAAATTTGAAGTTTCTACTTCAAGCAGTTTCTGAGAAAACATTTGTGACGTTAAAGTTGTTAATGAAACATTAACAACTTTAAAGTCATGGAAAACTTTAACGAATGGATATTATTTTTAAAGTAAATGAGCAAACGACAGAAACGTTTTTTTTTCATTTTGTCAACAACCTATTCCATTCGGTTAGCAATATCGCAATGACACTAAACCCGAAACACAATCAAAACTACATTTTTTGGTCGAAGCTCTAGTCAAACTGACATTTCGGATGGCGCCTATTAATTATATCCGTTCATTCCATTTGTCATCGCAAATTTGACCAACAAAAAGCGCACGTCCGCCCGCCGACATACCGAACCGACAAGACGGCCACTACAGGCCGGTAAACAAAATATAATAATAAACGCATTAATTCAGCTCGAGGCCGAGCACGTCGACAATCGGACATTTGTCAAAACGTCTCGGCGCAGCTCGGTCGTATCTCGCGACGTATCAACGTTTGCGTGCCGAGACGCGGTCCTCGCGTATGTAAATGCGCTGTCGCGGTCCGCTCTCCCGTTGAGCACTGATTGAAGTCGGGTTTTAATTAAGTGCAAGAGTTAATTGAATTAACTGGCTTAGGCATTCGATTTAAGAGTCAGTTATGTGCCAGCCGTAAGCCGTGATGGATGGCGGGGAGCGTAGCGGCGGCGGCTATGAGAATAAATTGAATCGATGTGACATTGCGCCGACGTGTGTAATGAGATCGGCGCGTTTGATAAGGATAATGTTCTCTGTAACAATGATTCATCCTGAGAGCTAAAAGCAAGAATGAATTCGGATATCGCTACTTGGGCGCTTCGTATTTATGGATAATAAAAAAAAATGTTTTATCAAAAATGGGGACATAAAATGTATATTATTACTCCGAAGTGCTTTGATATTGGTGCTAACGAAAACTTAGGCACTATTAATACAAAAATATGAATACGCGTTTTGTGATGGCTATGAGCACAATAAAAACTGAAATAAGCTAGACTTTCCTGACGGTTTGCTATTTTCTTACGATCTAAGAGGCTGGTACCGACTAGGAAAATTCTGTCCATCGCTCTCACTCATTTACTTATGTGTTTCTCTTTTACCTACGGTATAATTTCGTTTTATTGTAGTAAAAGGAGTTTCAAATCAAAAAGAAAACTGAAGCTATTTTTTCCGTCATTGTCCTTTTTTTTCCGTACCTGAAAAGAAAAACAGGAACCCTTATAGGATTACTTCATTTTCTGTCTGTCGGTTTATCAAGACTCTTTTTTTCAAGTACGGGCGGAGGTATTAAGTCGAAATTAATATCAAACACTTAGGTCTGCGGCTCCTTGGAGCTGTAAAAAATCAAGCATCTAATCAAGCAGCCAATATAACCTTAAAAATACATCTTCAGGTGGGCTATTAGCAAAGAATCTTTGCTAATAGCCCACCTGAAGATGTTGTAATACAACGAAACCTAGGTCGTGGTAAAGAAATTAAAGAAAGTAGAAATAATACTATATCACGTAGTTTTATTTAATTGAGAATAATACATTTTTACAAAATTAACGCCAAATATATTCAATAATTAAGATTTTGGAAATAGTTTAATAGGAATATTATGCACCATTAAATGTTTATAAAAGCCTAAATGTGTACAGAACCCTCGTAGTGCGAGTTCCACTCGCGCTTGACAGGTTTTTTAAAATTTATGATAGGACATTTTTGGTGAACGTTAAGAGCTAAATTTAAAATTAAAAAAAGCATATTTAAGAGAAATACAATATTTTGAGGATACTTATAAAATTTAAGGATGCTGATGAGCCAATCGTTAACTTAGCTTAGTATTGAGGCTAATGTGAAATTAAAGCCTTTATTTAATAAGTGGCTAATAGTTTTGTGATAATTATTTAATATTTATAACTCACGAAGCAAAAATTTATGATAAATATTTGGGAATAAAACGGGGTTAAAACTGTGTGAATAATTTCAACGAAGTTAATTCTGATAGCTTGTGCTAAATATTATGACAGGCAAAATAAAAATACACGGTAGTGAGCATGCTGTACATAATATATTTTATTGCATACACAGAGTGTAACAAAAACATATCTAATATTCATAAATGTGATTCTGCGTATTATACAGAGTGGAAAATGTTAAAATGTTAAAATATCGCGGCCAAAGTGTGATTCCTTCAAAAAGTTATTTGAGATTCTAGAGTAACTTAGATTTTTTTTTCGGACGGAAATAACGTTCAGCAAAGTCCATAGTTTGCTTACGCAGTTTCCTGTATTTGAAAGCATCGACCGATTGTAGAATTTCGTTAGTATATGAGTTATATATACATGTATACTTAAATTTACTTCCATTTTATTTTTATAAAGTTTAATACTAATTATTATTTTGTCTGAAAATGTATTCATAAGGGACCAACCTGGAAGGTATACACTTTCAAATAAAAAAAAATCTGAATTACTGTCAAAGAAGTTTCACTTCAAAATTGTATTTTAAAAATTTTCCTTTATTTAAAAGTAACAGTGTCAGAGACCGTTTGTCATGGGAGTCGTAACTCCAACCTTTCGGTTGGATCAGATATCAGAGACCGTAAAGGGTTCAGAAACCCCTTCCGAAAAAATCACAGTCAAAATTGCGATTCTAATGAAGTAAAAAATTATTTTTTACGTGACGAGCTTCAAATAGATTTATGTTTATGTATAGAATTATTGTAGGAATAATATTCATGTTCTTTGATACACTTGTTGAGCCGTTTTAGTGCCATTGTTTTTTGTATACTCAGAAGTGCCAAAGAAATCTTTTGTTTTTGTTGTCATTTACCCTTGTCTCGAAAAAAAACTGTACCTCTTCCAAAAATTATCTAATTTTAATAATTCTTTCTGTGTTTTCTTAAAAAAACTTGTAAAAGGATAATAAAATAAAAAGAAAATTATGGAAATATATATTGTGAACAAAAATTATAACAAAAACTGAAATCAAAGTCACATCGTATTTTCGCAGTCCGGTACATCCTCGGTATCAGCAAAATAATTATTATCGCCACTATTATCACTATCACTCAAAATTTGCATTACACCAAATTGTGAGCGTACCACAATGTCACTCCCACTATCACTTTCTTCACAACTTGTAAAACGATCATTTTCACTCGAATTATTTTAGTATTCCGACATTATGGGTTAAACATTTTCTTTTCCTGGATCTTTTTTATATTGTAATTACTAATAATATTATAATTTGAACTATATGTAACACGTAGAAAGATAAAAAAAATAGCGATGAGCATGAGCGACCTCCCCTACCGCGCGCTAAACAGCAACTGATTTCGCGAGCGCCATCACGCTCGTGGCAAATTTATTTAGTACGCGCACGAGCGCTCATGAGCGCTCGTCGGCACTCTAACGGTAAGTGGGAGAAATTTGCGTATTTTTATTTTAAATATACATATATATACGTTTATTTTTTTATGTTTAGGTGACATTTGAAATAGAAGAAAATACGTGACACATATTCCTAATATTTTAAACAGACCTCCATGAATTTATTTTCAGTTAAATTATTTTTAATTTTTCGAAGAGTCTATTTATTTCTTGCATTTTAAAATTACTCTTAATTATTTAAATGAAATATAAAAAAAATAAACCAACGTGAACAGAATTAAATTAAAAATTATATTTATCATTGCCTTTCGTTGGCAAAAACAAATTTTGTAACGGAAAACAAAAAAGAAAATTAATTTAAAAACGACCATATTTCTTAAAAGCGGAAAATAATGCCGTTTTTCCCGTAAACACATACAAGGATAACAGAGTACAACATCCTCTATTGATGTTAATATTTAATATATTAGTTCACAAATTCTATTATTTCGTTAATTTTATTGTTTCCACGTAAAGTATATTGGGGTTTTTCATCACACCTACTTAGTTTCCTGTATTTTGGTCAACAGGAAGAGATTGCCCAAAAATAAAACAAATAATATGCTCATTGAAATATCACATATAAATCGATATTTTAATAAATGGTTATTTAAATTGTGATTTTCAAAATAAACCATTTTCACATTATAGTGACTACGGTAATCAATGTGACTGGATTAGAAGTGACCGTATAAGAATAATTCTGGTGGTTCTATTGGAGTAATTGAAAAATGATAAAATTTTTCGTATTTTTTGTCAATTCGTACATTTTTTGACATATAATATTAAAATCTGGAAAATTATACTGAAACAATCAGTTGATGTTATTTGAGTATCGACATTTCAATGTCCAACTTGCGACATTAGTGCTACTAGCGTTGTTAATAAATCTTTCTAAACCACGCGTAGGTGCTCATAAAGGCTACGTTTGGTTTGGTATCACAGCTGACGATTTATTGTATCGCTGTTCAGCGAACGTAAGCCGATGAAACAGAATAATTTATGTTATAAATTCTGGTAGGAACAATACATTCGTCATGGCGTATGGAGGAATATTTATAGGAATTAATGTTTTTCACTCGTATATACTTTCCAACTTTAATCACCAAGATCAAAGGGCGCAGTAAGAATTGAAAGTAAAAGTTGATTTAATGAGAATGTGGTTCTATAACTTAAAAATATTTAATTTGAGATAGACTAAATTCGTCCATTCAGGATTTGGACGATAACATACATTCATACGAAGATATAATTTTTTAAATAATTATTAAGTTAACCAAAAAGTAGAAATAGCGGAACCTTTCACGATCACTCACATGTCCATCCGCATGTCTGTCTGTCCGTCTGTTACAACTGACATTTTAGAAAATCGTATTAAGGTAGAACCTTGATATTTGGCGTAGCGATATACCACAATAAACATAAATATGTTCCCACCCCATAAAATTTTATAGTTTTTGATATATCCACGATATATTTAAGCCTGCGGAAGATATAATAAGCAATATGTTGATATGGTGGAAAACTATATTGCAAATAGTTGAATAGAAGTCTTGAAACTACGAACACCCTCCCCCTTCTCCCTCTATCTCTCTAAAGGAGAAACCGAAGGGACTTTCACGGTGGGCGGTGAAAGTTATATCTTTTCTCACTTCGCTATACAAAATGTAAATAATTCCTATGTATATTAGTTTTTCTTTCGATCGAGAACGAAACAAATGATTATCTTTTCCGCTCCCCGCTAACTTCACCTCTCCTCTGAGCTGCTGACGCGGTGCTCATATAAATGATTATCGGTGGCGTCCCCTGTAAGCCCGGTGTGCGCTAACGGTTGTACCTTTGTGCATAAAAATACTATCTATATATCCATAAATATGTGTATGTAGCTAGGTGTGTATAAAATTTTCATAGTGCAAGTTCTGCTTATTCTTAATAGGCAATCCTTTATGTGGTGTCTCATGGTACGCGAAGTATATATTTTCCGTGGTTCTATAGTTAAAGGGTCCAAGCATAATCCTAATACTGTGTATCCATTCTAGTTACTAAACAGAACAAGTTATAGGTTTAAATGTTACATACCTTTTATTTCCGATTTAAAATTGAAAATTGCATTCTATGTTATGTAAAATTGTACATCCATGTGTGTTTTATTATCTAATAATGCGGCAGCCTCGAGTTCTGAAGATAGAAGTAACGACTCTTAATTTTTTAAAATATTCATTTCGATCGAAATTTGCCTTTGAGAAATGCCATACATCTGCATCCTTTGGTATGTATATATATATATATATATATATATATATATATATATATATATATATGTATATATATGTGTGTGGGTGTGTGTGTGTGTGTGTGTGTGTGTACGTGTGCGTGTGTGTGTGCATGTGTGTGTGTCTGTGTGTATGTGTGTACGTTTGCACGTAGGTAAATTTTTATGTATTTACTAGAGATGACTATATATAAATACCATGAATGAAATTTTAAAAACTATTGCGAAGAAATATGGTATGTTATATATACAAAAAGAAATTTGTTGTTTTTTTAACGTAAATATGAATTATCTCTTCGCTAAAATGTATCTTACCATTCAACAATTCTGAAAAAAAAACACTAAATAATTTTTTCTTTAAAACAAAAAAAAGCTATTCCAAACTCTCTATCATATCAATTAATCATTTAAAAATATCAACTTTTTAATAACGAACAATATTTGAAATAAAAACACAATTTTCTTCTAATAAAGTGAATAATAACTCATTTAAAATATTACTTGTTTTACTAATTAAAACAAAACAAATTACTATCGAAGTAGAGTAGCGAAATACTAAATTTAAAAATAAAAGGTTCTATGCTTTTTCTCTTTTTAGTCTGTTTCGCTGAGGTGTATAAAAAAGACCAGCTCCACTAAATATTTGCATTCTGGAAATACTCGAATTGTCATTTCCAAACGACGTCTGATTTGAAAAGGTGATATTAGCATTCGCATTCACATTTGCGAATACTGGTGTCGAACATAAGCATTCGTGTTCGCGAATACCGGTGTTTTAGATTCGATTCACATTCGCGAATACCGGTGTCGCACATTTGCATTCACATTGGCGAATACCGGCGTCATACATTTGTATTGGTATTTTCGAATTTTTTACATATTATTCAAAGATTTATGTTCATCACATCATTAATGTGTACCTACGAATGGGGACATGTTGCAAGTCGCTTTTCTTGACCAATGTCGGTGATTCGGTGGTGATTTTTATATTGATTCATATTTTTTATAAATAATTTAGTTTAATTCCATAAAACTTCCTTTTTTATACTCGGCGACTGTCCTTCGTCTTGTTTTTTGTGCGAATCTTCTTGTACCTTCTCTCTGTTCGATGCTATTTTTTTTTACTTTTAACGTTTTTTTAAATATGCAATAAAAAAAGATAAAGCTTTGGTTTTATCAATCATTTTATTTCAATGATACATGCAGTATAAAGAATGGTTGAACAATTTTCATTTTTGCTTAAGCGCCTGGATAAACACGAATAAAAAATATGTTTTTAAAATTGTCTGAAACATAATGTGTGCAATTCGTGGTCTATGTTTAAAATAGACCATATTTAACAACAAAAGCTTAGATTACGTTCTACTATAATGGTTTATTAGTTATGAGTAATATAAACATAAGTTGTTCGTATTTTTTTAATCAGTAAATTTTCCAAATATATCAATCTTTGAAAATAACCGTACATATAACAAGTGGATTTGACCGTTCGACATTAAATAAAAACCCTGACAGTATTAGTTTTCATAAATACTTTATAAGAATAAAATAAATAATGCGCCAGGTATTTTCTTTCAAACAAATCAAATATTTGTTAATATTAAAAAACGCATTTTGTTTTGATGGAGGACTTATATCGTATTTTGACTTTTAAGACAGAGGCATAAGAATTATTTTACTATTTGCCTGTAATTAAGAAATAAAATAACTTTATGCGAAGATGTCGATGTGGTAATGTATATAAGCCTAGCGAATTCTTGATGACAATAAATCGTGTTTGAAATTACAAACCATTTAAAATTATTTATGTGACTAAACCACTGAATTTTTTTAGTTTGTTTTTGGTGTACGGTTAAGGAATACCATATGGTATATGAAGATTTATTTAATGTCGAACGGTCAATTCACGTTGTATATCAATTATATCAAAGTATACTTGACTACTATTTGATCTATCATATCAAAGATATACAACCGTCATGTTTGAGTCCAATTCACACTTGGTAGGTGTACAAGTGTCGAATCTCACGTGGGAAACCACTATAATCTATTCGATCAAATATATTTCATTTAAATTACAAAAAGAAGTCACTTTTGGTATTTCTTAAAATGTTCACAAACATGTTTTCTTGGTATTGTTTACAAATATTGTTCCTATAATCGCGGTGGTCGGATGTCGCGGACTGTGTATGTCCAACGCGAAATCACGATTTTTGAGTTTACAGAGTCGACATGTGTCCAAAAGGGGATTATATATTAGGGGTTAATTATTCGATTCGATTAGACCGAGTGTTGTTTTGTTGATGAGTTTATGTGAAGGGGGTTTCAAGAGGACATAGTAATGGCGTTTGTTACAAAGCATCTTGGGCTCCAAGTATTTATCCCAAAAAGGTACGATACATTTTCATGAAATTCATCAAATTTAATTCCCAATTTTCTTAAAATGGCATGGTAAATCAGGGTAAACTACAACCAAAATTATTAAATAGGAATTCATAAAACACAAAATTCCAAAGAGCAGTAGGAATCTTGATGAAGGAATTTTCAGACCCGGACCCAAACCAGCGCGCAGCATTGCCGCGGATAGTATATACAGGTTGTCAGTGGCAGATTTCAAAGTTTGAACAAACATAGTTTCTGAACGCAACACATAAGAGGGGCGCGGGGTTAGAAGCGGCGTTAGAAGCGCAAGCTGTGCGGATATTTTAGTAGCCATGGAAGAGTGGAGTAAAAAGCACTGCGCTTTTGCCGTCGAGGCGTACATTTCGAGTGGATTTTCGCTGTCTGTAGCACGCCGTCGATTTAATAATCGTTACAGTATTCGTCGATTACGTGATGGACCATCGATCAACCTCATTCAGTCATGGGTAGCAAGGTTCAGAGCTACAGGATCAACATTAAATAGGCCCAGGCCAGGGCCTACACCACTGGTAGCCACGGATGAAAATGTCGAGCATGTTATGGTTTCTGTCCTTGAAAATCCCCGTTTATCACTGCGTACACGTTCATCGATATTGGGAATTCCGAAATCAACTTTACAGAAAATAATGCGAAAAAAGCTCAAGTTCTATCCATATAAAATTCAAATTGTTCAAGATTTACGCGATTCTGACTTTGAATTAAGAAAAACTTACGCAGAGGTGATGTTGTTGAGATTTTGTACTGCTACCCGGATGGGCAACATATTCTTTAGTGACGAAGCTCACTTTCACATTGGAGGATATGTGAATAAACAGAACTTTCGTTACTGGTATGTCCACAACCCAAGACAAATGCATCAAAAGCCTTTACATAAGCCTAAAGTAACAGTCTGGTGTGCCATGTCTGCATCTGCAATCATAGGGCCTTATTTCTTTGAAAATCAACGTGGCCAAACTGTAACTGTGGATTCGGAGAGATATGTCCAGATGTTAAATGACTTTTTCAGAGTAGAACTGCAGAATAGTCCATCCTTCAACCAAACACATGGTTTCAGCAGGACGGGGTCACAGCTCACACTGCTAATATGTCCATGAATGAAGTGCGGCATTTATTTCTAGAAAAAAACATATCCCGAAACAGTACCGTACCGTGGCCACCTAGGTCACCCGATTTAAGCTCATGTGACTTTTTCTTATGGGGATACTTAAAATCCGTTGTTTACAAAACAAATCCGAGCACTGTGACACAACTTAAAGAAAATATTCGAGCCAAAGTCAGTAGGATACCCCAGTCGCCTTGCAAACGCGTTTTTGAAAACATGCGTGCTAGACTTGAAGAGTGTGTCAGACTCGATGGCCGCCATTTGTAAAACGTGGTTTTTAAAAAATGAAATCCGCATTTGTTGTTATAAAGTTAAAGTAAACCTACCTTGTACTAAAGGTGTAGTTTTTTTTACAATTTTTCAAACATTGAAATCTGCCACTGGACACCCTGTATATATATATATATATATATATATATATATATATATATATATATATATTTATATATGGAACAGCAAAAGCGCTCGGACAACTCGGGTAGCATCGAATGAGCATAAATCGATTATGGATGTGGATCTCCGTGTGAAGGAAAGCTTGCATAGATTTAATATTTGCAAGAGGTATTCAAATAACTAAAAATATATTCTATTATTCATATTATGAATATATTTGAAATTATTTGAATACCTCTTGCAAATATTAAATCTAAATTATTAACTATAAATCTATGAATAGTAGAATATTTATGAAATTATTTCAATTCCTCTTGCAAGAATACAGGTATATTCAATAAAAGTAAATGTGCAAACGAATTAAACGATTGAAAATAGAAAAAAAATATATGACTGAAATAATTACGGTTGTGTCCGATACGGAAATATCTGTTTTTCTTACTTTAATCGCGATAAGGCTTTTTCGAGATCAATTTTATCCCCATTTATTTTATTTGCAAAATTCTCATATACGCATATGGTATTCAAATATTAACAAAAAACCAACAAACTTTTCCTAAATTCTATTATTAAATTGTTAGTTAGCCAAGATTTACTAGATATTGATGATTAATTAAAACCGTAATAATCATAAAATGTTGTTATATTTAACATAAAAAACCTGTCAAACACGAGTGGAACTCGCATTACAAGCGTTCCATACACATTTAGGTATTTATAAGTATTTAATGGTGTATAATATTCCTATTAAACTATTTACGAAATTTAAATTTTTTATTTAAAAAAAAAATTTTTTATGTGATGTAACTGCAAATTAACGATTTTCCTTTTTATTTTTATTAGCGCTGTGAAATCTTGTTTCTTGCCAAATTTCATGATTCTAGATCAACAGGAAGTACCCTTTAGGTTTTTGTTTATTTGCGAATGTCATAAATGACAGTATTTTCAAAGTTCTTCTTAATCGCATAGAAGCTATATTTTTTTACAGCTCCAAGGAACCGTATACATAAGTATTTGATATTAATTTCAACTTGATACCTCCACGAGTTCCTGAAAAAAGGGTCTTGACACACCGACAGACTGACAACGAAGTGATCCTATGAGGGTTCTTTTTTCCTTTTGAGATACGGAACCTTAAAAATGGGAAAAGGTTTGCTCCCATTTAATTCTAAAATAATAATTGTTACTTTTAAAATTAAATTAAAATTAAATTTATTAAAGTTTTGCATTCATTTATATTGTAGTATTTATTTTTAGAAGATTTTCCTAAAATTATACTTCATGGAATATAATTTTTTGTAATATGTGTTATTGTAATTCAAATATTAATCTGGTTAAAAAGTGATAAATTATCCTTCAACCGAAAAGAAATTGCTATAATAAAACAATTTATAATATTCCACTACACCTTTTAAGTAACATGAGCGTAAGTAATTTTCTTAATTTACGGAAAAAAATTTTCAATATTCGATATTTCGAGGCTCGAGTTTCGAGGTTCGTTGCAATCCCTACGTCCTTTGTAGATAATGAACATCTACTCTCAAGGACAACGAGCGGCAGGTAAACGTAACCTCCTATTTCAATAAAGCTTTTGATCAGGTTAACAATGATGTTGTCCTCATTGACTTGTATCGAAGATGGGATTTTCCTTAAATTTATTTTAGTTTTTGCTGCTTTTTTCTATTTATTTTTTACGTGAAAACGTGGAAAATTGACCTCGATCTTTTATGTTCTTTGTTGTGAGCTAGAGTAGCAGCAAACGATTTATAAACTATCTCTAATTTATTTTGTAAGACTCAATTTATAATTGTTCATGAATAGACGTTCTTGAGTTGTTTCAATTAAATTAGAGCTGTTTTGCAGTGGAATCTTCCGAACCTAGTCATGTATATTGGTATACTTATAAATTCAAGTTTTAGTTTAAAGTATGCTTATAATTTATCGTGATCTTTAATTGACCGTGATCTTTTATTGATAGTGACCTTTAATTGATCGTGATATTTAATTGATCGTGATCTTTTATTGATAGTGATCTTTAATTTATCGTGATGTTTTATTTCAATAAATTGTATGTAGAACACGGATATTTTCCATGCAGCCTTCTCAATATTTAGAGGAGATTCTTCAGTTTTTTTCAATTCATTATGAGAAGGTTGTCGTTGTTATTTTTATTATTAATTAATCGTTGTAAATTTTTAATATTAGAATTTTCAAGACCCCTCTACCAAAATCCCTTATTAAATAAACATCTTGGGAGAGGAAATTTTGTTAACAATAATTTGGTTAGAGAAAAATTATTTTCGTGTTTCATAGAAAGATACTTGTAGGATATGTGCTTCTGGTTTCATAAACTAATTTTGTTCAATCGGTTCAAACATTGGTCTTCGATTTTCATTGATTTTTAGAATACTTTAAAACAATAATAATACTTAAATAACTTTTTAAAAATTCCCATGGTCTTTCTATACTTTTTTTTGCCGTTCATTTAAAAAATTACAATAAGAAAATTACATTCTGTAAATCATACTTTTATCGTCGTGGTATTCTCACACTCATAACTTATCTTCTAACTTATTCTATATAATTTTAAGAATTTAGGTAGATGTTGATTCTCTTATCATAACGAGTTACAAAATGTTTAAAATAAGCACATACATACTCATACAGGTTTGTATATGTACTTACATATATATATATATATATATATATATATATATATATATATATATATATATAAATATATATATACACTTACATAAATTTCCCCACGTATGACTAACTATAACTAGAATTGTTATGAACCAGATGAGGATGAACCAAAAATTATTAAAATCACGAAACATTGACTAATTCGAGCATTAAAATTCTCTATTTTTTTTTACGTCACACAGATGCAAACGCAATATGAAAGCGAGATAAAAAACATAGACGCTCTGGAAATTTGACACTAGAGACGAATGCTAATGAATCCAAACTATAAGACGTATTTGCACCATATTGTATAAACTCGCGTCATGAAGTTCTGTAAACAAGCATCCACAAAATTTCCTAAAAAATATCCTCAAATTATTTTCCTTATTGTAATATTGCGATAGTTTAGTTTACTTTAACTCAATATCTAAAGTCCAGATAGCTCCAGAAATACCTAGGAAATATCTTTCAACGAAGAATAAAAATATTCCGTAAGATGAAATCCACCAAAATATACTAAGTGGTGCAATAAAAATTAATCACGTAAAGTATGCAGGCGCTCCAAGAGTGGCACATTAGAGATATATTAGCGAAGTGACCGATGCATTTGGCGTCAGTCCAGAGCGGAGGCGCAGTCCCGCGTGAAGTATTAGCGAGCGCCAAGCGAATCGGTCGCCACTTGTCCCCTTGCGAAATTTAAATTTGAATTGATGACACTACAGAGAAAACTGGACGTTGTACATTAAAGAGATATCTGAGGACTTAAATGGTTTTCTGAATAACAAATATTTTATGGGACACCTCTGAAACTTATTTACTTCCTGGATGAGACAACGTTTTTACCTCTTTTTTACTTTGATTAATCTTTTACAACGAAACTTCTTCATAAATCAAGTTACACCGACTGTTTAAACAGAGTATACAAAATACTTATGTAATATTCAATTAGTTAAAAATATATTAGGCAAAACGGTATGTAATATTTATTGTAATAAAACAGTAAAACAAATATATTTAAAGTATCCTTATGGATGGTATGTAACCTTTCAAAGCATACACATCAATACATATATATATATATATATATATATATATATATATATATATATATATACACATACACATATTTATATATATATTTTTTTAAATTAGAAATTTCACTTCCATCGTTTGGTCGTAAACACGTAAGCGTAAGCAGAAAATTATTGAATGTTATTACATCAATTCGTTTTGCAATGAATTTTGTTGAAGCTTATGTTAATTTCTATAACTTCCTCTCTTGTTTAGAAGAAATGATTCTTGTTTACTGTTTTTAGCTTATTTTAATTATTAATGTTAACCCAATCGAATCAACATTAATGAATTGACGATAATCACTGTGTGGCTCTTTTTTATCAAAATAAAATGCAAATTGGCACAACAAAAATGACAATCCATATCATGGCAATAATCCTTTGTCTTATAAATCACAACTGAGGCCACTGGAATGTTATTTTGACACTAAGTGGAGTCTCTGACTAATATGATATCTCTTTGACTTATATGATAACTCTGGATTCTTAAATTTTCAGCGCAATGGTTTCTCATCGGATATTTTCTCTTATTATTTTCATTACATATGTTTGAAATAATTTTAGAGTATAGCTCAAAAGGCAATGTAGCTATGAAAATATTTTTTTCATTTAATGTTAATAATAATTATTGCCTATACCATTAAACGACAGTGGCTAAAAATAACTGATATTTAATTTTAATTTGTAATTAGTTTGAGCTATTACTCTTAGTTAGCTATTTTTACTACTGTTATGCTGTTTCTTCTTATTTTTTTTATGAGATATTTTAACATTGTGTGTATACCCCTGATAATATTACATATATATATATATTATATATATATATATATATATATATATATATATATATATAATATATATAATATATCCTTCAATTATACCTTTATATTATATTTTTGGAAATATGACGATAGTTAATTTGTTATTTTAGTTCGAACATGTCTTCTTAAGACTACTAACAAATATACGGATTTAATCATTCAATATTGATGTTATCAAAATTAGGTTTTATGTGTTTCCGGCAAAAGTAACAAATATTACAGATGTATTGAAGAATGTAGGATCATTTCGAATTTGATACTAGTTTCATTAAATCTTCTTAATTTTTATTTAGGTTTATTTTGGATATTTTCGAACTGTGTTAAAAATTATCAAAAAACAAATTAAAAAAGGATTTTTAACCTGAGTCTTCCGATTTTGTAGATATTTTTATATTTTATGTTTAAAAAACAACAACAAAAATTCAGATAGAAAAATTCGATATAAATTATTTAAAATTTCAATTGCTCCTTGAAACGAAACAATTTTTTAAAATTTTTTTCTGACTTTTACAGATTGACCTCTCTACTTTAATTCGGATAAAATTGTTCTACACCCATTTTTGATGGAGTTATCAGCTGTTAGGTAAAAATAGTCTTTCTTGATTAATATTTGTTACCAAATGTCAAGTGAAAAACCTGTAACTTCTGAAATATATAGAGATTTAATAATTTAATGATAAGTTTTTGAAATATATAGAAATTTAATGATAAGTTTTTGGAAATCTCAATTAATCTACTTTCAAATATTTTTGTATAAACGGATCTGCGATAAAAACGTTATACCTTCGAAATAAACATTTTAAAAACTACCAAAAATTCGCGTTTTTATACTTTATTAAAGTTACAATGTCTTTGCAGTTATTGTGGGAAATTTAAATATTTTTGGCATTTTTTATTATTTTAAACGTAGAAAATTATAAGTTGTCATATTTTTTTCTTATTTTTTACAATGGTCAAAAATAATTTGGAAAAAAAAATTAAAGGGACACCTCTACCATTGTGATAATAGTTTGTAAAAATTAATATAAAATTTTCCTGCTTACGTTTATCCTGTCATAAAAAGTCGTGATATAAATATGAAAATATTCCATTTTTCCGAATTCGTGTTAGCTATGTAGATTATCGACAATTTGACTAGAGTGACAGCTGTCAAACACAGTGATTATACTTTATTATTGTGCTTCAGGTAGGTGTAAGCTTCGTTCACGATCTTCCAAGTCAATATTATTTATAAATAATATGGGATAATAAATTATATTATATACTAATTATATTAATATACCTATATATTATATAACAAGTTATGATATGATGATCATAACATAATTTTAAAAACTATCTTAGTCATTGAAAAAGTTTAAAATTCAGATATGTTTGATAGGTTTTCTGCAAGAATAAGGATAAAAACTGAGTATTCCATTATAAATTTATCCTATATTCATATAGTTTTTTAAATTCAGGCTAGCTTATTGTCCTAAGATCTTGAGGATATTCCTTTTGAATATACCTTGTTATAGAGTTTCTTGTGGTTCGTTTTATAAAAAGTAGGCATCTAAAACCTAGTAATCAGGGAATAATTATATTTGGGCTGGAAATATATTATTTTTGTTATACCCCACTATGGGTTATACTAATTCAGAATATTGGAAGTGGATATTCACATGACGCTCTTTAGGTTTTCTTGCGTAAAGAAAATATTGTTAAGACTTGAGAGGTTTCACGGTATTATCGTTTTTATATCAAGTTTTCACTTGAATTACAAGTAACGGAAACACTCTTATTATGGCTGTTTTATTTTTTTTGTGCGTTTTAATCTTTATTTATTTTAATCGTTTATTTCTAGGGTACTTTTAAAACCTAGAAATAAAGTATTAAATCTTTTGACGATGCACATTTTCTTTATTCCTATTTCGTCCTATCCGCTGTATAAACTATAAAATTACAGAGTAGACTAAGTTGAAAATGTGTATGCACTTATAGTAGCAGTCTGATTTTATGTTATACACTTGAGAATTGATTTTGCATTTATTTGAAAAATTACTGAATTGTAATTTTCGGTAATTTGTAATAGTGTTGTAATGATACGTGACAATGAATTTATGAGAAAATAGTATATGAAAAAAAAATCAACGAATTGATTTACCTACTTTTTTTAAAGTTCTAATTGATACACATTGAATAACTACTGAATTTTAATTGTCGGTAATTCGTAATAGTTGTAAAAGACGTGACAATGAATTTGTGAGAAAATAGTATATGAAAAAAAATTCAACGAATTTATTTACCTACTTTTTTTTAAAGTTTCTAATTGATACACATTGAATAACTACTGAATTTTAATTTTCGGTAATTCATAATATTGTAATAAGACGTGACAATGAAGTTATGAAAAAAAAGTACATGAAAAAAATCAACAAAATGGAAAAGACATTTATTTATCTACTTTTTTAAAGCATTCAATTGATACACATGGCGGACTTATTGCTACGAGAGCAATCTCTTACAGTCGACCATAACACCAGTCCAGCCCCGCTCAACGAACGGCCGGGAATCGACCCGGTCCCAGCGGTGCACC
This sequence comes from Druceiella hillmani, assembly GCA_039881145.1. Lineage (NCBI taxonomy): Eukaryota > Metazoa > Arthropoda > Insecta > Lepidoptera > Hepialidae > Druceiella > Druceiella hillmani. The sequence goes on along the minus strand of JAYKKI010000052.1, from coordinate 15,221,804 downwards.
GCGTCGTCATAGGTCTATGCCTTGTGGTCAATCCAATACACCAGTGCGATGACCTTTAGACTTTGATAATATATTGCTCTTTGTTTGTTCTTCCCTAATATAGTTTATTTTTTTTTCAAAACCCTGGGGTAGATATAAAGGTGACAACCCCTACCCTTAATATCGATCTTTAAATTGTTTTTCTCTGAGACTTTAATAGCTATTTTAATGAAACTAAATAAGACGTTTGCTATTCATTAATCATCTATGTTATGTACATTTCTTGTTGAAGTAAAATTTCTTTACGCACGCTTTACATGAGGAGTAAGCTGGTGAATGCGTGACGAGAGCGTTACGAAAAGTGTGATCGGGCGAGACGAACGGAAGTTGAGAGGGAGATATAAGTTAGTAAAGACGGAAAGAGAGAGAGTTACGTTTCGTTATTACTGTAGGGACAAGAGAGAGGTGCGAGCACACATTTTCTTTCTCTCTATTTATATATATATATATATATATATATATATATATATATATATATATATATAATATATATATATCTATATATATACACACACACACACACACGTATATATATATATATATATATATAAATGTGCGAGTTTGGAGGTGTTACGCGAACGGTGATTTTTTTATTGTTTTGTAATTTCATTTCGTTCTTGAACAATTTTATAAATTATTATTTTGTTCAATACATTAAATATTCTATGTTTAAAGTAAATAAAATTGTAAATTCATTTTAAAGTTCATATTTTGTGAATTTTAAGTTTTATTTCAGTCGTGTGGTCTAAAGCACACTAGTTTTTTTTTGTTACTTAATTTTTTGGGGTGCAAATTTAGCAATTATTTTTAGTGAGAACTTTTTAAAACAACTGTTAATACCAATCCAGTTAAAAAAGCATCATGAATTCCTCTATTAGTACATACTTGGGAATATGTAATTATTTAATATTTAACAGTGTACAGTATTCCCATTACCACGATGTTGATCTACATATATTTTTTCGCAAAGTTTATTTAATATCTTATAGGTAATAGGCTGTAGAAACGTGACAAAATTAACGTATTTAATTTTTTTCCAAAACATCGGATAGAAACAGCGTTATATCGACACAAGATATTGCCTTTGTTTATTACCAAACTATATTTTTATTAGGAGTGATTATTTGATTTTATTGTATTCGAACCAGAAACACGAATAAACTAATTCTTTAAACGTAACTTTATTCGAAATTAGGTTCTTTAAAGAAATTAAACTCGCCCTAAAAGGGGAGCCCTTTTGGTGTGAGTTTAATTTCTTTGCGCTCGTTTAAAATGCAATAAAAGATATTTATTAAATTATTTCCAAATAATAAAATTATTTATAATAAATAAATGTGTTCTCTAGTATATCTTTGACATGTATAAAAATAGCAGAAATATCTGAAAAAAAACCATCAAAGTTAAAAAAATCCTAGAAACATTTTTTTAAAAACCCTTTGATGGAGAATCTTGAAATTTGGCATATTGGTAAGGCATAATAACTCCTATCATATTCATACAGACGTATAGTTATCGCGAATATTTCAAAAAATATAAAATTTATTATAATAAATTACTTAATATTTCAAAAACTGTAAAATTCGATTAAGTACTTTTTTCTATATGTATATTTTTGAGAATTAACTACCGAGATTTATGCAGGTTATAATATGCTTCATAACAGTGCCAAATCTAAAATTTCTCTGCCAAACTCTTTCTTACAAATTTTGTGTCGATTTTTTTTTCGTAATGTCTCTAAAACTACCTTATATAAAGTAAATTGTTTTGGAATTCTTCTGTGTTTCTCTTTTAACTTATTCCACACATGATAATTAATTGAATGTTGAATGAATTGAATTAAAAATTTAAAAAAAAATTTCCAGCAAATTATTTACCCCGCTAAAACTTCGATATGAATATTTTTAAATGTTAACTAACGATAATGATGAATATATCAAAATGTTAATTAATGATAATTATGAATATTTTTAGATGTTAACTGACGATACTTATGTACATTTTTAGGTGTTAACTGAGAATAACGATGAATATTTTTAAAAGTTAACTAACGATAATGACGTATATTTTAAAATTTTAATTAGCTAACGATAATTATGAAGATGTTTAAATTTATCCCACGATAATGATGAACATTTTTAAATTTTAAATCACGACAATCATGAATATTTGTAAATGTTAACTAATCACGAACAATTCTAAATATTAACTCACTACAAAGAGGAATATTTTTCAACGTTAACCAATGATAATGATGAATATTTATAAATGTTAACTAACGATAATGATGTTTATTTTTAAATGTTAATTAACAATAATGATGGATAAGTTTGAGGATTAATAGAAAATTTACATTTGCGTCATCGTATAAGCGCTCTTCTCCTTTTGAGTTACAGAATTCTAATAGTAACAAGGACACATAATGAAATTGTAACTGTCCCTTTTTTAAATGTCGTACGTTAATTAAAAGAAGGGATCTCTTAAATAAGGGTGGGATAGATGAACAGAGGTAGAATAGGAAAATACTACACTTAATAAATGAAACAATTACGTGTTTCGTTTTCTCAATCCCGATGTGGAACTCTGAAAGTACAAAAAATGTCCGCGGTATTAAAAGGTGGTGTTTTTAATAGTAATAATGATTGAATGCGAATTTCTGCATTTACCGGTTCTGTCCATTTTCTATAGTATCATATATTTTTAAGATGAAAGGCTATTTATTTATTTATTTGTTTTTTTTTACTTTAATGTATGTACTTTTGTTTGTAATTGATATGTACGACGGACTTATTGCTACAAGAGCAATCTCTTACAGCCAACCAGAACACCAGTCCAGTCCCGCTTGACGAGCGGCCGGGAATCTAAACCGGGTCTTCGCGGTGCGCCTCACGACGATACGTTTGACGATACGTTTCATAAAAAAAAATTAAAGAAAATAAAATTATTTCACAGAAGAACGCTGTAGTTGGTTTATATATGTATATATACATGGATGTATATATGCTCATTCTTTATTAACTCATGTTATTGAAGTTTATATTAAACCTAAATCCATTTTTTCTCTGTGACTTTTTTAACATAGAAGTCAGTTTCATTTTTTTTTCCTTTGAATTAATGTAGGATGCGATATCGTGTCGGAAAATTGTAAAAGCAAGCTGGAATATTGACAATTTCACTTAAGTGACAGCTGTCAAATGCTGCCGTGTATCATTACGCTCAAGTCGCGTACAGACGTCGGTTGTTTATCTACTTGCCGATCGGTTTCATGTAAGGCTTACTATTCCTAAATAAAATTATGGTATCCGGTTTCGTTCAGTCTTGTTTTTATAGAAACCTCAACATGAAGCAAAATATAAAAAAAAAACAACTTTGATATACCTAAAGTAGTATGAGTAATTTTTTCCGCGGAGTGGAATGTTATCGTGTAGGCACCTTAAAATGAAATTGAGCTTCCATTCATAATTTTTTATTTTCATGCTTTTATTTTTTTATGCTGTTTTCTCTAATTTTTCAAATTTGCGTTTGAAAAATTAGAAATAATTTCTAGAGACTATAAATAGAACTTTCAACTTAAATTATTTCGATTTACTTGTATCAACAATTTTGGGAGATACAGGCAACTAAGTAAACTTGCTTTGTGTGTGTTCCGAAACACACTTGGCATATTTAATTATTGACATTTCTTTATGGGTTTAAAATATTCCTTGGAAGGCAAGAGCTGAAATATAACCCTCGTTTAATGCTGACGTAAAACTAAAATGTTTATTGCATATCATGAGAGCTTATGTACATTGATAAACTTGTCGTGAAATCATTTATAATTTTTTTTGAAAACGACGTGCATCTTACATTCGTGCATGTTACACATTTTGATCTATCATGTATCTGTAACTGTGAGGCCACACTAAACGGTTAACGTAGTTAATTATCGCGTTAATGGACACTAGACATAGGTAAAGCTACGATTTAACGTGCTTCATACATATATTTTAACGGAATTCATAATGCCGTTAAACGTTAGGCGATTGCTTGGGTGGTGTTTTTTTTTGGCACATCAAAGAGATTTAGCGTGTTATTTAATGCGTGTAGCGTGTGTCCACACCTGCATTTTATCGGCGTATATATATTTGTTTATCGGCGTTATTTAGTGTAGCCACTCAATTTAATGCGTTATTTCATAAATATTTTTACACCTCAATTATTGCGATAATGAGCATTAGACGTTAACCTTTAGTGTGACCCAAGCGTAATTAATAATAAGTTATCAATTGAAAATATCTCATTATTCTATAGAATGTGCAATTTAGTTTATAATAAGTTCCAACTACCCACAGTCAAACTCTTCAAAGAAGTGGAGTCATAGTAGCATTTATGAAATAAGTTGACGTGAATCCTGAGAACTAACCCACCCATGTAATATTGTTTGCACTACTTTCTTAATTTTATGAACTTTGTTTTGTGTTGTTTAATTTTAATTACCAAAAAAAAACGAATTAGGAGTAGTAATGAGCCAAAAATTTGCTTACGAAAATACAGAATCGCCGAGAAAATTCATTGGTATTAATAATTATAAAATGGACGTAATTCTAACCATATTGAAAATTGATGAACAACCATTAATTTTTTAGCTCCGTATTTTTCCTGGCACTGGGATTTTGGCCCTTGTTTTTCTCTAACTTACTATTTGTTTATGTTCATTCATCAGTCCTCTTGAGATGTATTTCGAGAATTAAAACCTTTTTTTTTAAATTATGATATACAATGAGGTAATAAAATACACATAAAAAGTCATTCAGCATTTCTCAAAATTGATTTTTCATATGGAAAGATCAATTTCAATTTCTTTTATAATGCAATTAATAATTAGGTGTCCGTGGTGTGTGTAAAGTAGTTCAATATAATGCTCTTACAAGTAATCAAGGGAGTTTACTTACTGTTATCTATATATTAATGCGTGGAGAGAAAATATTGTAGACCTTTTTAAGCATATTGCGTGCACGGAGGAGTGCGAGATTTGGCACAGTTAGAGTTTATATGGGATAATACAATTTATTTATAAATTAGATATAATATTAAGATATAATATGTTTATTACAAACGCATTAAATTTTGTATTAAAAATACATTGAAAGATTCATTGTAAACGTTCATAGTATCAATGTCAAGCACATAATAGTCTGTGGTCTAACAGTCGCACAGAGTAGATATATATATATATATATATATATATATATATATATATATATATATATATATATATATCAAAATGAATGAATGAGTTTCGAGCTGTGTATTTTGTGTGATTTCAAATGTTCCTTTTTCAATAGTCTATGGACTGTATGCCAAGAAAAAAAAAGCGTTTATTATATATTTCGGAGAGATATCTCCCTTACAAACACTTAATTTTGAATTTTTTAATATTGCAAGGAGTTAAGGCAAACAACACACGGTAATCACGTATTTTTATATGCTGTCAACTGTCGTAATAGAATAAAATTCAAAGGAAATATATGCAATGATTACAGAGATATACTTTTTGACAAAACTACCTTAATAACGTTCAGATTTAAATATTTAATGAATTATGGTCCAACGAATACTGGGCGACCACTAGTTTAAATTACTACATTAATGTTTTTACGTATTTTACTGTGTAAGAGATAAGCTCAAATTGAAAAAAAAAGAAATCTACAGTCGGTCTCAGTCCACTGGCGCACATACACTTCACAATGCGTATATCATTGGAACTAATGCCCATGGGCAGGCAGGCTGGCTATCGCAGTGCGTAGCTTTTCGCATCAGTGACATTACAGCCCGTCAGTGGACTGTAGCATTTCAGCCACGCGGTTTTAAACACCACTTCAGTCAACTCTACAGTCGGCTGGGAATCCAACTCCTGCGGTGCGCTGCGCTATAAAAGGCCATAGCTTTGTGATCAAACGAATAAACCCTGGTGAAAAGACAGACGGATTAATTAAAAATATCATAGTATAACCGAAAAACATTATTTTAATTTAAATTTTATAGAGTTTTGTTTTAACATACATGTCAATGGTTAGTAATTACTTAGTTATAAATAAAATGTATTCATTACATTTATAAAATATATTTATTTATTTATCTACTTTAATGTATCTAATTGATACATATAGCGGACTTATTGCTATGAAAGCAATCTCTTACAGCCAATCATAACACCAATCCAGCCCCGCTTGACGAGCGGCCGGGAATCGAACCCGAGTCTCTGCGGTGCGCCGCGCCGTCAAAGGCTGTATGCCTTGTGATCAACCCAACGAACCACGGCGACGACTACGAAAATATATCAGCATATTCCGTAGTTCATAACAGATTTATAATTCTTGCTTCTACTTTTCTGATCCTAATTGGTTCACTGAAAGAATCAGTTTAATATAGATATTTTAACTGAATTTATGAGCTAAAGTGACCGAGTCTGTGAAACAGGAATATCAATCTTAAATAGTTATGTTTAGTATTACAATTCTTAACCCTATTTACGTTAGACACATTCATTATCTAAACCTCTTCACTTTTCGCGTTAGACACATTCATTATCTAAACAGTCACGTTTGTATTACAATTCTTAATAAGTCTGAAACTTCTTATAAGTTTAAAACAGTTACATTTTGTATTATAATTCTTAACACTGTTCGCGTCAGACACATTCAATATCTAAACCTCTTCACTTTTCGCGTTAGACACATTCATTAACACTGTTCGCCTTAGACACATTCATTATCTAAACCTCTTCACTTCATTTGTATTACAATTTTTAACACAGTTCGCGTCAGACACATTCATTATATAAACCTCTCCACCCTTTATGAGCTAAAGTGACCAAGTCTACGAAAGAGACAAATTCATTATCTAAACCTCTTCACTACGAACTTAGGTAACTGATAATATCACCTCATCCTCGCTAACAGCCAATGATTCAGCAAAAGCAATTACAAACTCTCCAGCCGAGATAGCTCCAGGAACTTGTGGGCCAGATTCAACAAAGGCCAGGCTGCGCACATCGCTACCGACGACGTGTAGGATGCTATCTATTGCTGGTCGCGTGCGTTCATTTTCACAGGCCCCGGCGACATCAATCATGGCGCGCGACGTCGCAGCGCGGAAACGTCGGAAATTAAAACGCAACAAAATGATGTCACGTCCCGATCATTATTAACGCACGATCTTTTATAATAACGGCGAGTCTACTTCATTATCTGCTAATGCGCCCTCGACGGCGGAATGCGAGCGTCGAGTGTTACGGGACTTGATTCCTGCGTAGTGGAGTGTTGGAAGTGAGTTTATGTATAAGATAATTTAAATCGAATACTGAACACTTTGATGCTAGGAAATATTGAAGAGATAGAACCGGAATTTGTGACGAATTGAAGACGTTAATATTTTGACGTATTAGAGACATTAAGGTCTAACCCTCTCATCAGGTTACAGATCGAAAAATTTCAGTATTTTTTCACTACATGTTTCTAGTTAATACTAGTAAACGATGTCTGTTAGTGCTTATTAGTTACTACAAACGTTGTTTGTTCCAAAAAAAATAAGAAGTAATTATTTGTTAACTCTAGTTTTTTAGTCTTTTAACTTTTATTTTTAAATTTAACTCCAGTATTCATAGTAATGTATACATAGTAGTGTAAATTCGTTTAATATGTTCACCCACCAGTAATATAACCTCAAAATTAATCACAAATTAGCAAGTGACGTCACATTTGAATACATGAACTTATCATCAATAAGATGGCCAATTGTTTGTTAAAGTGATATTAGTCTTTTGTATTAATATGTTTTATATTTTTTTGACATAAAAATTATAAATTAATATAGATCCACTTTACAACATGTTAGAGAGAAATTACAAGGAGAGCAAAGGATCCTAAACTACATTAGGTTCTGGATCCATGACCCATATGTGTCTAGTGCTAGAACAGTTCGGCACAATTAGAAAAATAAAGTTATTTGAGTGGCCGTCTTATCTGCACATATCCAATAAGATAGCCAATGAAAAAGTTTAGTATTGTAATTAATGTTTCATAAATAATTATTTTTATAGTTACGGAAGATTTTAATTTCAGAAGATAATTGAATAGGGGTTTAATAAAAAAAATACATTTTTTATTTCAAGGTCCAAAATGGCTTCTTCAAAAATATGATTATATTGCCCTGTATTACCCTATAATTATTTATGATTTACTTTTGCTGGATTTTCATACAAAAATATGTTTTCCTATGCATTAGATGAGGGTCGTATGCAGATTACAATGCATCAAAAATGTCCTTTGTGAATATTTATATCTCTGAAGTTTGTTAATAATAATATTTTGTGTTTACAATAAAAAATAGTATTAAATTAACCCCATCTCTTGATAATTTTATAAAATTTGTTGTAAACGGTTCAATTGCAAAAATAAAAAAAAAAACAAAATAATGCTAATTTCGTGGTAATAACTATTTAATAACTATTATGAGAAGGATATTTAACAAAGGGATAATTATTATTAAAAGGCTTAAAAAAGGGTAATTGTTATTAAAAGCCACAGTTTCACATTGACAGCGTGGTACGGTAATGTTTTACATATTATTTTAGCTTCAATGATTCTCTTGAATTTAATTTTAAATTGTTTTTTATAGTTCCCCACTATGATATCAAAATGGCATATAACTATTTATTTATAACAACTATAGACTATAAAACAGTAAAATATTTATCAAAATTCACTTAGAAATTTTTATGTAACGCCATAAAAAAACGGACGAATAACTGGATGAAAAAACTTAAATAACTCCCATGATCAATGTTTTTTAAATAAAGGATAGTAACATTTTTTTAATAAATTTTGGTTACAGTTTTTAGAGTTTAAATGATTTTATTAATTTCGCAGATAATTTGGAATTGAGGCAGCGTTGAGACGAGAAAAGTACGCCTACCCATCCCTCCCCTAACAACATCACTACTACCATAGTGTGTACATACCGTACGTGACAAATAGCGCTTTTCACAGGTTCATATTACTAATATAATGCGTCATTCCGTAAAATGATAACATTGGCAATGGCGAAAGCTTTATTTGAAGAATTATTCAGGGCCCATGGTTATAGTCGAAACAGATCTTTTATTTTTTCTATTTAAAATTTAGCGATGAACTTTTTGCTTTCTTTTGCCAGATTAAATATTTTACTGTGTTAGATTGGAATAATTAATTTTATCATGGAATAGATTTCACCTTAATTTCTGTAAATTTACCAATCAATTTGATTTATATCAATTAGGGATAAAAATAAAATTTGTAGGTTATAATTAACAGTCATTGTAAGATGTTAAAGTTAAGCATATACATAGATATGTCTTAATAAACAACGGGGTCTTTTATTTGAGGGACTTCCTTTTATTGTGTGTTTTTTCTATCTCAGATTTTGTGATGTAGTTCTGTTAAGGTTACAAAAGTTTAAATTGATGATGTAATTTAAAAATTGAAATAAATAAAATTTAAAAATTTAAAAATTGAAATAAATAAAATCAAGAAAACACACTTTTGTGGCAATATGAACAATTAAAAATAATCTTTAAATGTAACAATTTTGGTCAAGAGCGAAAGTATGTCGACGACGAGTAATTAAACAAATTCACTATGAAACGAAATGTGTCAAAATTTGAGGGGATAAGGGAACTGTATTCGGTTCTGATTGGCTAAAACCTTGCAAAAGTTTTATTGTAATATACTACATTCGATTCCAAAAAAGAATATTTGTAAACAAAGCAAAATGATACTTAAGGTAACCTTTTTGTTATTTTATAGTATTAGTATTTTTTAGTATTAGTAGTTTATTTAGTATTTGTAATTAAATATATAATTTTTTATTACACATTTACGCTGTTTAATATGACGCCAAAGTATGTAAAAATAACGCCAAATTCAAGTTTTTCTATTATCTTTTTATAATAATATATCTAATATTAAAGTTTTTTTTTCTTTTACTCTCTTGTATTATTATAAAAAATTACTTATAGTATGTATAAAACATGTATGCATGTTTTTGTTATATTATATATATATATATATATATATATATATATATATATATATATATATATCACCGAATTTCTGTCTTGTTTGCTCCATCTACTTCGTTTAAGCGTCTCATAGAGACAGTTGAAATATATCTTGTATCAAATTCAAATTTTTGCATCAAATCGATTCAAACATGTCACTTTAACATATTATAAAGTAAATATTGTGTACTGAATGAAATACTAAATACGGATATTTTGTTGAAATGTTTCATTACTCCGAGTTTTCTGTGATTAACAGCAAGGGTTGACCACTTTTCTCTTTTAAATTTAACCATTCATATTAGTAAAATAACGGTGTAATAATGATATTTATAACATTATTTAGCATGACAATTTATTAAGTTAATATAGTGATTGTAGTACATGGTTTAATAGTATTATAGGTGTGTAATACAATGAGTTTTGTGAATGATCATCCACTGGTTGAATTTACATATGTGCCAACCATATTTTAACTGTCAAATTGGTTTGTGTATGTGAATGGAATGGAGTATAGGCAAGTGTATGCGCAAGTCACACGTGCTATATGTCTCGGTTGTGACAATATAATCAATATTATTTGACACTAATTAAATACCGAGCTAAATATTATTGAACTATCGAAAATGGTTCTCTGTAATGTGTACTTTTTTCATTAAGCTTGGTGAAATTAATTTTAATAATAATTTTAAAGTACTTGATGACGTTCGATAGATAGTAAGAATGACCATTTTTCATAATTTGTTAATTATTTAGCAATTTTATATTACCAACACTTGCATGAATAATCAAAACTATAAGGATGAGTACAATGTCGTCTTTTGACTCTGGACGCACGGACTGAAGTCTTGTCTCTATTAGGTATTAATTGTCAAATGAAGAAAATCGTCTTCATCATAAGTCTATGTGGACTAAGTTTGTAGGTATGATGAAGATAACATGTGTCTAACGTGTACTTTTTTCTTTAAGCTTGGTGAAACTAATTTTAATAATAATTTTAAAGTACTTGATGACGTTCGATAGATAGTAAGAATGACTATTTTTCATAATTTATGGGTATGGACTGAAGTCTTGTCTCTATTAGGTATTAATTGTCAAATGAAGAAAATCATCTTCATCATAAGTCTATGTGGACTAATTTTGTAGGTCTGATGAAGATAAAATTTGTCTAATGTACAGGCAAAACAAAATAATTCAAGTATAAGAATAATTTAAGTAAAGAATATTATTATATAATATATATTATTAGTGTATATATTATTAGTGGATAATGAAAAAATAGGGCTAAAAATAAAACAAAGTTTAGTTGAAAAAATATCAAAAATTAAAAAAAAAATATAAATCATTCTAGGAAATATTTGAAGAAATGAAATTACTTCCCAACACATTAGCACCTAATACTATTATCAGTACGTTTTAATGACTCAGTACTTGAGAACATTTATATAAAGTACATAATTGAAAATGTATGTGATCGGCATAATGTAAAATATAAATATTCTGTTATGTACATGTAAATGTAAATGTACTATTGAACTCAGTTACTAAAAAGATAAAAATCCTTAATATTATCCACTTCGGAGTGGCTACACTTGGGAATCACATTTTTAAAAATATTGCTGCTTAAGGTCATAGCTTAACTTTGGTATCATTCACATGTTATCATTGGATATAGTCATAGTTTTATGCAATACTGATATAGGTACAAGGTATATTTCATGATGTCAGAAGTACTTTACTGTGAAGAGAATTTAATGTTGACATTTTTTTATTGAAATATACTTAAGTACTTTTGACATCATGAAGTATGCCTTGTACCTATATCAGTATTACATAAAACTATGACCATGACTGATGATAATGTGTGAATGATACCAAAGTTAAGCTATGACCTTAAGCAGCAATATTTTAACCAATGTATTCCTACGTGTAGCTACTCCCAAAAATAAACCATTAATGAACTGATAATATAATAAATAAAAAACTTAATTAATGACAAAACAATGTTTGTGTCCTTAGGGAATCTGTGCAAATAATAATTTACATTTAATGTAGTTATACAAGCGACAAACTTTCTCTGTTAAAATTACATTTTAATAATAATTACTTTAATGGTCCATTGCAATGACCATACTTTTATATTAAAGCATATGAACGATACATATATATATATTTTTTTTCTTTTTTTTTTTTTGACGAGTAATAATGACATAGTTATAATGTTGATTCCAATTTTTCACATGTTTTACCGATAAAAATTATACCAGTGATAATTTTTGTCGGTAAAACATAGCCGCTTAGTTTCCACCCTTCACCAATGTCGTAAACCGTACATGTAAAATTTCTATAACAAAAAATGTATAAATAATGACTATTAGCTTTGAAATAAACGATATAATGTGAAAGTTTTATGCCATCTTTTTCTAACTATCATTTTTGTACCAATTAATTGCACAATTTGGTATTATGTAACATATATTCGATTTTTCGAAAATAACGCACATATCGGATTTTACCTGCGTAAGTTTAGCGGGGTTGCCCAAGTTTAGTGCGTCCAGTGGTTATTAGGTAAATGGATGTCTCGCAATTAAAAAAAATAAGTAAAAACCTTTGTATATAAAGATAATTTTTGTTATCTTTTAATTTATATTACCACCGAAGCATGTTTTCTCAATTTCTTTAAACTATACTTTTATTTTCTGAATGTTTAGTTATGATATTATTATATTGTCATCGGTTCTTGATACATGTGCTAAATTTTAAATGATTCGAACATGTGAAAATGCATGAAAATTTCATTAAAACATTCCAATATATTCATACATACATATATACAAGAGAAGCTAATATAAAGCGTGTGATATATGGTCACTTGTGCATATAAAATGAACCTTCTACATCATTATAATTTACTAGATTAATGTTTTTAATTTTTGCACAAAATGTTATTTATGTTTTGCTACCCAGGTCGTTTTTTAAGAATTTTAGGTTATTCTAATAAATTTATCTACTATCAGAGGAGGATCACATCTCAAGAATTTGTAAAAGAAAACTGCTTTTAAAAAGTCGACATTATTCGATAATCAAATACTTTTTAGCTTTTCGAAAAGCTTTAAAAGTCAGCATCATCACAAAAATCGAACACTGGAATCTGCTCAATCAAGAGAGTGGAACTCAATTTAAATACTCGTCAATTTTCTTTGTGAATTTTTAAATTAAAATCACACATAAACTTTAGATTTAATACGAACCAATTTGAATTTGATTTAAGCAAATATAAACTGCAGACTGGACACGAATTCGATTTAAAATCAATCGGTACTTACATGCGAATGGTCACAGCACAATGGCAAAAGTGTATAATATTACATATCATATTTTCACGTCCTTTTTTAGATGATAACAAAAAGCAAGCCACGGACAATGGCGAATTTATAAAAAGCGATCTTATAATGGTTTGTAAAAGTGATAGATCGTGACATTCGCACCGTATTGTCCTCTCGTAAAAGGAATGAGCGCTACTGTAGGCAGTGTGGCTGAAGAACAATACCAAGTCTTGTCGTCATTTCTCAGTTGCATTATATTCTCGTATCGATAGTAAATCCAATTATGAGGATGCCGATGCTTGTCTGGTGATCGCGTCTGCTCCAGGGGCCCTGCGTGGAGAGCTTTTATTTCGCTTCGGTTGTTATGCTGCTGCCAATTATAGCTAACACACAAGATGCGTTGTTAGAGATGGAACACAGATTGGCTTTTGAAGCTTTTTTGTTCAAGACAAATAAATAGTAAATATAAAGTCCGCAGGTATACTATGAATGATGATTCATTTCGTAATAAAATTTCCCGAAAGCTGAAGCCATTTTTATGCCGTAGGAAAGAAACATTTTGGATAAATGTAACTAGCAGAACATATTGCCTGGATCGCTTGCCATTGTTCTTTGGTGAAAATTTCGAGCATTATTTTTACGTCTAATCTCAGTTTAAAGTTATATTTGCTCCAGCAATATGGAAGGATGTCAACAGTAACTTAATCCATCCATCCGTTTGCAGGGTTCGGACACTTGTAATCGATTTTTTTTAAAATAGTTATTCTAAATGAGCATATAATTTATTTGTAATTTATTCATTAGCCTTTTAATACACGCAAAATATTATGGCAATGAACTAATGATACTAAAGAAAGTAACTACGCTTCACGTTTTACATTACAAAAGCGAAAGTATAGAGGTGGCTAATAGGCGCGATAGGACGATTTGGAGTATGTCATAATTTCTTTTCGCATATCGCATTATCTTATCAATTTTTATACACAGAATCATATAACATTTTATTGTGTTGGAATTTTTTTAGATAATATTAATATTTGGAAACATTTGAAAATAAATTATTTGTTTTTGTTATTTATTTTTCTATTAAAAATATCAACATATTAATTACTTACTGTGGTACTGTATGGCGATCCTACAATTAAACAATTAAAATAATAATCAAACTAAAACACAACTAAAACAATGAACATTATACACACATTGAACTTTACACGTAGTTAGTTCAACTTTACTTGTATAGATATACATCACTAATGTTGCACAATACGTTACCCTTATAGCTACAGAGACTACTACAGCATGTCAGTAGCGCAAACTTTCAAGATTTTACCCATTCAAAAAGCGTCCAGTGCGCATCATACATTTGAATATATACAATGTGTTGGTATACACCAACACATTGTATATGTGTATACAGGTTGCTGCGCATGCGACAGCCGTGTATGTATATGATATACACATGCTTTCAACGTGTATGTATATGATATACACTGCTGGCCAAGTGCAACACGTCATACTCATAGTTACATATATACTATTAACATTAGCTTGTCAGTGATACGAATCTATAAGATTTTCTCTACCAAAAATTGCTAGACGCGCCTAAAGAAGTTTCACTTCAAAAATACAAACATTTTTTTTGACAACACTTACTCGATTACAATTTGGTTTGTATATGCTTTAAATAAATATTTTAGTTAATATATAGGAAAAGTTATATAAAAAATGTTTAAAATGTACATGTAAATTGGGGTGATTTTTTTTTATGTACGCGCATGTTATTGAGTTAGGTAGGTGTTTTGAAACGAATTGAGATTACATTTATCATTTTTAGGGTTCCGTACCTCAAAGGGAAAAACAGAATCTTTATAACATTACCCGCGTACCGGTCTTGAAAACTTTAAATTTGGCATAGTAACAAAATATATTAATTCTCAATAGCTAAGACCAAAAAATATTTGTACAAACATTTTAGCGGGAAGAATAAGGCACTCAAAAAAATTTTTTTAATTTCATATTTTGTGAAAAATATGCCATAATATTTTTCGTGCATTAAAAGTCTAACGAATATAAATATTCTGTCCATAATAAATTATGTGCTCATTTATAATAGCTATGTTTCAAAAAATCCACATATACTAGAACCCTGCAAAAGTATGGAGGGAATAAGATAATTTTGATATCCTTCCATATCATTAGAGGAGTCTAATTGCAAACTGAGATTAGATGTCGGAAAAACTAATTCTAACATATTTCACCCAAGAACAGTGGCAAGGAATCCAGCAATATATTCTGCTACAGACTTTCACCTAAATTATTTTTTATTACAACGCAAAAATTATTCAGCATTCAGGAAATTTTATAACGAAATGAATCATCGTCCATATGCTATCTTAAACGCCAGATCTTATTTTTACTATTTATAAGGATCTCAGAAATGTTTTATTAAAATGTGCAAAAAAACATGTTTTCTCTACTAAACTTAATATTATGAAAAAATAAGGTTTTTAAGTTCATGCAAAAGTCGTGGAAAAAATTATGATGATGATTTTAGATCTTATAATTTTTGAAATATGCACGATAATATTTATTCCCCCATTTTTAATTATATTAGGTATCAAATATTTAATTATATTAGATATAAATATTTATGCTAGCAAATTAGTAACAAATTATGATAAATCAAATTATTTTATTCAAACAAGATACCTCCCTCGATGCGCGAGCTAAGCTTGCGCTTTGCCCATTTTCATTTATAAGATTTGTTTGCAAAGTATTAAGCTTTAAAATAATATACAGTATGTTCTTCCCGCAATTTTTCAACTGTAGTTTAGAAAAATGTGAAAAAAATTCCAATACTGTCGTTTCAGTACAACACAACATTTCAGAGTTTTAAGAGTACATCTTACGTGGTGACTTCCGACACGCAAGTGGCTTGCTTTTTAATATCTTTACTTTGAATTAAAAAGCAAGCTTTACTTGTACATACAAGCCACATTTATTTTTTAATATTACTCATTATAGTTATAAGAAACGTAAAATATAATTGTTCAGTCGTCGCTATTTATAAGTCTTGTTGATCAGTCGTCGCTATATTTTAGGGTTTCATATCGGAAAAGGCAAAAACGGAACCTTTATAACATCAATTATGAATCTTTTTATCTGTCAAAGCTGTTTTTCTCACAAAATGTTTGACATAAAAGCGACGTGTTTGGTTTATACTAAAACATACTAACCTGCACATATCTCAAACACTAAGTATAATAAGTATTCGATTTTTCTTTTTAATTTCATATATAACGTGGTATCGTTTAAATGGTTTAATTATAGGGCCTTAAAAAAATTTTTTTTCATGATTTTAGTAGTATATCTTCAGAGATAAACCGAAAAATATACAAAAAGATACGTTTCCCGTATATTTTTCGGTTTCCTTTTCCCGAAATGACTTAACATTATAAAAGAAAAGGCTTTTCGAAACCTACGCAGTTTTTTAAATATGCTTCATGTTTTACTTGTGAATGATATAGTAGACAATATATTTACATTGTGAAAAATTAAATTTGCAAATAGTTTAATAGAAATCTACGAATCATTAAATGTTTTGATGTATTTAAACGTGTGTGAAATCGTATGGATAGATAAGAAGGATTAGTGACTCGGGAATTCGCGCGTTAACTTTGCAATATTCTTTACATAGGTATAGTGATTCGGGAATTCGCACGTTAACTTTGCAATATTCTTTATATAGATATAGTGATTCGGGAATTCGCGCGTTAACTTTGCAATATTCTTTATATAGGTATAGTGATTCGGGAATTCCTGCGTTAGATTTGCGATATTCTTCATATAGGTATAGTGATTCTGGAATTCGCGCGTTAACTTTGCAATATTCTTTATATAGGTATAGTGATTCGGGAATTCCTGCGTTAGATTTGCGATATTCTTCATATAGGTATAGTGATTCTGGAATTCGCGCGTTAACTTTGCAATATTCTTTATATAGGTATAGTGATTCGGGAATTCGCGCGTTAATTTTGCAATATTCTTTATTTAGGCATAGAGAAAAATAAGTTGTTTATTTGAATAGTAAATCTTTATTTAGATATTACAATATTAGGAAAGGTATTTTATTACACGGTTTGTACCATATTTCACAATAAAAAATGTGTTCAAATTGTTAATTAAATTATATTTGCATACTGGTAACTAGAACTGTGCCATTATCATTAATAAAATGATTTGTTTATAAAAATACTAAAATTTATCTATGGTAACTTAAACATCATAAAGCGTAAGTATAACCAAGTTATGAAAGTTACCTACAGAATTACTCCACGCGAAGGAGATCTCTGCCCTACCTTCTCCACTCTACTCACCGCCCCGTGAATACTCTTACCTTAGGATACATCATCGAATCAAAAGTATCGATGCCATACTCGTGAGTAGTATCAAAAAAGTATCGTACAGATACTAATACAGAAAAAAAAGTATCGACACTTGAGGTATTGATAGTTTACTCGAATGCAGCGAATACGTTTGCGTATGGCCTTTCGCACTTGGTTTCTTACAGCCAATGGGCAATACTGCTGTGTCGCGGCACAAAGCATGGCCAAAACGCCTGAATGTAAATGTTTAATATGTGCTTTATCTATCAAAAGCTCGGCTATATAATAAGTCCTTGGGAGTACTATAGGAAGTTTCTGCTGACATAAATGCGATGAATGATGAAGTCGATCACCCACGCTTATCGAACCGCTTTATCAAAGGTTTTTTAAAAGCGCTTGGTGATGTGTTTATCTGCTGTAAGGTAACTTTCGAATCGTTCAAGAAATACGTTTTATCTATGGTTTCATTGATTGAGAATATCAGCGTGGTTATATTTCATATTTATATTTCTTACTTTTTCTGATTTTATTACATTCTAACCATCAAAAATATTATAAACACACCACAACATGAGTCATACTCGTGAATAAGATGTAATTTAATGAAAATCATGTAAACATTTTTACTGCAAAAGACTGAAAAAACTCAATTAATCTACGTTTTTATTTATTCAAGGTAAACATTAATGAAGGAAAAGGAGAAACAGATAAGCGAAACGGGATTAGAAGGGGAGAAAATTTAATGACATCTATACAAAACAGTATGACGTGTAGCCAATATTTTGCAATTATTGTGTAGCCACTATTCAGTTGTAATGCAAAAGAAGTATTATATATAGAAGTATTATATAAAAAAGTATTATATATATAGAAGTATTATACTAAGGAGAGAATTTTTTCGAGGGATTCTATTCAACACCTACTGTAAATTACTCATATTTGTAAAAATATAGATTGCCTAATTTTCGGTATCGTAAAAAATGTACTCTATACACTGATAGACGTCGATCTATTTCCTTGTTCTTACTGTTATAGATGACGTTAACCTAAGTAAGTAAGTCTCCATATTTCAAGTTGTTTGGGTTTAAGCACGATTTTTTTAATTTTGAGGTACTAATTAACAAAGAAATAATAATAATGTTTAATTGTGAAAGGGCTTGTAAGTATCCTAATGAATATCACCAATCAATTAAAGTAAATTGTCACTATCGTTAATTACTTAATTTAAGGGTAGTTAACTTCCAGAATTTAATAAAAGATTAAGCACTGTCATTAAAAACTTAATTTAATATCTGAAGATGACAAAATTTACATCATTTCCTTTCTGTGAGAAATTTCTTTTTATTTGCCGGGAAATGGATTTTAGTTCAAAAACATATAACGATTTATTCAACAACTTCTTATATCTGTGGAAAATTTACCTCGAAGGAACCTAAAACGAAAATAATAAAGTTTATTATAAATGTTTTAAAAAAGGAACGATAGTCCTTTTTCAAGACTAATACAGCACATCAGGACAAGTCATGGTTTCTTAATCAGGTGTGGTCCATTTGCATGGAAGAATTACATATCAAGAAAATAATATTAGCTACTCCAATGATTTGAATGGAACTATTTATCATTTTGAAGTCTGCTACTTTTGCTGCTGTAGTAAACATATATCAACTTGAAAAATAAACAAGAAATTAGGTACCGAGATGTTCAATATAGAATAAAGGCTTACTCTATACGATTCTACCATTACTTTATATGTACTCTTAGATATTGAAAGTGGAGACTGAAAAATCTGAAAATGTTGAGAAATATGACGTTTCAAGAGAGTAAAGATGAAGATTTATTTATGGTTAACAGTTCCAATTAACGTTTACTTATTTGAAAAGAGTTAAATGACTTAGTGCCATATTTCGATCTTCCAAAAATTGAATCAGAACTCTTAGGCTTAGAACTAAAAGAAGAAAGCTGGCTCCGGGCACCAGATTTTCGTGGTATAGAGACAGAGGAAAACACTAATTTTTGTTTCAAAGCAGCGATTTCACAAAATATATTTGGAGTTCTGAAAATGTTTCATGTTAAATATATTCCAAAGACTTTTCACAGATTCCTTTGAAAAAAGATTTACAGCAGTATTTTTATGTACAGGGAACAAAACGTTTACCGTTTTTCTCATAGACGAATCTCTCATTTCGAATTTAGCTTTTGTTCTTAAAACAATCAACACTCAAATACATGAATGGATCATGACTATGCTAGACTACAAGGAGGCAATATTAATTTCCATGCTTTTGTGTGAGTAGGATCACCTAAAAATAGCTTCGTAACGGACAAGAAAGTAAGCAAGAAAATCTCTAGGGCCCGAAGTAAAAAAATAAATTGAGATCATTTGTTAATCGGAAAAAAAACTCGGTGCTCTATTTCGCATTAAGCAAAGAGATACTTTTAAAACTATTGCAGACCAAGTTAAAAGAGGGAATTTTGGAACTCTGTTTACTTGAAGATTAGTGAAAGATAAGGACTTCGAGGCTATAATGAATGCAGGAAAAAAGGAAGCTTGGATTTTTTTAAGAAAAACAATTAAACATTTTTTCATTAGTAAAAAAGCTCTGTTTACATTTCATTAATAAAAAATATGTTGAGTAATTTTAAAAAATGGAGTTATAATATGAGTCTAAAAGTCTACTTTCCGGAATCGTACTTGGTTTATTTTCCAAAATGTCCTGAGGACTGAAAATAAAAAATAATAAATCTCTCATCATTATTTACACGGCGAGAGATTCCTATTAGATAAAAGATAATGGAATAATGATATCAGGATTAGGGAATGTTAATATGATTGTGAACTAATTTATTTAATTAATCTGTTGTAATATTTAAAAAGAAATTTGGTGTAAATTAATTATCTAGATTTTTTTGACAGTCCTTTTTGAAAACTTAATGTAATAGAAAAAGAACAATGCTATATCTGAATTCAGTATCTCTTAAATAACCTTTTATAAATATTTATTAAGCAGACAATTTTTAAAAAGATAAATATTGCATGCCTGTGGTTATTAAAGCTAAGCATTGTTATAAAAAATTGAAAATATAAGTACCCATTCATTATTAAAAACCAGCCAAGTAAGAGTGGAACTCGCACTATGAGGGTTCTGTACACTTTTAGACACTGAATGGCATATAATACTCCTATTAACAAAATTTCAATTTTTTGGAATAGAAAAATATTGCCTACAATATCTTTCAATGGGGTTTGACAAATTTATTGTTATGCCATATAACAAATTAACGATGTCCGGATTTATTTCTTTATTTATGCCGTGAGACCTTGCTTCCTGCCAAATTTCATGATTCTAGGTCAACGGGAAGTACCCTATAGGTTTTAATTTATTTAGGGGGGTCAAAATATGTGGCATGAACGGTCGTATTTTTTATTGAAATGGGTTAGAAGCTTGAATTTTTAAAAATCCGAAGGACCGCAGATCTATCCATTTGAATTAATTTCAATTTGATGCCTCTACGCGTTCCTCAGAAAAAGGATCTTGACAGAAAGGCAGACGGACGAAGTGATATTACAAGTGTTCCTGTTTTCTTTTGAGGTACGGAATCCTAAAAGTATTTTTATTCATTTACTGATTTAATATTTCACATATTCTTTAGTTACAACCAGCATAATTCTGTTTTTTCTAGGTATTCGAGAATGGAGGAAGAAACGCTTAAATTCAGCAATGCAATAACACTAGCTGGTTAAATATAAATTTTTTAGGTTGCTATATAAAGCTTTACTTCTTAACATTTTGCGTTCCAAAATCGTGTTAAGTCCTGTATATTATATTGCTGGATGTGATGTAGACGTTTAACAAAGTAATTCAAAAACAATACAAAAATATTCCTTAAACTTGTTCCGAAAAAGCTGTCCGATAAGAAAAGGGACAGTGGTAAGTGAAAGATGACAGATCTGAATCATTGCCTCATTAGTGGTTTGCTAAAGAACTTTATCAATAAGAACGCTATCAATTTTAAAAATGTAACTCAACTCTTATGAATTTGATGTTTTTATTTGCGTCGAATAATTCATCAACTTTACCACTTTTAAGTAAGCATTTTTCCATAATAAACAAATGACTTTGATCGATATTCCATATTGTGCTGGCCTTAATAATAATGTAAGACGTGTCTGTTCGAGTCACCTAAAAGAGAATTATTTAAACACAAATACACTAATATAAGATATATTTACATTATATTAATATAATATATATTTAATTCCTTCTTTTTGTACCAAAATGTAAAACACTGAAAACTTGATCAAAATATATTAATAGTTTTCCATAACGGCGTATTACAGGCGAAAGACGAAAGGCAGATATTAAAATAATTTTTTAATATCTCGTTTAAAAAATTAATATATTGCACAATAAAAAAACTAATAGCAAATTCATTGCCCGAAAATGTTTTAGATAATCTCATCTTTAAATTCCTATTCTAAAAATTTCACCATGGTCCAAATTGATTATCGTATGGTTGGAATCAAACTGTGGTCATATGCACCCGAGCTTTAAACTAGTAGATTACTGTATGGTTAATATTAAAACTTAGATGCCAGCGGGTAAGTTGGTTACTGTACGGTTGATATTAAAACTGATGTTAAACGCAGCCGTAATCAGAGCCAATCTCAGCACACCAGAAAGCGAAACTAGGTCATTAACTTTTGTTGAAGTGTTAACGCGTATCCTCCTTTCTAAAGAACTAATTAAGAAGTATCCGTGTAGACGCTCGCATTCGAAAAAGTAATATTGCTCCAGTCGGCAGTCGGCCAGCGGTGCGCCCCGCTCAGTGCCGCGTTCACAAAGTGAACGTAAGCAAATAGATTAATGAACGAGTTGACAGCTTTGAGAATTTGTTTCACAAAGTTTGTAAGTGAAATTGGGTCTAAGTTCGGTAGAAATGTGGTTACCTTTAGATTTTCTGCGAAAGCACGATTGTGTGCGCGGAACTGTCTGTTTAGTAAAGAACTTTTGAGTTTGAACCGGTCTCGCGGTTAAAACATAATAATTAATTTTCGATTTTGCCCACGGTTTCTAAACCGATAAGTTGGAGGATAAAAGTAAATGTGATGACGATTGTTATATAGCGATTAAAATTAAGGAGCTAAGGGACTCTAATTCCAGACCAAACAGAACTTTGAACGTAATTTCTACAATTTAAATTTGACTGAAAATTAATTGTAGAACTTATAATCTTTTTAAAAAAAATTTGAATGTCTTTTTGTTTTGTTTATTATCAGCAGAGATTGAAGTTATCACTTTGTTTAAAAACAAATAATATACTTGCTAATTAGATGCCATGCGAATGGATGAGCTCCTTGCGACGGAGAATAATTTGAAAATAGATATATTTTTTTGTATTTGTGTAATTAATGGATATATTTATTCTTCATTACTTTGTGTAGACTATCAAATTGGTTGACTTGTTGTAAATAAATAGGAATAATAATCCGTGTTGAGTGACTTTGGTTTTTGTGAACCACAAACTTTTTAAATACGCCAGTCTAGCAGAGCTAGACTGCCAGTTTCAAACCTGAAAGTATGAAAGGAAAGTTGATGGTTTTTAGGAACAAAGAACGAACTAAAAGAACTCGTGCTCGACTTTCAAAGACCTTCAACGAATTAGATCACACAAGTGATCTTCGTTCTTCTCTGATGGGTAACTAGTTTCTTCTACGAATTTTCCAGTACATAAGTTAGGCACTGTCCAATATTTTCATAATATTATAACTTAGAGAGATATATTATAATGTGATGTAAAATTTACCGTAGCATCAGCTATTGTTGAATTTTTAAGCAACATGAACTTGTCCACTCATATTTTTAAAATTTTTGAACGACATAATGGTAAATATTTTTTTTATATCTTATAAAAATTGATTTAGTGCAAAATTACTGAAGGTTATTAACAAATGTTAATTTTTTAGGTATTATCCACCTGAAGATGTTGTAAGACAACGAAACCCAGGTCGTGGTAAAGAACTTAAAGAAAGTAGAAATAATACTACATCATGTAGTTTCAATTACTTGTGAATAATGAATTTCTACCAAATATATTCAATACATTAAATTTTGTATTAAACGCTTCATAAGAATATAATGTAAGTCATTTGTAAGACGCCCAACAGCTATATGTCGATTGCGGCAAATGTCACATTTAGCGGGCTGGACAGGACAAAAGGTAAAGGAAAGTCGTTACGTCAAAACTTACTTGTCGATTAAGGAATGAACAGCGACAGCCGACTGACATTATATTTGGTTAACGTATTCTGTCCCCCAAGTGTGTTGGATTGGTAGCATCGGATATTATTTTGCGATTTTTTTTTTATTTAACCCTTCTACTGGCTCAGGTTGTAGGTATTTTCATGAAAATCGACCGTTACGTAAGTAAGCAGATAATCAGAAGATTAAGGTATATTTAAATATTTTACACGATCACCGTGGTCAGTCGACACCGTGATGTGTTGGGTTGATCGCAAGACATACGGCCGTTGAGTGTGCGGCGCACCGGTAGGACCTGGGTTCGATTCCCGGGCGCTCATCAAGCGAGACTGGAGAAGTTCAACCTTTCGAGGCTTTGACAACCATTTTCCATATGAGATGTTCTTCATCTCATGTGGACATGACAACAGCAACAATATGATCTCGAATAATGCAAGCAAATCCTAACTACTTTCCTTATCTACTCTCATAAAGTTAAAGTCCACTACGCAACGATTTCATGTAGTTGGGTGACTTCAGATCATCGCTGTGATTATCTGAAAATGATGATTTCTTCAAATAAATGTCAATCGATTGCTATATTATTTCGTTTTAGTTTGTAGTAAAATTCAGTGGTTATTATTTCGTAGACACTTAGTGAAAACATTTTTTATATTTGAAATTAAAAGACGTGGATATCGCGTTAAAAATGATTGGAATAAAGTTATCTTATTTATTTCGGTTGAAAAATATGTGTTTAAAGGAGCTTCATACAAAGTATTTTTCCCATTTGGCCCATTGAGAAATGATGTTAAACTAATGCAAGGCTACATACATATGTTGCATCTTTTCAATATTACTTCACCCGAAACAGAAAATATTTAAAAATAAATTTTACATGTTAGTTTAAAAATAAAATAAAATGGCCAGACTCATCCAACGCGACGATCTTGCGCGGCAGTCACAATCGAATATAGAGGCTTTGCAGTCGGGAGCAAGTTGGCTACTACAATGTTGCAGGGCTGCTACAGTGTTGCTAGAATTATTGCCCCCGATTAAAATTCCAGCCACACGCCAGCTAGGATCTTGAATTCATGGCCCGCTGAATAGAATTGATTGAGGTCATTTGCTTGGTCCTGAACAGGCGACCTTTTGAGTGGTGATGTGCAGCTTTGCTAAGTGATATTTTAAGTAAAGTTATTTATCAAAGCTTTGTAATCGTTGTTGGATATATAAAACTAGTATTTGTCCATTTCGTTGATGCTGGTATATCTACTTTTATTTAAAGTGACACATATTTAAAATATTTTCAATATTTCAATGATTAAAAAAACAATTTATAACTATTCTGTTTAATGGTGATATTAAAAAATAATGTACAACTATTCTATTTCTATTTAAAAAAAGCGTAATATTTGACGTCATAAGTCAGTCATGTTTTTAAATTCCAATAAAATCTATGATTATAATAAATTAAAAACAGTTACTAATAGCAATTTTTGTATGACATAAAATTGCCTGTGGCTCCACCCAATAGCATTTTTTAAAATTATCTGTAAAATTTCCATTATTTTAAGTTTTTGGGTGACAAATGTCGACATACATAGCTTATATATTAGGTAAGGTTTAATGTAAATTTTTATTAATTAAGAAAATAATTCAATTGGTTTCAAGGAATAAACAATTATACAAAAAATATCTTTTTCTTGTTCATAAATTTTATATTAATTGATGGTTTAAGTGTCTACTGGGAAATCTAATGAAATCAGTTTAGCGAATTTCTGGACATCTAAGAATAATGCTGATGGAAAAAAAATCAAATTATTTTTATGAAACAGACTTTATAAGAAAATATATATTTGATTATGTTAACATCAATACGTAACACGTGTTGTCTGACGTTCCTTTAAAAGGCTTGTCGGATGAACAGCAAACAATGACAGTCATGTCAAATATGTTATGAAAATCTTGATTGACAGATGTGTAATTGGTGCTTTTTAAAATTTAATCAAGTGATTTATAAATTGGAAGTGTTTTATATTTGGGGATTTGATTAATATCAAATGTATAAAAAGCTGACATATGGAATATATATTTTTTATACATTAATTGAATTGTCATTATCAACCGGAAGACGTCCATTGCCGAACACAGGCAATTCATTTAGATTTCCACAAATATGGATCCTGTGTGGTTTGCATCTAATAGTTTTTCGCGCTTTTTACCGATTTATCGATCTATCTAGTGAAGGTTCGTCTTACTTTGCGTCGCTTTCTCATGGTCGGTCAACAGCTCTTCAAATTAAAAGAAAAATACTTTAAGTAATTTTCTTTTGTTTTAATTTAAGGCTAGTTTAATTCGTTTTAATTTAAGGCTAGTTTCTAGTAATTAATCATAACTATACCCTTTAATCTTGGCACGCTGAGATTAATAATCGCATCTGCCATTTCAATTTATATTTGAACGGAAAATAACAATGGTTATTAAGGTTACCCTATATAATTTGCATGCACAGACCATTTGTTGTAAAGATTTATTAAAATGGTGGTTTAATTTGATAAAGGGCACTAAAATATACTTTAATTACAGAAAACTATTTTACCGTATCTGCCTACTCAAAATAAGCGCTGTGAGATTACTGACAATTACGGAAATAGAATTTATATAAATTGCCTTACAAAAGTAATGTTATGTACGCAACTTAATAGTGACGGAGTTCATTGGTTTAAACGTTTTATTTAACCAGAGGGTCATATGAACAGCAGTCATTCAATCAAAGCCGAAATTGTCTTAAACATATATAGGGAAAGGCATGTATCGAATATTTCATGCATTCAAGTCTCAGATATTATCAGAAGGATAATTTCCATAATACTCCTAAACATAAAAATATATTTATATTATATAAGTGTATTTTATAACATTGTTAAATACTGAAAGTGTGTATTTACCGTCATCATATCAAAATACTTAACCGAACTATTTTATTGTTTGTGATCTAGAATTTATTAGTAATAATGTAATATCATCGGTATATAGAGAGGTTGTTAAGTAGTATTCTTTAAAATAGTGATTACTATTGATATTTTGTCATGTAGTCTTCTTTTTTCTAGTTTATTATTGAATATAAGATTTATTCCTAAATAAAGAATTGAACTATTGTCCGTTTATTTGTTTGTTTGCCTTTTTTCATCCTTAAACGGTCAACGTATTTTAATGAAATTTTATGCAGTACATCCTAGATTAAAAGTGACGCTATATGTAATTAAGCCATCAATTACGTCAGAAGAGCAGTGAACATAAAGGTTAAAAAATATTATGTCTGTACACGAAAAACTGAATACATTGCCGAAACTATAGGAAATGTTTATATCTCAATCGTCAATAGATGAAAATAAGCGCTACCTATATCTCAATCATCAATAGATGAAAATAAGGGCTACCTATATCTCAATCGTCGACAAATGGAAATGGGCGATATCTATAGCTCAATCGTCAATAGATGGAAATAAGCCCTACTTATAGCTCAATCATTAATAGATGAAAATAAGCGCTACCTATATCTCAATCATCAATAGATGAAAATAAGCGCTACCTATATCTCAATCATCAATAGGTGAAAATAAGGGCTACCTATATCTCAATCGTCGACAAATGGAAATGAGCGATACCTATAGCTCAATCGTCAATAGATGGAAATAAGCGCTACTTATAGCTCAATCATTAATAGATGAAAATAAACTCTACCTATATCTCAATCATTAATAGATGTACAATAAGCGCTTTAATGATAAATCAAATTGTTATTGATGAACGTCATATTATCGAACATTTGATAATGACACTCAGTGCTAATATGACGTTCAGCATGTTTATTGTGAAAACTTATGAATAATTCAATAAATAAATTTCATCATTGGCAAATAGATAATTTCAGCTACAAAAGTTCCCTTAATACTATATGTTTATCATTTGTATTTTAGTAATTATAATCTTTCATCCCGAAACGTATTTATTTGGTACATACGTATTTTCGTCTGGGCTGCCTTTCTCGTGAATAGAGCGTTTGAGCATGCACGTGAGCTGAAGAAAGAGAGAAGGAAAACGCAAAAAAATGTCTTTTGAATTTCTCTAATACACAGCGGGAAAAACTATGACCAAAAGTAAGTGTAATATTTCGGGATATATCCTTCACTCCCCTGTTTTTCAATTATATTTGAGTGGATATATAAAATTAGTATTAGATTTGAATTTTAGCTAAAAATAAAAGATTTTGGCTTTCAAAGTATCCTGATATTAATTTTCTCAATAGTTCAAAAAATTGTTTAAGTTAATTACCTTTCAATATTACTTCTGTTAATACAGAACAAGATTAAAAAAAATAGATAAAATGTGAAATAGTTTTATGTTTTAGAATATGGTGCCAGAAGAAAGTGAAGCTGGGCAAATTAAGTGCAGCTTGAAATTCAAGTATGCTATAAGTATTTACATTTTCCATCACAACGATAGAAAAATAATACGAAGAGATAGAAAAGTTTGATTACTTTGATAAGCTAAAATTGTTTTTTTTTATAATCTTTTTATTTATACATGAACTTTAGCTCATTGTTAGGAAACAAATGTGAAGACGAATTTTAATAGGAAATTTTCCGCAGAATGCTTAATTCATCCAGGTGGGATAATAGATTCAAAGTTAAAGGCAAAAAGAAATAATGAAAATAAATAAAAGTGGAGTTGAAAATCAGTCTTCTTATTTTAATTTAACCGAAACCATTTGTAAAACTGAAAATCATATTCTAATTAATTTGCTTAGTACAATATACAGAAAGTACAACATTTCAAATATTTTTTGATGGTAAAAAAATAGTTTCTTTACTAAGATTCCGTTCCATTTTCTATAAGTTCTGCTTAGTATATGTATGCTCGGTATCGAATCTAGCAATTAGCGATAAACCTGTACAGTTGTGGAAACTCACGTCAATGTGAACAGGATTAATAGTTGTGAAAAATTATTTAAAATATTTTAAGACGATTGAGATTGTAAATAACATTCATTTCCAGAAAATATTTATTTAAAGTCAGAAAATTAAAATTGTTTTTCTTTCAAAACATTGTCTTGGAGCAAAGAAAAGAAATATTTCATCAAACGTATTGTTATGTCTTTATGTAATTATATCGTACGAACTGTACATAAAAAATAACCTGTATTGCGCATTGATCATTAAGCACGCATATCACCATCCTTAAACGGAATAAAAAAAGCAAGAAAATAAACTCGGCACAGCTATATTTATAAATAATGATTTGCCGTAAGACATGAATAGGTGGTCCCAGTCGTAAACAAGTGATCGGAAAGGGGTCTGAAAGGAGATCGTATTGAGTCGGCTCCTTGAGTTCTCCCCTTTTTGTGCCGTCTCCTGCCGTTTCTTGCCATTTTTTGCGACATTCCCAATAAACATTGCCCTGCTCGATAAGGCAACAGGTGACACGGGATCAGCCATTCTGCCAGTGAGACGAGCTGGCGATGCCCATTTTATTCTTCAATTTATGATCAATTTAATTCAATAATTATTCAAGGTAGATTCGAGATCCGGAGGCAGCAATTATGAAGCCAATGGTTCCGTAGGGCTGGCTTGAAATATTCGACGTATGTTGAATTAATTTTAATAAAAATGTTCTATTGTCAATCTTGAAATGTCTTTATTTTTTCGATGCTCATTTTATTCTTCAATTTATGATCAATTTAATTCAATAATTATTCAAGGTAGATTCGAGATTCGGAGGCAGCAATTATGAAACCAATAGTTCCGTAGGGTTGGTTTGACATATTCGACGTATGCATGACGGAATTAATTTTAATAAAAATTTTCTATTGTAAATCTTGAAATGTCGCTATTTTTTTGGAGAACTTCTTTCAAATGGAAAAATTATAATTTAAATTAGATCATTTAAAAGAAAAATGGTATGACTCTATGCGGTCTTAAATCGCAATATTATTATGTTATGAGATCTGAAACATATAGGGTGACTAAAGTTCTTCTTGGTATCGAGTTTTTTGGTAGCTTTTTATGTGGTTGTCGGTCACTCTAGTTACTGAAAGCCACGTAGATAAATATTTAGATATTTGGTACAAGAGATGTGTTCTGCACCTCGGAAGGAGAGCCAACGGAACCTTTATCAGATCTCTCAGGTGTTCGTCCATTTGTCTTTTACAATCATTTTGCTAAGAAATTGTTTGTTGTAGAGTTGTAGATATTCGAAATTGGATAATCAGTCGAAATTGAATATCAAACCGATAATAAATATCTCATTGAGTTAATTTAGAAACATGAAAACTAAAAAGGGAGCAAATGAAGCACTTGAAATTATTTTTAAATTTTATTTGCCGATTGGAATATAATTTGAAAGAGAGAGTCATGAAGATTTGGAAAACTGTTGTCTTTCTAAGAATTTTATCTAAGATATATAAGATATATATATCATAGAGTTCTATGACATAAGACAATTACATTCGTATATTGCACCTTTTTACCGGCTATGTCAAGACCTCAATAGGACTATTAAGATTTTAGCAGTTCATATATATATGTATGGGTATAGATGCTCTATCTTGAAGTTCTATTGGATTCGTCCTAATGTTAAGAGTGTGACAGATTATACAAAAATTCAATTTGGTGCATATTGGCTGTGGCCGGTATATAAATTATATTCATGCCACGTCGAACTCGAATACAAATTGAAATTATACTTATTAATTATTTCTATAAATTGTTAACCATCAACACATTACAAAAAATCTATGTACTGGTATCTCCTAGGTAGACTCGACCTCAATTAGATGACCGTCTTATTTATAGAAATCAGACTTAGGTTTTTAAAATTAAGGATTTTGCCTTTTTGCACTTTAAAATAAGTAATACAGATTACACAGTTTTCGAAAAATCATTTGATGGTGACTACAGAATAACCGTAAAGCTATATCATAGAGATGATTTTTTTACTAAACCTATTTTATATATGTATATATATATATACATATATATATATATATATATATATATATATATGTATATAAATATATACATATATATATATATATATATATATACACTATATGTAAGGTCTTCAAAATTCCAATTCAATAGGTTACAAAATTTATCTCAAAATGGCTTGGGAAATTCATGATCATGGTAGGAGGTTTTTTTCTTTTAATAACTCGTTTTTTCACATTTCATTGGTAAATATCTTAATCACAACTATTGTCATATCTTTATTTCTATTTAAGTATAGAATTTCATGCTTATTTCTTTATAAGCCAATGCAAAAAATATCTTATGCAATGCCATATTTACGTACCTCATTAATTTAGAGTAAACTAGATGTAATATATATTATATATATATATATATATATATATATATATATATATATATATATATATATATATATATATATATATATATATATATACTATATGTAAGGTCTTCAAAAATCCAATTCAATAGGTTACAAAATTTATCTCAAAATGGCTTGGGAACTTCATGATCATGGTAGTCGGTTTTTTTCTTTTAATAACTCGTTTTTTCACATTTCATTGGTAAATATCTTAATCACAACTATTGTCATATCTTTATTTCTATTTAAGTATAGAATTTCATGCTTATTTCTTTATAAGACCATGCAAAAAATATTTTATGCAATGCCATATTTATGTACCTCATTAATTTAGAGTAAACTAGATGTAATAAGATATATCTATATCTGGGCCTAAGTATGGGGTTGTGTTCGGCTGAGCTTTCTATATTTAATTTGTCATTATCATCACACAATATTTGATTATTGAATCACAATGTTTTATATGGGTTCACATGCTTGTTTATTTTGCCAAATGTTATAATGATATATGGTAATAAAATCATATTTACTCCAGAGGAACCTTATAGGTACTTTGTGTTTTGATGTTTTGTGGTTGGAATTTGCACTTTCACAAAAGCTGTTCTTTACTATTTTCTTTTATTTTAGTCGAACGAGAACTTGTGAACTAATAACATTTGTGCTGGATAGTAATAAAGTTTGCTCATGATTTGTTTTACAACAAAATAAAAAAAAGTCTTAAAAAAATGTTATAGCGCCTATATATTTACATACACTCTCTTTGATTTTCCCATAAGTACTGTGTTTATACCAAAATTATGTGGCATCTATACATTTGTACAAAAATATTATAGCACCTATAACTCTGTTTGATTCTACCTCAGATCCTGTGTCTATAGACACAGGATCTGAGGTAGAATAAATATAGTGCCCATATATTTGAACCCACTCTCTGTGATTCTACCATAGTTTCCGTGTTTATACCTAAACGATGTAGCGCCTATAAATTTATACAAATATGTTATAGCGCCTATCTATTTGAACACATTCTCTTTGATATCACCGTAGTTCCCGTTTTTACACCAAAATAATATAGCGCCTATATTTTTTTACGAAAATGATAAATATTTGAATAAGAATTCATCTTAGTAATATATTAAAACATTACAATAACGCTGCAAATAAAAAGAGACAAACATAAATCATCTGTTAAAATGTATCAGCTACAACGTTAATACTATAAATTAGGTACAAGCTGAATGTTAAGCCGAACTGCATAAAATGTATCTAACAACTACATACCGTCGATATTAATATCAAAAGCGCGTGTACTTGCAGAAGCGCGTTGCCATTACATTCGACGTTCCATCTGCATCGTTATATCTATCATAATTAAATATACCGCGATACAAAGCAGTGCGAAGCATAGCGGCGTAATGAGAGCCATATTTGCAAGCGGAGAAACGCGACTTTAATTATCGATATTTGAGAGCAAAGAGATACCAGGATGTATCTAAGATACAAGTAGACGGACTGTTTTACATTAGATTGCAACAGGACGCCGCCGACACAGCACCGGCAATAACAAGGCGCCGGCACAAATCTTTTAGACAAGAAGAAGCGATGTCGACAAACAGTAATTTTTAAGACATTAGAAAACACATAAGTTTGATAAATTTTGGAGTTTTTTAAAGATCAGTCAGAATGTTACTTCATCCTTTAAAGAAGTATATTTATTGCATTTCTTATATTTTGGGACGCAAGTACAAATGCGCTATAAGAGGCCAATATTGTGAATATTTCAATGTGATTTGGTACTCTTCACTTATATTCCTTCTAGTTATGGATTTCTTCTTATAGAGTAGATAAAAAAACGTAATATTTAATGCCTTGAAAAACGTATATTAATTTTGTTGCCCATTGAGTGTTTCGTGGACTCAACTGGAAAAGTAACCATTGTTAGATAATAAACAATATATATAAGTTACTTTCCTGTAAAATCAAACGAAGTTGCTATCAAGAGCTTATTTTTATTAAGAATAAATATTTATTATAATTGAATATAGAGTTTATCCTTATCTTACAAATATAATAATATTGACGTGACGGTATTTATACCTATAATATTCTTCCATCCATCCGAAAGTATTTTATAACCCCAAGTTCACGCGAAAACGCAACACAAATACCGTTATGAACTAACTTTATTTATTGAAGATAAGTCAAAGTGTTGAAGACGTTATAACCTTGGGAGAAGATTTTTACATAAAAATTTACTGAACGCTCTGTTGCGGCCAGCTTTTGTTTATGTCATAACTTATTAAAAAACTTTATTTTTCAAATATGGGTAGCGTGATATTTTGACGTTGGTGTATTGCAGTACTGAAAGTAATATTTTTAGCATAGAACATACTTTACGATAAATTCGTGCAATTCCTTTCTGTCGTTCCACTACTTTTAGTACCGTGACGAAATATGTTTAATTACTTGTTATATATGGAAGGTAACTATAGACGACGAGTGATTCTAAACATTCAACTACTTCTTAGATATATCCTTCGAATATGGAATATCTTGATCCGAGGAAATATCTAACGAAAACTTGTTAGAAGGATACCAAGAAGTTCCGATTGAGCATTATAATAAAGCATCGTAAATCGAATTGGATTGGTGGTAAGCTCACAAGATAACATGTCCACATCCACAAACGCTTTGGATTGGTATCCTCTAGAGAAGATGAAATGTGGTTGTTCGAAACACGCCTGGCGATGGACAGTGTTGGTGGTTCTGAAAAGCATCAGGAAGACGTATTCATAATACACAAGATCGATCAAAGTAGCGAAGAATCGTGGGTACTCCACCAAAGTGATATTGGATATGAAAAGAAGAAAAAGACTGCTTGCAACTTTATTCTCGTGGATTATGGTAACGTAGTCGTGTGTTAATCCCGACAATAATTTATATTTATTCCAATTTTTTTCAAAGGCTATTCGCATTAAGTAGTAAAATTGTAATCAATTTATAAAAAAAATTGTAAGGTAACTCACGGGGACCATGCTCAGATTTAAAGATTCGGAAGATACGTTATCAGTTAGTAAATGCTAAAATCAAATTTACAGAATTTTCCTTACAAACTTTACTACGTGATCAGGTGGAGTCTAAAGAACATAGTAAAATATGGATGCTCCCCCCAGATACTACTTCCAATATCTTATACTTTAATTTAGGCTGTAACCACTCCATTTGTCAAAAGTTATTTAAATTTGTTTAGAAATGACGGAATTATAGAGTAACAAACATTTACCAGTACATTCTCCCAAACTTTGGCATTCCTAATTTCAGTTTGTTAATATTAATTGGAATTTTCGTTTTTCAGTCTCAATCATACAAAGAAATACTACCGTTGCTTTATTAATGTTTGTCCATTTTGTTTCAGTTCTAAAAACATCAGGTCGTTGAATTTACGAGCACTTCGTTAGGACAAAGATACAGTGTTGGAACGGCGAAGCGAATGGGCTACACCACATTTGACGGTCGTACGAAACTTTTTAATATACATATTTGTTAGATATTGTTTGGCAAGTAGCGGGGTGGTAGCTGATTCGGGTTATGTTTCATAACTTTTATAAGTTCTAGCGCTTGAATGAAAAGCGTGAAGAAATAAGTACAACCGGCGACAAAACATGTGATTCAAACAGTCAATTGGTGAAACTGAAAATAAATGCATATCTATGTTTTCGTAATGTTTCTTTGTAATAAGTTTATCGAGATGTTGGGAAATTTATTTTAAATACATAAAATATACAATGAACATTTGTTCCTTTAGGGATATTGCTGCGTTTCACTCATTCACATTCGTTTACTCAACAGGATTTTGTCGTTTGTTTGAATTATTTGAGAGCATCTTAAGAGGAGGAAAGTCCTTATATTATTAAATTTATGTGGTCAATATATGAATGATCTTAAATATGCGAATCTAATTACATATTGAAAAATTGTTAATATTGTTTTGTGCATTACGTTGTGATTTTAATTCGAAGCCCTTCGATTTCGTCCTTTGACATATGAGATAATGACAAATATTTTAGAAATATAGTGAGATTATTAAGGTAATTTATTATTGAGTTTTACATTTAAAGCAGAGTTGCCGTATCGCCTTTCTTAGATATTCAGTTTTTTTATTTTATGATAACAAATTCTTTAAGTTAAAGATAGATACTCCTTAAAGCGTTGGTCTGTTTATAAAAATATAATTGTAAATGTTATGTCAAATATTTAATGATTTTTAAATAAGTATTTAATATTAAATGTTTAAACCCTTTAATTATTATTTTTTATACATTTCACTGCCTTTCGGGGCTTAACAACCTCCTACAATAATTAAAAATTGATTCGGGCAAGGAAATTGCGTTTGAATTTATATGTTCTATTATCAGGCAAATTTTAAATGAACGAAGGTACGGTAGGTAAATTAAAATTTACTTTTTGTACTTCCATCATAAGACAGAATATTGTATTAGCATCTAGGAGGTATAATGAAACTAGTTTTTTAAAGGAAATGTTAGTAGATAAGTCTGTGGATATTTATACACGTACGTATGCATATGTTCCTTTGAAAGCTTAGATATAAACCTTGGTTTATATCTAAGCTTTCAAAGGAACTTTCCTTTTTAACTTTTTTTCTAAGGAAATTTTTGAAGGTTTTTAATTCCATAATAAATCGCATACCCCTTGTATGCGATTTATTATGGAATTTTTATTTTAGGTTACTCAGTGGGATAAATAAAACGACAAGCTAAATTCTGAGCCTGAAAATACGTAGTGCTTTTGAGTTATGCCACCATTGAGTTGAAACGTATATCAATAAAAACTAATTGTAGTCAAAGCTGATAACTGCAGGCTTTTCGTATTTATATAAAGTATCATATATATTGTTTTTTAGCTTTAATCGGAAAACGTTTTCCAATGTGGATGTAAAAACTGAGACTTTCCCCATATACTAGAAAGTCACTGCCATATATTTTACGATAACACTCATAAGATGAAGTATAGTATTTTTCACTTTTTACACTTTCTATGCGTATAATGAATATAAAGATAACAATGGCCAACTTTATGTTTCATTTTTACTGTGGACGTGAACTGTTATGAAGATTTCTTAAATCTGATAAAGCCCTGTTCGAATTTAAGAAAGCACTGATAAGGTGTGTTCATTATGTAAGCGTTAGAATAAAGATGTCATTTTTTGAGTCTAAAACTTAGGGAATTTCGACACAATCGGAAAAATATTGACGAAAATATTTTTTAAGAATGTACATTTTTTGAAGAGATAAAAACATTTTTTAGGAAAGAATTTTTAAGAGTATTGACGAAAACATCTTTTAAGGAATTCCTGATGTCAATTTGTGTCACAAGATATAAATTGTAATCAGGAATGTTTGCAGGAATTATTTAATATTTCATTAATGTCGGAAGTACTTTTAACTTTCGTATGAATATCCTTCCCGTAAAAGATTTGTGATTTAAGAACTGCCTGCCGCCTTCTCTCCGAGTTATGTTTATCCGTGATCATAGCAGATACTTTTAAATCTGTCTGCAATATGTCTTTAAATATAATTGTGATGTACGTGATCTTTTAAGTTTAGATGGCACACGTTAAAATGACGTTCTTTGTCATGTATATATTACCTTTGCTCACGGTCGCTTGAGTATAGCCTGTCGTATATACCTCGCTGTGGCAGTGGCGATGTGCTTGTTAGGCGCAACTTTGTCTGGAATTAGTTCACGGAGACATGATGCAGTTATAATATGGACTTGTAACAGAGAATGGAAATGGCAATAGCACGTAGATTGAAATGCAATTTAAACACTTAGAGTAGTTTAAAACAACGGACCTTGATATTATGATTACATCAAACAAATATGTGAGTATCATATGACGTTATTGTGAATTTTATGACTATGACAAAATTTTATTTTTAAGTCTTTTACTTTAATTTTAAGTTAACTTGGTTAACCCATACGATAAAAGAAAATTTTGGGTTGGTTATTGTTTTGTTAATAAATTATGACGTAAGATAACAACAAACTAGCCCGAACTAAGCCATTTCTGTAATCAGATACACTTTGATAATCCTAAAACATGGATGCCTGGAATTATTTGTTTCAATAGTGTGTTCAGAATGTGTTTACACAAAAAAATATAAAATCCAATTTAACTAAAATAATTTTTCCGTTACGAGTTATAAAAACATACGTTTTACAGTTATGACTACCTTATATTGTATCACATTAAAATACAGTATAAATATATCAAAAAAGTACTCATATCATATTTTTTAAAATATCAACCTAAATATACTTTTAAATAATTGCAACCCCGACGGACACCTGTCCAATTTGATTAGTGTTGATTTTTTAAATTATGGGTCATATAACGAAAAAAAAAGAAAATATATGTAGTGTTCAAACCTATTTCCAACTTTAATTTTTTGAAGTAGAATAGATGTAGGTATTAAAAAATGTCTTACCTTTCATGTCAAAAGTTGGCCTCTTTCCGATCAGTGGATCGATCGTTACGTTTTCATATAATGTTTGAAATTACAAAATCTTTTAAACTACCAAATATTAAAGCTTACGTTCTACGTCATTTGATAGACGAAAGAATAAAGATTATAAATAGTAGATTTCATGAATGCACCATGGGATCAGCCAGCGCAGGGAGAGCGGTGAAGTATTAAGCGTGTTTGATCCCACTCGATTTGCATTAAAATTAGCATATCTCTTGACTCCAACGTGTGATGAGGTTGAGTAAACTACGAACAGCGAAGTATACACTATATGAAAATGTGGACAAAATGCCAAAGTATATGGGTGCTAAACGTATTTAAAAGCATCGAAAGAGTATGTAGAGAATAAAATTTTGGTGAATTCATGTATTCCCAGAATCACATGCAACACAAGTATTTATGGCAGAAATCGAAATGATTTATCGTTTCTATTTGAAATGACAAATAATTTTGTTTTCTCTAAAATTTTTTCTGCGAAATAAAAAAGTTTTAAAATTAAAATTACTGAAGTAATCTTTCCTTTTATTGAACAGTGTATAGTTTTTGACGTTCTATAGTTTTGAAATTAATTTATATATTTAATTAAGTATTAATTTTATAGACTACTCATTTCCCATTTGAGGCATATTTTAAAGGACACTTCAAAACATTTCCAACGATTCAGTAATCAACTATTCAAGAAGCTATTTTTGTATAAAAAAATATCGCCATTTTCTTATCAGATTTTATTTTTTTATTGTTTTTTTTATTTTGACAAATTTTTTTTGTAAAAAAAGTTTTTAGAAGATATTAACCGCTGATGTAATTTCTTTCTATAACGATCTAATTTTTTTAATGAATTATTGTGCACTTCTATTTGATTCCGTGAAATTTGAAGTTGTAAGCTTGTTTTTCGCATAAAAAAGCTGTACGGTTATAAGGCATTTAAATTAATTTGGTAAGTTTATTTTAATATCAATTTTTCAGAGTGGAATGTTTTGAAATATGGAGTAAAGATTCTTCATTGCTCAACAACATTCTCAAACCCTTAATAAAGTAATGAAAACTCAATATGGTCCAGTACATTCTTATCTAACCTCAGTTATATTAGGTTAAGTTCGATCCTAACATTATGAGTGAAAACTCGCTAACGGAGAAAGGGCAGAACATAAGGTTGAACAGGCACTGTTGAAGTCGTAAGACATTTAACCGGCGGCGCGTGGATCAATGGAGAGTCGACCACCGATAAAATCGGTAGACAACTACCGATTTTATCGGTCGCCAATAAAATTCAGAGGTGTCCATTGGGCTTTAAATGTAACACCGTGAAAGGCAGATATAGAATTGATTTAATATTTTGCTATAGTTCCCAAATTATTTTGCTATCAAGAAGTTTTTGGCTCAGGTGCATTTCCAACCGAATCGCGCTTAATATTTTGCAGCATACTTCCATGAGAAGCATGGAATTGTCAAAATTTTCAGGAATTAAAAATTACTAAAAGGCTAAAACAGGACATGAACATACGCTCAAAGTGGTACCTATGAAATTTGCACGTCCTTGGAATTTTCATGTCTCGTTCAGTATTGGGATGCAAGAGGAAACAAGTGGTTATATATTGATATGGCGTGCACAAACTACTTAGGGTACCCGTTAATTGAATAAGGCTAATAGCCATTCGCTTTAACTATCGGTCGTGGAGGAGCTTTAGTAAGTTTTACTATGTTGCAAATATTCAATCTAGGTTTTAATTGTTTATTATCATTTGCATATATTACATACGAGGTTGGAGTAAATTAGGTTTAGAGATGATAGATGCATTGAATTTATTATTAAAATAACATGTGATTTTGTTAATAACATCATTTTTGTGATAACAAATAAAAATGCAGTTAAAAACAAAAATTAATTCAGTGCGACATACTTGGTTATTACATCATAATAAGTAATTTATATGTTATAATATAATGTATATATTGTAACATATAAAAAAAATAAATAGCGTCAAAAATAGTGTTAGTATGAATTAGAAAGAATGAAAGAGAAAGAAAGTGAAATATTAATCCAGTTACTTTTTCAAAGATACAAATGCATTTTCCTACACTGTGCTCCCATTCTGTGGTCTGTTGCACTTGTTGCTCTGCAGTGTCTATCATATTGGATTTAAAGTAACTTTTTAACATGAAAACGTCTATTTGCTTGTTAAGTATGTGGTCGTAATTTGCAAGATTTCAATCGCCAAGAATTCCTTGTGTTACAAAATTTGTAAGATTTCTATCGCTAAAGACTACAAGCTATAATTACTAATAATAATGCGTTAACTATTTTCAGACTCAGGTCAGATAAAGCATATCTGCCCGTGTAAAAACACGGGCAGCATATGTCTCAACTGTGACGACGGATTAGTGCAGGCGCATACGCGTGACTGTTGTGAATTAGTGTTGCGTAGAGTTATAGTGTAGCCTTAATTAGTGTAAAAACACATTTAGCTGAGATGTTGATTTAGATATTATTGTGAGGATTTTGAGGAGCATTACTAGGATGAAAACTGAGCCTTTAAAAATATTTGCCGGAATCAAAAATCGGTATAAAATGGAAAATTAAAAAAAATTAATATCTTGAAATGTGAATTCTGATGTGTATGAATTACAAATATGCTCGGAATTATAGAAAATATAAAGCAAAGGAAAGCTTGCATTAAAAGGAATGCAAGACACCTAAAATTTCTAGGGCCGAGCAAATGCGAGAACTACGATAGCGACGAAAACCAAATTAAAAAAAACGACGTAAAGCTATTACGTAGCTGGCGCATCGGACACACAGCGTTCAGCGACAGTCGAAACGTCCACGGAACATGTACAGGCGTTGGAAGGCAATACAGAAGACGGTGAAAATGTAGAGATCGATATCAACGTGACAGCACCTGAAAGAGTATGTATTGCGATCTCCAAATGTCGCCGTGTTGTCATCGTCGGCCATCAATGTGCGTACGTCAATGGAGGGTGCTACTATAGACTGTGATATTATTGAGCACGAAACAGTACATGCGATCGGTGCTATAGCTCGGCTGGACTTCCATTGAAAGATGCCCAGCAAATATATACATATATATATATATATATATATATATATATATACATACATATATATATATATTATGATCAGCGAGTTTAGTTTTCAGAGAGATTTATAATTAAATTACATATTAATACAAAATACTTGTTATGATTTTATCCCGACGTTTTCACGAAAAATCTGCGTCTTTCAGTGTTTTTTTAGTCAATGATTTATAAGTAGTCACATATTTAGGAGTACTTGTAAAAATAAGACGAATATAACGGCGCTTCACACATTAAAATTCGTCAAGCCCTTTAGGCTCCATTGTGGAATAAAATCTAGACATATATTCGTGCTGAAATATTATAAATACACCCGAAGTCCTTAACTTCCTTTTCGCTAAATGCAGTTGGGTTTAAATAGTTTAATTTGATTCGTTTACGTTAATTTTCAAAAGTTCTCACTTTATTTACGACGTACAGAGAAGAAATAAACATCGCTACACAGAGACTTCACTAACAATTTTAAAAGCTACGTATGACATTTTTTGCTAAAAGTTAATTAATCTAAATAGTCATGAAGTATTATATTATGACCGTTGTGCCAATTTTGTGTTATGGCAATTGTGCTATCAAAGTAGACCAGTAGAACTTTATATAGTGACGGCCTAATTGTTGTAAATTTAAAAATGACACTCTTCTATGGAAAAAATAAAAAGTACAACGAATGTTAATGTCAGTTAACAGTTTATTTTTAATTTATTTCATCATGACTACACATTTATACAGCGACTTAAATTTTTTTTTCGATCCTTTCTAAGAAGTTATTATGTATTTCGCTGGATTACCATGATTATTTTTATGTTTTATTAACAATTTTCTTGTATTAAAAAAAAAATATAAACAAGGATAGATTGTCTTTTTTTTGTCTTATAACCGTAATTTGTGTTTTAATTATGTTTTTAATTTGCTTTTTCCTCATTGTTAGTCTCTGACTTGTTTGGTTTTATATTTTGAAAAATATTAGCATTTATTAAAAATTATATTCTATTTCTATGAGGTGTTTTTGAGAAAAAATTACATTCTATTGTAACTTTATTTAAACATATTTAACTGAAATAAACGTAATTTTTTTCGTTTAAGTATTTATATTGACTAATTTAATGGCATGCAATTTCGTCTTCGAAAGAGCTTGAAAATAAAAGCCTTTACCAAAGCAAACGTATGTGGATTGAGTTTGTTAATCGAGTTTCAGTTGTATACTTTATCCTATTCGGAACATCTAAAATATCCGCTTGACGATAATTGACTTTACCTAAATACATAATTTATCCAAATCAGTACGCCCAGTTCAGTTCTGCTGAATGAGTAAGCCGCAAGATTGAAAAGGGATTATAAACAAATGTGTATTGGGATTTGGCTCCAGAGGCGGAGTGGGCGTGCGTCTAATTATGGGTATCCGACGTTTATTCTGGAATTTTGTTTTTCGTATTTGTTAAGGGATGGGAAGTGAGGCTGGTGTCCGCGTGTTTGTTAAACAGGTATTTATAATGAATACATTCTGTATTATGTTGCGAAAGCAAATTAAATTTATCATATTTACACATGTATTATATTACTTGGAAGTGGAAATTTTACAGCTTAGAATAATAAGCGGTTAAAAAACTCATATTTAGTAGTTAGAATTATGGAGTGATTGTTTGTGCTTGATTATGGCATTAAGGTTTAAAGGTAAAATTTTTTTTCCGGTACCCAGTGAGTAAGAGAATTTCTTACCAGTTGACGTGTCTAGCATTTTACTTTAAAATTGTGGTCAAATATGTCGTGTTCATATATGACGGTGGTAATTAAATAATGCTTGCTTGCTTGCTTGCATTATATCCATAGTAAATTTTTTTTTTACTTTTCTCTTTCCTATAACATATGAGTATTATTATTATATGCATAATATTAATTATACGTGATTTCTCATTTTTTTATCACGAAGCTTAATGAAACAGTAGAGATTAAATTTGCAATGTTTATTTTGCACTTTGTATCATTTACTTGGTAAGCCTACTATATTTAATCTCAATTCCCGTATTTTTCAAGTATTCTTTTGGGAAATTTGGGGCGTGATGGACATATAGTAAATAACTTTAGAAGTTTATATCCGACAAAGTATGAAATTAAATTAAATATACTGCGTGACACAATTCAGTACATGTTTAAAAACATTTGCGAGTACACCTAAGCCGATGGAATAAAAAAATGAATTACCCCGATTTTAAACAAAATATGCCCAAAGTGGTTTTTCGCAATTTTATTTTAGGTTTGTCTTTCTGTTAATTAAAAATATATGCGAGCAAAACTGCTCCGTAACCTTTTTTTAGTTCCACGCCAATTGAACTAAAAAACATTTTCAGGTCCATACGTTCAAACTGAAACATTAAAATTTTTCTCTCTGTATCAATTAATTTTTTTATATAATTTTATTATACATATTTAGTTGATAATATAACTAATATTTAACCTCATACTTTTTCATACACTTAGTTTTAGTATATTTACTTATTTATATTCAATTAAAATGTACACATAGCAGACTTATTGCTACAAAAGCAAACAATTCAAATTTATCTTTTCCAGCAGACTACGATTATGTTAAGGTGAATTACAAAACACATTGGACTCGGTAAAGAAGACACAGAAACTTATTGTTTTTCCTGCGTAAAAGCACAAAGATATCTCAATAACGGGAAGTAGATAAAAAGTGCAACGAGATATTTGGATAAAAAAATGAAAAAGATCTGAGATAAGAAAAATTTCACGTGGACCATCCAATTAAGGTTTTGCTCTGGAGTTGGAAAGTATCTGGGTTTAATAAAGTTTAAGTATTAACATTTTTCAAACAACAAATTACATAACAGTTTTCTGATAAAATACAGTTACAAATAAAAGTATTTAAGAACGAGTAGACTTTTCACTGTGTGGGTTTTCTTCACAATTAAGCATATTTGACTAAGAGGTATATAGTATTTCTAATAAAAAATTTACAAGTATTTGTATTATATTCCACAACGGATATATTGACTATAATTCATAGTTATAAAAATATCATAGATATTAAAAATCGTTGCGTATCTCTTTGGTTAATGTTAGTTATATTTCTAATAACGCTGTTTTTTTCGTAATTTTGACTTTAACACTTTCGGAGAGGCACATTTTTTGTGGATATTTTAAATACGTTTTAAGAATAATTCGCTAAATTATTATGAAAAAAAATGTTTTGGCATTCTCATAACTTCTTTATTTAATTGATACCTTACATGACTTTTAAAATTTAAAAGAAAAATACAAATATTTTGAATGGTAACTATTGTAGTATATACGGGTTAATATGCCAAAATATAAATTATAGGTAAGAAGGTATGGCGCCCATGCCACGGATATGATCAGCATATCATATATTGTTTTCTGCATGATGACGTATATTTTAGTAGCTGACTGTATGCGATAAGGGGCAAAGCTCCATCATATAATGTTCATTAGCCAAAAATGCACTTGTGTACCATAATTATATGTTAATTGAAGACGTGTTGTTGGATTTAAATAATGTTATTGGCGATGTC
Organism: Druceiella hillmani; assembly: GCA_039881145.1. NCBI lineage: Eukaryota > Metazoa > Arthropoda > Insecta > Lepidoptera > Hepialidae > Druceiella > Druceiella hillmani. The sequence goes on along the minus strand of JAYKKI010000052.1, from coordinate 15,177,147 downwards.
GTTGCACAGGTACACGTCACTAGTGCAGGACACTTGATGTCATTAATGGTTATTATCGCATGAGTAACGATAATGTGAATATGTTTGGATAATCTTATCTTAGTGAGATAAAACTTTTATATTTGAAAGTATATGAATTTACATAATAATTAATTTTATATTATAATAATGATATGAAAGTACACGATTGAAATGTTTTTCATTTATTTTATAAAATAGATTAAAAAATAAGTTTTTTAATAATAAAAGTCTAAAGTAAGCATTATTTGAATAATATATAGACAAAAAGTTCTGTTTTAAAAATAAAATAAATTATTGTACACGTGCATATATCTAGATGAACAACTTTTGTTTTACGACTCATTGCAATTCAACGATGGGTAAATTTTTAAATAGTGGTTGTTATATTTTAGATCTGACATCAATTTTAAGTCTGAACTGAACGAGATGTCTCATTGAAATACATGCTGTTTGAAATACATGGTACATAACCTAAAGACTCCTGTTTAAAGACGAAATCGATTAAAACCGACAGATGGATGAATTTGTTTTCTACAAAAAAGGCACGGTTTAACCGGTACACTTTTTGAACATGATTTTATATGAATTAATCCAGTAGAATATATGTGTACCAGAAAGCAGTTCAAATTTGTACCCAAAAGCGTTACCAATTTTTTTAACTATAGAAATATATGTTGTTTAATAAATCTTATCACCGCGTAACATTTCAAGGTTTTTTAGTGTAGAACACACTAAGCCATTTCTAAGTAAAGTGGGAGTTTCTGTTTTTTTTTTCTTTTGAAATATGGAATCCACAAACAAGATTTTTACTTTCTGTTAATTAGAACCAAAAATTAAAAACACAAACCATGATTATGACAAAGTTGTTAACTGTCATTAGTAATTAGTATTTAAAAATACGAGTTTAGCTACTGTATTTTGTGTTTAACTGTGTTTAATTTATTACGAATGAAATATTTTTTAAATATTCACTCCTATTTATTATTTATTTTCCAATTATAGGAATGTGGATCACCGATAATAGTGAAAGAAAATTGAATATATGATATTTAATACTATAACGATCACCTCCTGCAAAGATTTCGTATAAACAAAACGGAGCGACTCTGATCGACTCTCGTCGATTGAAACATTGTGAGTGAAATCATGCTAAAGGTGAGAAGCATAGAATATACGACTGGACACATGCTGACGGAGACGGGATGTATTTAATAGTCGGCGTGCGCCTTCCGATTGTATCAAGATATAATTTCTTATAAAATTTACAATTAAGTTAATTATGTGCACGAATTGTTGGATTTACATTTTTGGCATATGTACGCCACATGTTGTAATTAATCAAAATTATTTATTAAATCTAAGTATGATGTAATATACTATATTGAAAGTGCACATACATCTACAGAAACTCTAAAAAATAAGATCCATAAATATCTTTGCCTTTGCACCGTTTAATGTCGGTGTTGGCGCAGTGGTATTCTGAAAAACGAAAATTATGGATTAATTCTATTAGAAAATATAAGTAAATATGTTTTTTTTTTCTTCAAAATTATTGAAATAATTCATTAAAATATCAGAGTGGTCAGGTTTCGAAAAATATCCGCAGTCACTTCTGATATAATTTCTTTTTTTTATTACTACTTTTTATCATGTGTATACAAGAGACGTTTATGTTAACCTGAATATTATTTCTTTCAGGACAAACAAATTTTCATTAAACCTTAAATTAATTTTTTTGCAATTTTCACACATTCCAAATTACTTCGTTTCGACATTTGATTTCACCAAGGCGTTTATTGTGATATTAGAAATGACTTAACCAGAAATTTTGATCTCTGTTTCGTAATAAAATTCTATCATATTAATAACGTGGCTTGCTATAAATAGTTTCTCCACTTCACTTGTAACATTTCATACTATTAATTATTGGCTGAAAATCGATTCTGATAACTTTGTCCATTTCTTGAAAAATAAATATTGCTCTAATATTTACACAATATGCCAAATTTTCGTATCTTATCAATAAAATTGTGGACGTTTTTAGTGTCACCTGTGTGTTTCCTGTACTGCTCTTGAACACTGTATAGCATCTCATTTGTAAATAAAGGGAACCAATGTACAATAAAAAAAATTATCACTTTGGCATCCAAATAAAAAAAACGTTTAATAATTTTATTTACAGCAAGTTTGACAGTGTTTTAAAAACCGTAACGAATATGTCCAAGTATTTCGTTGGTCGGGGAAGCAATATAAGAACTTGTGGTAAGAAACTACACTCTTTTGCATAAAAAACGGGCGATTTCGATTTTGTCATATTATTAACAAAATATTATTTATTAAGAGGTTGTATTATTGTAATTGTTACTGGCAGGTATAGTGTATTCTGGCACATAAAAACGAACGTTCTAAATTTGAAATTTATTCTTTTTGAATGAAAATTCTCTTTCGCTGGCAAAAACGTATTTTTTGGCGGTAAATGAAATCCAACTCTTATAAAGTCCTTTTTCATTTGTTACGTTTTTTATTTTACCGAATAAATTTTAATTAAATTTCTGCTGTTTCCTGCATTAGTTCACTTCTGTTTACTGTTCTCAGTATGGTTTAAAAAACGATAAGAGCTAGTAAAATTATTGCGCTGCTTGAAGAAGACTGTAGCCAATATTATGTGTCTCAGCAGTATAATGTGAGCCGTTCCACCATCCAAAGGACCTGGCAACGATACCAAGAAAAGGGCTCCTTCAGTAGAAGGCGCGGTTCTTGAAGAAAACAGTGCACTGAGCCACAAGGACGACCGCTTCATAGTCAGTCAAGCGCTACGAAATCGTTAAGTTACGTACGTGGATCTCAAACAGAACCTCGAGGACGTCATATGTACACGAGTAAGCCTATGGACAGTTAGAAGAAGACTTCAGGCCGTCAATATACGTAGCTATCGCCCAGCACGGGGTCTTACATTGCACCGTGAGCATCGAGTTGCCCGATTGAGATTCGTTCAAAATTTTTCGTCATGGACTTAACAAGGCTGGAATAGTGTTTTATTCTCCGATGAAGCTCGTATATTAATTAATGATGAGGATCGACGTCAACGAGTCTTACGAAGACCCGGAGAACGCTTCGCAGAAGTGTGCTTTGAGGAAATCACCCCTTACGGTTGAGGCTCCGTAATGTTTTGGGCTGGTATTAACTCAGATGACCATACCGAGTTAGTTTTTAATGAAAGTCGCACACTTATTGTGCAAAGGTACATAACAGAAGTTCATATTCCTCATGCCCAACCTGCATTAATAGCAGTTGGAAGCGAGTCCATTTTTATGGACGACAACGATAACGCCCATCGCTCTAGAGACGTTGATGCGTATATGCAGGAGGTCGGAATGGCCAGCTAGAAGTCCCGACCGCAATCCGATAGAACACATATGGGATAATCTCAAACGATGCGTCAAAGCCGTAAAACCAGCTCCAGAAAACATTCAGAACCTTAAAAATTTGATCGTCGCTGAATGGGAACGTATTCCTCAGGAAATGATAAAAAACGTCGTCGAAAGCATGTCTAGAAGATTAAGCGCATTGATTTTAGCTACAGGAGGCCATACTCGTTACTAAATTTTCAAATTTTAGGTTAAATTAATAAAAAAATATTCAAAAATAAACTTTAGCCATTTTTATGTACCAGTATGAAACCGCTCGTCTGTGGACTTTACATTGTTTTTTATATTTATTCGCATTTTTAATGACTGAAGTAGGTAAAAACGATATCTCAATAATAAATAACAATATTCTTATCATATCTCCATATAAAATGCATCAAATAATAAAATAATTCTGACATTGTTTATTCCTATAAGTGCCCGTTTTTTTTGCAAAAGAGTATATTTATATTTTAAATTTTGTTTTGTGACGTAATCCTCTCGAATATTCTTGGCGGTTTATCGAGTTCGGATTCCGAAGCGAAAACTATGACCGAGGCATTAATGTTATTAATACGTTAGAATCTGGGCGAAGAGTTTATAGGACGGACTCGAGAGAGTGCACGTCGCTAGAGATAAATAAGTATCGTGAATTTATCTTTTGAAGACGTTTGTGGTCAATAAAGAAGTAATCTTATTACCTAATTATAATGTGTTTAAGTTCGTTGCCCTTAAAATTTGCGTCAAAGTGAACTTGTTGATCGTTAAGATTTGCTTCTTCGTAAGATGAAAGGTTATAATTGGTATTGCGTCACAAAGAAGCTATGCAACATAAAGACTTTGACGATTTATAATATGTAGGAAGGTTGCAACGAATAATCGTTCTCCAATATGGGAAAACAATGATACCAGTTGGGATTTCTTTTGTACTTTCCCTTTCGCTTCTGAAGTTCGCCGATTCAGATACGTTTATTAAAAAGATTCCAGTGATTTTTAAAGGGCTAGGATGGAGGTAGATCTGAAGAACAAACACTGTACAACTTGATATATATATATATATATATATATATATATATATATATATATGTATATAAATATATATATATATATATATATATATATATATATATATATATATAAGACTTAAATTATTTATATTGTCGTGCAGTAAATAAAAATTCGTTTTCCAGAAAACGTATTTTGTTTGAAGTAGTTTTGTTATCTTCGTTATATGATCAATAGCTATATTGTTTTTTAGGTAATCAGTGTCGACAAATCTTTTAGTTTTTCGTTGCTTGCTAATATAGTATCAGTGTAATGTTTTATCCTAGTGCAATTTTGATGATCTAAACGTTTTTACTTTTTAACTGTCTGCTTGTTTTTTTATCGTCCACAATATTCTAGCGCTCCAAGTCTAAATTTTCTGAGATTATGGCCATTCCGGACATTGCAGTTTTTGTTATTGTTTATTAAAATTACTCTTTATCGTTAAGTGTATCCGTAAATAAGCTACAAAAAATTGCTCGAGCGACTTATTATTAAGAAACTAAATTTTATAAGCTATGAAGGGTAGTTAAAAATCTGAGGAGTAAGGTACTCTTCTGCTAAATACTACGGCTACTGGACATTAACAGACCAGCGCGCAATGAGTATATAAAGAACGTTTGCGACGATAACTCAAATATATATGATCCATGCCGCATGTCTGTTGCTGCGATATATTTAACGAAATTGAAATATCGCACGTACGTACATATATGTATAAGGAACCTGTCGGTACGAGTAAATGGTGTAAAGAGAGGTATGATTTTTGAGACAACTTTCCAATGTATTTAATTTTTGAATTAATTAAATGTAATTCTGAATTACGAGCAAAGAAATTCTGATATCAAAAGCTTTAATATTTCATTATAATACATAAAATATGGAAATAATATCTTCTATCTTACAAAAACCGATTTAGTGAAGGAAGTATTTTTTGCTAATATTTTAGATTTTTTTCTACATTAACACTACCAGTTTATGTAGAAATATTTGCATAATCAATAATTAGGTTATAAGTTAAATTGCAAAGAATCAATTTAAAGTACTGACATAACATGCTAGAAAAATATTTTTCACACATATTTTTTCTCTCACCTTGTAATATACGCCTGACAATTTTTTAAAATTGGTCAATTCAGCCGTTTTAAAAGTAGCAAGCAGTATTAAAGGGCAGTTATTACATAATTGCATGCAATTTTACGCAAATAATTTGTAACAGAATGAAGTAAGAATATCTTTCTCATTAAACATTTATCACATTCGAATGAATATCATTCTCAAAAAACATTTTAGAAATAAAACTTGTTTTGTACGGTGCGTAATTATTTTTTTAAATCTCCGAGAGTTCCGTTTCTAACTAGATTTTTAATAGATTATACGTATAACTGAGTATAAACCACGTGTGTTATTATTACATGTGTAAATATTTCATTCATATAGCTTCAATGGTTTTCAAAAAAATCGGGGGCAATTAACACGCAGATACCTGGAATCGAACCATATCTAACGGTTCGATTATACTATTTTTAGCATGAAACTCTAAAAATAGGAGTAGAACCGGCTAAAGCATCAAAAGCTTTTCGTTATCTTATTATAGATTATAGATTGAAGATTCAAATGTAGAATTTAAAATGTTATATTATTATAGATCGAAGATTCAATTGTAGAATTTAACATAAGTACTGTTCTTGTTCTAAAAATAAGTAAGTAAATGTAAACAAAAATATACAAATTTTTTGTAATCTTAATTGTCTACTTTTCACTACAGGTACACACATTAATGAAACTAAGAAGGAAATGTCCTCCATAAAAGGTTTTATATTTAAAAACCTCTTGAAACTTTTTTCCGTCTATTTTCTACAATAAATTTCTTCATGAACTAACAAGGGCAACCCCCTGAAAATGTTCTAAACAAAGTGTAAAATGTTTTCTTAATTTTAACACATACATACCCATGTACGCTTTTCATTTTCATGACATTTTACATTATAATCTTTAAGACTTTCCTTGATTTCCCACAAACTGTACCCTACTTTTTCTATGATAATTTTTTTTACTTTTCTTTTTTTCATGGATTTTCTGTTTTTGGCAGTATTTTTTCGGTACTATCAAAAAGGCTTAATTAATCGAACTTTTCTTTCTTTATATTTACTATTACACGTTTTTTGATATGCATTGCCGTCAATGTCTATTATGTTTATTTCTATTACTACATCCATTTGGAATAAATACTGCTTACCAGTGAGTTTATTTGAATTGCATTTCGTTTATTTTGAATATATGTAAGTTTTATTTTCTTAAAGTATTGTAGGCATTAAAAAAGCTTATGAGCAGTTACTGTCGTTTTTCCATTTATTATTGTTTTTTACTATATTTATAAGAGCACTGGTTGTTCCGGCAAAAGTACACACTTGTCGTTTTCCATCATTTTCCATCCTTCTGTTTTTCGACAATAAACTTCCTATAGAAGCAAGTTTGTCTACTTGCTTTAAAATCACATTGAATATTTAAATTTAAAAACTTTCTACGTTTGTTATGAGCAGTTACTGTCGTTTTTCCATTATTATTGTTTTTTATTATATTTATAACAGAAGTACACACTTATCGTTTTCCGCTATTTTCCATCTTTCAGTTTTTCGACAACGAACTTCCTATAGAAACAAGTTTCACGACTTGCTTTATGATTACATTGAATATTTAAATTTAAAAATTTTCCCTTCTTTTTCTTAAATTAATCAAGCATACTTTTTATTCTGAATATATTTAGGTCTCATTTTCATAAAGTATTGTTCGCCTTAAACGAGTTTACCGGCAGTTACTCTATTTTTTTATTTGTTATTGTTTTTTACTTACTTATAAAAGTTCTAGTTGTTCTGCCAGAAGTACACCCCATTTTGCATCTTTCTTTTTTTTGACAATAAACGTCATGTAGAAGGAAGTTTGTCTATTTGCTTAGTAATCACAATAAACATTTAAATTTAAAAACTTTTCCTTCTTTTTCTTAAATTACTTAAGTATACCTGATATATACTGAATTTTTATTTAAATAGAATTTGTTCTAAATTTAATACCATTCGATTTTAAGTAACAAATTAATGTTTTGAATAAAAACATTTCACTCCACTTGTAGTTGTAGTTTTTCCAGCTGTAGCTTCAGATAGAATTTAAAGGTTGGCTTATAAATGTAGGTAGATGACGGCCTATTTCCGCATGTTTTTTTATGAAAATGTGTCCTTTGTTTTAAACAACCGTCAATATGGTCGGTAAATTCTTATCGAAAAACCTATTTGTGCCCACAAAATAATTAGTCAGCTAAAAAGTAAAGGCCGCAATGCGCTGACGACTCGCCAGAGGCACTACCGCTCTCGGGCTCGACCCGGGCAATAACAATAAATAGCCGTAACCGATCGCAGTATTTGCATATTGACGACTGTGGTCGACATTGCCTGATCCAGCATGAATATTCAGCGCCCAGCGTAACGTCGGCGGTGCTGGGTCTTATAGTCTCTCACGATGAAATTTTTCGGCGATAGACCTGATGAGAAAAGGTTTTATCGGAAGTGTTTATGGATTAAGATATGTACTGTGAAATAATTACGAAGCTTCTGGTGCAATGGATTTGATATTAATTTATGTTATGTTCGCAAATAAACTTGAAAATAAATTAGGTTGCCAAAAAACTAAATTTTGATTTAGTCGCGTAACAGAAAGCGGGCAAAGGGTTAACTATTCTGATAATGGTAGTGGGAATAGTAACATAATTCTGGACAGTGAATACAATTTTGTAGTTGGAAATTAATAGAAAATTTGTTTTTAGTGTGATCTCGTATTATTGAATCGATTTTCAATTCAAATTTACAGGGAAATATACTGACCTGGTTAAAGTAATTTAGAATTAATCATGCTGTAATTATCTCTAATTTTCAAATTATTGAGGCTTCCTTAAAAAGTTTTGAATTTGTTTCATTAACTGTTTTGAGTCAACGCGAAATTAAATACGGCTTAGAGATGGAGTACCCAAAAGAAATTCTTTTGATATTTGTGAGTCAGATTCTTCTTCTTTCTTATTGATTTTCTCCTTGGCATGCTGGGTTTCCATCGTTAACAATTCAGAAGAAACCTTTCATTAATAAAAATTTGGCTGGATGATATAACATAATGGATAACTGAAATAGGGCAAACAGTCCTATTTTATAAAGAAGACTTATGTTTTGTATCTAACACTTCCATTCCTTTAACAACCTGGTATCGAACATATTTTTTATCGATAGAATTTATAATCAAGTTCTGATTTTTATGGAGCTCAAACTACTCAATGATAATCTCAGAACCGACTCTTGTCGTGCCAAAGTATGATTTGTTTATAATAAGTGAAATGAAATTTCATGAAATGTGTTAAATATTTTTTTCTATATTACTATATTTTTCTATAACTGTATGTAAGGAAACAAATATATTGGACAGAATAGTATGACCATTTTCATGTACATACTTTAATTTTAAACAAGATTTAATCGACAATGGTTTAGTAATTTCGATTCACTCATCAATCTGCTATTATCTTACAATGTATACATTAAATACCTGATAATAACCGGCAAAAATTCCTATAGCTTTGGACCTCAATGCTCTAATAATAAAAAACACTCTTATGTAGAGAAAATGAAAAAAAAATAAGCTTATTCAAACTCTATCTAAATCATCAATCGGACAAAAGAAAATCTCATATTTCTTTATAAAAAGTCAGGTTATCTTTCATAATCGTTTGTAAATGTTATTTCTATGAAACTTTTTGAATCTGCAAGATGTAGGAAAGCGCAGATTGTGTCCTGTTATATTCTCTGTATCTAAATTTAATAAACTTGTTTATAGAAGTCACAGACCAGACAGGATTTTCCAAAAAAATCCACATAAAATTCGTAAACAGCGAAAAAGTGATTCATTTTGATAACAGAATGAATGTCAATGTCAGTTAAAAGCATGTTTTAATTCCTTTAGACATTTTTTATAAATTTATAAAGTGATCCATATTGTTTATTAAATGATTATTATTCGTATTCTTGTTTTTGTAAACAATTTTTGATATACTAAAAATATAACATACACACATTCACGGAGATAGCTTTTTCGATTTGAATTATAATCAAGAATTGTATTATTTTTATGCAGGAATTATAATTATAATCAAGAATTATATGCCATGAATTATATATTTTTTTAATAGTCAGGGAAGATTACAAATTGCAAAATTGTTTGGCATTTTTATTTAAAAAAATATCAGCTTTTTTAAAATTATAATCTATTCATGCAACGACAGTCGAATTTTTGATAATCTCGTAAGTATAATCACTTAGAGTTTGGGAGATACATTTATTTAGTTAAGAAATTATTTCATTTATTAAGATTTTATTTAGTAAAATGTTCAGAAAAACAGCTCGTTACAATACTTATTGAAAATTATAATATAAATGTATAATCTTACATAATTTAATGTAGCTTTTAACGTCGAACATTAAATTTATGTAAATTTTCAGCCTTTTAAATCAGACTGATTCTGTGATTTAATCTAAATTAACCTAACCTTTAATACCCTAGTAGCTATTATATTTTTAAAATCTATTGTTTATAATGGAATGGTACACCTCTCATCCATCCTCATACTATCCTTTGTACTTTTGCAAAATTTTAAAATTAATTTTCTCTTAAACTATGCATTATCCGCCTTTCATTATATCATGAAATTCCACTATAAATTTCTCAATCCAGTCACAATTTTTAATCCCATGTATTGCTTCACCCTAAGCATTACCTTAGTGAAAATTGAATTCAAATTGGTCCAATTTTTACGTGATAAATAAATACGAAAACGAAAAAAAGTCTCATAAAATATTTGAAATGGACAAAACCTAGTCTAGATCTTAATTTAAACCCAACGATTATTCCGGTTAAAGTTCTATTCAAATAGATCCTATAGCTTTGCTGGGTACTCGAAGAATGCGAAAGGAAGGTAGGAAAAATGTGTGAAGAAAAATGTGTTCAGAGAAGCCTGAACACCACGGTCCAATATTTTTTTTTTCAAAACATCTTCAATTTCTAGACGCAATTAATTTAGTTTGTAATAGCATAGATGTTCGCTTATCTATGTATGGTTAGAGAAATGCTACAGTTTTGTTCCAAGACGTTTCGTTAGCGATAATAACATTAATTATATCTTACAATTTATAAAATAACTCAAAATACAAGAAATTCGTTTTAAGAAATTTATTATCACCCAAAAATAAATCATAGTCTGGTGCTAGTACATTAAAGCGATACATTAGTTGAAACTGTAGAAAAGTGAAGAATAACGAAATAGTAAAAATCTAGGTGCTGGTATTTAAAAAAAAATGCGACTACATGAACGTAAAACGCCATTATAATTGGGTTTTTAGATATTGTTTAATTTATATTATATTATAATAATTCTATTTAATAAAACGAACAATAATCTCGCAAGTGAAATCTCGGGACTGTAAAGAATGGCTATCCACTATGTATAGGAAGTAACGATATCATCTTACATGGAAACATGGAGAGAAGATCCATTGGATACATTGAATCACCTGGCTGTACTTTGTTTATGCATATTCCAAATAATTGAGTTTTTTCTTAAAGCCATATATTAATCGATATCAGAATATTAAATGACAGAAATATACGACATTAATAAACGTGTGTTTTTAAAATTATTTTCTTTTTAGATCCTTCAGCGGCCGCGAAAAGTTAAGCTTGAAGATGATATGACTTCTAAGTCGATTACCTCATTTACTTGTCTCGTTACGAGTATGTATCATATTAAAGAAATGGACGGTATTCCTGCAAGTTTAACCATAACTGGGTAAGGATTATTAGTTTGACGGAAAGTTATGACAATTAAATGTTGAATATATTTTGCATTGATTTTGTAGAAATTAATTATTCAAAATTAAATGAAACTACGTGATGTAGTATTATTTCTACTTTCTTTAAGTACTTTACCGCGACCTAGGTTTCGTTGTATTGCAACATATTTAGGTGGGCTATTAGCAAAGATTGAGGAAATACCTTTTATAACATAATATCTTAATCTCTAAATCTTTTGTCGTTTTTATGTGAAAAAAGAAAAAGGTTTTATTTTCTTTCCTATGGGAAGTCATTACTAACTTATAATGGAAATCGTTCGTTTAGCCCCCCGATTGTTCGTCAATCGAATCGACTCAATCCTTCACCTCACGATGCTGGGAGTGCTCCCGCTGGTACTTGCGTTGAATATTCATGATCTGGCCGCGTCTGGCCACTCTGCCGATGCTTTGTATCGTGCTGCACTTTAGTTCTAATGTATTGATTGGTTTCGTCAATATGTAAATGGCACCGATGCATGCTGCGATGTTGCTTTGACGCAGGGCACTTGATTACTATCGTGTTAATATTTTGACACTAGTTAAAAACTGACCAGTATCGTTAAAGAATTCTAGCATGATAAATTAATTTGGTTAATATTGCCTAGTTTTAAATATTTGTTCTCTAAACCTTAGTTATTCTAAATTATTTATTAGTAGTGTAATCGACGTGAGTTCTTGAAGGTTGGGTAGAAAAAAGAGGTTTCTTTGACGTGTGAAAAAAATGTATTATTACATTTTATTGTTACACGAACAGGTCAAATGCAAATTGAATTTATCGTAATAAGTATTCTTCAACATAAATAAAATTGGGTGTTTTGCTTGTGTAAACAAGTGTAGGGCATAGCTTTTGGTCTACAGGGTTCGTGTGATCAGCTTTATGTTATTATAATTACTTGATAAATATTTAAAATATTTAAAACAAATATATTTTTTTTTATTTTAACATGAAAAATTTGTATGCTTCATATTTTCGCTTTTAATTGTTTTATTTGGTTGTAAGTAAACTCTTTAAATCTTAATTAGATTTAAACAGTTTAATTATCATAAATTTTGAGCGATATAAACCGTGTTACTATCATAATCGAATTATTTAAATTTTTTCAGCGGTTATTTACAAAAACTTGAGAAGGGCAGCTATACGTTTAGAAATTTTTCGAAACATCGCTAAATAAGAATTGCTTTAAAAAGTAGAGGATTTTTAATTTCGTATTTATATACACGTCAAATTTTTCCTCTTCTTACACGTAATAATTTTCTTGTGACTGAAACGGACAGATACCACGGTGATTATATAAGTTTTGTCTATTTACGTTTCCACAATTCAAAGAAAAAATGGGACTATTTACTCACGTGACCTTCTGTTCGACTATCGCATTTTCTTCAGAAACCGCTTGATATAGAAACTTGAAATTTGGCATAGTAGTAAAGCCAATACCCAGAAGTCTTTATTAATTTTACCCTTTCTTAAATACTCGTACTTTTTTTTAAATTTCCCTGTATAATGTGGAATCTGATTTGAAAAAGCCAATATATATTTTCTTTTTAATTTCAGATATTTTCAGGGTATACTATATATAGAAAATACTAATTATATTATTATGAAAAACTGGTTTTTAGAAATCTATGCAAAAGTTTCTGCAAGAACTATAAGGATGATTTTAAATATTATATTTTTTGAGATATTTATGATAACATGTACTATATACCACCCATAGTTAAGTTTGTTACATATTAGCAAATATTTATTACGCTAAGGAGTCCGTCAAGTGATACTTTATGATAAACAAAGTAATTTTACAACAGTGTCTAAAACAGTTAAGAGAAAGTCAGTAATATCAAATCTTTTGTAAAAATTTTTTGCATATTTTGATATTTTTTTCAATTTTTATGTAAAATAATATTCTAGAATCATAGAATTTTTTGCAGGACTTGTGATACGGAATTCTATATAATTGTTTCATTAGTGAAAAGACGAATCAATGATGGTTATACTAGAATTTATGCCATTTGCAATCGAAGTATGCAATGTGCGAATCAATATATACATGCATATGAGGACAAGCAAATTGCAACTAATATATTGATAACATTTATTTTAATTCTCCAATGTAAATTCATATATTTCCTTTGGAATTTTTTTCTTTTTCCGAATTAATTTTCAATCAAGCTTTTAAATGTAATTAAATGCTATGAATATATATATATATATATATATATATATATATATATATATATATATATATATATATGACTAAATTGAACAGAATTTAAGAATTAAAAATGAAATTTAATATTCAAATTAGAAGTGATTGAAAATTGTTTGTGTAACTGAATAATCTAAAAAAATCAAGTTCCAACATGAACATTCTTCAACAACCATGGACAGCACGAAAGATTTCATTAAAGAATTTATAACATAATTACAGGAAACATATCTTTATTACGGTTTCACAATACAGTGATGTAATAGTCGTAGCTGGTAGCGTCATTCATAGAGGATTGCGCGTAGAACTCTGGCGTAGAGCCACATGTGTAACAAAACTCGTTTCACTCGGTTCACTCGAACAGCATTGTTATTAAGTGAATGCGTCCATAATATTTTGCTGAACATGCTGCTCTTAAATAATATGAACCATATTTAAATTGTATGCTTATGCAGATTTGAGAACGGAATATAGCCAAAAGAATGGAAATATATTATTACACCAAGTTGTTGATATTGTCTTAGGTTGAAGTAGATCCATAAGATAGAGATACGAAACAAAGATTACAAATATTAATAGAAAAGCATGCCTTTTGTAACAAAGGTTTTGAATTGTTTATTTTAACTAGGTCCTATCCTAAAGGTAATTTTACTGGCAATAGAAGGGTTTGTTTATTTGTTATAAATCTTTAAAGACGTATACCAGAATGATAAAGACGAAATATTTATAGAAACGTTTAGATGGTTATTTGACAAGTAAATTGAAATTCAGTGCAGGTATAGGAAGTGATAGCTCCAAAACAGAAGTGAAACACGAAAAATCTATTTACATGCGGGATCAGATTCTAGTGCGAGGGGAGAGATGGTTGACGAAACGGTAAAAATGTTTAGGTCATTGCAAGGGTCAAAACGCGAGTTGAAAAATATTTGAGATGTTTTTTTAATATCAACTTTTTTGACATTTTTTTTCAAACAAACTCAAAATCTCTGTCACCACATTCTATTTTAAAAAATAACGTTCAGAAAAATCTCGAAAAAATCAAACATATTAAAAGTAAAATGTAGATTAAAGACAATTATTAGTATGGCATTACCCAAGATAATTTTTTTTGTTATAAACAATGTTTTTCTTTAAACCTAAATTAAAACAAAAGTAGTAATAAAACGAGAAAAATAATAAAATAGATTCAAATTATTTACATCGAAATGAATAAAAAATATCACAGCCCCGTTTTCCTTATTCTAATTGTTTCCAAAAATATTATGATGTTAAACAGGGCACGATTCATAAGAACGCTGCTGACCCAAAAGCTACGAGAGAATAACGCACGACTGTTATGGACTTTATATAAGTTTCGATGCCGTTATGTATCTGTATGTTACAAAACAGTAATTATACACCCGTTCCGCTTGGACTTGGTCGCTTTTCTATTGTGAATATTGTTTAACTCTTCTCGGCTTAACTCTTCTCTGATATAGCGTAATTGTTTGTCTATACTTTTAGACTAATATACTCGTATAAAGTAGAAACAATTTTACGTTTATACATTTCTTCGCGTTAAAATATAAAACTTCAGGTCAACATTTTTCCAGTATGGCTGAAGTCTGGGACGCATTTTAAATGCTGCGACAAAGAGACTTATTTATGGTCTGATTATATCTTATTTATTCACAGGTTTTCGTTTATGTACATCCTATTTCAAAGCTATAATGATTATAGAACGTGTTGAAATATCCTTGCCTAAACTCGACGATCAATGTTATCTGACGAACAAAATGTATAACTGTGGAGGGGGGTGAGGGAGGTAAAACAGGTTTAATATAATTCTAAGCAGATGAAACGGCGGGGCATGCTACCCTTGCTGCGAGGTTCACTGAAACAAATACGGTAGTAAATAGTCAAAAATATTTATAGTTATTTACTCAATCACAAGCCTGTTGGGTTGGGTTGATCATAAATTTCCGGCTTTTGGCGGAGCGGCCCAACACGGTGTCCAGGGTTTGATTCCGACCGCTCGTCAAGCGGGATTGGAGTGATTTTTGTTATCACGTAGCTAAAATACCACAGATCATTGACGGCAGTAGTGCCACTAGTGCAAGAAGCTCGGTACTGCGATCGGCAAGCCGTCTACCCAGCGTGGCTATTCTAAGCATTACCCCCAATAACATGCGCATTGGGAGGATTGCATATAATTGGAGCAATGCTTATGGATGGAGATAGGCTTTTTGATGGTATAGATATGTAAACTTTATAGTTCTTATTTATCGTCCGATTACAAACAAAATTTGAAAACGACGGTTATTTTATGTACATTGCAGTTAGTTGTGTACGACGAAGGCTTTCAAAGTCATTCGGATAAGTCTTCTCAAGTTTTAGAAAATGGTTATTTCTATTACTAGGTGGTTAATTGCAAAAATATAAATCACCAGATGATTAATTGCAAAATTTCTAATTCCGATATTTAATTAATGACTGCAACATTTCATGGTTACAGTTATAATTCATAATTTTATTGTCTACATTAGAGCCTTTTTTTAATCAAATTAACCACGAATCACTCTTTATTACGTAAGAGCAAGAAAAAATATATCATTCGGGTAACAGATGCCAAGATGGGAACAAGTTATTAGACGTAATTAAATTTTTTTATTACTTAATTTACATTATTAATGAATTCTCAAAACTAATTAAGTCCACATAAATAAACATCGTGTCGATTTCCAGGCTATAATACTTATTTACCAAACTGAGAGTTTTGGTCGCCGCTAATGGAACGATTATTAATGTCGCCCATCGGATGCAAATAATTAAATTAAATTTGTCCATTATTCACAGTAAATGGCCACGGATTTTCTTGGAGTTGACCTTTTGTTATTATACATGATTCATTTGCCGATCTGGCAATTGTTTATTGTTTAATTGGTTACGAAAAGTAGACGAGTAAATTTTTCTCGAAGAACATTTGTGAGCTGCATCAATTTCTTTATGTAATTACTTTCCAATTTTTAACCGAAATTCAATGCAAAAAAGATTTTCAACTCAACTCACGTGTATTTAATTTTGTTCGAGTTTTTTACAGCTACGTCGTTTTTCAAATTATTTCTTATAAATTATGTGTCGTTAAGTTTCATTAAATAAGAAATGACAAATGATATTTCAGTTTACAACAAATTATACGTCGGTATCTTTGTATTAATTTTTATTTTATGTTAATATACACACTTCCACCCAATGACGTTATACCTAATAGACACATTACATCCTAAAAACGAATAAGATTGTAGTCGTAGATAGCGCTTTTTCGCACTTTAAGGAAAAAGACATAAAATTTAAAAAAAGTGATAAAGGTAATCGTATTGAAATTAAAGACGAACCGTCCAACGCTCCAAAAGGTGCGACCGTAAGCCAAAATCTGCTAGTGAATGACAAAATCGCCTATGAATTGTAAAGTGGCGATCAATTTCCAAACAGTTTAGTCCCTTACGTACAGTCTAACGTTCCAAATAGCGTGATTGGTAACCGAAATGTCAAATTTGTCAACCGAAATGTCAAATTGGTAACCGAAATGTCAAATTTGTCAACAATCTCAGTGGAATAGCGCAGTGAACTGGATTTTAGACACCGTCCAAATTCTCTCGGTTTACGCAATACGGTACCATAGACATATGGAGTATAGTTGCACCAAAGATCACGTACTAAGTATATAGTAAATTTCGAGCTATTGCGCAACCATAATAAAGCGATAAATTGTTCTATATTTCCTATATTTTGTGATTTCCTATGTTGCTGCGAGAGCGTATCGACTTGATAAATGCATTTTCCGTATTTTTGGTTATAAACACGGATATAAACACATATGTACATCGGATGATGAGAGGTATAGTACGGTGCGGTATATTGATCGTGAATGTAGCCGATATTATCTGCATATACATTTGCAGTTGCATTGAACGTTGTGCTCTAAATAGCGCGTTCGTCAGTGACCAGTTTGAGACCTTGATTACCGAGGATAATTTTTTGAGCGCTAATGACTTATCTATCTAACATAACGTCATTGTACTTACCCATTTATTTCCGAAACTGAAAATTAGTTTCATATTATTTATTGCACATAAGTCTGTGCAATACACCAATGACGGCAAATATTATTATATAAGAATGAAATTTTCGTGCATGAACAGATATGGATGTTGTTATTTTGTGTGTAATAACACTTTATGCGACAACAAAGGTACATGCAATTTAAGAAACATTATGAAGATAAAATATTGTATTGAAGTTAATAAATTCAACGATGTGACTATGATGATGACATTATGCTGAAGGTCACGTAAAAATGTAATAATTAACATAGTGAAACTTTATCATATGTAAAGTTTTTAATTATGCTTAATACAAAGAAAATGGATCTGCTTTAGACGAATTATTTCTACTGTGTTGTTTACGGAAAATACATTATTATTAATGATAAAACTCATATTTACCACGGTTAACTTCCTATAATAATTGTATAAGTAATAGATGCCCCCACTCGATGCATCGGTGTCAACTTCCATACGCCAGTACGTAAAAATAGGTTTTCAGAGACGAATTTGAAAGACGATATATTTATTATTGTAATTTAATTTTTATAAATTGTAAATAATATATAAAGAAAAGTGTTAGTATATTTTCAACATATTAACTATTGATTGGAATCAGACTTTAGGATAATTTCCTGCAAAAAAGCTTTAATTTTATTTAAAGTTGTACATGAACATTATCATTTTGGTATAATGATGGTTACGATTTGTAAAATATTCAGTAGAAGGCAAATTTAGGAAGGTCTACCTTTAGGTAGAGAGCCCTCGTGGGAATTCATGAAAGCTTTAATTTAGATGGTCAGCACTGAAAGCGTTAACAGATAAAGTATAATAAATTTAAAAACGTGGGAGTGTATGCACATATGATGTGTAGTCCTTCACTCCTGTGTGTTTCATAAACTACAGATATATTAGATGTTAATGAAAAGGGTATTAAAGGATTTTAATATATTGATGAGGATTTGAATATATTGATTAAGAATTAAGCTGATTTGGATTTGAATTTATATTATATATGTACACAGTCAATGATCGTAGATATTTTATTGCAAACGGTGTTCACAGTGAATACTAGGTTAGTGACTAAAAAAGCCTTCTCAGTTTACAAAATTATTTTATTTTTAATATATAATTAATAAAATTAATTATATAAGACCCATCGTTATTTATCACTAACCGCCAGAATACGGTAGAGATAAAATTATTTCTATGTTGATTTTGTTTGGTACTCTAAAGGAAAAATTTGGTGAATTCAAATTTAAGACGATTTGCGTTTTAAAATTTTTACAGCAAGTGAAACTGATCATAATTAGAGGTTGAAGCTTTAGAAAGTATGGTGGATGCCGAAACGATTCGCATTCAATTGAAAGTATTTTTCCGTGTTAATTTTATTAGGTGCGGTCGAGCATTTTCATTTGCACCTTGGTTTAATTTTTTAGAAATTAAACGTCAACTTTGATTAACTGTACACAATAAATATTGGCGGTAATTGTTGTGGTTATTGGAAAGAGGGATCATTATATAATTACATTTATATCTCACCACACAATTAAAGGAATATTTCAACTAAAGTTATATTTTGATGTATTTCCAGTAAGTATGGATAGCTTTTCATCAGTTTCTAACCTTAGTATTTATCAGAAAATTAGTGACACATATCACTGAATTTCGTCTGCTTAAGACAGTTTAGTTGATTATCTCTACTAGAGAAACACAGTAGGTCCATTAACAAGTAGGCACTTTTTTGAAACAACCTTGTTCCATGTAGTATTCAAGTGAAATATTTCCAGTTCTTACCCAAAGTATAATTTTTTCCCCGTTGCGGTACGAGTGCACGAGAGCAGCTCTGGTGGGTAACACAAATCTAGTCTGTGATATGTTTCTATCAGGTCGATTTAATTTTTCAAAATTTAATGTGAGAAGTCGCTCTGGATGAGGAAAATTAAATAGATCAAAACTTTCTATTTTAAACAGTTGGAGCCCATGCTAGCTTGTAATTTTGAAGAATACTGCCTCACCCATGACCCGTGTGTTCGTTTTTCGCCTTTTAGACAATCCTATGCTCGTTGATTTATTTTACTTTTTTAGACTGGTACTCTTAATAGTACCAGTACGATAGCAGAAATAATATATATATATATATATATATATATATATATATATATATATATACATATATATATATATATATATATATATATATATATATATATATATATATATTTGTGTGTGTGAATATATCTTGTTCATAGACAACATATGTACAATTATTATCGACTACCAATTTCTGTCTGTTTGCAAAGGATGGATGGAATCAAAATGAAAATTTCTTGGTTTTGAATTGAAAAATTTATCAATGAACTCTCACGAATGGTCCTCATTTACAATTGTTTTAAGAGTAGTTCTCAATGATCTAAATAGACAAATGTCGGACAGAGCGATTTCGGTGGAAAATTGGGAATGTAGAAAATATTTCCCGTTAGAGTTCCAATAATTTTGATGGAGAAACCTTACGGAATTATGCAGAAGAAAAATTGTGTCGTGGAGGTTTCTAACGGAGTTGAAGCCCTAAATTTGTTGATGCTGCCTTAATATAATATTGTGGTAATGGTTGCATTATTTGGAACTATTTTCCGATATATGGTTCGTGAATATCCCACTAAACATACAGTATTACTTAGGTTTACTGAATTCTTCTTCAAATTTAACTTCTCATCTTCTGATTTAATCAGCTGAACTTATACCGAAAAGGAAAAAGTTGTATATGATTGAGTATGCTGATTCAACTAATGTGATATCATCATATTTTATTAAGAGACGTTACATAATTCGTATTGTGAGTATTTCTCTGTAGTACCGCGTAGACTTTCAAGTTGAGTAGCCAAGGCCTCCGTTGAAAAATTGAAATTTATAAAGCGAGCACTGAGATTTAAAGTTTATCCAAATTTCCCCGATGTTTACTTGTCAATAGTCAAAGTATAAAATATTTACATGACGTCGAAGAATCCTCTCCATATATTCTTGACCTTGAAACCTCTCAAAGTTAAATAACAGAAATGAAAAGGAAAGACAAATCAGAATTCATTATTGACTTCATGTTATTTTTTGTTTCAATCTATATTTTTCAAGACAGCTTTTCAATAATTTTTATTTATTTATTTATCTACTTTAATATATCTAATTGTTACAAATGGCTGACTTATTGCTGCGAGAGAAATCTTGTACAGCCAACCGTAACATCAGTCCAGTCCCGTTCGACGAACGGCAGAGAATCGAACCCGGGTCCCCGTGGTGTGGATATTGAGAGTAGGTTAAGTTCTCTTGAAATAAAACATGAGTATACAGTGATGCTAAATTTTTAAGTCCTTTTATAGAAACGTTTGTTATTTATCTTGGTATTACAAATATAAAAATTAATCAATGATCTAACAAAGAACTTTCATTTGTTTCAAGAGTAAAAGTTAGGGTTGAAAAGGTTATTGTAACGATGACTAAAAAAAATGATGTTTTAGGAAAACGGATATAAAAGTAAAATTACGTTCACGTAAAAACGTGCATAACGTAACGTACGTTTACGTAAAAAAAATTATCCTGCTGCACTAGAAAATGTTGGATATTGTTGGGCTTACACTGAGACTAAGATGGGGCGTCATTATCGTGCTGCATCACCACAGTTGCTGGAACTGTGTTAAGCTGATATATTGAGTAAACACAACTGAAATGTAATTTGCTCGTTCAGGGATATTACTGTGTACATTCGTTTACTTAACAGGATATTGTCATTTGTTTGAATTATTTGAGAGCAACTTAAGAGGAGGAAAGTCCTGATATGTTTAAATTTATGTGATCAATTTATGATAAATTTAAATAAGTGAATCTAATTTCCAATTGAAAAATTGTTAACATTATTTTCTGCATTAGGTTGTGATTTCATTAGAAACCGTTCGATTTCGTCCTTCGATTAATGAGATAATAACAAATTTTTAATGTAGTAAGATTATTAAGATAATTTATTACTGAGTTTCTACATTTAAAGCAGAGTCGCCGTATCCCATTACTTAGATATTCAGATTTTTATTTTATGATAACAAATTCATTAAGATAAAGATAGATAGCCCTTAATGCGTTGATCAATTTATCAAAATATAACCGCAAATATTATGTTAAATATTTAAGAATTAAAATAAAAGATTTAAACTCTCGAGTTATAATTTTTTTTACATTTCACTGTCTTTCGGGGCTTGACTTAATAATAATTCCAAACTGGACCAGGACAGGGAAATTTTGTTTTGATTTGTTTCAAGATTATTTTAAAAAGGAAACATTTGATTGTTTTGGTTTCTATATTCTATTATATTTTATTATACTTTCTATATTCTATTATAAGGTAAATTTTAAATGATCGAAGGTACAGTTGCTAAATTAAAATTTACTTTTTGTATTTCTATCACAAGACAAAATATTGCGTTAACATCTAGGAGAGGGACAATGAAATCAGAGGGATTTCAAAGAAAATATTAGTAAATATGTCTCTGGGTATTTACAAACGTATGTCCTTTTGAAGGCTTATATATACATCTTGAAACTGGCATGCGATTGACTACGGAATGTTTATTTTACGGTACTCAGTGTGATGAATAAAGCGATAAGATTTTAAGCTTGAAAATACGTAGTGCTTTTGAGGTCACCAAAAAGTTGAAACATATGTCAATAAAAAACAAATTAGATTGGAAGCAGATAACTGCAGGCTTTTTGTATTTGTATATAGATGATACATATTGTTTTTAGCTTTAATCGGAAAATATTTCCCAATGTGGATGTAAAAACTGAGGTTTCTTCATATACTAGAAAGTCACTGCCATATATTTTATGATAACACCTATAAGATGAAGTATAGTATTTTTCACTTTGTACACTTTCGATGCGCATAATGAAAATAAATATAACAACTGCCAACTTTATGTTTCGTTTTTACTTTGGAAGCGAAATAATCTGATAAAGACCTATTCAGATTTATAAAATATTCATATCAGCACTGATAAGGGCTTTTCGTTATGTAAGTGTTAGAATAAAGTAGTAGTCATTTTTTAAGTCTAAAACTTAGAGGATTTCGAAATAATGGAAAAAATATTGACGAAAATATTTTTTTAAGGATGTACATTTTTTGAAGAAATGAAAACATTTTTAAGAAAGAATTTTTAAGAATATTGACGAAAACATCTTTTAAGAAATTCCTGATGGCAATTTGTGTCCCAAGATACAAACTATGATTAGGAATGTTTGCAGGAATTATTTAATATTTCATCAATGTCGGAAGTACTTTTTTCTTCCTTATGAATATTCTTCCTGTAAAAGATATGTGATGTAAGAACTATCTGCTACCTTCTCCCCGAATTATGTTTATCCGTGATCATAGCAGATCATAGCAGTAAATCTATCTGTAATATGTCTTCAAACATAATTGTGTTGTACATAATCTTTTAAGTTTAGATGGCACACGTTAAAATGACGTTCTTTGTCATGTATATATTACCTTTGCTCACGGTCGCTTGAGTGTCGCCTGTCGTATATACCTCGCTGTGGCAGTGGCGATGTGCTTGTTAGGCGCAACTTTGTCTGGAATTAGTTCACGGAGACATGATGCAGTTACAATATGGACTTGTAACAGAGAATAGAAATGGCAATAGTAAGTAGATTGAAATGCAATTTAAACACTTAGAGTAGTTTAAAATAACGGACCTTGATATTATGATTACATAAAACAAATATGTAAGTATCATATGACGTCATGTGACGTTATTGTGAATTTTATGACTATGACAAAATTTTATTTTTAAGTCTTTTACTTTAATTTTACGTATATTACTTGGTTAACCCATACGATAAAAGAAAATTTTGGGTTGGTTATTGTTTTTTGTTAATAAACTATGACGTAAGATTATAACAAACTTGCCCGAAATAAGCCATTTCTGTAATCAGATATACTTTAATAATCCTAAAACACGGACACATGGAATTATTTGTTTCAATAGAACATATGATGTGTTAACACAAAAAAATATAAAATTAAATTTAACTGTAATAATTTTTCTGTTACGAGTTATAAAAACATACGTTTTACAGTTATGACTACCTTATATTGTATCACTTTAAAACACAGTATAAATATATAAAACTTGTCCCATATCACACTTTTTAAAATATCAACGTGAATATAATTTTAAATAATTGCAAGCCATACTCGAACTTGTCCGATTTGTTAGTGTTGATTTTTGAAATTATGGGTCATATAACGAAAAAAGGAAAGTGTTTGTGTCATTCAAGCCTTTGATTTGTAGATCTAGATTAGACGTAGGAATTAAAAAAACGTCCTATCTTTCAGGCCAAGTTAGCTTTTTTTCGACCGGTGGATCTATTGTAACGTTTTTACGTAATGTTTGAGATTGTAACATCTTTTAAACTACCTAATATTAATGCTTATGTTTTACGCCATCTAATAGACGAAAGAATAAAGATTATAAATAGTACATTCGTACCGTGAATGCATCACGGGATCAGCCAGCGCAGAGCGCGCGGTGAAGAATTAAGCGTGTTTGATCCCACTCGGTATGTACTAAAATTAATATTCCTTTCGACTCCAATGTGAGAAGACGTTGAGTAAACTACGAACTACGAAGTATACAGTATATATAACTGTGGACAAATTGTTAAGCTACATGGGTACTAAACATATTTAAACGCATGGAAAAAGTATGGAGAGAAGAAAATCTTGGTATACGCAACATCACATGCGACATAAGTATTTTTGGCAGAAATCGAAGGAATCGAAATAATGAAAACTCAAAATGCTCCAGTTCCATCTTATCTAACTGCAGTCATATTAGTTTCAGTTTGATCCTAACATTATGAGTGAAAACTTGTTAACTGTTGAAGTCTTAAGACATTTAATCGGCGGCGCGTGGATCAATGGAGAGTCGGCCACCGACCAACTCCAATAAAATCGGCAGTTATATGTCACCAACAAAATTCAGAGTTGCTTCCATGAGAAGCATGGAAATGTCAAAATTTTCAGGAATTAAACATTTACTAAAAGGTTAAAACAGGACATGAACACACGCTCAAAGTGGAAATTTGCACGTCCTTGGAATTTTCATGTCTCGTTTGGTATTGGGATGCAAGAGGAAACAAGTGGTTATATATTGATATGGCGTGCACAAACTACTTAGGGTACCTGTTAATTGAATAAGGCTAATAGCCATTCGCTTTAACTATCGTTCGTGGAGGAGCTTTAGTAAGTTTTACTATATTGCAAATATTCAATCTAGGTTTTAATTGTTGTCATTTGCATATATTACATGCGAGGCTGGAGTAAATTAGGTTTAGAGATGATAGATTCATTGAATTTATTATTAAAATAACATGTGATTTTGTTAATAATATCACTTTTTGTGATAACAAATAAAAATGCAATTAAAAACAAAAATTAATTCAGTGCGACATATTCGGTTATTACATCATAATAAGTAACTTATATGTTATAATATAAAAATAATGAATAGCGTCAAAAATAGTGTTAGTATGAATTATAAAGAATGAAAGAGAAGGAAAGTGAGGATGCTTTGAAGAGCCTGATTATGAAATTTGAAAAACACACAGTAACAGATATTTTTATAACTTTTTAAACTTCGCACATATTAGATAGAAATATTTCTGATATATAAATTGGTGAAGTTGTTGTTGAAACCCTCTCGATAGCTTTCAGTCTTTTTATTAGATTATAATATTTTATATTAGTTATCAATATGATTCAACAAATTACACTGGCACTAAGTTATTCTACGCAAGTGAATTTTGTTTCACATAAAATAGTATTTATTTTATTGAGTATTAAATTTGATTTATTTGTGTTTTGTAACTTTAATTAACTGCACCATATCTGGAAATAATAAATTATGTCATTATATTCATTTGTATTAGGTGTAATGGGATAATTTGCTTTTAATTAAAATTGTTAACAGAAACGAATGTCTTTGGTAAATAAAGTTAAATACAATGGTTGCCACACGGGACGAAACTGCCAACATGTTTCTTGGATCTGTGTGCCGCCTTGTTAAATAATTCGAATGTTACCGATATATCTATTCTCAATTACAATATTTAGCAATAACACCTCAAGCCATTGAATTATTTCATATAGTACCGCAACAAGATTGACAATTGAAGCAATTAAATTTTAATAACTAAATTTCTTTAACACTCAGATTTTACCTGCGTAAAATTAGAGTGTTACAGAATAAGCAATCTAATTGTAGGAAGATAAAATCTACACGGTGTTAGAAACTTTAAAAACTGTGTGAACTGTTCCAAAGGAGTTTTATAAAAAAAATTTGTTGTGTTTTTTTGTTCAGAGTCGAGATTATATTTTAAAAACTATAAAATTATTATAGGGTGAAAAACTCAATAGTTTTGTAATTTTTAAGATTACGCTATTACATTTTAAGTTAGTTTGACTTTTATGTAATTTAGTAGAAACGTTGGTAAAAATTCTAATTATTATTTTTTATCTTACTACTAATATTTTTTATCTGACTATTTTTTATCTCAAGAAATTGCATAATCCTGTAATAGCATAATCGAAGCTCGGTGTTTTTGATGGATAATAAAAAAATTAGTCTCACATCATGTCAATAGGTATTATACTGAGAGCAAGAAGTTAGTATGTTTTTGTCAAACATAACAGACGTTTAATTTTACTGAAAGACACATATAACAAAAGTCTGTCTGTTTGGGATAGGAAAAAATAGCACAACCTTAAAATTTAAGAGAGTGAAATCCAGGACAAATGGTATTTTATGATATAAGATATGTAGTATTTTACACGCATATTAAAACGATTCATGAAATTTAAAAACGAAAATTGTTATATATTATTATTTTAAGAAAAAATGTGCACGTTTAGAAAGGTTATGAAACATATAAGTAATTGCAAGCTGACGATTCACCAAGTTTCTTTTCGTTAGTCAAGTTTTTTTTAATGTTGGTCGTGTCCAAGTTTTGATGATATTATTTTAAATTTGTTTGGATTGTCACTTATCTACTGGTTACTTATTGCAAAGTAGTTTTTGAAGAAACGGTATTGTGATTATACTAATGAAAATGTTTTAAATATTTAAGTAGATTTAATTATAATTGTCATCAGTGATTAAGGAAGAAACCAAATATTTTTTCAATATATCCTGTTAATTATACTAACTACAATAACTTATTTTCGTATTAAAATATTTTTAGTATATTTACTTAAATTTAGATTTAAATTGAATCACTTGAAGTTACGTCACGTTATTTTTCTTCAGAATAAAAAAAGTACTAAAAATAAAAAAAAGTAAGTATAGTCCAAAAAGGTATATTATATCAAAATTCACGTTGAAGCTAACATATTTGTCCATTTTTATGTTTAAAAATTAATACGTAGTTCAAACTGTAAAATTTAAAAAAATAACAAATCGGAAAATCCAACTTTTACTAACAAAACAAGTTTTATTAACAATAAAATTGTTAAGTAATTATTTGCATCTAAGATTGTTAGCGATGTTGCTGTATTACTCCCGCATGCAAATGATTGCTTCAAGTGTGTATAAGTAAAACTTATTCTATCTTTTAATTTTTCGTAACGTCGGTTTTCTTTAATCATTTGTTTTAATACCAAATTTTAATCCAGTCACTTTTTCAAAAGCACAAATGCATTTTCCTACGCTATGCTCCCATTCTGTGGTCCATTGCACTTGTTGCTTTGCAGTGTTTATCATATTGGATTTAAAGTAATTTTTTGACATGAAAACGTATATTTGCTCTTATGATATGTGGTAAAACTTCTTTGTGTTACAAAATTTGTACGATTTCAATCGCTAAAAACTACAGGACTAATAATAATGCATTAACTACATTTAAACTCACGTCAGATAAAGCATATCTGTCCGTGTTCGTCAAGTAGCATATGTTTTATCTTTGACGACTGGTTAGTGCAGGCACATGCGCGTGATTGTTGTGAATTAGTGTTGCGTAAAGTTATAAATTAGTGTAGCTCTGAATTAGTACAAAAACACATTTAGTTGGGATGTTGATTTGGACATCATTGCAAAGAGTTTGAGGAGCATTACTAGGAAAAAAACTGAACATTACTATGAAGAAAAGAAAACTTTTGCTGGAATATAATTAAAAATCGGTGTAAAATCGAAAATTTAAAAAAATTAAACATTTTGAAATGTAAAATGTAATGTATATGAATTACAAATATCCTCGGAATTATGGAAATTGTAAAGTAGAGGAAAGCTTGATTTAAGGAAAGGAATGTAAGACACCTAAAAATTCTAGGGCCGAGCAAATGCGAGAACTACGATAGTGTCGAAAATAAAATACAAAAACGACGCAAAGCTATTACATAGCTGGCCCATCGGACACACAGCATTCAGCGATAGTTCAAACGTCCACGGATCATATACAGACGTTGGAAGGCAATACAGAAGACGGCGATGATATAGAGACCAAATGTCGCCGTGTGATCATCGTCGGCCATCAATGTGTGTACGTCAATGGATGGTGATTATAAGTAGTCATATATTTAGTGGTGCTTATGAAAATAAGACGAATGTAACGGCGCTTCACACTTTAAAATTCATCAAGCACTTCAGGCTGCATTACGGAATAAAACCTGGACATACATTCGTGCTTATATATTATAAATACACCCGAAGTCCTTAACTTCCTTTTCGCTAAGCGCAGTTGGGTTTAAATAGTTTAATTTTATTAAATTTACGTTAACTTTCAAAAGTTCTTACTTCATTTACGACGTACAAAGAAGAAATAAACATCGCTACATACAGATTTCACCCACAATTTTAAAAGCTATGCATGACATTTTTTGCTAAAAGGTAATTAATCTTAATAGTTATGAAATATTATATTGTGATCGTTGTGCCAATTTTGTTTTATGGCCATTGTGCTATTAAAGTAGACTAGCATAACATTATATAGTGATGGGCCTAATTGTTGTAAATTTAAAAATGACACTCTTCTATAGAAAAAATAAAAAGTACAACGAATGTTAATGACAGTTAACAGTTTATTTTTAATTTATTTCAGCATGACTACACATTTATACAGCGACTTAAATTTTTTTTTCGATCCTTTCTAAGAAGTTATTATGTATTTCGTTATCATAATTTTTATTTTTTATTAACAATTTTCACGAATTAAAAACAAAATACAAATAAAGATAATTGGTCTTTTTTTGTTTTATAACCATAATTTATGTTTTAATTTTTGCTCTTTCCTGATTCTTAGTCTCTGACTTATTCGGTTTTATATTTTGAAAAATATTAGCTTTTATTAAAAATTATATTCTATTTCTATGAGGTGTTTTTGAGGTAAAATTACTTTCTATTGTAACTTTATTTAAAACATGAACTGAAATAAACGTAATTTTTCCGTTTAAGTATTTATATTGACTAATTTAATGGCAAGCAATTTCGCCTTCGAAAGAGCTTGAAAATAAAAGCCTTAACCAAAGCAAACGTATGTGGATTGATTTTGTTAATTGAGTTTCAGCTGTATACTTTATCCTATTTGGAACATCTAAAATATCCGCTTGACGATAATTGACTTTACCTAAATACATAATTTATCCAAATCAGTACGCCCAGTTCAGTTCTGCTGAATGAGTAGGCCGCAAGATTGAAAAGGGATTATAAACAAATGTGTTTCGGGATTTGGCTCCAGAGGCGGAGTGGGCGTGCGTCTAATTATGGGCATCCGACGTTTATTCTGGAATTTTGTTTTTCGTATTTGTTAAGGGATGGGAAGTGAGCCTGGTGTCCGCGTGTTTGTTAAACAGGTATTTATAATGAATACATTCTGTATTATGATTGCGAAAGCAAAGTAAATTTGTTATATTTACGCATGTGTTATATTACTGGGAAGTGGAAATTTTACAACAGCTTAGAATAATAAGCGATTAAAGAACTCATGTTTAGTAGTTAGAATTATCGAGCGATTGTTTGTGCTTGATTATGGCATTAAGGTTTAAAGGTAAAATATTTTTTTTTCTGTTACCCAGTGAGTAAGAGAATTTCTTACCAGTTGACGTGTTTAGTATTTTACTTTAAAATTGTGGTCAAATATGTCGTGTTCATATATGACGGTGGTAATTAAATAATGCTATGTCATAGGGTTGAAATCCTACCATTGTATCTATAGCAATTTTTTCTTTTTTTTCTCTTTCCAATAACGTATGATTATTATTATTATATGTAAAATATTATTTACACGTGATTTTTAATTTGTTTTATCACGAAGCATAATAAAAGAGCGGAGATTAAATTTGTAATATTTATTTTGCTTATTGTGTAAAATACAGATAATATATATTTTTAACCCGTATATATTACATTTTAAGAATTTATTTCTCTTAATTAAAATTAAATCGAAAAATACGTACTAATTTGTATTATTATGTCGCTTTAGTTCGATATTATTGTGGGTGGTGGAAAAATGTATAAACAGCAGTAAAATTTTAGAACATTGGTTGTCAGCGAAATACGTGACTCAAGCATACGGAAGGCGAGAACGAATTTAACAACGCAATGATAGTTTTAAATAGGGATAAGACTGTACATTGAAGTGTAATTAATGTGTTTAAAATTCATTTCTTTCATGGGTTTCCCGAATATACGGCTTCTATCTTGTTTTATGTTCTGTGCTTTTAAATACGTTTATACGAAATTATAAAATTCTACCTCAAGCGGCTTCCGAGAGAAAAGGGTGGACCTTCCAACAATATGTTTAGATTCTAGACTTTAAATTTAAAAAATTCTCTCTTACTTCCTTTGGTCCTAAAATCCATAAAAATCCTAAAATCCAAAAAAAGGCCATAAATGTATTTCAGTGTTACCTATAGAAATATATGTTGTTTAATAAGTCTTATCACCGTGTAAAATTTCAAGGTTTTTTTTGGTTTAGTACATACTAAACCGTTTCTAAGTAAAGCGAGAGTTTCTGTTTTTTTTTCTTTTGAAATTTGGAACCCATAAACAAGATTTTTACTTTCTATTAATTATAACCAAAAATTAAAAACAAAAACCATGATTATGACAAAGTTGTTGACTGTCATTAGTATTTAAAAATACTAGTTTATCTACTGTCTTTTGTGTTTAATTACTAATAAAAATATTTTTTAAGTATTCACTCCTATTTATTATTTATTATCCTATTATAGGAATGTGGATCACCGATAACAATGAAAGAAAACTGAACATATGATATTTAATACCATAACGAACACTTCCTGCAAAGGCTGTTCGTATAAACAAATTGGAGCAACTCTGATCGACACTCGTCTATTGAAACATTGTGAGTGAAAATGTGCTAAAGGTGAAAAGCATAGAATATACGACTGGACACATGTTGACGGAGACGGAATATATTTAATAGGTGACGTGCGCCTTTCAATTATACCAGGATATATTTTCTTGTAAAATTTACATTTAAGTTAATTATGTTCAGGCATTGTTGTATTTACTTCTTTGGCATATGTAAGCGACATGTTGTAATCAATCAAAATTATTTATAAAATCTAAGTATGTTGTAATTTAATATATAAAATGTGCACATACATGTACAGAAACTGAAAAACAAGATCCACCAATATCTGTGTCTTTGCACCATTGAATGTCGGTGTTCGCACAGTGGTATTCAGAATAACGAAAATTACGGATTAATGCTATTAGAAAATAAAAATAAATAGGTTTTTTTTTTCATCAAAAGTATTTAAATAATTCATAACAGATTGTTCAGGTTTCAAAAAATAACAGTAGTCACTCACTGACATAATTTATGTTTTTATTACTACTTTTTATCATGTGTATACAAGTGATGTTTATGTTAACCTAAATATTATTTCTTTCAGAACAAACAAATTTTCATTAAACCTTAAATTCATTTTTTTGCAATTTTCACACATTCCAAATTACTTCGTTTCGACATTTGATTTCACCAAGGCGTTTATTGTGATATTAGAAATGACTTAACCAGAAATTTTGATCTCTGTTTCGTAATAAAATTCTATCATATTAATAACGTGGCTTGCTATAAATAGTTTCTCCACTTCACTTGTAACATTTCATACTATTAATTATTGGCTGAAAATCGATTCTGATAACTTTGTCCATTTCTTGAAAAATAAATATTGCTCTAGTATTTACACAATATGCCAAATTTTCGTATCGTATCAATAGAATTGTGGACGTTTTTAGTGTCACCTGTGTGTTTCCTGTACTGCCTTTGTACACTGTATAGCATCTCATTTGTAAATAAAGGGAACCAATGTACAATAAAAAAAAATTATCACTCTGGCATCCAAATAAAAAAAACGTTTAATAATTTTATTTACAGCAAGTTTGACAGTGTTTTAAAAACCGTAACGAATATGTCCAAGTATTTCGTTGGTCGGGGAAGCAATATAAGAACTTGTGAAAAGGTAAGAAACTACACTCTTTTGCATAAAAAACGGGCGATTTCGATTTTGTCATATTATTAACAAACTATTATTTATTAAGAGGTTGTATTATCGTAATTGTTACTGGCAGGTATAGTGTATTCTGGCACATAAAAACGAACGTTCTAAATTTGAAATTTATTCTTTTTGAATGAAAATTCTCTTTCGCTGACAAAAACGTATTTTTTGGCGGTAAATGAAATCCAACTCTTATAAAGTCCTTTTTCATTTGTTACGTTTTTTATTTTACCGAATAAATTATAATTAAATTTCTGCTGTTTCCTGCATTAGTTCACTTCTGTTTACTGTTCTCAGTATGGTTTAAAAAACGATAAGAGCTAGTAAAATTATTGCGCTGCTTGAAGAAGACTGTAGCCAATATTATGTGTCTCAGCAGTATAATGTGAGCCGTTCCACCATCCAAAGGACCTGGCAACGATACCAAGAAAAGGGCTCCTTCAGTAGAAGGCGCGGTTCTTGAAGAAAACGGTGCACTGAGCCACAAGGACGACCGCTTCATAGTCAGTCAAGCGCTACGAAATCGTTAAGTTACGTACGTGGATCTCAAACAAAACCTCGAGGACGTCAGAGGCACACGAGTAAGCCTATGGACAGTTAGAAGAAGACTTCAGGCCGTCAATATACGTAGCTATCGCCCAGCACGGGGTCTTACATTGCACCGTGAGCATCGAGTTGCCCGATTGAGATTCGTTCAAAATTTTTCGTCATGGACTCAACAAGGCTGGAATAGTGTTTTATTCTCCGATGAAACTCGTATATCAATTAATGATGAGGATCGACGTCAACGAGTCTTACGAAGACCCGGAGAACGCTTCGCAGAAGTGTGCTTTGAGGAAATCACCCCTTACGGTTGAGGCTCCGTAATGTTTTGGGCTGGTATTAACTCAGATGACCATACCGAGTTAGTTTTTATTGAAAGTGGCACACTTATTGTGCAAAGGTACATAACAGAGGTTCATATTCCTCATGCCCAACCTGCATTAATAGCAGTTGGAAGCGAGTCCATTTTTATGGACGACAACGATAACGCCCATCGCTCTAGAGACGTTGATGCGTATATGCAGGAGGTCGGAATGGCCAGCTAGAAGTCCCGACCGCAATCCGATAGAACACATATGGGATAATCTCAAACGATGCGTCAAAGCCGTAAAACCAGCTCCAGAAAACATTCAGAACCTTAAAAATTTGATCGTCGCTGAATGGGAACGTATTCCTCAGGAAATGATAAAAAACGTCGTCGAAAGCATGTCTAGAAGATTAAGCGCATTGATTTTAGCTACAGGAGGCCATACTCGTTACTAAATTTTCAAATTTTAGGTTAAATTAATAAAAAAATATTCAAAAATAAACTTTAGCCATTTTTATGTACCAGTATGAAACCGCTCGTCTGTGGACTTTACATTGTTTTTTATATTTATTCGCATTTTTAATGACTGAAGTAGGTAAAAACGATATCTCAATAATAAATAACAATATTCTTATCATATCTCCATATAAAATGCATCAAATAATAAAATAATTCTGACATTGTTTATTCCTATAAGTGCCCGTTTTTTTTGCAAAAGAGTATATTTATATTTTAAATTTTGTTTTGTGACGTAATCCTCTCGAATATTCTTGGCGGTTTATCGAGTTCGGATTCCGAAGCGAAAACTATGACCGAGGCATTAATGTTATTAATACGTTAGAATCTGAGCGAAGAGTTTATAGGACGGACTCGAGAGAGTGCACGTCGCTAGAGATAAATAAGTATCGTGAATTTATCTTTTGAAGACGTTTGTGGTCAATAAAGAAGTAATCTTATTACCTAATTATAATGTGTTTAAGTTCGTTGCCCTTAAAATTTGCGTCAAAGTGAACTTGTTGATCGTTAAGATTTGCTTCTTCGTAAGATGAAAGGTTATAATTGGTATTGCGTCACAAAGAAGCTATGCAACATAAAGACTTTGACGATTTATAATATGTAGGAAGGTTGCAACGAATAATCGTTCTCCAATATGGGAAAACAATGATACCAGTTGGGATTTCTTTTGTACTTTCCCTTTCGCTTCTGAAGTTCGCCGATTCAGATACGTTTATTAAAAAGATTCCAGTGATTTTTAAAGGGCTAGGATGGAGGTAGATCTGAAGAACAAACACTGTACAACTTGATATATATATATATATATATATATATATATATATATATATATGTATATAAATATATATATATATATATATATATATATATATATATATATATAAGACTTAAATTATTTATATTGTCGTGCAGTAAATAAAAATTCGTTTTCCAGAAAACGTATTTTGTTTGAAGTAGTTTTGTTATCTTCGTTATATGATCAATAGCTATATTGTTTTTTAGGTAATCAGTGTCGACAAATCTTTTAGTTTTTCGTTGCTTGCTAATATAGTATCAGTGTAATGTTTTATCCTAGTGCAATTTTGATGATCTAAACGTTTTTACTTTTTAACTGTCTGCTTGTTTTTTTATCGTCCACAATATTCTAGCGCTCCAAGTCTAAATTTTCTGAGATTATGGCCATTCCGGACATTGCAGTTTTTGTTATTGTTTATTAAAATTACTCTTTATCGTTAAGTGTATCCGTAAATAAGCTACAA
This sequence comes from Druceiella hillmani, assembly GCA_039881145.1. Lineage (NCBI taxonomy): Eukaryota > Metazoa > Arthropoda > Insecta > Lepidoptera > Hepialidae > Druceiella > Druceiella hillmani. Next base: position 15,142,281 of record JAYKKI010000052.1, on the reverse strand, counting down.
AAAATTGCTCGAGCGACTTATTATTAAGAAACTAAATTTTATAAGCTATGAAGGGTAGTTAAAAATCTGAGGAGTAAGGTACTCTTCTGCTAAATACTACGGCTACTGGACATTAACAGACCAGCGCGCAATGAGTATATAAAGAACGTTTGCGACGATAACTCAAATATATATGATCCATGCCGCATGTCTGTTGCTGCGATATATTTAACGAAATTGAAATATCGCACGTACGTACATATATGTATAAGGAACCATAGATATACGATACACGTATACACAAACACACGCAGTTATTTTGAATGTGTTTTTTGAACTTTTTGGCGCTTTAATTTTATGCTTTTTGAACGTACTTTCTTTACTCCTATTGTCTTTCAAAGTAAAAACTAATTCATAATGATCAAAATAATATTAACAATATTGACTAGAGATATGAGTGAAACATTTCACGAAGTGACATAGAAGGGCAAGTAAAAAGATGAGGTGTCGGTACGAGTAAATGGTGTAAAGAGAGGTGTGATTTTTGAGACAACTTTCCAATGTATTTAATTTTTGAATTAATTAAATGTAATTCTGAATTACGAGCAAAGAAATTCTGATATCAAAAGCTTTAATATTTCATTATAATACATAAAATATGGAAATATTATCTTCTATCTTACAAAAACCGATTTAGTGAAGGAAGTATTTTTTGCTAATATTTTAGATTTTTTTCCACATTAACACTACCAGTTTATGTAGAAATATTTGCATAATCAATAATTATGTTATAAGTTAAATTGCAAAGAATCAATTTAAAGTACTGACATAACATGCTAGAAAAATATTTTTCACACATATTTTTTCTCTCACCTTGTAATATACGCCTGACAATTTTTTAAAATTGGTCAATTCAGCCGTTTTAAAAGTAGCAAGCAGTATTAAAGGGCAGTTATTACATAATTGCATGCAATTTTACGCAAATAATTTGTAACAGAATGAAGTAAGAATATCTTTCTCATTAAACATTTATCACATTCGAATGAATATCATTCTCATCAAACATTTTAGAAATAAAACTTGTTTTGTACAGAGCGTAATTATTTTTTTAAATCTCCGAGAGTTCCGTTTCTAACTAGATTTTTAATAGATTATACGTATAACTGAGTATAAACCACGTGTGTTATTATTACATGTGTAAATATTTCATTCATATAGCTTCAATGGTTTTCAAAAAAATCGGGGGCAATTAACACGCAGATACCTGGAATCGAACCATATCTAACGGTTCGATTATACTATTTTTAGCATGAAACTCTAAAAATAGGAGTAGAACCGGCTAAAGCATCATAAGCTTTCCGTTATCTTATTATAGATTATAGATTGAAGATTCAAATGTAGAATTTAAAATGTTATATTATTATAGATCGAAGATTCAATTGTAGAATTTAACATAAGTACTGTTCTTGTTCTAAAAATAAGTAAGTAAATGTAAACAAAAATATACAAATTTTTTGTACTCTTAATTGTCTACTTTTCACTACAGGTACACACATTAATGAAACTAAGAAGGAAATGTCCTCCATAAAAGGTTTTATATTTAAAAACCTCTTGAAACTTTTTTCCGTCTATTTTCTACAATAAATTTCTTCATGAACTAACAAGGGCAACCCCCTGAAAATGTTCTAAACAAAGTGTAAAATGTTTTCTTAATTTTAACACATACATACCCATGTACGCTTTTCATTTTCATGACATTTTACATTATAATCTTTAAGACTTTCCTTGATTTCCCACAAACTGTACCCTACTTTTTCTATGATAATTTTTTTTACTTTTCTTTTTTTCATGGATATTCTGTTTTTGGCAGTATTTTTTCGGTACTTTCAAAAAGGCTTAATTAATCGAACTTTTCTTTCTTTATATTTACTATTACACGTTTTTTGATATGCATTGCCGTCAATGTCTATTATGTTTATTTCTATTACTACATCCATTTGGAATAAATACTGCTTACCAGTGAGTTTATTTGAATTGCATTTCGTTTATTGTGAATATATGTAAGTTTTATTTTCTTAAAGTATTGTAGGCATTAAAAAAGCTTATGAGCAGTTACTGTCGTTTTTCCATTTATTATTGTTTTTTAATATATTTATAAGCGCACTGGTTGTTCCGGCAAAAGTACACACTTGTCGTTTCCCATCATTTTCCATCCTTCTGTTTTTCGACAATAAACTTCCTATAGAAGCAAGTTTGTCTACTTGCTTTAAAATCACATTGAATATTTAAATTTAAAAACTTTCTACGTTTGTTATGAGCAGTTACTGTCGTTTTTCCATTATTATTGTTTTTTATTATATTTATAACAGAAGTACACACTTATCGTTTTCCGCCATTTTCCATCTTTCAGTTTTTCGACAACGAACTTCCTATAGAAACAAGTTTCACGACTTGCTTTATGATTACATTGAATATTTAAATTTAAAAATTTTCCCTTCTTTTTCTTAAATTAATCAAGCATACTTTTTATTCTGAATATATTTAGGTCTCATTTTCATAAAGTATTGTTCGCCTTAAACGAGTTTACCGGCAGTTACTCTATTTTTTTATTTGTTATTGTTTTTTACTTACTTATAAAAGTTCTAGTTGTTCTGCCAGAAGTACACCCCATTTTGCATCTTTCTTTTTTTTGACAATAAACGTCATGTAGAAGGAAGTTTGTCTATTTGCTTAGTAATCACAATAAACATTTAAATTTAAAAACTTTTCCTTCTTTTTCTTAAATTACTTAAGTATACCTGATATATACTGAATTTTTATTTAAATAGAATTTGTTCTAAATTTAATACCATTCGATTTTAGGTAACAAATTAATGTTTTGAATAAAAACATTTCACTCCACTTGTAGTTGTAGTTTTTCCAGCTGTAGCTTCATATAGAATTTAAAGGTTGGCTTATAAATGTAGGTAGATGACGGCCTATTTCCGCATGTTTTTTTATGAAAATTTGTCCTTTGTTTTAAACAACCGTCAATATGGTCGGTAAATTCTTATCGAAAAACCTATTTGTGCCCACAAAATAATTAGTCAGCTAAAAAGTAAAGGCCGCAATGCGCTGACGACTCGCCAGAGGCACTACCGCTCTCGGGCTCGACCCGGGCAATAACAATAAATAGCCGTAACCGATCGCAGTATTTGCATATTGACGACTGTGGTCGACATTGCCTGATCCAGCATGAATATTCAGCGCCCAGCGTAACGTCGGCGGTGCTGGGTCTTATAGTCTCTCACGATGAAATTTTTCGGCGATAGAACTGATGAGAAAGGGTTTTATCGGAAGTGTTTATGGATTAAAGTATGTACTGTGAAATAATTACGAAGCTTCTGGTGCAATGGATTTGATATTCATTTATGTTATGTTCGCAAATAAACTTGAAAATAAATTAGGTTGGCAAAAAACTAAATTTAAACTTAGTCGCGTAACAGAAAGCGGGCAAAGGGTTAACTATTATGACAATGGTAGTGGGAATAGTAACCTAATTCTGGACGGTGAATACAATTTTGTTGTTGGAAATTAATAGAAAATTTGTTTTTAGTGTGATCTCGTATTATTCAATCGATTTTCAATTCAAATTTAGAGGGAAATATACTGACCTGGTTAAAGTAATTTAGAATTAATCATGCTGTAATTATCTCTAATTTTCAAATTATTGAGGCTTCCTTAAAAAGTTTTGAATTTGTTTCATTAACTGTTTTGAGTCAACGCGAAATTAAATACGGCTTAGAGATGGAGTACCCAAAAGAAATTCTTTTGATATTTGTGAGTCAGATTCTTCTTCTTTCTTATTGATTTTCTCCTTGGCATGCTGGGTTTCCATCGTTTACAATTCAGAAGAAACCTTTCATTAACAAAAATTTGGCTGGAAGATATAACATAATGGATAACTGAAATAGGGCAAACAATCCTATTTTATAAAGAAGACTTATGTTTTGTATCTCACAACTTCAATTCCTTTAACAACTTGGTATCGAACATATTTTTTATCGATAGAATTTATAATCGAGTTCTGATTTTGATGGAGCTCAAACTACTCAATGATAATCTCAGAACCGTCTCTTGTCGTACCAAAGTGTGATTTGTTTATAATCAGTGAAATGAAATTTCATGAAATGTGTTAAATATTTTTGTCTATATTACTATATTTTTCTACAACTGTATGTAAGGAAACAAATAAATTTGACAGAATACTATGACCATTTTCATGTGCATACTTTAATTTTAAGCAAGATTTAATCGATAATGGTTTAGTAATTTCGATCCGCTCATCAATCTGCTATTATCTTACAATGTATACATTAAATACCTGAAAAAACCGGATAGAATTCCTATAGTTTTGAGCCTCAATGCTGCAATAATAAAAAACACTCTTATGTAGAGAAAATGAAAAAAAAAAAGCTTATTCAAACTCTATTTAAATCATCAATCAGACAAAAGAAAATCTCATATTTCTGTATAAAAATTCAGGTTATCTTTCATAATCGTTTGTAAATGTTATTTCTATGAAACTTTTTGAATCTGCAAGATGTAGGAAAGCGCAGATTGTGTCCTGTCATATTCTCTTTACCTAAATTTAATAAACTTGTTTATAGAAGTCACCGACCCGACATAAATTTAATAAAATCTTGTTATAAAACTACAGACGCGACAGGATTTTCGAAAACATCCACGTAAACAGCGAAAAAGAGATTCATTTTGATAACAGCAGAATGAATGTTAATATCAGTTAAAAGTATGTTTTTAATTCCTTTAGGCATTTGTTATAAATTTGTAAAGTGATCGATATTATTTATTAAATGATCATTATTCTTATTCTTGTTTTTATTAAAAATTTTTGAAATAATAAAAATATAATATATACACATTCATGGAGATAGGTTTTTTTATTTGAATTATAATCAAGAATTGTAATATTTTTGCCCAAGAATTATAATCATATATTATAATCAAGAATTATATGCCAAGAATTATATTCTTTTTTAATAATCAGATAAGCTTATCAATAGCAAAATTGTTTGGCATTTTTATTCCAAAAATATCAGCTTTTCTAAAATTATAATTTCTTTCTGCCACGATAGTTCCATTTTCGATAGTTTCGGAAGTATAATCAATTAGAGTTTGGGAGATATAATTATTTAGTTAAGAAATTATTTCGTTTATTAAGATTTTATTTAGTAAAATGTTCAGTAAAACAGCTCGTTACAATCCTTATTGAAAATTATAATATAAATTTATAATCTTATATATTATGACTTTAGATATTCTTCAATGTTAATATAGAAGTGGACTGCCAACATTTAATGCAGGTTTTAACGTCTAACATTAAATTTGTATAAATTTTCAGCCTTTTAAATCAGACTGATCCTGTAATTTAATCTAAATTAACCTAACCTTTAATAAACTAATAGCTGTTATATTCTGAAAATCTATTATTTAAAATGGAATGGTACAGCTCTCATCCTTCTTCATCCTATTATTTGCACTTTTGCAAAATTTTAAAATTAATTTTCTCTTAAACTATGCATCATCCGCCTTTCATTATATCTTGAAATTTCACTATAAATTTCTCAATCCAGTCATAATTTTTAATCGCATGTATTTGATCTTACTTCCATAGCACTGATATTTGAATTTTCAGGTCCTTTCGAATATTTCGTAAAAAAGGACTTTGGAATTCAATCCTTCACCTAAGCATTACCTTAGTGAAAATTGAATTCAAATTGGTCCAATTTTATGTGATAAATAAATACGAAAACAGAAAAAACGTCTATTATGAAATATATAAAAAGGACAAAACCTAGTCTATTTCTTAATTGAAACCCAACGATTATTCCGGTTAAAGTTCTATTCAAATAGGTCCTATAGCTTTGCTGGGTACTCGAATAAAACGAAAGGAAAGTAGGAAAAAAGTGTGAAGAAAAATGGTGTGTTCAGGGAAGCTTAAAAACCATGGTCCAAATTTTTTTTTTCAAAACGTCTTCAATTTCCGGACGCAATTAATTTAGTTTGTAATAGCATAGATGTTCGCTTATCTATGTATGGTTACAGAAATTCCACAGTTTTGTTCCAAGGCGTTTCGGTAGCGATGATAAGATTAATTATATCATACAATTTATAAAATAACTCAATATAAAATATAAAAAAATCTTTTAAGAAATTTATTATTACCCGAAAATAAAACATAGTCTGGTGCTAGTACATTGAAGCGATACATTAGTTGAAACTGTAGAAAAGTGAAGAATAACGAAATAGTGAAAGTTTAGGTGCTGGTATTTAAAAAAAATGCGACTACATGAACTTAGAACGCAATTATAATAGGGTTTTTGGATATTGTTTAATTTATATTATATTATAATAATTCCATTTAATAAAACGAAAAATAATCTCACAAGTGAAACCTCTGAACTGTAAAGAATGGTTATCCAGGATGTATTTCCTATACATATGTAACGATATCATCTTATAAGGAAAAATGGAGAGAAGATTTTTTGGATACATTTAATCACCTGGGTGTACTTGGTTTATGTATATTCCAAATAATTGAGTTTTTTCTTAAAGCCATATATTAATCGATATCAGAATATTAAATGACTTCAGAAATATACGACATTAATAAACGTGTGTTTAAGATTTATAAATTATTTTCTTTATAGATCCCTTAGCGGCCGCGAAAAGTTAAGCTTGAATATGACATGACTTCTAAGTCGATTACCTCATTTACTTGTCCCGTTACGAGTATGTTTCATATTAAAGAACTGGATGATATTCCTGCAAGTTTAACTCATAACCGGGTAGGGATTAATAATTTGACGGTAACTTATGACAAGTAAATGTGGAATATATTTGTCATTGATTTTGTAGAAATTCATTATTCACAATTAAATGAAACTACGCGATGTAGTATTATTTCTACTTTCTTTAAGTTCTTTACCGCGACCTAGGTTTCGTTGTATTGCAACATATTTAGGTGGGCTATTAGCAAAGATTGAGGAAATACCTTTTATAACATAATATCTTAATCTCTAAATCTTTTTATTTGAATTACGCTCACATTTAACTCTATTGTCGTTTTTATGTGAAAAAAGAAAAAGGTTTTGTTTTCTTTCCTTGGGAAGTCATTACTAACTTATAATGGAAATCGTTCGTTTAGCCCCCCGATTGTTCGTCAATCGAATCGACTCAATCCTTCACCTCACGATGCTGGGAGTGCTCCCGCGGGCACTCGCGTTGAATATTCATGATCTGGCCGCGTTTGGCCACTCTGCCGATGCTTTGTATCGTGCTGCACTTTAGTTCTAATGTATTGATTGGTTTCGTCAATATGTAAATGGCATCGGTGCATGCTGCGATGTTGCTTTGACGCAGGGCACTTGATTACTATCGTGTTAATATTTTGAGCGAGTTTAAAACTGACCAGTATCGTTAAAGAATTCTAGTATGATAAATTAATTTGGTTAATATTGTCTAGTTTTAAATGTTTGTTCTCTAAGCCTTAGTTATTCTAAATTATTTATTAGTAGTGTAATCGACGTGAGTTCTTGAAGGTTGGGTAGAAAAAAGAGGTTTTTTGACGTGTGAATAAAAATGTATTATTACATTTTATTGTTATACGAACAAGTCAAATGCTAATTGAATTTATCGTAATAAGTATTCTTCAATATATATAAAATGGGGTGTTTTGATTGTGTAAACAAGTGCAGGGCATAGCTTTGGGTCTACAGGGTTCGTGTGATCAGCTTTATGTTATTATATTTACTTGATAAATATTTAAAACAAATATATTTTTTATTATTTTAACACGAAAAATTTGTATGCATCATATTTTCGCTTTTAATTGTTTTATTTGGTTTTAAGTAAACTGTATAAATCTTAATTAGATTTAAACAGTTTAATTATCATACATTTTAAGCGATATAAACCGTGTAACTATCATCATCGAATTATTTAAATTTTTTCAGCGATTATTTACAAAAACTTGAGAAGGGCAAGAAGATAAATAAGAATTGCTTTAAAAAGTAGAGGATTTTTAAATTCGTATTTATATACACGTCAAATTTTTCCTCTACTTACACGTAATAATTTTCTTGTGACTGAGACGGACAGATACCACAGTGATTATATAAGTGTTATCTATTTACGTTTCCACAATTCAAAGGAAAAATGGGACTCTTTACTCACGTGACCTTCTCTTCGACTATCGCATTTTCTTCAGAAACCGCTTGATGTAGAAACTTGAAATTAGTAGTAAAGCCAATACCGTGAAGTCTTTATTAATTTTAGTAGGGGTTTATCCTTTCTTAAATACTCGTACTTTTTTTTTAAATTTTCCTGTATAATGTGGAATATGATTTGAAAAAGCCAATATATATTTTCTTTTTAATTTCAGATATTTTCAGGGTATACTATATATAGAAAATAATAATTATATTATTATGAAAAACTGGTTTTTAGAAATCTATGCAAAAGTCTTTGCAAAAACTATAAAGATCATTCTAAATATTATATTTTTTGAGATATTTACGATAACATGTACTATATGCCACCCATAGTTAATTTTGTTAGATATTAGCAAATATTTATTACGCTAAGGAGTCCGTCTAAGTGATACTTTATGATAAATAAAGTAATTTTACAACGGTGTCTAAAACAGTTAAGAGAAAGTCAGTAATATCAAATCTTTTGTGAAAATATTTGCATGTTTTGATATTTTTTTTACTCTTTATATAAAATAATATTCCAGAATCATAGAATTTTTTGCAGGACTTGTGATACGGAATTCTATACAATTGTTTCATTAGTGAAAAGACAGATCAATGATGGTTATACTAGAATTTTTGCCATTTGCAATCGAAGTATGCAATGTGCGAGTCAATATATACATGCATATGAGGACAAGCAAATTGCAACTAACATATTGATAACATTTATTTTAGTTCTCCAATGTAAATTCATATATTTCCTTTGGAATTTTTTTCTTTTTCCGAATTAATTTTTAATCAAGCTTTCAAACGTAATTAAATGTTATGAATATGTATATGTATATATATATATATATATATATATATATATATATATATATATATATATATATATATATATATGTATATAACTCAATTGAACAGAATCTAAGAATTAAGAATGAAATTTAGTATTCAAATTAGAAGTGACTGAAAATTGTTTGTGTAACTGAATTATCTAAAAAATTTTAGTTCCAATATGAACATTCTTCAACAACCATGGACAGCACGAAAGATTTCATTAAAGAATTCATAACATAATTACAGGAAACATATCTTTATTAAGATTTCACAATACAGTGATGTAATATTCGTAGCTGGTAGCGTCATTCGTAAAGGATTGCGCGTCGAACTCTGGCGTAGAGCCACATGTGTAACAAAACTCGTTTCACTCGGTTCACTCGAACAGCATTGTTATTATATGGATGCTCCTATAATATTTTGCTGAACATGCTGCTCTTAAATAATACGAACCATATTTAAATTGTATGCTTATGCGGATTTGAGAACGGAATATAGCCAAAAGACTGGAAATATATTATTACACAAAGTTGTTGATATTGTCTTTGGTTGAAGTAGATCCATAAGATAGAGATACGAAACAAAGATTACAAATATTAATAAAAAGCATGCCTTTTGTAACAGAAGTTTTGAATTGTTTATTTTAACTAGGTCCTATCCTAAAGGTAATTTTAGTGGCAATAGAAGGGTTTGTTTATTTGTTATAAATCTTTAAAGACGTATACCAGAATGATAAAGACGAAATATTTGTAGAAACGTTTCGATGGTTATTTGACAAGTAAATTGAAATTCAGTAAAGGTATAGGAAGTGATAGCTTAATAACAGAAGTGAAACACGAAAAATATATTTAGATGCGGGATCAGATTGGAGAGCGGGGGGAGAGAGGGTTGATGAAATGGTAAAAATGTTTAGGTCATTGCAAGGGGTATCAAATGAAAGCCAACTAAAACGCGAGTTCAAAAATATTTGAGATGTTTTTTTTTAATATCAACTTTTTTGACATTTATTTTCATACAAACTCAAAATCTCTGTCACCACATTCTATTTTAAAAAATATCGTTCAGAAAAATCTCGAAAAAATCAAACATATTGAAAGTAAAATGTAGATTAAAGACAATTATTAGTTTGGCATTACCCAAGATAATTTTTTTTGTTATAAACAATGTTTTTCTTTAAACCTAAATTAAAACAAAAGTAGTAATAAAACGAGAAAAATAATAAAATAGATTCAAATTATTTACATCGAAATGAATAAAAAATATCACAGTCCCTTTTTCCTTATTCTAATTGTTTCCAAAAATATTATGATGTTAAACAGGGCACGATTCATAAGAACGCTGCTGACCCAAAAGCTACGAGAGAATAACGCGCGACTGTTATGGACTTTATATAAGTTTCGATGCCGTTATGTATCTGTATAATGTTACAAAACAGTAATTATACAAGTTCCGCTTGGACTTGGTCGCTTTTCTATTGTGAATATTGTTTAACTTTTCTCGGCTTAACTCTTCTCTGATATAGCGTAATTGTTTGTCTATACTTTTAGACTAATATACTCGTATAAAGTAGAAACAATTTTACGTTTATTCATTTCTTCGCGTTAAAATATAAAAATTCAGGTCAAAATGTTTCCAGTATGGCTGAAGACTCGGACGCATTTTAAATGCTGCGACATAGAGACCGGCTTATTTATGGTCTGATTATATCTTATTTATTCACAGGTTTTCGTTTATGTACATCCTAATTCAAAGCTATAATGATTTAAGAACGTGTTGAAATATCCTTGCCTAAACTCGACGATCAATGTTATCTGACGAACGAAGTGTATAACTGTGGAGGGGGGTGAGGGAAGTAAAACAGGTTTAATATAATTCTAAGCAGATGAAACGGCGGGGCATGCTACCCTTGCTGCGAGGTTCACTGAAACAAATACTGTAGTAAATAGTCAAGAATATTTATAGTTATTTACTCAATCACAAGCCTGTTGGGTTGGGTTGATCATAAATTTCCGGCTCTTGGCTGAGCGGCCCAACACGGTGTTCAGGGTTTGATTCTGACCGCTCGTCAAGCGGGATTGGAGTGATGTTTGTTATCACGTAGCTAAAATACCACAGATCATTGACGGCAGTAGTGCCACTAGTGCGAGAAGCTAGGTACTGCGATCGGCAAGCCGTTTACTCACGTGGCTATTCTAAGCATCACCTCCAATAATATGCGCATTGGAAGGATTGTATATTATTCAAGGTAATGCTTGTGGATGGAGATAAGCATTTTGATGATATAGGTATGTAAACTTTATAGTTCTTATTTATCATACGATTACAAACAAAATCTTAAAACGACGGTTATTACTATATTTTATATAAGTAAATATCATAGAAAAAAAAATTTAAAAAGGACAAAAATTGGAAATTATTTAATTTACATTATTAATGAATTCTCAAAACTAATTAAGTCCACATAAAGAAACATCGTGTCGATTTCCAGGCTATAATACTTATTTACCAAACTGAGAGTTTTGGTCGCCGCTAATGGAACGATTATTAATGTCGCCCATCGGATGCAAATAATTAAATTAAATTTGTCCATTATTCACAGTAAATGGCCACGGATTTTCTTGGAGTTGACCTTTTGTTATTATACATGATTCATTTGCCGATCTGGCAATTGTTTATTGTTTAATTGGTTACGAAAAGTAGACGAGTAAATTTTTCTCGCGGAACATTTGTGAGCTGCATCAATTTCTTTATGTAATTACTTTCCAATTTTTAACCGAAATTCAATGCAAAAAAGATTTTCAACTCAACTCACGTGTATTTAATTTTGTTCGAGTTTTTTACAGCTACGTCGTTTTTCAAATTATTTCTTATAAATTATGTGTCGTTAAGTTTCGTTAAATAAGAAATGACAAATGATATTTCAGTTTACAACAAATTATACGTCGGTATCTTTGTATTAATTTTTATTTTATGTTAATATACACACTTCCACCCAATGACGTTATACCTAATAGACACATTACATCCTAAAAACGAATAAGATTGTAGTCGTAGATAGCGTTTTATTCGAACTTTAAGGACAAAGACAGAAAATTAAAAAAAAGTGGTAAAAGTAATCGTATTGAAATTAAAGACGAACCGTCCAACGCTCCAAAAGGTGCGACCGTAAGCCAAAATCTGCTAGTGGATGACAAAATCGCCTATCAATTGTAAAGTGGCGATCAATTTCCAAACAGTTTAGTCCCTTACATACAGTCTAACGTTCCAAATAGCGTATTTGGTAACCGAAATGTCAAATTTGTCAACCGAAATGTCAAATTGGTAACCGAAATGTCAAATTTGTCAACAATCTCAGTGGAATAGCGCAGTGAACTGGTTTTAGACACCGTCCAAATTCTCTCGGTTTACGCAATACGGTACCATAGACATATGGAGTATAGTTGCACCATAGATCACGTACTAAGTATATAGTAAACTTTGAGCTATCGTGCAACCATAATAAAGCGATAAATTGTTCTATATTTCCTATATTTTGTGATTTCCTATGTTGCTGCGAGAGCGTATCGACTTGATAAATGCATTTTCCGTATTTTTGGTTATAAACACGGAAATAAACACATTTGTACATCGGATGATGAGAGGTATAGTACGGTGCGGTATATTGATCGTGAATGTAGCCGATATTATCTGCATATACATTTGCAGCTGCGTTGAACGGATGTGCTCTAAATAGCGCGTTCGTCAGTGACCAGTTTGAGACCTTGATTACTGAGGATAATTTTTTGAGCGCTAATGACTTATCTATCTAACATAACGTCATTGTACTTACCCATTTATTTCCGAAACTGAAAATTAGTTTCATCTTATTTATTGCACATAAGTCTGTGCAATACACCAATGACGGCAAATATTATTATATAAGAATAAAATTTTCGTGCATGAACAGATATGGATGTTGTTATTTTGTGTGTAATAACACTTTATGTGACAATGAAGGTATATGCAATTTACGAAACATTATGCAGAGAAAATATTGTATTGAAGTTAATAAATTCAACGATGTGACTATGATGATGACATTATGCTGAAGGTCACGTAAAAATGTAATAATTAACATAGTGAATCTTTATCATAAGTTTTTAATTATGCTTAATAGAAAGAAAATGGATCTGCTTTAGACGAATTATTTCTACTGTGTTGTTTACGGAAAATACATTATTATTAATGATAAAACTCATATTTACCACGGTTAACTCCCTATAATAATTGTATTAGTAATAGATGCCCCCACTCGATGCATATGTGCCAACTTTCATACGCCAGTACATAAAAACAGGTTTTCAGAGACTAATTTGAACGACAATAGATTTATTATTTAATTTTTATAAATTGTAAATAATATATAAAGAAAAGTGTGAGTATATTTTCAACATACTAACTGTTGATTGGAATCAAACGTTAGGATAATTTCCTGGAAAAAAGCTTTAATTTTATTTAAAGTTGTACATGAACATTATCATTTTGGTATGATACTTACGATTTGTAAAATATTCAATAGAAGGCAAATTTAGGAAGGTCTACATTTAGGTAGAGAGCCCTCGAGGGAATTCATGAAAGCTTTAATTCAGATGGTCAACATTGAAAGCGTTAACCAGCAGATAAAGTATAATAAATTTATAAACGTGGGAGTGTACCTACATAATGTGTAATATGAAGGACTACACAATACATAATGTGTATAGCTTCACTCCTGTGTATTTTATAAACTATATGTATATATGTGTGTGTATATATATATATATATATATATATACATTAGACGTTGATGAAAAGGGTATTAGAGGATTTGAATATATTGATTAAGAATTAGGCTGATTTGTATTTGAATATATATTATATATGTACACAGTCAACGATCGTAGATATTTTATTGCAAGCAGCGTTCACAGTGAATACCAGGTTGGTAATTAAAAAAGTCATTTCAGTTTATAAAATTATTTTATTTTTAATATATAATTAATAAAATTAATTATATAAGTCCCAACGTTATTTATCAATAGCCGCCAGAATGCGGTAGAGACAAAATTATTGGTGAATTCAACCTTAAGACGATTTGCGTTTTTAAATTTTTACACAGGAAGTGAAACTGATCATAATTATTACTGATCATAACTGATGTATTATATTATTACTGATCATAACTGATCATAATTAATTAGTGTGAAGCTTTAGAAAGTATGGTGGAAGCGGAAACGATTCACATTCAAGTGAAAGTATTTTTCCGTGTTAATTTTATTAGGTGCGGTCGAGCATTTTCATTTGCACTTTGGTTTATTTTTTTGAAGTTTAATGTCACAAACTTGACATTAAACTTCAAAAAACTACTGTACACAATAAATATTGGCAGTAATTGTTGTGGTTATTGGAAAGAGGGATCATTATATAATTACATTTATATCTCGCCACACAATTAAAGGAATATTTTAACTAAAGTCATATTTTGTTTTATTTTCAGTAGGTACGGATATAGTTTCTCTAGTTTCTAACCATTAGTATTTATCAAAAAATTAGTGACATATGTCACTGAATTTCGTTTGTTTTAAGATATTTTAGCTAATTATCTCTACGGCAGAAACTTAGTAGGTCCATTTACAAGTAGGCTCTTTTTTGAAACGACCTTATTCTATGTGGTATCCAAGTGAAATATTTCCAGTTCTTTCCCAAAACATAATTTGTTTTTCCCATTGCAGTACGAGTGCAGGAGAGCAGCTCTGGTGGGTAACGCGAATCTAATCTGTGATATGTTTCAATAAAGGCTTTTTAATTTTTCTACATTTAATGTAAGAAGTCGCTCTGGATGAGGAAAATTAAATAGATCAAAACTTCCTATTTTAAATCTTTGGAGCCCATGCTCAGTTGTAATTTTGAGGAATACTGCCTCACCCATGACCCATGTGTACGTTTTTCGCCTTTTAGACCATCCTATGCTCATTGATCTATTTTATATATATACTGGTACGTTTAACAGTACCAGTACGGTAGCAGAAATATATATATATATATATATATATATATATATATATATATATATATATATATGTATATATGTATATACATATATGTGTGTGTGTGTGTGTGTGTGTGTGTATCTTGTTCATAGACAACAAAAGTACAATTATTATCGACTACTAATTTCCGTCTGTTTGCAGAGGTTGGATGGAATCAAAATGAAAATTTCTTGGTTTTGAATTTAATAATTTATCAATGAACTCTCACGAATGGTCCTCATTTACAATTGTTTTAAGAAAAGTTCTCAATGTTCTAAATAGACAAATGTCGGACAGAGAGATTTCGGGTTAATAATCGGGGAAACGTGAAAATATTTTCCATTATAGTTCAGATAATTTTTGAAGAGAAATCTTACGGAATTATGCATAATAAAAATTGTTGGGGACGTTTCCAACGTAGTTGAAGTCCCAAATGTGTTGATGCTATGGTGGTAATAGTTGCATTATTTGGAAGTATTTTCCGATGTATGGTTCCGTGAATATCCCACTAAACATACAGTGTTACTTAGGTTTACTGAATTCTTCTTCAAATCCAACTTCTTACCTTCTGATTTAATCACCCAAACTTATACCGAAAAGGAAAAACCTGTATATCATTGAGTATGCTGATTCAACTAATGTATTTTATTAAAAAACGTTTCATAATTCGTGTTGTAAATGTTGTACCGCGTGAACTTCCAAGTTGAGTAGCCAAGGCTTCCTTTGAAAGATTGAAATTTATAAAGCGAGCAGTGAGATTTTAAAGGTGTCCATATTTACTCGATGTATACTAGTCAATAGTCAAGTTCCCAATTAAATGAAACTACATGATATAGTTTTATTTTTACTTTCTTTAAGTTCTTTACCACGACATAGGTTTCATTGTATTGCAACATCTTCAGGTGGGCTTAGGCCGGGCCTAACTAGGCTGTGGTTGGGCGGGCGGACTCGGTGCCGCCCGTTGTGCCAAGCAAGAGTCTGGGTTTTTGCCGCCTCTTCGCTGGCTGACGACTTGAAGTGGCGGATTTTTCCCAGACTGGGTTAAATCATAAGACGTGAAGGTCAAATACCCGTTAAGTGCTGTACACGGGCATTTTTTTTTTATACGTTAGCTAACGCACGACAATAAAGACTCCCATAACGTTTGCTTTAACAATCGGCATGTTGTATCTCTCACACGTTATCGTTGCCTTATTTTCCGTTAAAATTCGGTGGCTTGAGAGAAACAAATAGCAGAAAGAAAATAATGGAGCTATTTTGTCGATGATGACAGTTCTGTGCTTTGTCTATGTATGTCAGGAGATGTATTTTTATAGGTTATTTTGTTTTGTTGCATGTCAAGTAAGGTTTAGGGTCACTTTAAATATCAGCCAGAAATTATCGAAATTTTGTTATTTATTTAGATAGATAAAAGTTTTTTACCAAAGTACTATTTGGTAATGTAGAAGGACCCGAGACATTCCTTAATTCTTGAGTATGGATTTTACAAGCGTTTCTGCCATTGACAAATACACCAGTGAGAGAAGTAGGCTTTCGATTAAGAAAACATCAAACAATTTTAATATTGTGGTAATCATGTTTAGTTAATATATTTTAATTTTTCTGATATTTAAGATTATATGTAGATGACGAATTGCTCTGTTATTTTATTCTCATATCCTCTTACCTGTAATTTTTTATTATATATCTACTTTTCGGGGTTTTAATTTCTCATTTGATTGATGTTTTACTAGTTTGAAGAGTTTTTATATAAACAAACAGAATTCTGAACTGTGTTCAGAAACCACTTAAATATTTTATAACCAACTTTAAAAACTTTTGTTTTTATATTTTGTAATGAACTTTTGTTTTATTTCGAATTTTGTTTTTTTTGCAGGGGTTTGGTGACGGTAATTATTCTATTGAATTATTTAATAATAAACATTTTATTATTTATTGAGGATCGTTGATTTATGCTTGTTTTATTGAAATGCGAGGAACTTCGTTGGGGAAAAAAATAATCGCGTCCCATTTATTTGGTTTATAATCGCAGCACACTTTGCAAAAATATGAATAATAAAATAAAATCACCACTTCTTTCATTCAATGTTGAGATCTCTGTCTGAGTCTGATATTAATGTACCAAAAATATCGCATGGCTTACATTTTATAAATAAATATGAACCAAGTAATCAAAAACAAAGTTTCATTATTCAAAACATTAAATAAATTGTCATTATACCGCCGCAATGTACCGCCGCAACGCGTGCTTGATCGATTGAATCTTCATACTCAATCGTTTAGTCAGTGGGACTTGATCGACTTTATTTAGTTTTTAATAAAAATTAAGAATTATTTTGTTAATTGTGTATAAAGTCATTAAGAATTATAATGAATTTCTACACAATTAACACCAAATATATTCAATATTTGATAGATATAAAATTGTTTCTAAAATATAATGACACATTCAGAAAAAGTGGAGTTTCTCAAATATAATGATACCTTAAGTGTGGCAGGTCCCGTGATGCGCTATAGAGACAGCATATAAATTCAAGATACTACAAATCAGTGCCAAAATACATAAAAGATATGCAGACTGAGAATAGGACGGGATGAGGAGCTGGATGACATAGCCGGCTTCACATGGAACCGATTGGCAATGAAAAAAAATCTGACAAAAGATGGAGGAGCCTTTGGTTTATATATCTTACATATTACCCAACTCCTTTCTATCTTTCATTAATCCACATTATAATTGCTCACCTATGGGATTTTTGAAATGTATGTTATAAAGGTTATTAATAGTAAAAACAATAATAAATTTTGACTGTAATTCATAAATCATTAATTAAGATGGGTAACAAGAAGGAAAATAGTATTATAAAATGAAATGATAAAAATCTTTTATCTTATTACGGTTTCAGTCCAATATTTTTTTTTAAATTAATACGGGAATGCATACTCTCTCATTACGTGTAGATCCTCGTGTCACCGATTGTGACTATACGTATATTTAAAAGGCCTTCTCTTTGGTATATTGATTTGGACTCCAGAGTATTTTAAGAAAGTTCGGGTGGTCTTGAATTTTCTGTACCATTATTTGGCAATAATTAACTCGTATGGGACAATATTGAGATTGCAGCATTTATACATATTGCAAGTAGTAAAATTTTAAAAAAATCCATGAATGTTTATGTTAATATTTCGTTGTAAGAAAATGGAAAGATTTTCTTCACACGAGTATTTCTTCATCAATTACGGGGTCTTTCTTCTATGCCTTCGTTAGGAGTTAATATTTTGTAGAATTAACGATAAACTGTTATAAAAATGCGATAGTCTGGATAGCGATATGTCCGGTGCCTTTGTCGACAGAGGCCAGCAGCCGCATGGACGCGGTACTTGTATTCAGCATAAATTAAGTGCAATGTGCATTTAATTACTCTAGGGGTTTACGTACTCTTTTGGTGGATACACATATTGTGTGATACATTATGGCTCAAAACGGATCAAGTAGATGTATTTATAGAACAACTTGTTTTATTAAAAGCTATAAAAAGACACAGGATGTTTAGTTGTAGACGATGCAATGAACGATGGGAATCTGGACATAGCAACTTAAGATTACGGCTAGAATGCATTAGAAACAAAACGATCGTAGAATTTTACTACATTTCTCACTGAGAACAAAATAGTTAAGCATTTGCCGTATTTTTGAAAATGTTGATAGAATATAGGTATGTTTTTCTGTTTGTCCTTGAGCGTATATGAACTAAAATAATCATGTATATATTTAAATGAAAGTAACAAGAAACTTTGAGAAGGTTAAAATTGGAAATATTTAATTGTTTCAAGAGGTAAATTTATTATTTTATGTAAAAACTTTTAAAACCAGTGAAGCAAATCAAATGGGAAAGAAAAACTTCAACAAGCGTATATATATAATTAAAAAATTACAGTAAAAAGAATTTGAGAATCTGATAACGCATTGACTCATCATCTAGACAATCCTTTTCTCTGCTAGCACGTTTTAACTTGTAACACTCGAATCGGCAAATGTCGGCCAGAGTTGCTTCGATGGTTTAAAATTTTGTGAGACGTATGTTCGGCAAAACTCCAGGAATCTTAAAGGAAAATCTAAAAAGGAAATTGAAAAAAAGCTTGCTGATTTTAAAAAGTTAGATTAATTTAAACATATATTACCATATTAATTTAAACATATATTAAATTAATTATTTATCACATGCTCCAGAAAAATATAAAAATTAACGTTAGGGTAAAAAAACTTAATAAATTATCTTCAAACACAAATCAATAATTCACTTAAGCCCCTGTAATGCAATTAATTCATATTATCAATATAGGATCGAAAATCTGAGAAATGCTAAGTTTTAATTGGTAACACCAAACAGATATCCAAATCGTTAAGCAAAGATAAGGTTAAGTTTATATTAGAAAATCGAAAATAGTACGAAAAGTCTGAGCCCAGATGCCTCGTGTGTGAAGTTGTCAATTGCAATAAAAATTTGGAAAGGCGTGTGGCAAGGCTACTTCCATTATTTGTCTTTGTCACACGCGGCAGAGGTATGTAATATCATGTCTCTTTCTCTAAACTGTGCCCCATTGCTGCCGGTGCATGGCACTTAAGTTATAAAGCTTATTTTACTATTTTTTTTCATAACTTGCCACAGGTGGTACACACACAGTTATGGTCGGAAGCTGACTTTCTACCGACTCAATAAATACGTGAGTTCCGTCGACGAAATCTTATGCCAATCTTACGTTAGTGCGTGTTAAGACGGTCGTTCTCTCCTTTTTTCTGACAGTGCATTTTCAGAGTTTCGCAGAGTGGCTTTGATTCTTTAAGACAAAACCCAACCTTCTGTAATGATTGCACCCTGAACTTAATAAAACAGTTTATTTCATTCAGATTAGCAACAACATATATTTTATTTATAAATGTAAATTTCTGATATTAGTTAGAATAGTAATAATTAATTGCAACATAAAATGAAAAAATAAAAGTTTTCTACTATTTCAAAATATCCGATAATTTTAAAACTACGCCATGCACCATATTACATTTTTTACACCATAAACGTCGAAGTTGGATGAAGAAAAAGAATACGGATTTAAAATTCGAAAAAGCGAATTTTTTCTGAACCTATCACGTTTATTTCAGAAATCCGAAAAAAACAATTAAAAATCTCATATTTACAAATAACAGCACCTAAGTGTGAAATATCAATTTTCTATATGTCATCCTTTTGGTCGCACCCCAATTTTAATTTAGACCATAATTTATGGGACAGCCTGTATATTCCATTAGTTTGGCTTTCATGGATTTCGTGAAGTGACAATATTATTTACACAATGTAATTTTTTTAAAAATCTGAAGTCGAAGGATTTAAGAGTTCCAGAAAATTGTTTTGTTACCATTTTAGGTCGGCGCAGATCGACCTCTTAAGTTTTTTTGTACAGCACATTTGACACCATAGCTTTATCTTTAACGAATATTTAACTAGAAGATAGCAAATTTCTGTGATGGATGAGGCAAAACTAAAAACTGTTAGAAATTGAAGTTGCCAACTTGTGCCACTTGTGCCAATAAAATAAATTTAACATGTAATCTCCATTTTGTTCTATCACTAGCTATGAATTATCTTTGGACAGAAATGTAATATTTATATTTAAACATTTTTTATGGAGTTAAAAGTCAATCTAATTCAATGAAGTTTTGTTAAGATTATTTAATCATATGAAAACGAGGCTATAAAAAATTACATGAGCGGAAGAATATATCTCAAAGAGGGTTGAAAAAAATCAATACTAGAGGCTAAATAAATACCATCTAAATACGCTTAACATATTTTTACACTTATAGTCAAAACGAATAAAATTAATTTTGGTTTAGTTAAGACTTAGTCTCAAAAGATGAGTTTGTGATTTGCTCTTTGGATCTAACCTATTTCTCAGACGCATTTCTTTTATATGTCGGTACATATACTCGTACCTAATACGGTGGTTTCACGAACGGAAATCTTTTTAATGATTTTTGTTTATAAAACATAATCGTTCGGTCTAATAACAAAGTTGACTAATACCCAATTTCTATATTACAGGACATTAACGTTAATTATTAAAAATATGTTTAATTCAAAGCCATTTCATATTTTTTTAGCAAACAGGTAACAAAAAACAAACACGTTATAATTATAAAAATAACTTTTTCCTCTAACCTTTACTTGGGATATTAAATTTAATTTTTTTTAATTTTTATGATTAATTTAGTGAATGTCACCAAAAACGTTGACCACATGAAACTTAATAATTTGAAAACTTTTGTAGACACGTAATCTATATTGCATTCAAAAAAATATTAAACAAAGTATACATTAAAAAGTTATTAACAAAGCGACGACTTCGTCAGATGATGCAATAATATTGCCCAATTTAGTTACAAAAATGTGCAAGGCAGAAAACATAGTTTCATTTTTTATTATGCAAGCATGACATTTGTGTTGTCATTTGTTATGTTCTTTTGCAGAGCCCTTCAAAATTAAGGAGTCACGTGGCCATACTGACCTGTTTCGTGTCTTTAAAATAGCGGTCGTGTCCCGACATAGTTGTGTACCGACATTTATTTTTTTTTCAAATGTAACTAAGGAAGATAAAAATTATGAAACATTATCCTTTCAAAAATATAAAAGTGTTTATTGTAAGTGGCTTAGGGTAGTTAGGCAGATGTTTTGAGGGCTATATTATTGAATTAGTAACAGCTTATGGTTTCAGCAGCATGCAGTAATTTAAGTCGTTATCGACTCGTCTTTTAAATTCTGTTTGGCATTTAACTATTTTTTTATTTACGAGTTGCAACAATATAATCTCCATAATTATGAAAATATAACCCATATTTCCGCTGAAGAGGTTTTTTATTTAAATTCGCTTGATCTAAGATAAGTATACGTGTAAACATCTTTCTACGTATTTTTAAAAAAAATTAATTTTTAAAGATGCAAACTGTTTTTAACATGCTCTATTAACTGGATATTTACCTTCCTCACACTATCATTCAGTTCTATTTATCGTATGAATTTGAAACTTTAAGAATTTATGCGTAATAAAACGATATAGATATCGTCGAGTTAATACAAGGATGGAGGATGAAGGTAGTCATAGGAACTTCTCAATGGCTAACAGTATACCGTCGAGTCGAGAAATTAGTTTAAATTGTTTCGTAGAGCTTTTGTTTACCCGTTCTGACTGGAAGCCTCTGATGATGAAGGAGAGAAGTGATCATGGGAACTTCTCAACGGCTAACATTATACCCATCGAGTTTGGGCTCTTTTAGCTCCTTAGATAAAAAAAAACATGCTTTTATTTTTTTTAATCGAATTTTTATATTAATTTTCTTAATAGTTTAATATTTCGTTATTGTGGTTTATCTTGATAATATCAATTAGTACAGTAAACAAAAATTACCGTAAATTTGACTTAAAGAATGAATATTTTGGTACATATTTACACAGCAGAGTTAGTTCGTATTTGAGATAAACTCCACCTAGACTGGTTTGGTTTATATATGAACGTCAGCAAGATGTAATATTATCTCCGTTTAACGTGTTAGTTCATTATTTCGTTGACGTTTATCAAATGAGGTACGTGAATCAATCAAAGCTACATTCCAAAACACAAATAGAACCATTAGACGTAATCTATCTTAAATTGAGTGTATGGTGATACAAATAGCTGTACTTATGAAACTTAATTAACTGTAACATAAGTAAATAGTTTAATTTTTTTGCTTCTTTATATATACAAAGTTACAGGCTGGAAAATATAAAAAAAAAGTTTTGTAGACATCT
Organism: Druceiella hillmani; assembly: GCA_039881145.1. Classification (NCBI taxonomy): domain Eukaryota; kingdom Metazoa; phylum Arthropoda; class Insecta; order Lepidoptera; family Hepialidae; genus Druceiella; species Druceiella hillmani. Next base: position 15,119,316 of record JAYKKI010000052.1, on the reverse strand, counting down.
CTTTCTTTTTTCCACAAATATAGTGAAAGATTAACATAAGCAAAATCATATGCAACTCGGTGCACATGACAGAAGTTAGACTTCTTTGGTGATCAATATCACGTTTGTATATGGTAAGGGATAAAACGGGAGAGAGAAAGAGAAAACATATTAAGTGTAAGTTCATAGATTGTACTATATTCGTATAAAAAGTTTTTAATATCATACAGTCAGAAAGATTAATAAAATCTTATTGCAAATCGACGTATACCTCTAATGAAATCCTCATATAAATTCACATAGATAATTGTTAACTACTACTTCCATGGCGTCGCAATATATCTCTTTCTTTTTTTCTCTATGTCATATCTTTCTTCTCTCTCATGTAACGAAATTGATTTAAACGTGACACGATCAAATTTTAAGGTCGTACTTTCAATTCTTGCCCACTTATCGATTATCAAATCCCCGCCTAAGAAGTTTCTCTTCAAAACATACCAATGGTAGATCATATACTTAGGCCGCAAATTCGGAAAAACTTGACGTGAGACTGGGAATTGTTTGAGATATTTTTATTAAGTTATATTAAATTCTTTTCATAACAGCGTTCGGAGCATACACCTGAGCATTTCGTCCAGTGCCTAAATGAGTGTTGAGTTCAGTGCGTACAATAATTCATTGAATGTATTGAAATACATTTAATTAGACAAAGCGTTCAGGCATTTTCATGTTTTTGTATAGGTAAGTGTATTTGAGTTGGAGTAATTTTATTCAGTGTCCCTGTGGTTGTGTGTGTTGGTGTGGTTGTGGCCGTTACCATCAAATAAAATGGTAATGCGTTTCTGCCAGTGCATTGTTTTGTATTTTTATTATTGATATAAACACTGGGTAATTGTTAGGTTCGGTTATGTGGTTCTATTTTAATGTTCACTCAGTATCTAATTGATGGCGTTACGGTTGTAGCCGGGACCTTTCAAGTGAAAACTTAAGTTTGTCTCGATGTACGATGTATTATTTTTTTTTCCAGTTATTAATAAGATATGATAAATAGATAGATAAGATAGATATTATCAATTTCCCTATCCCTATTTTCCCTTAATCATAACGCTATGGAACTGTATGCTTAAAGCATAATATGTATTCATCGGTTCTTCATATTTTCGTTTGAAATTTTGTAAAAGTTTTTAAAATATTATATAAAAATATAGAAATATAAGAACTTCTTCAGAAATATATATATGTGTTTATGTTTGTGTGTGTGTGTGTGTGTATGTGTATATATATATATATATATAATGAAAAAAATTCAAGGTCCCTCAAATGTTTTATTTTAATCACCAATGAGAAAAATTACAAATATTGTATGTTTTTTTGAAAATTCATATTATTTTTCGCAATAACTGGTAGTTGTTTTTTTATGGACCTATTTAGATCACTAAGACGAAACCAAGTGGTTGTCCTGTTATATTTTTCATACACGGAAGTAACTTACTACACAACGAAAATCATTAGTACCACAGGATTGTTGAAAAAACTACGTAAAATTCATAAAGAGCGAAAAGGCATACAATTTGACAACAGCCAAATGAAATTCAATGCCAGTTAACAGTTTATTTTTAATTACTTTATATATATACCGTTGTTGCGTATAACCGTTGTGGTTATACATTTATAAAGTGGTATTTGTAACCGTTTCTAAGAAGTTATTACGTACTTCGTCAGATTTTTATTATTATTTTCATTTTTCATTAATAATTCAGGACATCTTAAAAATATACACGCATTATGAAGATAGATTTTTTGGTTTAGAGTATGTCCACAAGTTTTATTTTATTCTTTTCCCCTTCCTGATTATCAATTGCTATTTGTTTACTTTTATATATTTAAAAAAATATCAGTTTCTTTAATCATGTTCTCATCTAACGTCAGGCCCATTTTTGTTAGTCTTCTTTGAAGAAATTAAAAAGTGTGTTATGTTTTAAATAAAAATAGTTTATTAGAAAAACATATTTGATGTTTTACATATATAAATATGTTTTTCAGTTTAATCATTTATTTTCATACCATTTCGCTACTGAATAAACTTGGTATTAAAAACCGTGACCAAAGAAAATGTACGGGGATTGATTTGGTTGAGTTTCAGTTGCATATTTAAGTCCACTCGGAACATGAAAAATATCTGCTCGACGATAATCGAGTTTACCTAAATATATTATTTATCTAAACCACTTCGCCCAGTTCGGTCCTGCTGAATGAGTAGTTCGTAAGATTGAAGAGGGATAATAAACAAATGTGTTTTGGGATTTGCTTCCAGAGACGGATTGTGTCTGATTATGGGCATTAGCCTTTTATTTTGGAATTTTACGTATTTTTTACGGTATGGGAAGTGAACTCGGTGTCCGCACCTTTATTAAACATGTGTTTATATTGAATGCTCTCTCTGAATTTTGATTGCAAAAGCCAAGTAGATTTGTTATGCATTTATTATTTGGAAATTAAAATTTTGTACGGGCTTAGAATAATAAGATATTTAAAAACTCATGTTCGGTACCGAATTTAGTAGTAAAAGGTTTGCCTTATGGAATTATAGGGTTCTACAGCAGTTAATGTTTTGCAGTACTTCCTTTCACAATTGTGTTCATTTGGGGTAGTAGTAATTATTGCTGTTCGAACCTACTTACCAAAGGATTTAAATCTTAATATAATCGAAATTTTCCGTTATTAATTCTATTTTTTTTCATTTCAATGTATATATAGCTACGTACGTAAAGCTGACTTATAACTACAAAAGTAAACTCTCCAAGTTTACTGAAGAATAATAAATTTCAACGACAAGTGGCAATGTGTGAAAGACAGTGCCTATAATACAAAAGAGAAAATGTGGGAAGTTATAAGTTATAAGCATCTGGGAGATGTGAAACATAAATCTTTTTTCATATTTTTTTTTAAAAATATCTTTATTTGAACGAACTGAAACTAAAAAACGAACAAGTGTTACGCCACGTGGATACATGTGTTACATCGTTAGAAATTTATATATCTTTGACACTCTGACTTTAATTAAAAAATAGGGTTAGCATTGCAGAAGGAAAGAATCATACGTGAATGAGGGTAGATGATATTATATATATATATATATATATATATATATATATATATATATATATATATATATATATAAAATGAGTTAAAAAAATAAACAATAAACTAAACTTTAGTTTGAATCACCTGATTGTGTGTCATGCGGTAAATGCCTAGTACACGATAGAGGTATTACACTATGACCTGTATTTCGGTTAGTTTCACTGTCACTGTAACTTTTATTTTAAATTAATAAAGCTTTTATACTTATTTTCCTTTCTTTTCCGTGTGTTATTTTATTATGTTGCAGAAAATATAAATTTCACAGCATTTAAAATTTTCCTTTTATCATATAGCATTACTAAATAACAAAACTTAAATGTGAAGTGGTTATTATGCACTTTTGTATTGGCCAACCTAACTTAATCACTTAAATTTCCGTTGAAAGCACTAGATAAAAGCGTAGTATTTGAAACATCTATTATGAGATTTGGGGGATACATTGAAAATGGCTTTGTAGGGTTACATCTGACAATTTAAGCAATTAAATAAAAATATGTTTTATGAAAAACTTTAGTATTTCTAAAGAATTATCAAACTACACCTCAACCGATAGAGTAAAAAAAATCACTCCAATCTTTAAAAAAATCCCCCTTTGTCTTTTTATTCATAAAAAAAATCACGTCGCTTTTTGGTTAATAAAAAAAATTAGCTAAAAATGGTTCTTTTCGCATCCACACGTTTAAACTGATAATGGATTTTGGTGTAAATGCATTTTAACACCAATGATTTGTTGACAATTCTTTTGATATAACATGAAAGAATACGCGTTACAAATAATGTACTCAAAAAATGTATTGCCGCTCGGTATTATTCATTATAATAAAATGTATTTAAAAAAAATTACCAACAAAAAATGTCATTAAACTTATTTGTTTCTAACCTCTTTTAATAATTTTACAATGCATTTATTATTAGACATTATACACTTAAAATACAAAAAGATATGCGTGAACATGAATTAATGTAATTAAAGAAAGTTAAAATATAAATTTACCAACATATAAAATTACGGTGTATGTTATATCAGCTGAACAACCTTTACCTAATTATATTATTTATCTTAAAAACCCATGTTTGGTACCGAATTTAGTAGCAAACAACTCACAAATTATACAGTGTTTTAAAAGCGACGGATACACAATTTTTTTTTATTTACGATAAGTCAACAAGTTATAATTACAAAGATATAATTAGTTTTAGAAATTAAGCACATCTTTTGATGTAACATCTCACTCAGTAATATAGTTTCAGATTGAAGATAGTTTTGTGCTTTTAAGTATCTACGAGTGCTTTAGCCAAATGGTTTTTGTGATGCTTTAGTCTTTGTTTGTATGGTTTACAGGACCTGTCTATCTACAAGTTGACAGTTAGCATTTCTAAATATTCATGCATTTCTATATTTCTTGCGAACCTTGGGGCACTATTTTGGAAGGGTTGAAATATTTCAATATTGGAGTGGCTTGCTGATCCCCATAGTGCCATGGTATATGTCCTTACTGGTTTTATTATGCTTTTATACATTAGAAGCTGGTTTTCCATACTTAGTGAAGAGTGAATATTATCTAGGACATATCCCATAATTTTTATCTTATCCCATAATTTAATTTGCCTGTTCTCTTTTGGCTTTAATATGGTATCTCCAGGTTTGTTTTTTGTTTAGGTATTTGACTATTATGTAATGAGATAGAACAATTCTATCGACTTTCTCTGGCGGGCAGTCTTCTCTTTTTAACCTGAATGTAATACGGAGAAAACATTTCTCCTGAGTATTTTTTTTTCAGATCGATTTTTTTTAAATATATAATCGCAAGCCGCAATTTTTTTTAAATGCTCCCTTTAATGTATATTTATTCATATCGATTAAAAAAAGTTGTCAGAATTTCATCGATACTAAATAGCATTTGTTCCTCCATTTTTATTGTCATATTAATTAATTGATTTGTACAGTTTTATTAATTAATCTTATTGCGTTCACACTGTAAGAAATCTTCTGTTATTTTTTCTATTTTCTTTTTATTTCAGTGTATATCTTCGTCCGTAAAGCCGACTTATAACTACAAAAGCAAATTATCCCAGTCTACTGGAGAAAAATATATTTCAACAATAAGTGACATGGTGCAAGACAGTCTCCACATTACAAAAGAAAAAAATGTGAGAAGTCATGGGACATCTGGCATATGTGAAACATCTAAATTTTATTATATTTTTTATTATAAATTGTTGTGTTCGAAGCGAATAAGTGTAAGCCCACGTATCTGTATCCATAGATCTTTATACAGATCTTGAACAATCTAACTTTAATTGAAAAATAGGGTTAGCATTGCAGAAGGAAAAACAATGTATAAACTAGAGTAGATGGTATTAGCCATATATAATGAGTTAAAAAAATAAACAATATACTAAACTTTTGTTTGAATCACTTGATTGTGTGTCATGCGGTAAATGCAGAGTATACGATAAAGGTATTTCACTACGACCGGTATTTTGGTTATTTTCACTGTCACTATAACTCGTATTTTAAATTATTAAAGGCTTTTTCATTTTAAGACAGTTTAATACAATGCAGATATAAGCGAGTAAAGTTGTAAGCGTTACTAAAGAAGAAACAATGCTGATACAGTAACATGACAACGTGTGGGTTGTTGTAACAGAGTGAAAATTTTTAAGCCGGAAAGATCCGAAATGACACGAAACTGGCCGAATGGCACGTCGCAACGTGCCACCAGAAAGTTTTAACTTCCATCCAAACGCGCCATTAGATGTTTCACTTCAAAAAGTATGGTTTTTTGTCAGACAATAAGATACACAGCAAAAACAAAAACTATAAAAATTCGATTAAAAGTTTAATTGGATATTTGAAGAAAAATAGTTAAAACATTTCTTTATTTGTAATATGTAGACCATATATTTTCATTAATCAAAATTAATTATAACGTCTAAATATGGTGTAATGTGTTGTATGAAAGGGATCTAAATACCCACAGAAACTAAATTAATTACAATCCAAGAATATCTTGTTGTATTTGCACCAAGGAAAGCAGACGAATGATAATTATGGGTGAACGCTATTCGATTATATACGTAAATACATTCTTTTTCCTAAATATAATTAAATTATTTATTAAAATAATAGTGGTTTGGTGATCGTAAATGTTCAGTTTAAAAAAAAATAATTGCAAAATCACTCGCAGCATAATTTCTTTTTTCAAATTATTATATCGGAGTCTGTATTTTGATGCAAATATAATCTATTTTAAATTAGTTTTTATTGAACCTTATACTCGTATAATTAATGTTCTTTTGAAAATTTTGTACTCATTATAGCTTCATTCCGGCATTTGATCTCGTTCAGACGTTTTTCGTGATATTGTTAAATGCGTAACCAATAATTTTGATCTGTATTTCATAAATGAATTCTAACGTATTAGTTATATGGTCTGTTTTAAATAGTTTTTTTCCACTTCACTTGCTACTTTTCTTATTTTGCCAACAGTAATCGGCTGAAAACCGTATTTCATAATTTTGTACATTTCATAAAAGCAAAAACATTACACTGATTAACAAATTAAAGTGACAATTCTTATTTCTGACCATCAGCTCCATAAACTTTTTTTTTGTTTGTGATATTACAGTAAACAATATCTATACAATATCTCGTTTGTAAATATCACAGTAAAAGGAATCAATGTTCAATAAAAAGGTCACCGCTTTGGCATTCAAAATATAATAGACTCTGAATAATTTGATTAACACCAAATCACACAGTGTTTTTAAAACTATGACGCCTGCAATCGTAAAGAATATGGTATGTGCAAGTGTTCCTCAAGGAAGTAATATAAGAACTCGTAAAACGGTGATCAAACTATTTATATTTTAAACTTTGTTTTATGAAGTTCGTTCTTTCGAATGCACTTCACGCTTTATCTAGTTCCGAAGGAAGGGGTAAGACGGAGACTTTAAAAATGCAGCGAAGAAAAGTTAATAAAATGTGAAGAAGAGTTTATAGAATGGACTCCGGAGAGTGCACGTTGCTGGAGATAAATAAGCTTCATGGTTGTATCGTTTCGAGGCATTTATGGTCAGTAAAGAAGTTCCTTTATTACCTAATTAAATCTGAATGGGTTTAAGTTGGCCGTTTTTAAATTTGCATCCATTTTGATGCAAATTTTCCAGTTGTCATCAGTAAGATGTGTTTTTGTGTTATAGGAAAAGTTGTAATTGGCTTCATTTCTGAAAGAAACTGTACAAGATACCTACCATAGGTGAACATTTATAAAATATAGTAGGGTTGTGACGAATGATCGTTATAAACAAATATTTGTAAAGATAATATTAATAATGACGCAGTAAGGGTAAGTAAAATAACAGTAAGTAGAATTACGAGTAAAAGCGTAAGGTGTGACTTTTGAGACATTTTTTGAATGCATGTGTTGGCGATGATTTTCTAACATCGGGAGCCAATAATCTATTTAAATGCAAAAATAATGTCTCCAATTTTATAGAAAAAGATTTAATGAACCAATATTTTGTGCTAATAAGTATATAGGATTAACATATAAGTTTTTCTGTCACATTGTTAAATTGACATAAACATTTTTTTTAAAATCATTCAATTCAATCGTTTCAAAAGGAAGAGCAGTTTCATACGCAGTCTCATGCAGTTTTATACAAATATCTTATAAATAAAATGACGTAAAAATATAAAACTTCTTATATTTAGATTTTATGTTCCATCAGTCATAATTTTATAGTCATTCAACATTTTATAAAGAGACCTGTTTTGTTTAGTGCGTATTTTTTTTAACAATTTTCACTATTCCTGTGTTCACTTAGATTTTGAAATGGATTGCATGGATAAATGGGGATATTTTACATATATATATATATAATTATTTAACAAAATCTTTTCCAAAAAAATTGGAGAGAATTAATAGGAAGATACCTGATACCAGACTTTACCTAACGGTTTTACTATTTTTAGTACGAAAGTCCAAAAATGCGAATAGAACCAATTGCAGTTTTGCAGTCAAAATATTCAAAAATAAAAGTTGAACAAAAATCTATACTGTTCAAGATAAGAACTGCGGTATTTTTAAAAATAGTTAAGTAGATTTAAAAATATATTACATCAACTTTTTTGTACTCACTTGTATATTTTTGTGTTTTTCACTACAGGTATTTTAACAACATCGCAATGAAAATTAGGAGGAAATGTCTATGAAAGACTTTATAAATAAAAACCTTTCGATATTTGTTTTATTTCAGTATAGTTTTTTTCTATTACCCAAAACGTCTTCATGACGCAGCAATGGGATTACTACGAAAACGTTTTTTTAAAAACGTAAAAAGGTTGACAATCAGCTTTTATAAAATGTTTTATATACTTTTTTACTTTTATACTTTTTCACTGTACGGATTTACGAGTGCAACTTACTATTTTTATGGCTTTCTACTACTATTTTTATGGCTTTATTGATGGTGTTGGCCATTCCATTCATTGGAGTGAGAGAGCTTTCTTTAGTCGTGAAGCGTATTCTATTCTAGCCTAAGAAATATTAGGGTATATTCTGTCAGTCAATATGATCAGGTTTTCCACAATCTAGCAAAAGTTACTTAGAATATTTATGTGACCATCTTCTCCCAAAATATTTCCATCGTCAATAGAAGTAATATACCTAAAAATTAATTTGGTCTCAAGCAGATTTAGCTGCGATAATTTGTTAAAGGTGTACCTGTCTGTTGACCCTTGCAGAAAGGATTGTGATATTAGGCCATAAAATAGATGATCTGTGTCACTTTATCTGCACGAATCCCAAGTGGCACAATATAATAAAACTTTATAGGTTAATTGAGAAGAAGCATTGGTGACGTAAACATGTTTTAGATCACTCTTGATCCTTGACGATGAATTCGGAAAATTGGTAAAATAAGTATCCATTTTTTTATAATAGAGTTAAAAAATTCACCGGGAAAGTCGTAAATTTGGATGGTATTTTCATATAAAAATCTCAATTAAAAAAAGGAACATTAAATTTGACAGTTTTGATATCATATATATGAAAAAGAATTGAATTTCTTTCTACTTTTTATTCCTACCGTTTGATGATTCGTCGAAACGAGAATAATCTTATATTAAAATGCTGCAGTTTGTTTCATCAGTTCGCCGTTGATTTGTACGTAGTAATAGAAACAAAACGTCTGACATATACACGTTTTTGTCAGCAAAAATTGCGTACCGAAAAATAACTTCATCTGCGTGATTCTATGACTGTAGATGGACATGCAAATAATGTAGTCTAGGGACCTATGTTGGAAGCCCGAGACACATGCACGAATACGCGCAAGGTGCGATGACTTACGTGAGCCAATACGGTCGACCAGACACATTCATCACTTTCACTTGCCATCCAAAATTGATCGAAATCACACAGCTGTTACTACCCGGTCAATAATCCAGCGATCGCCCCGACATTACAGCACGAGTATTCAAGCAGAAAGTCAAAGCGCCCATGGATTCATTGTGAAGTATCATGTCTTCGGAGACATGTGATGTTGGTTGTGCAGTGTGAAGTGGCTGAAAAGAGGGCTGCGTCATGCGTATATTCTCCTGTGGACGGTCGATAAAATAAGACCGGATGAAACTGACACTATCATTTGCGCATACATTTCTGACCCCAAAACAGATTGTGTGAAATAGTGAAAACGAATATGATTCATGAACCGTGTGGCGATCACAACCGGAAACCACCGTGTATGATCGAAAAAAATACTCCAAACATCATCCGCGTGTTTTGTTGGCTGATACAATCACAGATAATGACGGTTATCTCCTTATCTTATTCTGCCATATCCTCTTTAGAGGATACGGCAGAACGATAACATCGACGTTAAAAATAAGGATTTTGTAGTCGACAACAGCTGGATTAATTCGTATTCGCCGCTGCTTTCCAAAACATTCAAAGTGCATTGGAAATATTGAGTACTGCAATTCTGTCAAGTCCATCAAGGAAGTTTAGAATTACGTCACGAGAGAAAGCGACATGGTTATATTTGGTATTGCATCTCTTGATGACAATGATGAAATTTTGAAATATTAGATAGGAAGATATGTCAGCAGTAATGAGGGGGTTTGGAGGGTATTTTCATCCTCTGTACACGAATGTAATTCCACTCTGGTTCATTTGGATATGCATCTGTAGAATTTACAACGAGTTTATTTCAAGGCAGCTAACGCAGCGCAAAAGGCTGAACGACCACCAGCAACAACGCTGACAAGCTTCATCACGACATGCGCAAGTGATCTATTTGTAAGAACACTGTTTTACTCGGAGGTACCGAGTTATTTCACATGGGACCCATCATTCAAACGTCGAAAACACGGGAGGCTTGTTCCTGGATACGTGAATGTATATTCAACCGATGAATTTGAGGCATATTTTCACAGTTCATCCGAGCAATGACGAATACTTTTAGTTGCGCTTTTTATTAGTTAATGTTCGTGGACCGACTTCATTTGAATTTCAACGAACTATCGATGGTGAGTTGTGCGCAATATATCGAGAAGCCTATCAGCGTTTACATTTGCTCGAGGATGACAATCGTAATATAACTATTTTGTCCACTGCGCGTCAAATTAGATTACTTTTTGCCGTCACATTTCAACGTGTTTCCCATCAAACCCACTTCATTTGCGGAACAAATACAAAAACAATATGGCTGAAGATACTTTGCATCAAGTGCATACAACAACAACGAATTTCGAGCTTGAATTTAACGCTGAGATCCCCAACGAGGCGTTTATTTCTATAGAAGATTTACGCTTGATGATGATCGGAAATATGTTAAAGTGACGTATTAAAACATCAACAAGTGATTGTAAAAATGATGAATTCCGATTTATTTTATCATTTCAATAAATTTATGAATAAGTACAGCCTAAACCATTGGAGATATAGAGACATTTTATAAAATAAACATACTTAATATTTTTAATACTTCTATATATATATATATATATATATATATATATGTATGTATATATGTATATATATATATATATATATATATACATGTATATATATTTGTTATGGATTCTTGTTAGTATCAATTATATTTACTTCAGTTACTACCACCATTTTGCAACAATACTGTTCTCTAGTGAATTTATTTAAATCGTATTCCATTTATTTTGAAGTTATTTTGGATTAGGTAAGATTCATTCTCTTCCAGAAATTTTGGCGTTTAATATACTAATGCTAATATTAGCATTAGTATATTAAACGCCAAAATTTCTGGAAAACGATAGTAACTGTACGTGTAAAGTATATACTTTACACGTACAGTTACTATCGTTCTACAGTTACTTATTTTTGATTTGAATAAAAGCAACAATGCTTTTATTAAAGCATCAGCCGTTCTGTCATAAACTTGTGTTTTCGGTTTCTCGGCAATAAACTTAATAAAAAAAGCTAATTGCCTTAAAAGCACATTGTATATTTTGATTTTCAATTTAACAACTTTCTCTTTTTTTCTCAAGTTAATTGAGTGTTTACGATATAAGCTAAAATTTTATTTAAATACGATCTAAACAAATTGATCCCATTAAATTTTAAACAGCTAATGATTGTCTTTAAATAAAAAATAATAACTGCACTAATAGTTGTAATTTTTCTTCCTGTATATTTTCTTCATATCGTTTAGTATCAAAAAGCTTCCTCTTTAGAATATTATTTTCAGTTCAATTCACCAAAATTATTTTAGAGCCTTTTTTCTACAGTTCCGAAAGTATTCAATTATTATTTTATTCGACACTTACGTTTCAGATAAAGTTCAAAGATTGGGTCATAAATATCGAAAGATGAAAGCCTGTTTCAGCATGTTCTTACGAAAACGTGTCCTTTGTTCTTCACGATCGACAATACCCTTTATGTGGTCAGATAATACTTATCGAAAAACCTATTCGAACCCTTGAAATAATTAGTCAGCTAAAAAGTAAAAGCTCCAATGCGCTGACTGCTCACTGGACGCAAAGTCCTCTCGGGTTCGACCCGGGCAATAACAATAAATAGGCACGACCGATCGCGACATTTGCATATTGACGACTGCGGTCGACATTGCCTGATCCACCATGAATATTCAGTGCCCAGCATAGTGTCGGCAGCGCTGAATCTTAGCTATCAGTTTGCGAAGAAATATTTCGACGATAGACCTGATGATGAATGGTTTTGAGGAAAGTGTTTATTGATTAAGTATGGAGAGTAAAATAATGATGAAGTTCCTGGTACAATTGATTAAAATTTAATTTTTATTATGTTCCCAGCTAAACTTAAAAGCAAGTTAGACTGGCAAATAATAGAGCTTTAATTTTTTCTAGAAAACTTTGTCGCAGAAGATAGAGTTAATAATTCTGATAACGGTAGTGGGAATTAAAACATAATGCTGGATAGTGAATACAGTAGTGAATTTGATATAAATTTAATGTTATGAAATTAAAAATTAACGGAAAAGTGTTATTATGCGTGATCTCTCATTTTTCTATCTATGTTGATTTCAAACTTAAGAAGATTGGCCGCTTACAACTGATCTAAATAAGTAATTTAGAAACAATAATATTTTATTTTATTTGTGGAATAAAATGGATAGTAATAATATATTTTCTGATTGTAGGATGTTAAATAGGATAAGGTATTTAAGAACAGTTTCATAAAACGAGAGGTAAAATTATTTTGAATTATGAATATATAAATTGTTCAAATGAATACAAAAATTTTCCATGATTGAGATAATAAAACATTTAAAAAAAAAAAGTTAAACCGACCTTAAATAACTACCGAATAAAAGGGTAAAAGTATAAATTAATAAAAATACAGGTGCTCAGTTGGAATTTTTGCAGGAAAATATCGTTTCCGGTCGCTGGAAATTCTTCGAATCAGGACCAAGTCGGCTCTTCTCTTCTCTCTCATTTATTCACCTATACATAGATGAGTGTAACATTTCATTTGGTACCGACTCCAAAAATCTAGCAATAGCAGTATTTAGCGAATTCATTTATATTCGGAAACGGTATTATACCGTAAATATTCCAACTAAGAACTCGTATTTCGTACATTTCAAGTATTTTGTATTTTTCAACGCGCCTTTTATTCGGTGGTTATTTGCAGCCGGTTAAGTCATTAAAACCATTTTATTTTTAGGTTTTTATTACCTAATGATATTTATTCTATGTTACTAAGTTCTATCACGAACTTAACGTGAATTCAATAAAATAATATCTTACTTATTGAAATACGAGCAGACGTTTGCAGCATTTAATGAACCTAATAAATCCTAATATATTTATATTATGTACCTACGTCATATATTTTTACACACACATACGTACACACACACACACACACATATATATATATATATATATATATATATATATATATACGGGCATATAAATGACTCCTTTGGCTTCACCGTAGTCAGGGCTTCAAACCTTTATATACCTTTATGTACTTAAATATCTATTTACTAATGTTTCAGTTGATGTATGTCTTTATATAGACCGGTATATACATATTTACCTACCTAAGTACTAATGTTTAGTTAATACATTTATTTGTTTACACCTTTACCTACCACCTTTACCTATTTACCTACCAACTAATACCTTACTTGATTCAATACAGTGTTTATATACTTACCCAATTGTTTATTTTTGTTATTTCCTTGTTTACTGCAATACAAGTGAAACTAGTACATACTCAGAGCACGGACTAATTTCACTAGTATTGCAGTAGTAGTAGAGTCAAAACTTTAGAGATTATGCTACTAAATTATCATTAGACCTGTATTATAGCAACTTGATCACGGTACCTCTGCTGAACATTGTTGAGGAATTCTATGATGTATTTTTAATTTTCACGGTAAAATTCAAACCGTTTTTTATTTTGTTATATTGGGGCCATTAAATAAAGAAAAGAAACATAAATTGCTTGATTAATGCCGGCCATATGAGTTCACATACACTACAGAGACCATACCATGGCAGCATCAGGCTGAGGAATTGGAATTCTGGGTTCGATGACAGAGTATCTGTTTAAAACTCACAATACTGATTTACACAGGTCGTCAAGTTTCATGTTAACAGCAGGTCCTCAAGTTTCACGATTTAAGCATGTAGTACCCCCATAGCGTCAAGATTGAGAAGTTGGAACCCGGAATACAGTATCAATCTCTCTTGACACTCACAAATACTAATTTGATAACATGAGATTTTCAAATCTTACGGTTTAGGCAGGCAGTACAGAGATACAGTCTCTGCCTGAGACCCTCAATACTATTTTAAAAACAGTAGATCTTCGAGTTTCAGCATTTATGTAAGCAGTAACTCTCTAAAATGAGAACTGAGGAAAGTTGGAATCCGAAGTTTGATGACAGAGTATCTGCTTGAGACTCACAATTCCAATTTGAAAACAGCAAATCCTTAAGTCTCATGACTTAGGCGGACAGTATTCCTGCAGCACCAAAACTAAGGAGTTAGAAAGCGGAGTTCAATGATAAAGTTTCTGCTTGAGGCTCATAATACTATTTTAAAAATAGCATATCCTCAAATCTCACAGATTAAGTTGGCAGTAATCCTATCAGGATTGAAGAGCAGGAACCCGGAGTTCAATGACAAAATCATTGATTAAGGCTCACAGTACCAATTTAGAAACATCAAATCTTCAAATCTCAGGATTTAGGTCCACAGCATCAGTATTTATGGATCAAAAGTTGAAATGATATTGCACGCACTCGTAATTTTTTGTTATGTCAACACATGTTAAATGAGCTTATAATCGATAAGTTTATTTTTTATTACTGTTGAGTTCCCCTCATTAATAAAAAAGGAATTTAGGTCACCCTTAGTCGTGTTGTATTTGATTATAATTAGACGTACATCACAGAAAATAGATTGCGGTGCCTATGTTGTTTCATGTTAAGGCATACTATGTTCGGAACTTCCAATTTTCATGGTCAGATTCTAACTAACTTTTATTAGATCATAGTGTAAGACTTCTAACTAAATTTTATTAGATCATAGTGTAAGGATTCTAACTAAATTTTATTAGATCATAGTTTAAAAAAAATAATCATTTAAATTAATTGGACCTGTATAGTGCATATTCGATCATGGTATCTGTGCTTTTCAATTTTGGGGAATTTTATGGTATATGTTCTACTTCCATAGTCGGATTGTAAACAAATTTTCAAGGAAACATACTGGAAGTATCCTCTTTCAAATAAAAAAGAATCACCTAAATTGACGGAGAAATGCCGGAGACATATGGTAACGTAGATAAAAATATATAGACGAATTGAAAACGTTCTCATTTTTTGAAGTTATTTAAAAAGTAATGGGATATTAATTTCGAAATGATACTCGTATATATGTACCTTTCATCATGAGAATTAGTAATTTATGTACCACAAAAGGGAAGCAATATTTTCAAGAGACTTGACCTGAATTCTGTAGTATCAGTTCCAAGATTGCTTTTTTTTCGACACCATGTACTAGTTTGAATTTAAATTTACCTCTGATAAAGTCATTAAAATGCGAATGTAAACATTGGATTTTTGTATCATTTGAACTCATTACAACGGTCGAATATTCGTAAGCATAGATACCAAGTAAAACTCGCAAGTTGTCTGTGAATTTGAAATTGTTAAAGAAAGTTAATCAAAATAATTGAAAGTTTTAAATGGGAGACTTAATAAAATAATATTATTTAAATCCTTTTTTCGGTTTTTTAAATCTGTGATTGAAAACTTAGAGGGGAGAAAATTTGGGATCTGTTGAACTCATTCGAGATAAAAAACAAATAGATACGGGGAAGTTTTGTCGGGATGCATAAAGTCAGACTCCTTGGTTCTAAGAATCTTCTAAAATCATTGAGGTAAGTTAATTGAAATAATTGAAAATTTTAATTGGAATTTCTAACAAAAGAAATCTTGATTTTGTTTAGAATTTTTAAATTCATGGTTCAAAATTTAAAAGTAAGGAAACAATTGCATCCAACATTGAAGTTAAATATTCCAAAAATGGATGTTTAAAGATGAAGTAAGTTAAATAACACCTCAATTTTAGGCAACTGTAACTTTTCACTATTGGTCTTTATGTGGGGAGAAAATAATTCTGAAAGTTTGGATTCGCGTTACAGGTGCTAGGGATTTCCGATACATTTCTATAATTCATTTACTCTACATATCTACATAGCGAAGCTTAGGCGGTAAGTATTCCTGCAGCATAAGTAGTTAGCTCGGTTAATTCGAATCAAGGCGTGACTAAGTACGGTTTAGCGGTTGAAATTGTCCTTAGAGATTTTAGAAGGTTGAGTGGAAAAAAGAGTTAATTTTGATGTGGGAACGAAACTCTTTTGTAGTAATTATACTAACTAATCAGAGATCGAAATACATAATTATTCAGTTAAAAAATTATTTCCTTTATTAGGCTTTTGCTTGGTAAAATGTTTGCTTTTTGCAAGATACAAAGGTACAAGTAATGAACTTGAATATAACTTAATTGCCAACTTGATTATCTCTTTTTTGCTACATTATATATCATATTAAAGACATAGATGTTATTATAGGAGAAAATACCTTTTTATAATATAATCTCACCTAAGATTTTTATTTAAATTATTGTTACGTTTAACTCTATTGTGGATTTTATGTTTAAAAAAAATTACTTCCTTTTCTGTGGGCAGTCATTGCTAACTTATAAAAGAACTCTATCATTCAACACCCCTATTGTTCGTCAAACGAATCAACACACTACGATGCTGGTAGTGCTCCCGTGGGTACTCGCGCTGAATATTGATGATCTTGCCGCATTTGGCCACTTTACCATTACTATGCATCGTGCTGCAATTTAGTTCTAATGTATTGGTTGTTCTCTTTAATATGTAAATCGTACGATGCATGCTGCTATGTTACTTTGGCGCGCAGGACTTGATTATAATCGTATTAATTTTTTGAATGAATTTAAATCCAATTAGTATCGTTAATGCTTCCTAGCATGGTAAAGTGGTATGGTTAATATTACCTAGTTTTAAATATTTGTACATTCAGCGTTATTTATTCTAAGTTGTTTTTTTGATAACGGGGATGGAAAAAGAGGTAATTTTGATGTGAGAACGAAAACTTGTTATTACATATTTTTATTACATAAGTGTGAACTGAACTTTATATGTTTTTAAACTTAATTTTCACTACCAAATTTGCATAAACACGTGAAGACTGTAGGTTTGGGTCTAGTCATTTTAATATCTTTTTAAATAATTTAAAATATGTAAAACAAATATAATCTTTTTTTGATTTAATTGGTTTTAATTTTGATTCAAATAATTGATTTGCTCTACCGGTACTTTTGATCGATATAAACCGCGCCACCAACGATTTCAGTCGTAACGAGAACCTACAGGGGAAGCTTTTCGGAAATTTTATTAGAAAGGAATCGCTTTAAAAGGTAGAAGATTTTTTAAATTCGAATTGCTATATGCATCAATTTTTTCTTCTTCTTCAACATAATGAACTTTCTTGTGACAGAGATGGGCACACACATAGAGGTAATTCCACAAGCATTCCCTTTTTATGTTTATGTAGCTCAGAAGGAAAATGGATCCCTTCACTCACGTGATCTTCTGTTCGTCTATCATGTTTTTATATATACGTATAGACGGGTAGATTAAATACTCGTATTTTCTTTTTAAATTTCGTTTATAATGTGGAGTATTATTTAAAAAGGCCAGTAAATAAAAAAAAAAATTGATGGTATATTTTGAGGGTTATATGGAAAAATACAAATAAGATATTTAAACTCTTTTGGTTCAAAAAATACTGAATCTAATTAATAAAAATCTAATTATAAAAAAGTAATGTTTTTAGAAATTTACGCAAATTTCTGAGAAAATTGTAATTATTATTATAAATGTCATAGTTTTTGAGATATTCACGATGTTATATATGTCATCCCTCTTTAGTTTGTTAATAACACATATTTATTGCGCTAGAAAATCGACTTAAGTGATAATTTATGATAAATTAACTAATTTTACAACAGTGTCTAAAAATAGAGAAATAAAGAAAACGATCCTAAAAGTCAGTAATATCACACCTTTTGTGAAAGTACTTGCACATCTGGATAGATTTTAATTTTTTATGTAAATTACTAATCTAGAACCATATAAATATATGCATGGGTTTATATTATGAAATTCTGGGTAATTTTTTCATTAATAAAAAAAAACGGATCAATAATTTTTGTACAAGAATTTACAAAATTTATTGAAAATAAAAAAAATTTTGTACAAGATTTTTTTGCGAATTTGAATATATGATATGCAAATCGATATATACATGTATATATATGAAGACAAATAACTTATAATTAAAACACTAACGATATTTAGTGTAATTCTTCAACATAGATTTATGAATACGACAGTAGAAATTATCCATTTATCCGATTTCATTTTGAATTAAGTGCAACTATCTGTGTAATGTAGTATTATTTAATTATTAAAGAATTTAAATAAAGTAGAAATAAATATCGTGATAAAGAATTTAAATAAAATAGAAATAATATTATATCACGTAGTTTCATTTAGTTGCGTCAAATGAATTTCTACAAAATTAACGCCACATATATTCAATATTTGAATTATATATGTATACATATAATGTGTGTGTATATATATATATATATGAATACACACGAGTTATGTTTTTAAAATATGTTAAGTTTTGAAATTGCGGCGCCGCAACGCTGTGGTTGGCATGTGTGCTGTATACCTACAGCTCTTGGCAAGCCACAGGTATCATTACGGAAACTTTCGAAAGTGTTAACCTTTGTTTTTGAGTATTTAAAATGGCTTCGTCTATTGAGAATCCTACCGAATGTAAAATACGTTTGGTGATTCGTTTTCATAGTGCTAAAGGCGTGGTTACGATACGGCTGAAATTCAACATCAGATTAGTGAAGGGTGCGGACGAAACATTTTGAGCGATGGAGTGGTACGAAAATGGCTTTTAAAGATGGCCGCACGAATGTTCATAATGATGAAAGAAGTAGGTTATCTTCTGCCTTTACTGAAGACTTGGTGCAGAAAGCTGACCAACGAGTGCAACAGAACAGGCCCTTTACGATTTCATCATTATCTGATGAGTTTCATTGGTTTTCACAAAGTATACTGCGTGAAATTGTGAGCAAATACTTAAATTATCGAGAAATGTGCCCACGGTGGGTACAGAAAATGTTAATAAAAGTGGACAAAAACATACGTTAAGTAGTGGGAGGTGATGATTTTTTAAGCCAAATTGTCACAAGCGATGAAACATGTGGTGGCTTACACTACACCAGAAACGAAGAAGTGATATTCCATGGTATGGCGACATTCATCTTCACCCAAGACTGTAAAGTTCAAGCAAACAATTTCATTCCAGAAAATCGAAAAAAAGTTTTGGAAATGAAAGGGAATGGTGCTTGTGAATTTTTTGCCATGCGATGACATAATAAATTCTATTAAGACCTTAAACAACTGCGATGTACAATGCAAAACAAAAGGCTTGATTTTCTCAGTAGGGGTACACACGCAGCCAAACAAACTCAAAATCTCGTCGCATCATTTCACTGGGAACAACTTGACTATGCTCCGTACAGTCCGCTTCTATCGTCCAATGACTATCACCTGTTTCTGCATTTGAATAAGTATATGTGAAAAGCAAAGACCACCCGTCTTCGTCACAACGACGATTACGAAATGGAAATAAACGTGTTGTGGTGGTCACCTATTCCAGTATTTGAATAAGCATATAGGTGGTAAATTCTTATGAAGAGGGGATTCAAAAACTGATTTTACGATACGACAAGTTCCTTAATTTTAATGGAAATTATGTAGGAAAATAAATTGACCTACAGGCTTTGTGCATAGGATAATTCTACTTGCTTAAAAACGTTTCTTGTATGTGTGTGTATATATATATATATATATACATATATATGTACATATATATATATATATATATATGTATATATATATATACATATATATATATACATATATATATATATATATATATATATATATATATATATATATATAAAGAAATTATTGAATATTATTTATATAATTGAATTACCTAAAAAATGAAAACCGCAGCATAAATGTGGAATATATCGTATGAAATGAATATGGATAGCATGAAAGATTTCAATAAAGTTTAGTGATACAATCGTCGTGGCTGGCATCGGCGCTTCGTAGAGGCTCGCGTGTATAGGTCTGGCGTAGAGCCACGCGAGCTACAAATCCAAGTGCACTCTGTTCACTTGACACTGACGCAGCTTTGTTATTGTATGGATGCACTCATAACATTATACTGAATATGCTACGCTTAAATAATACGAACCATATTTAAATTGAATCTCTATGCGGATTTGAGAACGGAATTTTGCCAAAAGAATTGAAAGACATTGTTATAGAATGATATTGCTATTGTCTTTGTAGAAGATCCATAAGAGAAAAAGACAAAATAAATTTTCAAATATTAATAGCTTGCCTTTTACCTCTAAAAAGTGTTAACTTGTTTTTTAACACATTTCTATGCCGATTGTGGTTATAATTGAAAAGTTCGATTACTTGGTATAAATATTTTGTGATCTCTATTAAAATGATAAAGACGAAATGTTTATAGAATCTAGTTAATGGTTATCCATTTATGTGTTGTTAGTGTTTTTCTCAGCGGCATCTGATAGAGAAAGTTGAACTTCTGAGCAGGAGTAGGAAGTGATAGCTCAATTACATAAGTGAATACGAAAAGGCTGTTTATTTGGGAGTCCAGTTGGGAGGGGGGTGGACGAAGTTGGAGAAACGATTTCCTTTAGACCGTTTTATGAGGTATCAAATGAAAGCTGGCTAAAGCGCGAGTTCAAAAGTATTTGTGTCGTTTCTTTTAAATAAATTTCTTAACTTCTTTTTCAAACAAATTTAAAAACTATAGTCATCCCATCTTATCTTGAAAAACATCACTCAAAAAAAAATTGGGAAAAAATCTAATATATTATAAATAAGATGTAGATTAAAGAAAAAAATGTTAGTATCGCACTACCCAAGAATTTTTTTGGTAACAAAAATATTTTTATTTAAATTTAAATTGTAACAAAGTATTAAAAAGCGAAAATAAAATAATAATTTATGTAATTTCCTTGTATAGAAATACACTAAAAAAACGGTATAATTGTTTTTTCTCATATTTTATTTGTTTATCCATTTATTATGACGTTAATACGGCTTTTACTATTTCTGTACTCATTCATCATCACACTATTAGGCGCGTATAATACGCGACTGTCACGAACGACCGCTACATGTCCCAACAATGTTTCGGAAATTTTGTTTCGAAATATTGTTTTTTCCTTTCAAATTGCCTTTTGTTATAGCATAGCTTGTATATATTCGGATCTAAGCTAACATTACTGAAATATTCTTTGAAATTGATGCGGTAATTATATGGTAAAAATAAACAAAAATGTCTATAATTGTGTACTTCATCTTCAGAGTCAGTATTTATGGTATGACAATGTTGTTGTATTTGAAAATTAAAAACAAAATTCGGAAAACTGCTTTGTTTTATTTAAGTCAACATTATATTAGAGAAAAACAAATTATATATAATTATATGGAGCAGTCGAAATTGCGGTTTGTCGTAGAATGTTAATGCTTATAACATCTTAGGATGAATATTAGTTCGTTTTCGAAAATGGTTATTTTGATGGTACGAAAAAAAGAGCGAAATCAAGGAAGGCGAAATATTAACATTGTTTATATACTGGAAGGCCGTAAAAAGTAAATATAATTTTTTTTAACTTAGTTAAAGGAGTAGAAATCGAAATAGTAGAGTTATTAAGTGTCTTCGTAAATATTTTGTTTCTTTAACATACTTGGGCATTTTCATTAACGTTAATTAATTTATTACTTTCAATTCAGTATTAATACTTTAAATAATACTTCAGGATTGTTTCAAATATTATTTAGTCAATGTTAAATGGATAATTTCTATATGATGACAGCAAAATTTTATTGTCATATTAACTTCGCAGCTTTCTTGTTTGTTCTACAGCAAGTTATTTGATATAAATTATTTAATACAAATGACACTTTATTACCTAAAAACGCGTAAAAATATATAGTATTCGAGTGACAAATGCCAAGATGGGGACAAGTTAATGGACGTATTTGAATTTATATTATTCAATTTACATTATTAATTAATCCTCAAAAATAATTAGGTCCACAGAGAGAAGTATCTCGTCGATTACCAGGCAATAAGACTTAGTTACCGAGTTGAGGGTCTTGGTTGTCACTAATAGCACGATTATGAATGTCGTCTACTAAACGCAAACATTTAAATTAAATTTGTCCATCATTCATGGCAAATTGCAAAGGGCCTTTTTAGCATGGATCTTTTGTTATTATTCGTTATTTATTTGGCGATATGGAGAATTCAAGTGTTTAGATTACGCCAGGAAAGTTTGTGTTAACTGTTACGAAAAGTCGATGGGTATATTCTTTAATTTTTAACCGATATTCAATAAATAAGAAATCTTGAACTCGGACTCATGTATATTTTTTTATATTCAAGTTTAAATATTGAAGCTATTTCTATAATAATGTTATAGTGCTGTTAGTTATGTGAAATAAGAAGTGAAAAATTATATTTTTCATCTAGGATAAAATAGCATATTTGCGTTTTTAAAAAACATTTTTGTTTCTTTTTTAATGTTTATTTATCCATCAAATGACTATAAGAAAAAACGTAATAATGGCAACGTAAAAACATAATAATTATTACTATACATCTTTATTATGCGTAAGGTTTTTGAATAACTCTCATACGTCAATACGTACTTGGTTTTCGGAGACTGACGTTTTCGGAGACACTTTTTTGGATACGGCTAGATTTATTATTATAAATCAATTATTTTAATTGTATATAATATAAAAAATAATGAAAATTTATTTTTAATAAATCAACTGCTAACTACAATCTTTTTTCACGCTCCAGCGAATGAAAAACTTTTCATTTTATTTTAAGAGGACATTCTGACAAAAAAATTTAGTTGTATAAATAGCTGTACATGCAAACTTTCATTTGGGTATACCCATTACTTTTAGTTAAAAAATGATTCAGTATACGGCATGAGAATGTAAGTTTATGAAAGCCTATTTTTAGGAGGTCATATACTTAGGAAATTCACTAGAACTTAACCGGCAGAAGAAGTATAATATTTAAAACCATATGAATGAATGTATGTACGCATAATGTATTTTATAAACGACAGGTGAATTGTATTTTGATGGCTAGACTGTTAAAGGATTTGAAAATTTCATATAATATTTATATACAATCACAGATTTCGGATATGGCACAGCAAGCGATTTTCACAATAAAAATTTAGTGGAAAATAACAAACCCGCTGTATAAAAATCTGTTTTTGTTTTTAATGTGTAATTAATAAAATTAATCGTCAAGTTCCAACGTTACGTATCACTTGCCGCAAGTACGTGTGTAGAGATAAAATTCGATCCTTGTAGAATTATTTTGCGAAAGAATTGGATGGAAATGGGAAGTCTAACCTTAAGATGATTTGCGTCTTTAAATTTTTAAACAGAGAATAAAACAGCTGACAATGAGAAATCAGAGGTCCAGAAAGAATGGTGCATAAGTATTAAAGTGAAAGTATTTTTTCACGTTACTTTTACTTTGCATGGTCGAGCATTGTCAAGCAAAAATGTATTCTGTTTGAATTTTTTGGGTGTTTAACAGCGACTTTACCTCATCGTCACAGAAAATATTGGAGATAATCATATTCTTTATTGGAAGAAGGTACCAGTAAATAATTAAATTTGTAACTCGCCACACAACTAAAAGAATGTTTCTACTAAAATTATATTTTGGTGTTTCTTCTGTAGTTATAGACATTTTCGTCCACATTCCTAGCCATTGGCGCTTATCCAAAAATCAACACTTTTTATCCAATGTTCATCCGTATTAACAGTATCACCCATACGATAGATATTCAGTAGCTCCATGAACACGTTGGCACTTTTCTGTAGTTGAAACGGTGTTAGCTAATGCGGATATCCAAGCAAAATATTTTCAATTCTTACTCAAAGTCCCTTTTCCTATTGCAGTATGAGAGTATGAATGTAGCCGACTTACCTTGTGATCTATTTCAATAAAGCTTTTTTGAATTATTTTAAATTTGAACTAGGAATTTGCCATGAATGAAATTAATTGGTGAAATGACAATATTCTACTTTAAATCAATAGATTGCTGATTCACCGAAAGTGTGACATTGCACGATTTCACCATAAACAAAATTCATAAAACCATATCTTCGTGAATTTTCTGTTCTTTGTTTGTCATTTACTCGTCGAAATTTAGTTGCTAACTAACAAATAAACCAAAAGGCGTACTCTTTATATATTGTTCTAGAGATATTGGCGATATTTCCACAATATATAAGAAGTTACTGGATAAATTGGGATTTGTTAGTTTGCACGCTAACATAATTCCAAATTAATTTTGGTACTTATTTGTTGCCATTATGGAAGAGAATTAGGATGAAACTGTCTAACCTCCGTTTATTGTGCTTGAATTGTACTCCATTCACTATCAAATTAGTCTATCAAATAATTGATATCGATGCTGTAAATCTTTATATATTTTTTTATCATCTATTGTATACATTTTACTTCTATTGCATTTATTGATTTTGTTTCAATAGTTGCATATATCCCGTTAAATATTTAGATACTTTGTGAAATGCATTTATTATTTGTAAATGCATTTATTGTTTGTAAATGCCAAATTTATAAGAGAATCGATATTTTTCGAGTGATTAAGAACCGATTAAACGATTGTAAATTATTTCTCTGTTAAAACGATTGTCTTTATTATTATTGGAATGAAGATAACCGTCTCTGATATGGTTTACTGGTTCTTTCAATAACATATTGATACCAATTGCAAGAGCTGCAATTTGCTTATACTTCACATTCACAATTCTCCGATATAAATAGAATAAGAAGAAAATAATTATACGGAGCCCTTTATTTACTTTTATGGTATAATTTTAAATTTTCAAAATAGAGATAATATGCGTGTCGGATTAGTTTACTTATAACAATTTACTATAAGTATAAAAAGGCGTTAACATTGTTTTCGCATTTTTCAAGGAGCTCATGATTTTAGTTTAAGTTTTATCACTAATTGTAGGCATAACGCGTGGAAAACGCTAGCCTACTGATGAAAAAGCCAGATTCAGCGCGTGCGTAGATAGTGATTTTATTACAGTTAACGAAATCGTTATAGTTTTTTTCCATTATTTTATTATTAACGGAAACAAATTTATGTTTCAATCATATTTACTTTTTTAGGAAAAAAGATAATGTTTTGTATACGACCTTTTCTTTCTTAACGAAGGATTTTTCAATTTTATTATATAAAGAAAACTATAAGAATCATATAAAATTATTACCTCTGGAATTAACCGAATGTATATCTAGCGAGTATGGATATCGGCTTAGCTTAGCTTAGCTTAGCAGCGCCCAGCAGGTATGGAGACCAGATAATATATATATATATATATATATATATATATATATATATATATATATATATATATCTATATGCATGTATGGGCATGTACTTTGATTTAAACCAAAACTTTTAATAAAGAAACAAACTCAAAAAAGGGTTATGAAAGCTTTAAATTTGGGAATCGTTTTAGCATTATCGAAAAATGTCAAATATCAGACAACGCGCGGCACGACGTAACTTCTTCAGTTGCTCGGGCCATACTGCCTCTGGTGCGTACTGCGCCCCCCTTATAACGGTCGCTTTTCCCTCTATTTCCTTTTAATTCTTAATAATATGTATATTCATATGGGTTCACCAATAAATAACAAGCGTTTCTAAACAAATAAAAATTTAACTGTGTTAGGTTATTATAACTATTCATATATCATTGTGATATTCACTATGCAACTTCATTTATTTGCTAATAGCATCAAAAGAGAAACTCCCAAATCAAAGTGCTAATAACCTTACTTAACTCTTTTGTGAGAGCATCCAAGTTTAGTAGGCAAAGCTCCTGTTGAAAGATTAAAATTTATAAATCAAGCAGCGACGTAAATGGGTTTTAAGTTTGTCCATATTATCTCGATGTTGATCATATTATCAGTTAAACTATAAATGTGGTTGAAGAAAGCAGTCTACCCTATTTATATATATTTGATCGTAGATATTTCACGAAACTTCCCTAAAGCTCCAGTTTTTTTAAAAGCTTCTTACTTCTTACACAACACAATTAAATGATACTGCGTGCTGTAGTATTATTTCTACTTTCTTTAATTTCTTTACCACGACCTAGGTTTCGTTGTATTACAACATCTTTAGGTGTGATATTAGCAAAGATTTAGATCTTTGCTAATATCCCACCTGAGGATGTTGTAATACAACGAATCCTAGGTAGTGGTAAAGAAATTAAAGAAAGTAGAAATAATACTACATCACGTAGTTTCATTTAATTATGAATAATGAATTTCTACAAAATTAACGCCAAACATATTAAATATTCTTACACAACCTTAAACACACACACACACACACGCATATATATATATATATATATATGTATATATTTGTATGAGATAAGAGAAATAATGTAGGCATATGAAAATTGAATGATTTATAAATCATTTCGCAATTAACCTTTTTCTTATATTTGTGTATTTAGTAATTTTTCTAATATTTTAAGAGAGTTTGTAATTTTTTTAATTATTAGTAACGAATTGTCAAAAATTCTTTTTTTGTATGATAAAACAACAACGAACTTTCACTTGATATATGAATTAAGAACAATAGATATTGACGACTACTGAAGGAAAATACTGTTTAATAAAAAACATGTCTTTATATACTAGAGAGAGTTGGATATTGTTGTGCTCACACTGCACCGTACGAAATCCAAGGTATATAAAAGAAGCATTGCATTTTCACGAACGAACTAACAAAAGACTTTAAGAGCGGGTGCCATTATCGTGCTGCGCCGCTACAGCTGCTGGAACTGTGTTAAGTTGACATCTTGAGTAAACACAATTGAAATGTAATTTCACTCGTTGCTAGACGCCCCGAGCTGGAAAACTTCGTATCTTGCTAGTTGACTTAAATTCACTTCTAAGTCTTCAAAATTTAATTAAAACTTGACATTTCTATGGTTAGTTTCTGTTTAAAATTACCATAAAATTATTGAAGGCGTTGTGAAACAAAATAAACATTTGTGCATCATATTTTATTTCACAAGAACTTAATTTACCCTTACTTTCGAGTACTTCATTTCATTTCGTTCAGTTGCTGGACGCAATGAACAATGCCAATTATTACAATAAAGTTATTGAAATTTTGCATCATCTGTAGCCAAAAAAGTATTGAACCAAAATAATAACAAACTGAGAAATAGATAATTTTAATTATTTCTCCTCTACTTGATCTACAATCGTTTTTTATTAAAAAAAAAAACAATTTGTATATTTTTCATCAGTAAAATATTACAATCTAATTTTTACGAATTTCATTAACCTTATAGCCAGAAAATTATAATATTCCTCCAATATAATTTGGCTCCCATATTATTGTTACAAAATTATTATATTCCTTGAGTGTTTATAATTGTTTTTTAATTTGGTACTATAATTGGAAAATAAATGTTCACCTGGGCATGTATCACTGGGCGACTAATGAGACATTTTGGATTCTGGTGTACGTTTCCGTGCAGTGACTTTAATTTATTGTTTCTATACTTGGATGGTGATTTCGAATCCTACTTAATACATTAATCTCAATTAGCTTAAACTATAGTTTTTAGTCTTGCAACTAAGATGTTGAAATTATGGTTTTCGATAGTCATTGCTATATTAGTTTCAATTTCAGGATTGAAATCAAATGTTCGTAATGCACAACTGCTCAAACATCGTTGACTGATAACTGCTGATAGTATTTGGCATGCTCATTTCATATTAATGGTCTATGTGGCACTATTAATTTATTGTGGTAATATTAATTTATTTGGGGTCATACCACTTATTGCCTAATAAAAGGAAATGTCTAATTTTAAATTCAAATTGAAATTAATAATTGTTATACTATAAAAAGAATCGAAATGAATTAATATTCTCTTAGTTACAGTTTGAGTCTATATATATATATATATAGATATAAATATACTGTTATATGTTCACTCACATTTCATTTTTAATATTTTTCTCTGAAGATTTTATGAGTTTTGCAAATTAGGTAACAAACTCAATTCAAGTTTTTAAATCAAATTTTGTAAAATTTAATCTTTTATGTGCTATAATATTGCAGAGCATCATTCAATTAATTGCGAAAAATAACTTTTGCATTCGTAATGTAAATTAAAAATCTTATCCATAGGTAGAGATCAATGTCAACCAGAAAAATAGAAAAATAGGTGATTAGTGATTTTGGAGTAAAAAATCAATTAGAAATGTTCATATAATTATAATCATTTTCAGTTAAAATGTTTTTGTCACCGAAGGAACAAAGCAAAAGATTGCGATTAGGCTGCGAACTAACATTTTGTCTGTTTCCTCATTAGCGCTATATAACTTTGGTGTTATTTTAGTATATGGTAGATTTAGAATATATTTGGCGTTAATTTTGTAGAAATGCATTATTCACAATTAAATGAAACTACGTGATGTATTGTTATTTCTACTTTCTTTAAATTCTTTACCACGACCTAGGTTTCGTTGTATTACAACATCTTCAGGTGGGATATTAGCAAAGATCCTCGCTAATATCCCACAGAAGATGTTGTAATACAAAGAAACCTAGGTCGTGGTAAAGAAATTAAAGAAAGTAGAAATAACACTACATCACGTAATTTCATTTATTTGTGTATATGGTAGATATTAGATGGTATATTATAAATACTTACAATGATATTAAAGTAAGCAAAAAGCTCTATATGTACTCATTAAAAACAATTAACTAGTATCGAAAGCTATTATTATGGAAGCGGCGTTGTAATGTTCGAATTGATTGTATATGTAAATTTCTTATCATTGATAAAATAATAGTGACATGGTCTTAAGTCATCTTTGCCTATTTGTTAAAGTTTATTTATCATATTTTTTATCATAGCCATTAATTTGTGTATGTAATACGTGATGAATTATATATTTCTGTCACTACAATTGTTATCCAAATATTCTGCTATTATATTTTCTTTATTTCTAATAGGAGGTGAAAAAAATCTTCAAAACACCCAAGTTAGAGGAATTTTTACTTATTAAAAACCCTACCTTAAACACGACTAGCCTAAAATAAACCGACTAGTGACTTTTATTTTATTTTTGTTCTTATAACATGGGTGGAGTACTTACTATAGGATATGTTTCCTGTCGTGTTTTAAACCATAAACTAACGAGCTTTAGTTTGAGATGTCGTCACATATTCGCCACATTAATAACCGCTTCCATCTCAGGGTTTTTGTGATTCTGTAACTTCGTGATGAATCTGGTTGCATACTTTTTGATCACGTTTGGAATTGGTTCAAAATGTAGGTCCCGGTATAAGTCACTGTTTAGAACCAGTGTTGTCAATTTTTAGTGATTTTACTACTAAATCCAGTGGATTTAATTCTTCACTAGTGGGGAATTTTTTTTCAATTTTAAATTTAAATTCTTTTAGGAGTTAGTAACCACTAAATAAATGCACCCACTTGAGAAGAATTGCATTAACTAGATTTAGTGGTAAAGCCACAAGTTGGCGACACTGCTTAAAACGTATCACGGAGCATCAGTAAGCTCCCCCAGGACTGCATTTTGGAAAATTGGAATTTTTTGGATGTTTGTTTTCTTGCGATATCGATATATTTATACACCAATACATAATTAATCTTTTTTATTATATGTTATTTCTATTTAATTTTATATCCAAATTGATTACTATATATTTTTAAACGTTTTCCTGTTTGGAT
Source organism: Druceiella hillmani (assembly GCA_039881145.1). Taxonomy (NCBI): domain Eukaryota; kingdom Metazoa; phylum Arthropoda; class Insecta; order Lepidoptera; family Hepialidae; genus Druceiella; species Druceiella hillmani. Next base: position 15,089,095 of record JAYKKI010000052.1, on the reverse strand, counting down.
AACATTATTGTTAATAAATTATGTAAGTAAATATATTTTACTGAATGAAAATTTGATATCAGCAGAAACTGGGTTTCATTTAACTTAATGTGCTATTTTTGTATCCATTTGCTTATTTTATTTATCACTTTCTTATTTTATTATTCACATTTCATTGTGGGCTGTGATACATGTTTGGCCGCTATTATAATAATTTTATCATCTGCACATTTTTCGGTTATTATTTCTTTATTGATTATAAAGTCACTTGTATAAAGGAGCTATAACAATTAACTGAACACGCTATCGTATAGAATACCCACAGGAATCTGTTTCGGTTCTGAATACTGTTTTCTAAAATATATTTTAAAGTTTCTATTTTATAAGTAAGATTTAAGAACCTCGCAGAATTGTTTTGGCAAATTAAAGATTATAATGTAAGCCTTCATGCCAGAATTTATCAAATACCTGTGCTACATTCAGGATTACTGCTTTGCAGACCTTTTTCTCTTCAAACGATTTTTTACTTAACTATTGTATTGTAAGTTATGTACTTGATCTTTTGTATTTTGTAACATATATCTGTAGGTATGTTATACGCTATTACGTTCGTTTCACGCAAAGGCTTCGAACTGGTGTGCATTACCATATGTACGCCCACCTCTACTTAACATCCTCTATTGGTGCTTTGAAGACCTTTTTCTCTTCAAACGATTTTTTACTTGACTATTGTATTGTAAGTTATGTACTTGATCTTTTGTATTTTGTAACATATATCTTTAAGAATGTTATACGCTATTACGTTCGTTTCACGCAAAGGCTTCGAACTGGTATGAATTACAATATGTACGCCCACCTCTACTTAACATACTCTATTGCTTGCTGGGTGCTCACTTTTACATTTGTCACATTTTGCTTTCAGATCGTTGCTAAGTTGGTATTCAGATGTTTGCCTCCACACTTAATCCCTACGAAATCTTTCATACAATGCTTCTGTCCAAAAACCAAAAAATGTTTTCATTGAGGTATTAGGTTGGATATTTTTTGGAACGGTTCTAACTTATTTACTGAACCCATTATGAATCTTATATTGTAAATATTTTCAATGTTTTCATTATGATGGAAGGTAACCATTAACAATGGACATCCTTTGTATTTAATAATTCTCTCTCTTTTTCGTTTGATCTTGGCTATTACATTTGATATTGTTGAAATCAATTTATTCAGCAAAAGAAAATTTTAATCTAAATTTTATTAAATAACTAATATGCTATGTAGCTACGTAGTTATGGTGCACAGTTAGTACTTGTTTGAGATTGATTACACCTTAGCTGATTTGTTTGTAAGTAAATGCTAGCGAGATATAATATTACTTCCATTTAACGTATTGGTTTATTGTCTGGTCGATATTTATTAAATGGCGTTCGCGAATGAATCATAGACATATTCTAAAAGCATGAATAAATCTGTTAGATGTAGTTGATCGTGATAAATGGAGCATATAATTATAAATATTCGCTCGATTTATCACGGTCAACGTGTAGGGGGTAATACTCAAACTATTATTATTATTTTAATATGTTCTTTTGTGTGTCTCTCTGACATATCCTCGTAATTTCAAGAGTATACCTGGTAAATATACCCTCGTAATTTTAGATCTACGTGTATGCTTCAGGTAAATATGAAAATTAATTTGTAGTAAAAAACCTTTTCTTCTATTTTTTGAAGTAAATTTATTTTATTTTATTTTTACAAAGAAGTAGGAATGAAAATAACTTTATTAGTGTACAGTTAGAACGTTCCTTTTACATGTTTAGGTCCCATTTAGCATTTATCATTTTTAAACCCCTTGATGAAAAATTAGGTTTCAAAGTCATCGGCAATGCATCCTTCCTCCTATTAAGAATCTTGAAAATATTCCAAATATAGGTTTTGATGAGCAATTTTAAAAGAAATTAGTTCGAGTAACTTCATTGGTTTTGGAACTATAAATAAAAAAAAATATTTCCCCTAAATAGCGAGTTTGTTTAGTAGAAGTAAGATAAAAAAGATGAATTATTAAATTATATTTTACAATATTTAATTTAAAAAATATGCAGAAGACGAATCGTAATAAAAAGATATATAAACTATGAATGCGCCACAGATGCGGTGTGAAGCAATATTCTTCGTAATTACGAATATCACTGTGTCTGTCACATAATTTAGATGCACATATTAACATTGTATTCAATTACATTGCACATTAATCGGGACACTAGAAGCAGGTTTCCTAATTTTTAGGTTCAAGTCCCTAAATACGTAATTGCAAAATTCTTAACTAATTCGAAAATTTTTCAAGTTACACGTGAACTCTTGTAAGTTGAAAAATTTTGGGTTTAGTTAAGAATTGCAGATTGCATGATGTGCACCTTTTAATATTTTATTTTCAAAATGTCTGGACTGTTTTCGACTACGTATGAGTATTTGTGTGTTAAATACAAGAGATGCAATAAAGTATATTGCACGGAATTAACAGAAATTCTGAGAGATCTTCAAAAATTCTCTTGTGTGTTCTCAAGTTCCTTAAAAACGATCATTTGCTGTGGCCGTGCCATTATAATTATACAGACCGAATATCGAATGGAATGTTGATACGCTTTTGCGAGTGATTCTAATAGTTCATGCATTTATATTATCTATTAATGTCAATAATGTATAGTAGTTATAATGGGCACATGTACTGTATTGCAGATATAGCTGGGACCTGTTAAGCGAAATTGTAAGTTCGTGTCGTTCTATTCGGATTATTATTACCGTATTTTCAAATATTAGTAAGATTTATTGCAGGCCTTTCCCTCTCCCTGCAGGTGTGTGCGATATATATATATATATATATATATATATATATATATATATATATATGTGTGCGAGGGTTGGCTGAAAAGTAATGCACACATGCTTGGAGAGTGCGTACGAAGAGTTCCGAAAAGCGTGCCAAGTGGAATATGGAAGAAATATTCCCCCTTATTACGCATGTATTTTTAGACGCGGAAGTATGATTACGTCTACACGTCTACAGTTTGCAAACTCGTCGAAATGACTGGCGAATCACTCAAAAACGCAAATCATTTTGGAATATCCAAGAAACCTGTCGGCTTCATTATTGAACAATTGGGATACCGCAAAGTCTGTGAACAATGGGTACCACGGTGAAATTGCAAGGGCTCTGGAAAATCTGAAGTTTGTACTAATTCCACAACCTCCTTATTCCCCGGATCTTGCTCCCTGCGATTTTTATTTGTTTCCTCTATTCAAGAGAGACCTCAAGGGTAATCACTACAACTCAGATGATGAGGTGAAGGAAAGTGTTAGTCCTTTTTCACTTACATTTAAGTTCCCCTTTACATGGATTCAACAAAAGTCAAAAGAATTCTTCAGTGACGGAATGACAAAACTTGTTTCATGTTGGGAGGAATGTATTAGCGTTAATGGTGACTACATTAAAAAGTAATTAATACTTAATTGTGAAGCTTAAGGATTGTACTTTAATACACTTTTTTTCCGAACTTAACATTTTTCTTTCTCCCTTTCCTAGCATTACTTTTCAGCCAGCCCTCGTATATATATATATATATATATATATATATATATATATATATATATATATATTAACTAAAATAATGCGATAAGCATTTATTAGATATATTAATATGAAAAAAATATTCGGTATTAAAATAGTATAAAGGACAAAAAACACGCTTTGTGTACTTTTGACTCTACCAGCAATTTTAGCTTGCATTTATATAAACATTTAGGAAAATAACTTAAAATGAGTCATGATACGTTTTATGTATCTTTTTATGATTTAGGTTCACACGTGTATCGTGTAGTATCATCCCTCATAACTGGTTATACTTCGTCTGTCGTCTGAAAATACTGTTTAGAATACATTGCTTAAAACTATGCAATAACATTAACTATCATGATTAAAAAACAAACAAATGGAATTATCTATTGATATAATATAACTGTAGAATTAGCATGTCTGTTTATTGAATATAATAAAAGTAATAAAAAACAAAAAATTAATTTTTTGAAAATTTTGAAAAAAAAATATGATAATTAGAAATTTTTATGTAAAGCTCACTTGAAAAAAAATTGATTTTATTACGATTATAGATGGCGTTACGTGAATTTTACTTTCAGTTTTATAGTTAATATTATTTTTCAAAATGGCTATGTGAATGAAGAAATGCCCAGCTACTAAATTAATAAAATTGTTTTAAATCATGAAATTAATTTTAAATTTCAATTATTTACTTATAGCAAATAAGTTTCGCTTTACATTTTACGTCAATAGATGGCACCATGCATGAAATAACTCTTGGAACAGAAGGGTAATACGCTTATTTATGTGACACTAATCTTTGGATATTAGTCCTTTCTAGTTGTGGATTAATTTCTACAGATGAGATAGGAAAATATAGTATTTAATAGAATTATCTGTATACATAATATAACTGTAGAATCGGCATTTCTGTTTATCGAACAATAAGTTAATTTCTTTTAAAATCAAAAGATTTTGCGGTCGCTCGTTACTAAAATATATAATTCTTTGTTATTTGTGATTGTATAATTTATCTTTGTAATATTAATATAATAATGTCGACGTCATGGTTAACCTGTGATATAACTCTATCACTAAAAGTAATTTATAACTCAAGCTCACGTAAAAACACAAAAAATATCCTTGTGAACTAACTTTGTTTATTTGAAGACAAGTCGAAGTAGTGAAAGCGTTATAACGTCCAGAGGGGTTTATCACATGAAATTTCGCAAAACGCTCTATCGCGGCTTGCTATTGTTTATGTCCTAACTTATCTTATATTTAAAATATGGGTAGCGTGGTGATTTGACATTAGTGTACGGGATTGCGAAATTGCTGAAAGTTTACTTCTTACAAAAATTCTTATAATTGTATTCTGTATGTCGACTCAATACAATAGAATAAGAGACAATTATTATTTGTCAACTATTGTTACTCCAGTCATAGCATATTCATACATGTTATGTTATTTATTAAACGTTTATTCATACCTTAGACGTTATTATTTTGTCAAAACAAAGAACATATATATATATATATATATATATATATATATATATTTATTTATATATAACAGAATTAGCTATAGAAACCTCTGGAATCAAATTACGCTTGTTTTTGACGAGTGAAAGTAAATTCGAAGAAATGTGTCATTGTTATATTTCATTACTCTTGTGTAAATTTGGGTTCAAATCTAAGCAATAAATTTAAATTAAGGTAACCAGTAATGTATCAATAAATGTGTGTGATGATGAAATATAATAAAGTACACTTGAATACACTCTCATCGTCTACAAACTTGTCACATTCAGGCACATAAGAAATGATTTAAAATATACCTAATGCGGTGGTCCCGATATTCACTAGGTCAAGATGGCATTACTACGAACGATTTATGTACTCGAGTTGGATTCAAGAGATTATCATTTCAAGAAAGAGATGTATTATAAAAAAATTGTCATTAGAAATTATTGAAGTGTTAAAAACGAAAGTGATATTATATCAGAAATGTTTTACTAAACTGTAATACTATAGCCTAAACTGTTAAAAAAATATTTGCATTCGTTGAATTAATATTGTATCAGTATTAGAATGGCTTTAACATTAAACTCAGTTGTCCGTTCATAATTTTTAATTATTTATTAACAATAATTGCAAAATTAATTTTTTTTCAAAATCGTATTTCATTCTCCTCCTCTTGGAATTATTCTCCTACCATTGAATAAATGTGAAATGTTTATTAAGACAGAAGACATAATTTTACTTAATGCTTAAATTATGTAGTTTAAACGTAATGCCACTTTAATATTATATCTAAATTGTTTGCTGATCCCTAGAGCGTCTTGATCATAGTTGTGATAGTTAAATAGTATAATAGAGCTAATAAACTATAAATGTGGACAGTTTTGGACTATTTCCTGGAAAATATTATGGTCTATTGACAAAAATGTGGATGGACTATGTCTAATGAAATTTTTTAGACAATGTAGCGAATTATGGGCAAAAATGTGAAGTGAAAAAAATCATAAGGTGTAAAGACCCACATCACCCAAAATACATATTCCTCGTAATTATTTATTTACGATAATAACATTTTAACGAGAAAAGAGCATGTAATGATTTATTAAGTACCGTGTCGCAATTTGGTGTCAAAATGGTACAATATTTCTATTCTTTTTTATTTAGTAGAAACATAATTATCGAATTAAAAAAAAGAAAATTTTGTACATTATCCCACACAAATGAATCTCGGATTTGGAATCTAATTTAATAACCTAATATATTTTATAATTCGATTTTCATACTGTACGAGTTAATACATGTTAAAATCAAACTTACAGAATTTTGTTTACGTACAATACTACGTAATCAATTGGAACCTAATGAACATCATAAAAAATTAATGTTTTTTCCTAGGAACCAAATCAGATTTCGGGTTAAATCCAAATGTTCACAAAAGTTTATATGTAAATAAAGTATATAATCTATCCGTGTGTATTTCATGTAAATCCGTTTAGTAATTAATGAGTACTAAAGTAACAAGTATTCGTTAAAATTTTCGTATTTATAATTTCAGTTGGTTACATTAATCAGAATTTTTGTTATTCAGTGTCAACAATACAACGAATCAGTAGCGTTGTTTTATTAACGTTTGTCCACTTTATTTCAGTTCCAAAAACATCAGGTCGACGATTTTACGAGCACTTCGTTAGACTATAAAGCGATATGAACGAACTACGGTGTCGGGAACGGCGAATGTGCTACGCCAGATTTGACGGTCGTACGAAACTTTTTAATATACATATTTGTTGGATATTGTTTGGCTAAACTTGGAGTACTATTAGCGCGATGGTAGCTACCTCGAGCTCGGGTTATTGAATAGGTTCCAGCACTTGAACGAAAAGGGCCGAAAGTAACATAAAAACAGGCAGGGATAAAATACGTGATTCTTTCCATTAATTAGCGCAGTTGGCAAGAAACTTACATATTTTTCTTGTGTTCCTTTAAAATAAATTTATGACCAACGGCGAGATGCTGGGGAGTTTATTTTAATACTTGAAATAAAATCTGAAAATGAGTTCCTTTAAGATTATTTCTTTGTACATTCGTTTATTCAATGAGGATTTTGTCGCTTTTTGCAATTATTTCACAGAGTCATAAGAAGAGGAACGTCCTGCCAAGTCTAAATAAAGGAACAATGTATGAATGATCTTAAATACACTAAAATAATTTATAATGGAACAATTTTTATTATTGTTTTCCGCGTTTATTATTGGTTTAAAAACATATTTTTACTATCCTCTGCAGATATATAAGATAACAGAAAACATTTAATTAATATAGTAGATTATTAAGATGAGATTATAGCATATTAGATTAACTTATATTTAAAGTAAGTTCACCATATCGTCCTTTTAGATATTCAAATTTCGTAACAATTTCTTCAAGATAAGTGTAACAAATTTATTTCGAAATGAAACTTGATAGCTGCTATTAGATCTGTGTTAAGTAATATTACCAATAAAGATTTAATGGAAGATATTACGTTAAATTTTTAATGACTTCCAAATAAATGTTTAACATTAAGGTCTTAAAGTCTTAAATTATAATTTTTGTACATTCCTATGTCATTTGAAGCTCAACCCGTTCTAATAAAAAAAATATTGATCAGTACGTGAAAAGAGACTGTGCTGTCATTTTTTTGGTTCAATTTGAAGGGATATATTTTTTTATACTTTAAATTTCTATATTCTGTTATAAACATTTGAAATAAATAAGGTTAAGAAATCTTTGTTATTTTTACTTTCATTAAAATATGAAAGGGAGAGGACAATGAAATTAGGGCGTTTTCAAAGGAAATATTAGTGGATAAGCACGAAACATATCGGAGTCTGTGGTAATGTATGTACATAGGTATGTGTGTACATGGGTATGCATGTCCTTTACCAGTTTATAAGTTTACAAAGATGGTACCTATTGTTTTTAGTTCCATAGGAAAAGTACTACTGGAATTAAAGGTAGAAAACTAATTTTTTTCCATAGACTAGAAGTAACTAGCGGGCCGTAAGCGCGCAATAAAGAAATTTTATTATGGTTACGGTTTTTGACAACTCAGATTCCAGAGGCTATTCTTCTCTTGATAAACTCGTAAAACTCGTAGGATTTCTGACCTGTGTTAAGGAGGAAAACTTAAGTGACCTTTCTGGGACAGAGCTGGACAAGATCAAAATGTTATATTGGAGGTTCCCCATAACACCAGAGAATGCTTGCTGAGGGCTGGTCATGTTTTCTTCGGATAGACATCTTTTCGAATAGCTAACTTTGTACAGGTTCCGCTGCTTCAGTTGCCACTTCTACGGTCATGTAGCCCGGCACCGCAAGGATGAGACGTACAGCAACAGATGCACGCAGAAGGGTCACGATGGCAAGGACTGCAAGAGTGTGCTTGCGGTAGATAAGTTTGTTACCTGTATATGCTTAAAGAAGCTAGCAGATCACCGTGTTGGTACGGATGGCTGTCCAGCCTTACGAGCCGCTCTGTAACCAACGGTCAAGAGCACCGTATATTGAAAATAAAAAATAATACAATTTCTACAATTAAACGCGAGAGGGGGGGGGGGGGGGTCCATGGTCATAGTCTCTCGAAGACCGTTAGCGGCCAAAATAACATTTGCATTGCATGTGTGCAGGAACAGCATGCACTTAGTAGTTTGAACCCGGAGATACATCACTCAGAGATGCATATTATATTCAAAAAACTGAATCTGGAAAAGGCTCCGGGCATTGATAATATCGATGATAAGATCATAAAGGAGGTGTGTGAAACGGCGTCGTGCGAGGTTTTTGTGGGCTTCAACTACAACCTGCGCGAGAATAGCTTTTCAAAAATCTGGAAAGTGAGGAAACTGACCCATTACGCTACTTCCAGCTTTTAAGGAAGTTGCTCGGGCATGTACTGGCTGCGCGTCTGTTGTCCCAATTATCTCGTTCGTCGGGGTCTTCTATGCAGTGCCTTTGCCCTGGGTAGACACGTGCCCAGATAAATATGTTCTAGGTGTTTTCTTGGATATTTCCGGAGCGTTTGATAATGCCTGGTGGCCAGCCATTATGACCGGGTTAGAGTCCCGGGGAGTATCAGCGGACCTCCGCTGGATTATAAGTAACTACTTTTGTGATCGAGTTGTCTTTTTGCAGAAGGGAGATATCGAAGTAACAAAAACGTTGAACAGGCGCTGCTGCAGGGTTCGGTCCTTGGTCCCATTTTGTAGAATGTTGTGTTCGATGGCATACTCGCGATACCCCTTCAGGGATGCGGTATCATCGCTTACGCTGATGAAACTTTGCTGATGGTCCAAGGATCAAGCCAAAAAGATTTAGAGAAAGGGGCAGCGGACTTCCTCGCCATGCTACTAAACTGAGGCAATAAGAACAAGCTTAGCTATGCCCCCCAAAAGTCTGAGGCTGTTCTTCTCAATAGCAGGCTGACAAGGGAGTTGACTATGACGTTGGGCGGAGTCAAGATCGGCGTGCGGGATCATGTTACGTACCCAAGGGCATGGTCCCCGACTCTAAGCGAAGTTTCATGCCGCAGGCGCAGTGCATCGGTGACAGGGCAAGGTTGGCCTTTCATGCCATGGCCCGACTAGCTGAGGCTGGATGGGGCTAAATACCTCGACCCTCAAGCTGATGTGTACGGCGATATATCTCGGTATATTGGCTTATGCGCCATCGGTATGGGCTTCGTGGTGCATTGGTGTCCAACGACCTGCTTAATATGGGCGGGTCGTGCTGAGATCACAATGGCTCTGATTAAAGGTTATAGAATCTGCCGGTTTTGGCGGGTGTCTTACCTGTTGACCTCGTATCGTGGAACGGGTGGCAAATTTTAAAAAAGGAAGGGATTTGGATCCATGCGCTTTGAGTTTCAAGTACTTCCCGAGTATTTCTGAGCGAGTTGAGACGACTGATTATTTTACGTCACAATTCTAATGGGACATGGCGTCTTCACCACAAGCTTATACAGATTTGCACTACGAGATAGCCCAGCTTACACCTGTGGTTATGAGAGACAGGACATGGAACGCATTTTATTTCACCGCCTTGAGCACGACTGTGCACGTAGATTTCTTTTTCAGAGCATGCGTCAAAAAGTAGAGTAGAATCACGTGGTTCCTTAAGACGTGATAGTTTTAGTCACCGTGACATGGTTGAGAATGGACCGATTTTGAGTCATTCAGAGTGTTTGCGAAGAGCGTCATTGAAAAGATGGAGACTCTGAATAACTCACTGAGAAGGGGACAGACTCTAACCCTGTTGAGTGGAAGCGTTGGATGGTAGTAACGGGATACTATTAGAGGACTTTCGAAGGTCCCCTTTTTGTATGAGGGGGGTTGGAACGGGTCCTTGGAAGGGCTCTGAGACAACCCGGGTAGAAAAGTTTATTTTTCTCTGTCATAACTCAAATAAATATGCTACCCTTGAAGCGAAATAATTTCACAATATTTGTGACAAAATGGGGAATTGGTGGAATGAGTATTAAATTGTGATTGTGTCATAATTTTAATATCGATATTCATATAAAATACATGTTAGCTTAAAGATGAGATTGCATTTCATAAATTATTTTCAGATTGATGAAAATTTGTATTGAGTTATACAATTATGCTCTAAACTCATCACTGATTACGTATAATGTTTTTTTGGTATGCATTTATTTACGTCCGTGCTTATATATATGCATAGAATTTTATCTTTTCTTCTGTGTAGGAACAGGCGGAGAACTCGTGTACTTTACACTACGACGCGATAGTCGGTCCGCGTTATCATTTCCTTACTCATCGTACACTTTTGTTGTTTATGCCTGATAAGTTAAGTCCGACAAATAGGTTAGCGAATTAAAGATTACGCGAAAGATTTTTATATATTATGTGTCCAACTTCACTTTATTTTAAACTAGGTTTTAATCGTATTGAGTTATATCCTCCGTTTCGTTCGTCAAACGTTGTCAGTCAGAGAGATTGTGGGTATACTCGTAATGATGAGTCAATTAATAAGTCGATTTTTCTCTCCGCCTTGCACCATTTAAGTAATGTTCCCCGATCTCTGTTGATTTTTTTATCATTACTCTGCATTTATAAATTTTAGAGTAAGTATCTATAGAGTAAAATCTTACTTACAATAAGAATTTTTAATAGAAAGGATTTTTTTAAATCGGTTGTTTAATTAAAACAATTAGCACGAAAAATTAATTGCATATTTTCCACTATATTTACAACTGGCAAGTTACTGTAACCATAAACTGGAATGACTACAAATAATAAATAAAAATGAAATTTAAAAATTAATCTTTCCAAATAACTTTATAATGAATATTGGTGTTCGAATTGTAAGGATTGAGGTGTTCGACCAAAGCAAAAACTATTAAAAAACAATGAAATGAATAAATAACAACGCACTGATTTCCTATTTATTCAACGGTTTAGTTCTTATATTAGTACCGACATACGATATGTAGGAATTATGAATACAACAAAAGATGAAGGTCTGTGTTCCACGTTTTTAACTCCAGCTCTTTTATCATTAGAAAATTTTAAAAAAGGGTCTATACGATACTAGTGAGAAAATATAAATGAGTTACGTCAAAAAGCAAAGCGCCAAAAATGTGACCAATATAAATTGCCAAAAATATGCAATATCCAGTGTAATACAAAGTCTGTGCAATATCCAGTGCAATATGATTTGACAAAAATATGCAATATCCAGTGTAATATTCAGCTTAATATACAGTGTGTGCAATATTCAGTGCAATGTAAATTACCAAAAATATGCTATATAGTGTGTGCAGTATAAAGAGCCAAAAATGTATCCAAGTGTCGAAAATGATTACAATGCGATAGTTATGTTGTCTTGAGTTTTTAGGATTGTGTACCTTAGAATAAAAAAGTATTCAAAGGATCACTTTTCTGACCGTCTGCCTGTCCATCGAATTGTCAAGATCCTTCTTCTTAAGTTAAAATTAATAGAGCTTAAATATTTGGTTTCAGTGTCCTCTAAAAGGTTCAAGCTTCTAGTTCAATGAAATAAATTAATGGTGTAAAAGACAGAAAAAACAACTTTTTATAAATATTGCAATAAAAATCAAACTAATTATGATCCTGTTTTTTCTGCTTGTACTATAAGTACTTTAGTATAAGCCATGTTTGTTATTGAGTGTAATATTTAAGTGTAAAAGCGTGGAGAGGTCTGAATGAAATGTTGTTTTCTTTTAGTATTTTCTTTCACATATATTAATTTGAGAAGCAAAATCGTTTATTTTTGAGAAAAAGCGCTGCGAAAGGTGTGCGTGAAATTTAGTTTCATATAGATTACATTAAATAGTTAATTACAGATCGACTTAATAAAAGCATGTTAATAAAAAGATACTTTCTTTTAACTACCCCGGACTGTTATACTGACTAGGTCATCAAAACTATTAAGGGTATTTTTCATTAACCCATAACCTTAACGTTTGGTACGAAAGAAGAAAGGAACGCACATGGCGCGAGCAAAATAAAACATCCGGTAATGGTAATAAAATAACCGGATTAATTTTTACGTGTCAAATTACTTTTCTAAATTTCTTTTAATATGTTTGTAAAGTATACCTACTTGTCATTCGCGCCTGATAATTATTTGCCATAATATAATTTAAATGTGACATTCTTTTTGTTTACGTACAAAATTATAACGAGAGTATCCGAATACATCGTTAAACATAAGAAGACATTTTTTGATCACACGCATAAGTATGATATTTTTCATTTTTATCCCTTTTAAATATTACATAGTGAATATAAAGATACCAACTTCATATTTTACGTTTCGATTTTACTATGAGCGCAACCGTGAAATATCATTTTTTGATATGTAATATACGTTATAAAGGCCTGTTCAGATATGAGCAATAGAGCGGTGGTAAGGACTGTTCATTATGAATATAAAGATAACAACTTCATATTTTACGTTTCGATTTTACTATGAGCGCAACCGTGAAATATCATTTTTTGATATGTAGTATACGTTATAAAGGCCTGTTCAGATATGAGCAATAGAGCGGTGGTAAGGACTGTTCATTATGAATATAAAGATAACAACTTCATATTTTACGTTTCGATTTTACTGTGAACGCAGCCGTGAAATATCATTTTTTGATATGTAGTATACGTTATAAAAGCCTGTTCACATATGAGCAATAGAGCGGTGGTAAGGACTGTTCATTATGTAAGCGATAAGATAAAAGAATTACCATGAACATTTTGATGGAATAGCAAAAATATTGATGAAATTATTTATTAAGTGGGTTTGAAATAAACTTATCTCAGGAATTGTTGAATGTTTCAAACATTTTGAGAGAACTTTTTTCCTTATGAATTAATTGCCATAAACGATTTGCGATTTGAGAAATGTCTACTAGCTATTCTTAAATTGTATCTGTCCTTGATCATAGCCGTTGACTTTGAATAACCTCGTCAGCCTAAAAATCTAATTAAATGCTAGGGTTGTTTTATAAACCCTTTTATGTGTAGATGGTCCATGTTAAAATGACATTAATTTTCAAACACCTTCGCTCGTGGACGCTTGGGTATCGCTCTTCGCTATAGGTTAGTGGCGACCAGCGCGTAGGCGCAACTTCGTCTAGAATTAGCTGGTGGACACACGATGTATTAAACAATGGACATATAATTGAGAATAGACACGGCAAAATAAAATACCCATAAATTAAATTTTAATTTATTTAGTTATTTTTAGTCACGAATGATATTTTGGGATTAAATATATTTGTATAAGTGGGTTTAAGAAATTATATAATATAAAATGTAGGAAAGGAACTGTTTATACCATAATATTAGGGTAATTGAAAAACAACAAAACATGCAAAAATATATACTTTAATGAAAATTATGTACTATTATGAATTACTTTTGAAAATTGGAAATAAAACAAATCTGTCTCATACCATATGACATCCTAGCTAATCAAGTTCATCGTCATTGCAATAAAGAATAATTTTTTAGGTAAAATAAATTTCATGCAGGTTTCTTCATTCAATTCATGCGGTTTAAACTGGAAAAGGGTCTTAGCTCCAGCTACTGAGAATTGCAGCTATATCCTAAATAAAATTCCAGTTGTTCCGGGTCATTAGATATAACATTAATGGCGATTTAATAGAAATACTATGCACACATAAATGTTTGTATATATATACAAATTCACATATTGTAAGTTTTACCAATACTTGACAGATTTAGGTGTCTTTCTCTAATTTTAAATTTTCCTGGTTTTTTTGAATATATATATTACGTTTAAAGCTTTTTTATGTCCTAAATAAAGTCTATTTTACATTGGAAGTATCTGCTTATAACCCTAAGTAACTTCTTATCTAAGTTATTCTTATCTTCTTATCGTTTGAGGTTGCCTGAGTAGCAGAGACGAAAAACTGCACACTGCAAAAGGCTCCCTCTTATTTTTAAAAATTTTCAGTATATTATAATGGGCAACGTAGACGAATGACAACAATCGGAGAAAATAGAACCTATGCTATTTAATACATCAATACATACGTCCGACAAAAGTCGGTCCTATGAAAAAATCGTAGCAACTATGGCCGATTTTGTCGATCCAAACGTTAGGAGTGAGAATATGTTAACGGAGAAGAGGATAGATCATACGACTGAGCAAGCATTGACGAAGACGGGAGATATATTTTATTTGACAGCCTATACCTCTTAATCTATGCGTTGATTCGTTGGAAAGCCGGTAGTTGTCTTTAATCGAAAAAGTTGAGAAAATGTAATTTAAGTATAACCTTGTGGAAGATAGATTCAGAAAATTATAATGCTTTTCGATAATGCAGGAGTCCTGTTGCTTAGAAGGAGTTTCTTGCCCAGGCGCGTATCAAACCTGATGTCGCTTGATTTCTTACCTAAGCTTTCACAAGAAAAATGGAAATGAGAACACTTTAGAAAAAGTTTAAAAATTTGTCAATAAGCAAAAACAGGACTTGAAAACACGCTTTAGCACCACCTGCGAACATTGCGCATCCATAGTATTTTCATACCTCATTCTGTTCTAGTGTGCAAGAGGAAACAAGTGATTATATAGCGATAATAGTCGCAACAAATATGCATACTGGGTGCTCATATATGGCGTGCATAAATTACACAGGGTACGTATCCGTAGGCTAATAGTCGGTCACCTTAAATATAGGTTGTGTGGGAGCTTTGGCGAGTTTTGCTATGTTATATGAATTCATACTGTGTTATTATCTATATATATTACACATTAGGTTGTAACGAACAAGTCTTGGTGATGACAATTTAATGCAACTGAATTTATTTTCGAATAGTGAAACGTTTCACTTTGTGTGATGATGAAAATGCAAATACAATTGAAAACTAAAATTAACTTAGTGCTACACAGTCATTTATTACGTTGCAATAAGTAATTTATTTGTAATTTTATAAAAATAAAACAACATTAAAATAGTTTTAGTATCGATTTGAAAAAGTGAAAACCCAGTGGCTTTTTTCAAAATGATTGTCTAAGAAATTTTAAAAACACGCGCTAATGTAATTTTTTGTAATATATAGAAAAAAAATTGTATAGAAACTTTCGTTGAAATTGAAAAAGTTGATGTTGAAAGCTATTTTGAAGCATTTAATTTTTTCATTACAAATATGTTTTTTTATTCCATTATTACAATTAGCATTTAAGATATTGGGATTGCGATGAGATAATAGCATTAATTTTATTTATGTTAATTTTTCTATGTTTATATTTATTGAAAGTAATTGCAAAAAAATTCATTTTCATTGTTACTTAATTGTGATTCTCTGGAATTGTATGCATTGGTTTAATCCTTTGAATAATGTTCATTCCTTCGAAATATTTTATAATGTAATTCGACTCATAACATTTTAATTCACATATCTTTAAAGAATTTTTAAAATATTAGGGTAGTCTGGGTACGTTTGAAACAATTTTATATAATTATATATCGTCCATAGTTTTGGTTTTTATAATCCTAGCGACGAAGAAGATATGTCAAATAAAAGAGCATGTTTACCAATGGGTAATAAGATTTTAGTTCCGGGTGTGTTATTTTTAACAGTAGATCAAATTTTTAAAAAATCCGATTTGTTTCAACCGTCCCTATATTAGGGGCAGTTGAAACTGTGATTGGGATCAGTTGAAACACATGCAAATAATAAAAAATTTAATACTATGATATGCTTTATTAATTGTTTATTTTAACTCTAAGAATAACTGAGGACCTATTTGACAATAATAATTAGTCTTCAATATTTTAAATACTTATAAAGATATTTTTAGTCAGCCCTTAACATTTTTAGATTATGAGGCATCTGTAACTATAGATTACTTAACATTGATATATAATTTACGTAAATTAACAAACAACCAAACAAAAATCAACTGTTTGTTTTTAAATATAACAAACTAAACAAAAAAAATTTGAAAATAAACGAAATGAAAACTCTGTTTGACTTTCATTAGCAATTCAGTCATTAGTCAATTATAAAGATCAATCTGAGTCGCAATTATGGTAAACATAGCTAAGACTTCTTTGTATTATTCGTGAGTTCATAGTTTACAAGTGGTGCATTGCATCCACTTTTCTTTAGATCTACTCTCTTAATATGGTGACATACAAACGAGACACTTTTTTTCTTCTGATAGTACTTCCTGTTGTACAGATTTCTTTTTTTTTTTATGGTATTTCTAATATTTTTCCTCCATCCAATTACTTCTTAATTTGCTTAGTACTTGTTCATTTCAATCTTGTTTCTTACTCCTTTCTTATCTCTTCCTTCTCTGGTGCATTAGTATAAATTAAAAACTTCCTGATTTTTTGCCCCCTATTCCCCACAGGAGGTTTCGGAAATGGTCGTATTGTTTCCGGTAAAAATATGGCGGGGATACTAGAAACAATTGTTTGAGCATTTGTACTGGGTTTTGGAGAAGTTTCCTGAATACTAATGCTACTGTGGTATCTGGGTGGTGTAATTAGAAGTTTCCGGACGTTAAATTCTGTATTCCTGTTCAGTTCTTGGGACTGGTGAACTATTAATAGCCTTTTGTTGAAGGACCATCTCTACTGATGGTCCATGATTTAAGACAGAAGACGATAGTGGTGGCGTTTTGCCTTCAGGTTGGCTAGTATTTGGTACGGGAACAATTGCTGCCTTTTCTGTATTTTCGGAATTTGGTCTATCCGTAACAAATGCAGGAGAAAAATCGAGCTCAGTAAACAAATTCCGGTTATACGCGTAAGTTCCTGTTTTGCGAAAGCTGGCTTGAATATTTGAGGGAATAAGAGCAATTGGCATAGCAGACTCTACAATCCCTGGTATATCATAAATGGTTATCGTCCTTCCTGGATGGTTAAGCATTCATGCATCGCAGGCTAAATTCAGAGCATTCTTCAAAGGGCCATATGCAGATCGATCAAGCCGCTGAAGATAGTAAGATAATGCCACTATTCTTGTAAAAGTCTAGTGCGTTAATATAGACGTATGGAGAATGATTATCGAGCAGAAGTAACACGTTATGTGACGGAGACACATTTGCATGTTTTTAAAAGTATTCTAGGAAATACATAAAGGTTTCATCCTGCATCCAGCCAAAGGGGTTGGCAGCTCTAGCGGAGCCTATGGTCCCATCCCTAATAAAATTATCTTAGTAACGCACTCACAGGAAGACAAATAATAGCGGAAATACATTTCCGATGGTATTCGCTGCAAGGTAACTGTGACTAATGTACCCCTTTCCGCTGAAGTTACTGAACGTACTTGTTGAGCACCACGTCTAACCACCACTCTGTCGGGCTTTGAAATAGCAGTTATTCATGTTCCGTCAATGTTATACATGTTTTGAGGCTCAAACTTATGACGGTCCATGATAATGGTCAAATTGTCATAGAAGGAATCTACATTAGTTTTGTTAAAGCTGGTCGCCCTGGAGAAACTTGTCGCTTATGCTGCGCATAGAGACAGTTTGGGGTTTCTTCTCAAAAACATGCAAAACCATTTCACACCTGCTAGCTCGTTGTCTTATTAAATTATATTTAACTGAAAGTTCATAGGTCAATTTTCTCACCTCCTTCTTAGGTAGGCCAAAATATATATCTGCACATCGAAACAAATACTTTGAAAGCTCTCGCTCTTGTTCCTCGTTAAAAACTCGGTTGTGTGCTTTATATCTAATGTCTTGGTTGTCTTTCTCGCCAGATCCATCTCGCTTTCCAATACTCTGTTGCTTTTCGCAACGAATCCCTTGTATTCATCTCCTCATAAGCATCATTGTGCTTCGACAAGTCTATTTTCCTCTCAAAGTCTTTCTTATGCGTGCACTCGACGTCAGAAAAACAAGAAAAAATAAATAAATAGAATGTTTCAACCGTACCCAAGAAAAATGTTTCAACGATCCCCAACTACTTTAGGTAAAAAGCAGTTATAGTAATGATGACAACAATGATACATAAACACTAGTCGCAGTGCCATATTCTACAAGCTTCATTTTAATCAAAAATACACACTCAACACTCTCACTTAAATAGAAACCATAATAATTGGAAAATTCTTCGAGCAAAAATACTTATTTTTGGTTAACAAAAGACAATAGGGCCTTCTAAAAAGAGCTAAATCGCGCGGATAGCGATGCAAAACAGAGATTCGTGTTCAGATTGCTCGCCCGCTTCATTCTTCCCTTGGACTCCTTACCATTACCACAACGGTTTGCGAGATATTCGCATTGTTTCAACCGTCCTTCGTTTCAATCGTACCCAGTCTACCCTACTTTACTCAAGATTATAAGAATTTCTATGAAGCCAAAAGTAAGTGAAGGCAAAATTTTTTTATGAACAATATTTAAAACAGTCGTATTACGGGATGCAACTACCAACAGTCGTTTCTTTATATGGTTTTGCTAAATAATTCGAATATTACGTACATGTTAATTTATTACACAATAATCCTTCAAGCCACATTGTGATGTAATATCACATAATGATTTCTGAAGCATTAAATTTTATACCTTCCTAAAACTAGGGTGTTAAAGAATAAAAAATTGTAATAGATAATCTTGACTCAACAAAAATAAGTTTAACACTTTTATGAAAAAAAATTGGCATAGTTCACAGACATTTTAAGACGTCCAATACAATTTTAACATGTTTAATTATAGTCTAGTCAGAGGAAATTGAACAATGTTCGGTGTTAAGTTCCGAAATTACAAAAGAACCTGTCATTTGTTGATTGGAATCCTAAAGTACATAGGTTTATTTAAAATGAAGAAAAAAAAATTTCTGCCAGAAACGTACTTTGTTTTTGTGCATCCATAGAATATATTAAACCAAATTATTAGTACAAAAGTCTCAAAAAGAAGTTAAAGTCAAATAAGTATTTTTTTCACATAAACCATAATATGTTTTTAAGGCTTTTAATATAATTAAACTACCTAAATTAAAACCACTACCTAAATTAATCACAGAAAAATTGATAACTGACATTGCCATTCGCTCTGTCTTGTTAAAATGAATGTCTTTTCCATTATTTTCGAATTTTGCATGCATTCTTTTATAATTCTTACGGGCCTGTAAGTTGCACGCATTTGTTTGATTACATCTTTGTAAAGAAGATACAATGATACACAATCTGCATATCTTAGTTTCATCTTCTAATTCAGAGTTCCTTAGAAATAGCATTAACAAATTATGATAGAAACAAACTAGAATTTCATGAAAAAATACGAGATTTCTCCTTTGTCTATTTAATGATTTAAACCAAACTTTTAAGCATATATTTTTTTCATTTTCTCTAATTTTTTGTTCTTATAACAATATGGATAAATATTATATGATTTTTTGCCGCTCTCCTTCTAGTAATAATAGTATGAAATTAAGTAAAAATATAATTACCAGGATTTTGAAGAGGAATGAAAGCTCTTTCCTCTTTATATATTCCTATTTTTATCGCCTGTTTCCAAATGTTTAAACCTTGTTTTGCTTTGTAGATGTATAGACGTATTACTCGCTCTATTGTCCGGCTAAGATTGATTTATCATTGAATGTATGATTATGTTTAAAATCACAATTTAATTCGATGAAATTTAATCCTAATTAATATTACAAGATACGAAAACGGTTTTTTTAATTTTTTTAATATGTAATAATTATGCAGTCTAGGAACGATTCCTTATTGATATTCGAATTCGACTCATGTATAAGTCAATGAAGTTGTCCGAATATACAAACGTCAATAAATATCACGATTTATTGACATATCAAACCACTAATGATAGAAATTTGGAGAGGGTGTTGATTATATATTGAATGCGTCGTCTAAGAAGTGATTTATCGAAATGCATCCCTTAAGGGAGTGAACAGGGGTGGAAAAGTTTGTATGGGAAAACTATTTTTATTGTAAATTTTGTACGTCAAACTTGGCGTTAACGCTGTTCAATATGAATATTGAAACTTGAATTACAGAATTTTCCGAGCTTCAGCCTCTAAGAGGTTGAAAAGGTGTGGTTGAACTTGTATGGGAAAAAATATGTTTATGGTATTTTTTATTTAAAAGTTGGTATTACAGCGTTTCGACATAAATAATGAAACACGTATTTAAGAATTTTCCGAGATTAAACACCTAAGGAAATGAAAAGTAGTGACCAAGCTTGCGTAGGAAAAATATTTACATTGTAATTTTTTACGTGAACTTTGGTATTAATGCTTTGAAACATAAAGAATTAAACACATAGTTAAGCATTTTCCAGATTCTTTGGTTTTCTTTGGTTGTTTTTTGATAATAATGTTTTTCAATACAAATTATGAAACACGTATTTCAGCATTTTCCAAGATTCAACCCCTAAAGAGGAGTAAGGACGTGGCAAAAATAAATGGAAAAAAAATAGCAATTTTTATTTAAAACTAAAAACATTGAAGCATTTTTGGATATTCATCGCCTAAGGCGGTGAAAAGTGGCGGCTAAGTTTGGATAGAAAAAATATTTCTATTGTAAATTTTTACGTAAAACTTGATATTAATGCTCTTCAATCTTTTTTGGGATTCCATCTATAAGAAGATGAAAAAGTGAAAATTTTACCTAAAACGATTTTGATGAATTTTCACTATTTACTAAGTTGAGAGATACTTAAGCCAGTAAAAATAGGATCATTGCAATCTGACTAGCAGTTTATGAGATATACGTGGACAAATATATTGTATAGTAAAATATACATACACTTTGTGAAAGATTTGCATTTGTTTGTATTTATTTAGAAGTCTTAAAATAAAAACATATTTAATAATATTAAATACATTTGGGTCGATGGATCACATTTTTTGAAGTTGATTATAAATTCCACTGAATCAATCTATGCGAGCAAAGCCGTGGGCGAAAAGTTTGTATTCATATAAAATAAACACGATGAAAGCGATGGCGAGTCCACGAAATTTCCTGTTTTAAAAAGAGATGGCCGTAACGATATTGGAATAAATTGCTCAATTTTCCAGGACTACTTTTAGAGCCCTAACTACATGTCTATACGATATGAAGTAATTGGTAACGATCACATGAACACTCATAAAATGGGGAAGTGAATGTCACGAAAAGTGTTTTTGTACGTATATGACTCAGAACGGCCGGCTCTATTTTTAGATATTTTATTACAATTAACAATTCTGATTAACATTTTTTTGAATGGATAATATACTATTTTAAACTCCAGAAATAGCAACAGCTGTGGTATGCAACTCGGTGTTTTTATGCCATAATAAAAGTTTAGTTCTACACGACGTCAATGTATGGATTATTTCGAGAGCTGAAAATTTACATATTTTTGCCAAGCACGGCAGAACGTTTAATATTATTCACAGAGAAGTATAACAATATAGTGATTTAAACAAAGCTAAACTATATAGCTTTAATTAGAAAATCTAAGCTATCGAAGCCGCTACCAAAATGTTGTTTATGTTGTAAATAAAATAACATCTTTTATGTGTGTTAACCAGATTCACGAAACTCATGAACAAAAAAAAGTTACATTATTTCATTAATTAATATGTAAAATATTTTATTATTTCGAGAATAAAATGTGAGGAGGATTAATTAGTGAAAAGTTTGATCGACCAAGTTCTTTTGTTTTATTAGATCATGTCCAAATTTCGATTGACATTATTTTAAATTTATTTTTACTGTTACTTAAAATTGCTAATCTCAAAGTAGTTTTTGAAGATTTTGATTATATTAATGTGGATATTTCAAATATTCAAGTAGATTTAATTATAATAATTGTTTATTATTCGGAGAGAAAAAAAATTATCCAAATAATTGTGCTAACTATAACATACTTATTTACGTAATGAACTATTTTAAGTTTATTTAACTAAATGTAGTTTCAAATTGAATAATGAAAATAATGCCTAACACAGTCAAAAATATTTAAAATAACAAAACTAAGCATAGTCAAAAAGGATTCATTTATAAACAATTCATTTATAAAGATTCTAATACTAGACATATTAGAATCTTCACTTATTGAAGTCAGAACACCCTCAGATAATAATAAATAGATTAGTTTATATTTTTCTAAAATTTACCATGTGAAAAAATAGAAAAAAAAGAACAAGTTTCTCTGATAATACTATTTTTAAGTAATTTTTTGCAAGTGGAAGCAAAGTTACATTGTGTTATTTTGAGTTTTTGGGGAATTCTATGGTATATCTTCAATTTCCGTAGTCAGGTTCTTATGAAATTTGCCTGGGGCCATATTTGAAGGACGCCCTTCCGAATAAAAATAATAGTCATTTAAATGGTTTGAGAAATGCTGGAGATACAAGGTTATATATTTAAAAAAAATAAAGTTGTAAAAACCTGGTTTCAATTCGACTTTATTTTTTTTTGAAGTAGGTTAAAGATGAGAAATCTTATGTTTTTTTGAAAACGGTGTTTACTTTCTATAATAGATTATAAATTATATTTCTATGGAAATATTTGAATTGGCAAAATGAAACAAAGTCTAGATTTTGTCTTGTTTCTCCTCTGTACATCTTACAAACTCATAGGTCATCATCGGTGAAAAACTACGTAAATTTTGTAAAGGGCGAAAAAGACGTTCATTTCGAGACATATATATATATATATATATATACATATATATATATATAAGTATATGTGTGTGTGTATTGTAATAGATTGTAATATATTAATTTTTTCACAATTTTGAACGAATATACGCATCATGAAAACAGCTTATTTCGGATTAGGACCAACTGTTTTGTTTTATTTTTTATTCTTTCCTGATTGTCAACTGCTTAATTGTTGATTTTATACATTTAAAAAAAATTCACTTTTTAAATTATATTCTATTACTGTAACATCAGGTTTATTTTCCCCGGTTTCATTTGTGGAAAAAATACATTGTATTATAACTTCATCTAAAATATATTTTATTTAAATGTATTGTTTTAGTTACTTCGTTTATTCTCAATACTTTAATAACATACAATGTCGCCTTTGACTTGAAAATAAAAGACTTAACCAAAGCAAACACATGGGGATTAATTTTATTAACTGAGTTTCAGTTGTATACTTAAGTCTATTCGGAACATATGCTTGCCGATAATTGACTTAACCTAAATATATTATTTATCTAAATCAGTATAGCCAGTTTGGTCTTGCCGAAAGAGTAGTCTGCAAGATTGAAAAGGGATTATAAATAAATGTGTATCGCTATTTGGTTCCAGAGGCAGAGTGGGCGTGCGTCTAATTATGGGCATCGGACGTTTATTTTGTAATTTCGCTTTCCGCATTTGGTAGAATATGGAAAGTATGCCCGGTGTCCGCGTATTTGTTTAACAGGTGTTTTTATTGAATACGCTCTGTTTGCGAAAGCAAAGTAAATTTATGATGTTTATTTATGTATATTATCACTCTAAAATGTATATTTATGTATATTATCGCTCTAAAATGTATATTTATGTATATTATCACTCTAAAATGAAAATTTCGTACGGGTTTAGAATAATAAGAGACTTAATAGCAACGAATTGAATAGTAAGAGGGCTTGAATTACGAAGGGTTTTTTTATATGACGTGATAGTAAGGTTTAAAGACAAAGTATCTTTTTATGTAGGTGTCTAGTGAATATTAAGGTTTTACAGCAATTAATGTTTCCAGCAGCGTTTCCATATTCTGTTTTCTTTCTTTATTAACTTGTGTTATTTAATTATTTTACGGAAAATATTACTTACAAAGAATGTTTAATTCTTTTTTAAATCTACCGGATTACTACTACCGGAGATTAAATTTTAGACTGAATTAGCGCACATAACTCAAACGTTTAAATGTTCATTGATATTACTCTCCAAGATACTATTTTTTAAACCTCTATTATCAGTATTTTTAGGTTTTCTGTTGAAAAAATTGAGTGGGGTAATACTGGAACTAACTTGGGAGTGTTATATTTTTACAAAGTATAGAATTAAATTTAAAAAAATTATCTGACACAATTTAGTTTATTTTTAAAGACTTATCAAACGGCGCCTGAACCGAGTAAGTGGAAAATATTTCACCTCAACTTTTAACGAAAAACACTTAGTAATTATTTTTAGCAATTTTTTTCCATGTCTGTCTTTCGATTAATCAAATATTTATACCTGCAAAATTTTATGGCAAAAAAGTTGAGAAATGATCGATTAAGCAAAAAATGTAAGCATCCTTTTCAGCTAAATTTTTCGTTTTCCGTTACCGTTATAAAATATGGCATTTCCTCCAAGCCACAAAACCATAAGCCATAAGCCATTTAAACATACAAATAAAACCTGAATGTATGAATAGCAATTGGACTGCGAGAGTTTTGTACACACTTATGGACATATAAAAATTTAAGAGTGCATATCATTTTTATCATAAATTCTTCGAAGATTATTATATTAAATACATTTTCTTTCCTTTCTGATAAATTTCTGGTAACGTTGTTTCCTTTTAAATTTTGTCTAGCAGTTTTGGAGATACGTGAACAGCATATTTTAAAATTCTGAATATGACATTGCTTTATTTGCCCATTCCAAAATTTCTTTGTAAGTATTTTAGAGTATTAACTATTGAAATATATTCAGATTAATTTATTTTATTACTAAGCTAAATTTGAAGTTTTGTACATTAAATACGTTACATCTAAGAAAAGTACGGAAAAGACTCCGTTTTTCAACTTGAAGTACGGACCACACGTCCTAAAAAGTCAGTTCTGCAAAAAATGGGAGGGGCTCTAACCGACATTCGATAATCTGAATACCACGAGAGAAAAGGCACTAAAGGAGAAAAGGATAGAACATACGAAACAAAACTGATGAATACAAACTAATGGAGACAATAGATATTTAGTCGATGGCGTGTCCGTCTTGATTACGTCAGGATATAGTTTTGTACCCTTATTGATCAGTCAAGTATTTGATATTATAGTAGAAAATTAATAATTAAATAAATTATATGAAGGAATTTTATTGGATTTATTTCTTTAGATGTACGCTATACATTGTAACCAGTAAAAATTTTATAAGAATAAGATGGTAAAAAAGGTGTCCAAATATCGAGGGATTCTCAAAAAAATAATTTCTATAAATCCTCGAAAGTCTGTGTGTTTGCACCGTTGAAAATGCAAAAATGAAAATAGTGGGTAATGCTATTAGAAATCATAACCGAAATGCATTATTTTCCCATCAGACATCTAAAAGTCATTTCATCAAAAACAGTTCATTCAAATAATGGAGTATTGATCTGTAATATAACTTTTTTATATTACCAATTTTCATCTCTTACTAGTTTTTGCCCGCGGTTTTGCCCATGTGGTGTTTAAGCAGATCCTCTCCCTTCTGCACCTCACGAATATGCGCAAATACCCCATACACCAGAATTTTTTTGTCGAATATACGCGAATACTCTATCTACTAGAATATCCAAGGATAAATTATTATCTTCATAACTACTGAACTATAAATCATAAGCTTATAGTATTAAGAATATTTTTGTACACAATTAAATGAAACTACGTGATGCAGCATTATTTCTACTATCTTTAAGTACTTTACCACGATCTAGGTTTCGTTATATTACAACATCTTCAGGTGGGCAAAGATCTTTGATAATAACCCACCTGAAGATGTTGTAATACAACGAAACCTAGGTCGTGGTAAAGAACTTAAAGAAAGTAGAAATAATACTACATCACGTAGTTTCATTTAATTGTGAATAATGCATTTCTACAAACTTAACGCCAAATATATTCAATATTTTTATGTATCATTAAAATTCCTTTCGTGTGTTACCTATTGGCGATAGGTGTATGTGGTTGCGAATTTATCCTATATTTATGGCAGTGCATTCAGTTTATTGGTTGCAATAATAACTTTTTTAGTATTTATATTTCACTGACTGAGTATTTATATTAACTAAACCTATATGCATATTACATATAGGTCTAGATGTTTAATTAATTATTCATTAAAATCCATTGGGCAATTTCAGCCTAAAAGAAATGAACAGACAATTTTTAGTAGGATTATATAAGTCATATACATCGAAGTGTGTACTTTAAAGTGCATTTAATCCCTTTTAGTGTAAATCCATTTTTAATATTCTTTAAATATTTTTTATCTTGACAATATTGTACCCTTTATTAATTTTCTTTCAGCATTTGATTTCTTCAAGTTGTTTATAGAGACATTAGTTATAGGCTAGCCAGTAAGCTTTTGTAAGCTCATTGGCTTAGCCATTAAGCTTCTGTTTCATAATTAATACTGTAAAAAAAATAAAAAAAATTTTTCATTTTCACCTTTTCATACTTGGCCAATAATTAAATGTTGGGGCAAATACAATTAACAATAATTAAATTTTCACAATTTTTTTGAAATGATACGAAAGAATATATATTAAAAACGACATATTTAAAAAAAACTTCTGGCTTTTGATTGTTTATTATAAGAAAACCGATTTAAAAAAAATATACAAGAGAAATGTGTTAGAATTTCTTCGTTCCTAACTTTTTATTTCACAATGAATTTAACATGAGTCACTGCATATTAAACACACACAAAAGTATAAACGTAAAGTAATTTAATTATTCTATTAAATTGGCGATACGGTCCGGCCCACCTCGTATAAACTAAAAAAAAAAACAAATTACCATATCTGGCTATGCTGGGCCTATTTGATTTCTTTAAATTATTAACACTCCGACCTGGTTGTGACAATTATTAGTTAAAAAGATTTAAAATTAGGAATTTTTTTAAATTGGTATAATTGCTTACTTTTGACATTTTACTTAAAAAAATGTTGTCTTTTAAATTTAAACTAATTACTTATTTTTAACTTATTTTATTGCATTAATACAAGTTTACACTTTTGCGAAAGCTAAGTGTATAATGTCTTAACAAGATTATGTACTAATAGAGATATTTCTATTGAGTAATTATTTTTGAAACCGTTTTTTATAATCGCGAGTGGCAAATTATTTTTTTTTTCAATACTTCATTTTTAATTCATATCAAAAACCTAATCAATATCTCATTTATGTTAAACTGAATTTATACCTCTATTGAAAACCGAATTCGATAATTTTGTCAATTTATTTTTAAAAGATAAATATTGTACTGATATTGACAGATCAGAAAGCGACAATTCTCATTTCTGTCACCAATAGCATTGTAAATGTTCTTTGCTGCCATCAATGTTTCCTCTAAGGTTCTTATATCAGTAGACAGTACGTTTGTAAATAACAGAGCGAGGGGACCGATGTTCAATAAAAATGTCACCGCGTCGGTATTCGCCAAAATTAAACATTTCATAATTTTATTTACAACAAGCCAGACAGTGTTTTAAAAACTGTCACGTCCGCGACCGTAAGAAATATGTCTAAGTGTTCCGTCGGTCGAGGAAGTAATATAACAACTCGTAAAACGGTAATCAAACTATGTATTTATATTTTAAACTTTATTTTATGATGCCCGTCCTCTTGGATACACTTCGCGCTGTATGGAGTTAGGGTTTCGAGGAGAGGGGTAACACCAAGCCATTAAATATAGAGAGGAGAGGGTTATTAATATGTGAGGAAGAGTTTATAGAACAGAATCCGGAGAGTGCACGTTTTTGGAGATAAATAAGCGTCATGAATGTATCTTTGAGAGGCGTTTATGACCAATAAAGAAGTTACCTTATTACCTAATTAAATATGAATGTGTTTAAGTTTGTCGCCCTTAAAATTTGCATCAAAGTGAACTTGTTAATCATTAAGATTTACTTTCGTATAACAAGAAAGGGTGTAATTAAGATCGTGTCTCAAAGCAACTACACAACATACGATATGTGAAGATTTACAGTACATAATAGGGTTGCGACTAATAATGGGAAAACGAAGCTCACAGAACTTCGTTTAGAAAGTTCCCGTTCGCTTATAAAGTTCGTAGATTCAGACATGTTTATCGTAAAAATTCTAGTGTTTATATAAAGGGCTAGATGGGAGGTAGATCCAAAGGTCAAACGTTATACGACGTGATATATGTTCATTTAAATTGTTTATTTTTTCGTTCAGTAAATAAAACCTCGCTTTCTTGAAAACATTTTCATTTCTTTCGTTTTAGATTTTGTTTCAAATATTTTGTTTCCCTCTAATATTTAATCAATGGCCATGTTGGTTTTTAATATTTAATCAATGGCTTTTTTACGTAATAAGTATCGTCGTATTTTTTTAAATTTTCGTTGGTGTATTAATGTAGTATCAGTTTGATGTGAATTTTGTCATGGGAGAATCAAATAGGTGAAAGTTTCCCTTTATTTAAACGATAACATCAAATATCCAATGTAAAGTTAACATTTTCATTAACAGCTCTAAATTTAACATTATTCTTAACGTATATATTATGCTTATTGTGGCTCTTACAATTTTTTTGTTGTTTATTAAAAAATACTGTCAATAGTTAAGTGTGGTTATAAAAATACTATAAAAATATTGCTTGAAGGCTTGTGTATTCGTAACGTAATTTTGGTACGACGGGCCGTTGTAAAGTTTTGATCATAAGGCTCTTACATTCGTGCTAAATTGTTTGGCGACTGACCACTAATAGAGCTACAAGTAATTGGTGTATAAAGCAATTTTTACGACAATAGCTTTAACAAAGTTTGATTAATTTAAACGTGAACATTGCTATGTTTGAGCTACACTGCATATCTTTTGCTATGATGCATTTATTGAAATTTGAATACACGCGGGCGGACACTTACGGACACACTTGAAATGGACAGGGAACGTGGTCACTCATGCACACATACATACGCTCATATGCGTGTTTGTACATGTGTATAAACGTATACAGACACGGTATTTTGTATAGTTGCGTTTTCTAAACATTTTTAGAGCAGTTTAATTTGACTACTTTAATTCTTTTTATACTCCTATTGTCGTGTGAAAGAAAAATACAATAATTGTTGTCAAAGTAATAATAATAATTATAACAATAATACTTCAGATGCTAATTCAAATTTTTGCGGGTTGACGCTGGAAAGGTAAGTAAAAAGACGAGTATGTATAAACAAAAGTATATGATGTTGAGAGAGGTATGATTATGAAATCAAAATTCAATTTATGTCGTAACTTATTTTACAGAAACCGATTTAATGGTTTTTGTTCCAATAAGTGCACAAGATTCCAGTTTCTATCGAAATATTAGCCTAGTCAAGGAAGTATTTACATGATTGGATTGTTGGAACAAATTTTATTACTTCAGGGCTGTGTTAAAAGTAGTTAGGAGTCAAATATACTAGAAAGTAGAAGGCGAACGGGACGTAAGATTGCACAATGAAGGTCATGTTTTTTTGGTGTTTCACTTATATTTCGAAAATGGTGATCCGTAGCTAAAAATGAATCATTTATTAAAAGATAAACATTTTACTGATAATAACAGATCAGAAAGCGACAACTCATATTTTTTTCACCAACCCCATTGTCTAAAATTGTAACATATAAAATTAAAACTGAAAAAATTCTTGAAAGAAGTTTTCATATACCGAATATTTACCGAGATATTCGGTAAAACGTTAGACGCTGTAGTCAAAAATTGGAGCACTGTGGTCAATCTCTCCTTGAATGGTTTAAATTATTTTCAGCTCATAGATATATATCACTAATATAATTTATTGCATAGCCATTTTATTCGTTCAGATTGTCTATAATTTTGTGGGTGTCTGCCTGTGTGACTAGTTCAGACTAAAATCACAAGTGACGTAGCTTCTATGTTAACTGGTGTAGGAGTTCCTTTGTTTTGTTCGATATTTATCCCACCTCAGTCAGTAGCTCAAAGGCAACTAAAGAGGGCCGACGCTTTTGGATTAAGAAACAACAAAAGGAAATCGATAAGCATCCACCGACGCTGATTTGTTGATCGTTTTGATAGCCATTAATAAATAAAACAGTTCTCTCACTACGGTTACTAGAGAAGATTGGTCTGATAGTTCTTCTGATAACTGATTTTAGCTCATTGTAACGTTGCGTTTCTAAGCCTGCAGTAATAAAGTCATTCTAATGGTTATTCGACTCAAAATATCCAACAACTAAAATTGAAGGGCATTTCTTTCTTCAATGCTTTCACTGGCTCTTATGTAACACTCTCTGTTTTCCGGTAAAATAAAATTGGTCCTGTCAATCTGTACTAAAAACACACTAATACTCGCAATGAAACCTTCTGCGGCGCCTTCACATCATAATTTGAGATTGAGAAAGCAGGAAAAAAGGTCTTTGAGGTGTTATGGTGTAGTTAAAAAGGATACATCTCTTAATCTCTGTTGTCACCAAATATTTGCTAAGTCAGGAGTAAACATGAAATTTGTCATCTCTTCTCTCCCATAATAAGAGGTGTAGTTAAGGAGAACCCTTTTAGCAACAATATTTAACCCCAAATAGGTTGTGGGTAGGAGCGTAAGCTAAGCTAAACAGTCAGTGTGTTCTTGTACTAATAAAAGAACTCATCGCATCAAATAATGTTTCGAACATTTAATGTGCCGGTGCAGGAAATGTTGTGGCAAATGTGATTATGACAAATGTGGGTATAAGAAATCTTCGATGAACTTTTCCCCTGTTTATCAAAATTGCAACGGAAGTTGTCACAACGGCATCCCACTTGAGAAGATTCCATGGAAATGGGGATACTCACATTATTTTAAGAAATGCTTGAAGAAATACAAGTAACGGTGGAAGAGAAGATAGATGATGACGATGAGTCATTACGTGAGCTGAACTTAGTCCTCACACTCTTGTCATAGTGGTCGTGGTTTCGGCGATGATGTACGTGGTTGGTCTTCCTCGTCATTCTACTGCACTCAAATAAATCAGTGTAAAGATACGTTTCCAATTCATTCGATTGGTCGCGTTTGTAGAATACTTTGTAATACTGTGTAATCTGTCGCCATTTTTATCAGGTCCATTCATCATGTTAAAATTCGCCTCCAAGATATATTGCTTTCAACCTATCCTTCCAACAGTTAAATCGAAAGTTGTTTTATGGAGAATGTCCGAACAATTTAAGAAGTCGCAATTGTACAATCGACGAAGTCTTTCTTTGATACTCAACAACTTGATAATGGAGATATTCATGCAGAAAGCGGTCCAAGCATTTTTTGACATACGCCTTTAACACCATATTTCTAGCTAGTATTTTAGTTTGACCATCTTTTAGTTTGAGAACTTTAGGAGATTGAACTTTATTTGTTGTATTGTACCGTATTCAAATGATTCTATTAGTTCGAATTAATTGAATGACTATAACAGTTTGCGTTTTTATTATATAACAAGGTCATACGCCCATGCATTATGACGTATGTATAACTAAAACAACTTAAGTTTTCGAAGCTTCATCTGCAAATACAGAAGTTAAAATATAAATTAAAATATAAATTTGTTAAAAATAAGTACTATTGTAATTTCAAAAATAAATAGGTAAATATTAAAAAAAATTATATAAAAAACTTCTACTAGCAAAGTGGCATTTTTCTACCTTTTACTTTGACGATCAACTAGAAAGAAAATGTCCTTTATAAAAAACTAAATAAACAAGGTTCTTTTGAAATTATTGTTCTTCGTTTTATCTATTTCCTACAAATCGTCTGTTTTCTTAGTTTTGTCCATTTTACACAATAGGTATCTTCATGACACAAGAATGGAGTTATTAAGGAAATGTTTTATATAAGATGCAAAAAATTATTATATAAACAACTTAAAAAAATGGCACATACCTCTGTACTGATATATTTCTTTGGATTCATTAATTTTTTCACATATCTCCATGTACGTCCTTTAATATTCATGACTTCTTACGTGATCAGCCTTGAGACGTTTTTTATTTTTCTACAGTAATTTCTTTCTCGTTTGTCCACATTTTCTGTATTTATTGATTATTTTTTCGTAAGTATCTATTTTTATAAGTTTTTTTGAACCTTCGGAAAGGGCATATTTTCACCTAAAATTTTCTTTCCTTATATTTAGAAATATACTTTAACACTGTATACCAACAAGTTGAAGATTCAGTTAAATGTTTCACGATGCAATCTGAGCTTTTATTTAAATGTCAATATTGTTAAAATTTAAAATCCAAATTAATACATATAAATAAAAAAAATGTGTTAATTGTGCTGGTGCTTCCATTTTTTTAATTTCTATATATTTTCCCACAAAATATCATTAAATATCTAACAAGTTTGGTGGTTATTATAAGTATGTAATAATATTTTAAATTTTTATTAATTCAAATAATTTTTCAACCATTTTTGGGGTTCCGCACCCCAAAAGGAAAAATGGAACAAGCTAACTTACGCGTTTGTCTGTCCGTCGGTTAAAACTTATTTTCTTAGAAAACATGCGATAATATGTAATAATAAACGATATTAACTCCCATATTTCACACTAATGTTTTAAAACGTTCAAATACAAATTAAAGAGAAGACAAATAAAATACTCTTTTTTTACTTTATCCGTCATGTGCGGTATTATTTTAAAGGGTTCATTATATGGACTACTTAAATATATCTTTCCATAATTTTAAATTCTACAAATAAAATACTCTTTTTTTAAAGGGTTCGTTATATGGACTACTTAAATATATCTTTCCATAATTTTAAATTATATATTTTTAAATTTTTAAGACGTTCAAATACAAATTAGAGAGAACAAATTATATACTCATTTTTTTACGTTATCCATAATGTGGCGTATTAATTGAAAGGGCTTTTTATGTGGACTATTTCTTTTCATAATTTTAAATTGCAGGTTTAAAAAGCTATTAACAAAATATGCAAAAATAGAGCATCCCCCTTTACTTTATTTCCAAAATTACTGAACCAAAAATCATGAAAAAACAAGGTCGGTAAAACCCGACTAGAAGAGTGCAGAAAAACTGGTAGGGATTATAATAGATATTATTATTTTTTAAATACGTATCAAGTTTTAAAGTCTACTAAAGATATAGGCAATATAATTACATCGTGAAAACGTAATAAGTTGCAAATAGTTTAATAGAATTACTACGCACACACTGAAATATTTATAAGTGCCTTAATATGTTTGAAGTCCTCATCGTGCGAGTTCCATCCAAGCTTGGTAAGTTTTTTATATAGTAGAAAGAGCATTTATTTAGTAGAAGAGCATTTATTGGCTCATAATATATTATGTAGAAGATTTTGAATGTATAGAACGCAATGTCAATACCCCGTCACCATCTATTTTAAGTGCATTAGCTTCTAAAGAGGTCATTCCTATGACTATCAACTTGGAAAACCAACCAGAATTTAGATCACTAACTTTGATCCCAAAGAGAAACAAGCTTGTGAAGTCCAAACTATAACATCAATATCATCAGAACAGATGATTCTTGCAACCATTTAGCAAAAATAAACAAAACAAACAAAAAGTTGCCTCAGGTGCAGAAGTAGTTACGTCTGCTAAAATGCTTATCGAGTTAAGAAACAAAGAAAAATTAAAACAAACAAAAAATAAACAGGAATGAATAAAAAACTAAATAAGAAAGGAAAGGGGAAGAAAATTATTCAAGATTTTGACGAAAGTAGTAATACGGATGCAGATTTAGAAAAAGAAATAACGTTTGAAGATAATAAAAAACTAAAAATGAACGGAAAGCCCAATAAAAAGATCCAATGTTTAGATAGTGATAGTAGTAGTACTAATGCATATTTCGAAGACGATGGTATATATGGTACGTATGCAAATTCAGATGAAAATATGTGGATGGAAGAGGGAAATGAGTCTAATAACGAAAGTAATAATCAAAAAAGTCCATCTGTAACTGATAATCCAACTGGGGAAGAAGATAAAGAAAATGAGGCGCAAGAAGCAATAAAATTACAAAGTATTAATATCAACAAATGGGTAATTATAAAATATGCCTTAAAAAGGGACTTAAGTATTATGTGGGTGTTGTGCAAGGAAGGTAGGCAGAGGTGAAATTTGTGCGACGCAAGGGCGCAATTTTTGCATGGCTTATAATAGAAGATACTGTTCTGGTTACTGCTGATTGTAATGTCAAAATATTACCAAATCCTGAAATAACTAAGCGCGGCATAATATATATTGATTACGAGTTCAGGAAAAATGATAATATTACCATATGCTAAGTAATATGGTAATATTAATCTCAGAATTGTAATTTGGTTTGTAAGAACTTTTTCATAGCTCTGTAAGTTTTTCACCGATCTCATTCAAATAAAAACCTAACTTTAGTTAAATTTGCGTATTTTATTGCAATTCCAAATTAGTAACTATCTACACTATTAGGATTTTAAATGCGATTTTTACTTTTACCCCTTTATACCTGACAAATGCAATAGTTGGGACAGAGTAAATAAATTTAATTACTAATCTGTAGTCATTGTTATTTTAGTATAACTAATTACTTGAAACAACAGTCTAATACAAGATTAATATTAAATATAATAGACCACGAAATGACATATAGCAGAATGTGTCAATGATACTCGCATTTACCCCACATGACACTACAATATTTTTTTTAGATAAAGGAAATATAGGTCGTCCAAAATTAATAAAGATCGCAAACATTTCCTGAAATAAGTTAGCGAAAGTTTTCTGAAACTGCCAAAATCCTATTAACTCACTCAGTTTTTATATCGCATGTAGATAATAAAACTAATAAATATTTTAATATTACAGTTTCGTAGAATTTAAGTTTCCTTAAAGAAATAAATTTATGTAAATTGGCTTATTTTTATTGCCACCTTATTTCGATATCGTGGTGAGTGGTCGATAAATGTGTAAATAACATTAAAGTATTAGAACGATTTAAAATGTTTGCTATCGAAAAAAAACAGATGTGACTCAAGCGTGCGAAAATGGGAAAGGGTTTCATAATTTTGGGCGGAGACAGGGCGTGTGCCCTGAAATGTGATTGACACGTTTAAAATTCACTTGTTTTAACTGACGTTACGTGTTTTCATACATTATGATGAATATGCCACTTCTACCTAATTTTTTGTTCTGTTTAAATTAATTCCACAAATATTAATAAAATATTTACTTTTTGTAACAGAATGATTAGTTGTTTTCGTTAATATTTTCTAATACTTAAGGCAAATGTAATGATGATAGAAGAATTTGATAATATTGTGTAAATATGTTCTGTACCAGAATATTAAAAACGAAACATTTGCGAAGCTATTTTTATGTTTGTCGGTCTATGTGTTAAACATATTTTCTAAAAGATTGTTTGACACAGAAAATTAAAATTATGTTTGATTGCAGGACATAAAGACTAATTACACAAGTGAAGAGCGAAAAGACTATTTCTTGGTTTCTTTGGCAAAGTATGTTACGTGAGTTTAAAAATATTTAAATTATTTTTTTAATGTGAATTTTTTCTTACATTTTCTGTCTTGTAAATGAAAGTTAGAAAAATGTAGAAGAAATTAAACATATTATAACATTACCATAGGATAACATAGCATAGCATAGCATCATTTTTGTTGTTAACAAACTTTTTTTAATCTAAATTATAGCTATAATTTAATAAAGGAATAAGCGTAATAAAATTTATGTAAATTCCTAGTGTTCAAATGTGAAAAACGTTACAGTTTCGTTCATAAATTCAATATTTAAATGATGGTAGTAGCATTTTATTGATTCAGGTGCAATTCATATTATCACACATTACAGTAAGTTTTCCTATGAAAAGTACCTCCAAATCGCACTTTTTAACCTAAAAATAAATGTTATTCAAGAAACAAATACCAAGATGTTGATGAAACAAATACCAAGGGGCAAGTTAGCGGACGTAATTGGATTTTTATTATTCAATTTACATTATTAATTAATCCTCAAACCTAATTAAGTCCACAGAAAGAAGCATCGCGTCGATCCATAATACTTAGTTGTCAAACTAAGGGTCTTGGTCGCCGCTAATTGCATGATTATGAATGTCGTCCACTGAACGCAAATAATTAAATTAAATTTGTCATTCATTCATTGCAAATGGCCACGGGACTTCTTGGCATTGATCTTTTGTTATTATCATTATTCAGTTGCCGATCTGAAAAATTAAAATATTTAAGTTAAGCGAGGTTTGTGTCAATGTTTGCGAAAAGTCGATTAGTAAATATTTCTCGAATAACACTTATTATTAGGTCCTTTAATGTCTTTAGAAAATTACTTTTAAATTTTTAGCCGATTTTCAATAAATAAGAAGTTATAAACTTCATAGAAAATATTACATGTTCTACACTGCTAAATCGATTTTGAAGCTGTTCTACTATAATCTTGTTATCGTGAAATTTAGTTATGTTAAAGATAAAGTGAAAAATTATATTTTAGGTTTATGTCAAAATATTAGATCTACGACACGATATTTATTTATTTTTACATCCCAATTGACGCAAAAACATAATAACGGTCACATAAAATGCAATCATTGTACTTATCATTGTATATATCTTTACTATGTGTAAGGTTCTATTTAATTTCTATACGTAGGTGAATAAAACAAGTTTTTGTGATTGTATTGAATACGGCTAGATTTATTATTTTAATTCATTTAGTACGAATTGTAAATAATATAAAAAAAACTATGAAAGTCCATTTTTCATGTATCCACTGTTAACTGGAAGTTGTCTATGCATTATAATGGCTGAAATATCTTTTATTTTATTTTAGGATAAAAATATTTAATTGTATGTCAACTTTACGTTGACATAAAATCTATAATTTCGGTATAATAATACTTATTGAGTACTCAATAGAAGGCATGAGAATACAAATTCATAAAAGCCTATTTTTAGGCAGTCAGCTATTGACGGGATTCAAGTGAACCTACAGTTAGGTGGTTAGCACTGAAAATGTTAACCAGTAGGTAAAGTATAATATATCAAAGTATGTGCATATGTATGTTTGTATGCATGACGCGTGGTCATTCACTGCCTTGTATTTAATAAACGATAGGTGATTTGGAATTTGATGGTTAAACAGCTGAATAATTTGAAAAAGTAAAATAATATCTTAATGCAACGTGGTGTCGAATATGATATAGAAAACTGTATTTAAAATATGCTAGGATGGCAGTTAATAAACCAATCTCAGTTTACAAAATTACCTTGTTTCTTACACGTAACCAATAAAATTAATCATCAGTTATATAAGCACCATCCTTCTGTATTATTTGCAGCCAGAATGTGTGAAGAGATCAATTTTTTCTTTGTAGAATTTCTTTATGCTTTTGCGAAAAAATTAAAAACATAAAATTTCTTTTTCTATTTCAATATGAGTGCACGAGAGTAGCTCTGCCTGGTAACGCCAACTTACTTATGATCAGTTTTAGTAAAGTTTTTAAATTTTTCTTAATTTAATGCAGAAATTCGCTTTGGTTAAGAATAATTTGTGAGATCAAAATTTTATTCCTTAATTTGTTGATCTTTGGAACCTATACTTGGCCCTGTCTTCGAAACGTATTGCTTCATCTATGGTGTGCCTTTATTAGGCATAAAAATATGATCAATATAAACAAAACATTTCTCACTTTTTACTTTTGGAATAGACTTAATCTTTCTGCTTAAAATCATACTTTAACAGACGCGTCATGATCAATACTAAATTTTGTTTGTACTTCACTGGCCGAAATTCAATTGCTAACTGAATAAATGTTCAAACGCCATGCTCTTTACATATTTCTCTAGAGATATTAAAGAAGTTTCTACGATATTTCAGAAATGGGTGAAAAAAGTGGTGGGCTTATAAGCCAGGCTAACATAATTGGGGATTGATGTTGATTCTCCTTTGTTTCCACTACCCAAGAGAATTACTTTTAACATTTTTAATCTCTCTCTAATCTAGTTTGCATATTTCGTATTAAGTTTTTTGTTATTTATTGAAATGTAATTACTTTTTTTTAAACGGAAAATCTATACCAAGATCGGGGTTTTCGGGTATTTAAGAATTGGTTAAACCATAAACGCGTCGTACTAATTTTCTCTAAAATTAAATACACGTATTAAGAGAAAGTACCTCGTGGCGATTAATAACAGATATCGAATCGTCGATAATTTTAACAATATTTCCATTCGGCGGTATATAAATTGGTAAGATATTCTAGAAACTGGCAGGTTTAACACCAAAGAGTTTGTGAGACGCACACAGGCAGTAGAAAAGCTACTGTCGTTGCTGTGTCGCTTTATCCAAGTGCGGACTTTTGTGTAATTTTTGATATAGTGATTTTTAAGATGCTGTTTCTGTGTTTCGTTGGTAATGTCGAATTAATTAGGATAGGGTGGGGGTAGCTAAGCATAGGGGTAATTTGGGTATTCAAAATAGCTTAAAAATTACACACGGCACGCTAACTCATGAAAACAGCGAGAAGAAGCGGTAGCGGGAGGGAACTCACCACATGATCGCCCGAGACGATTTGTTGATTAAGTGAGGTACGCTTTGTTTTGCGACGAATAAGTTATAAATTTGTTTCGGTTCATACTTTTCCTGTACACGTTGAAAGTCATCCGTCTTCGATATATCAAGTGGTAAACTTTTAAAAATTTATTTTATTCATGACATGTACAAAGTATTTCGTCCTTATTTAAAAAAAATTCCTGATTTTGGTTCAAATATTTGGGTTGAAGTTAGTTGAGCAATTGTTGCTCAACTAACCCCATGATGCAAAACGAAAGTAATATATGTTATTTTTTTCATTTTAGGCTTCAGACATGTAAACAAATAGACTACGAGAGGCTCTATTTCCAGTCAACAGTGAAATGATGCAACAAAAGCTATCACGAACTAAAGCCCAAGTGTAAATACCACTGCCAAGGCATTCAGTATAAAACGAATGATCTTAATAAGATTTATAAAGAAATGTAACTCCGAAAGTGGTACTCTATCAGTGGATTATGCAGCACCTATTCAATTTTTTTCAGAAGAAAAGGGTTCTTTAAAAAATACTTGTTACAAATGACACGAATCTTCTATGGATTTTCACCGAAAGACGTTTGACGCCATTCCTACCATTGTGCTGTTAAATACATAATTAAAATACTATTTCCCAGGATTAAAAGCAAGATGACAGGAAAAGAGTGGCTTACAATATTTTTAAAACGGAATCCCGAGTTATCTATTTGAAAACTAGAACCCACCAGCCATGGAAGTTTTTTTAAAGGTTTTCTGAAGGTTAATATAGTTTAACTGCGTCACAAATATGGAATTTGGATGAAACAGGATTTAATGTATTGAAGCCAAATAAAATTGTAGCTGTCAAGGTTACACGTCACGTTGGCACCATGACTTCTGGGGAATACGTTACTGAGGTTACAACAGTAACTGC
The DNA here is from genome assembly GCA_039881145.1 of Druceiella hillmani. Taxonomy (NCBI): domain Eukaryota; kingdom Metazoa; phylum Arthropoda; class Insecta; order Lepidoptera; family Hepialidae; genus Druceiella; species Druceiella hillmani. Next base: position 15,049,106 of record JAYKKI010000052.1, on the reverse strand, counting down.
AGCATCTACTTCTGGGAACTCAGTATGTTTGTATTTCCCTGCAAACATTTAAGAGCTATTTCATTAATAGTGATCTCCAGTGGATGGATTACAGACCCAGAAATCTCTCAGTTTATACTAAAACTTATTTTATTTTGTTGGTTTTAGACAATCACTCTTTGACTGACACGTGGAGGTACCAAATTTGGCTAAAAAAACGGAATCGTCATGTTAACATCCCCACGGCATTGTGGTAATAAACTACAACCTTTAGGTGTATCAGTGTTCAGGCCCATAAAGAAATATTGCAGTTCTCCACAAGATTCTTGGCTATGAAATAATTTGGGAAAGATAATAACAATCTACGACATAACAGATATTATCACAGATTAACTGCCCTTGGCTCAGGCAAGTATCATGATTGGTTTTCAAGATACAGTCATCTTCCCCTTTAATGCGAATATTCTTAATGACCATGAGTTTTCACGTTATGCTAGGTAGCCTCATTATGCCACAGCTACCGTCAGTCAATCTAAGGAAGGAGGTGGTACAAACTATGAAGAAAACGTACAGTCCGCTCCAATTCAAGGATTTTCTCTTGAAATCTTTTGATCATGACCAAAGGTAGGCTCAAGATATGTGGGTAAAGCTATCAAAAAAAGAGGAAAGTTATTCTAAAAGACATTCCAGCAGAAAAGTACATTACAAGAGAAACAAAGAAAACAATTAAAAAAAATAAAAAACAAAAGAAAAATTTGATGAAAATGACGAAAATTGTTCATAAAAGAATTCTTTAGTTAAGTGAGGTAAGCAATGAAGAGGACAAAAGTGAGGTAAGCAAAAGTTTATTAGAGGAAAAATGGATTCAGTGGATATAATTTGGCATGTCATTTTTGATCGCATTATGGTCTTTGTGCTGTATGGTCTATGTAGGTATCTGAATAATTTACTTGGAGATAAGTCAAATGACTTTAAACTCAAAGAGTTTTCTCCTTATCACAGAAGAATTCCTGCCCACATTTTATCCTAATTTTGCTAAGGAGTAAATTTATGTCACTCTTAGTTGTGCCCTTTTAAATCAGCATTACACCTATTTCATCCAAACTTGATCAAGGTAAATGTACTCCTCAATGTTGAGAAGTTCTGTACTATATCTTCACTTTTCTTATTTTCTTATATCTTCACTTGTTAGATTGAAAATAAATCATAAATGCCAGAGATATGAGGTAATGTATACATAACAATACTTCGAAGTCTTCTTTGAAGTCGGTTAATAAGCAAAATTTGAATTGAAATAAGTAATTAGTATACCGCGAAAGGCAAAAGTAATCGGAATTTGAATTAATTTTCACTCGTTTACGATTTGACTACACATGTATGCTTGTATCACTATGCTAAAAGTGCAACAAAGAACTGCTCAATTGAATGGAATCATAATCAAATTCTAGATGCAAGCATTTAAAAAATATTTCGATTACATGAGCGTAGGAAGCCATAAAAGTAGGGTTTTTTGTCATGTTGTGTTTATACACTATATTGTATTAATTCCATTTCGAAATAAATAAATATAATTTCATAACTAAATCGTCTCTTCTGAACTGTAAAGAATGGTCATCTGGTATGCATAGGAAGGAACCATCTAATCTTATGTACAAATATCATAGGAATGTCTTTTGGGTATATTTAATCACCTGATTGTACGTGGTTTTACAATGATTCTAAATGTTGGGCTAATCACCCAGTTGTACGTGGTTTCACGTTTATTTCTAATATTGAACTAGCTTTTTAAATACGTGTATTAATGATTGTCACACATTAGAAATCTCTGACATTATATTAAAATTCCCGAATAATTTATTTCTTATATCCGGCGAACGCCCGCGTAATGTTAGGCTTGAATATAACGTGACTTTCAACTCGATTATCTAATGTACTTTCCATATTGTGTGCCAAATTAAAGAAATAGATAACGTCCTGCTAGTTTAAGGCGCAAGTGGGTAGTGATGAATAATATATATATATATATATATATATATATATATATATATAGATATATATATATATATATATATATATATATATATATATTTATATATATATATATATATATATATATATATATATATAAATATATATATATATATATATATATATATACCTATTTGCCATCCCTATTTGCCATTGCGATGGGTTCCTTAAAGTGAATAAATAACAGTACCCACTTTTTTTTCATTGATTTACTTTGAAGTTTAATTGAATTTTAAATTGTATAAGTAGCCAATTTATGCGGTTATTTGCATGAATCCATGTTGAAGAAATACAACGTTAGTTGTTAGTGGTAATAGTAATAGCAATAGCAAGTTACATGTGCCCGTTTAAAACCACATTTCATTTGCCATATCAGGTAGTGATCACATTCATGACTTCGATTCACATCACATTCATGACTTCGATTTACAAATGGCACATATCCTTGTATAAAAATTATTGATTAATTTGTTTAGTAAAACTATTACATATAGTATATTAAAAAAAAATATAACTCCAAACTATTTCAAAAGTATCCATAAATATCCATTTACATCGACCATTTCAAAAGATTAGTATCGTATGAAAAATAAATTATTAAAATCTAAATTTCAAATAAGTAAAAAAAAGTTGAATGCCAAAATATGTTTCCTGAAAATATCTGATATTAAAATATATAAAAAGGGTTATTTTTTTATATTTTAATTATTCATTTGGGTATCACTATACTGACATAATACGGTTTGTAAGAATATTGTAGTCTCGATAGGACTTAATGTTTGTTTACAATTTTTTTACTGAAAATTTAATAACATTTCGTTTCACTAATGGTACGTAACACTTGTACTACGTTCAATTTATTAACATTGTACTACGATCATAATTTACATTGTATTACGTTCAATTTGCCCTTGATATATTCATTTGACAAAACGGTAAAATTGTCTTTCTCATTAGGAGGCGGTATCAAAACAACCCCATTTTTCCTACTTAACTTTCAAAAACAGGAGTTGATACCACTGTAAATAAATATTAATCATCAATGTCGTAGTTTTACAGTGTGAAATGAGCTCGAATTCCATATTTACCATATTTCTAAGTGCACAGTTATGCGCTCTGAATACGAATACTTATTACCAGGCTACATTAACCAAACTAGTTGATTTAAAACTCTCTCAAATATCAACAAGATAGTATTCAAGTCCCGCTTGTCAAAGCAATGCCGCAGCATGCACCGGTGCGATTTACATATTGACGACACCAATCAATACATTAGAACTAAAGTACAGCACGATACGAAACACCGGCAGAGTGGCCAGACGCAGCGAGGCCATGAATATTCAGCGCGAATGCCCGGGGGAGCATATCCAGCATCGTGAGATGAAGGATTGAATCGATTTGTTGGACAAACAATCGAGAGACAGAATGAACGATTTCCTATATAAGTTAATAATGACTGTTCGTAGAAAAGAAAGTGGTTTTTTTACTTTTTCACATAAAACGTCACAATAGGGAAAATATGTTCAAATAAAAAGATTATATTTTAAAGAGGTGTTACCTCATATATATTTAAATCAAATTATTAATCACTATCCACTTGCGCCTTAAACTAGCAGGACGTTATCTATTTCTTTAATTTGGCACACAATATGGAAAGTACATTAGATAATCGAGTTGAAAGTGACGTTATATTCAAGCCTAACTTTATGCGGGCGTTCGCCGGATATAAGAAATAAATTATTCGGGAATTTTAATATAATGTCAGAGATTTATAATGTGTGACAATAATTAATACACATATTTAAAAAGCCAGCTCAATATTAGAAATAAACGTGAAACCACGTACAATTGGGTGATTAGCCCAACATTTAGAATCATTGTAAAACCACGTACAACCAGGTGAACGTTAAATATACCCAAAAGATATTCCTATGATATTTGTATATAAGATTATATATATATATATATATATATATATATATATATATATATATATATATATATATATATATTGAAAATAATCAAAGACGCATGAAAAGTGATTCAAACTTATTGATGTAGTTATTCAAACATGCAATGGTTTGCATTAAATCATTACGAAATAATGGATAGCAGTAAAAATTTCAATAAAGATTTGATAAGATAATTCTAGGAAAGACATCTTTATTACGATTGCACAATTGACTGATATGATCGTCGTAACTGGCAGCAAGGCTTCATAGAACGTTGGGAGTAGAGCCTGACATAGAGCCACGCGGGTTACACATCCGTTGTGCCTGCTTCATTCACCATGTTGAATATACTGTGCTTAAATAATACGAACCATATTTTAAACTGAATCTGTATGTGGGTTTGAGTGCGGATTTCTTCCAAAGAATTGAAAGATATTGTATTACAAAAATGTTGGTATTGTTTTTGGTCTGGGCAGAACCATGAAAGAGCGGTACAAAATAAAGAGTACAAAAAGTTTATCCGTCTGTGTGTTAAATATATTTTTCTCACATTTCTTTTGACATAGAAACTTAACATTATTCATATTGCAGGAAATAGAGGCTCAATTACGCAAGTGAAGTGCGAAAAAACTACTTTTTTGGGTCTAAGTTATCGTCCGAGGACATAAAAACATGTTAAAGCGTCAAGTAAAAAGTATTTAAATATTTATTTTATTTGAAATTTATGTTATGTTTTTTAAACAAAACTATACTATTCCTTTCACGCACCATATCTTGTGAAAGAAGGCCTAGAACAATTTGGAAAAAATCTAATATATTATTAGATAAGCATTATCATTATTTAGGATATTTTTTGTTGTGAATAATCTTTTTTATTCTAAATTACAATTAAAATGTTAATGAAAGAATAAACGTAATATAACTGACGCGAATTTTTGTATTAGAATCTTTGTATAAATTCGATATTTAAATGATGACGGCAATATTTTTTGTTCCAGATGCAATTCATGTTAACATTAATTTATATTACAGTAAGTTTTCATATGGAAATTAACTGCAAGTCACGTTTTTTCCATACAAATTAATGAAAATGTATATTATTCGAGAAATAAATGGCAAGATGGGAACAAGTTAATGTACTTATTGAAATTTTATTATTCAATTTCTATTATTAATAAATCCTTAAAACTAATTAAGTCCACTCAAAGAAGCATCGCGTCGATCCATAATACTTAGTTTCTAAACTCTAGGTCTTGGTCGCCGCTAATTGCAATATTATGAATATGATATGACTAGCTGACCCGTGCGAAGTCTTCGCACTATATCGCCATCTAGGGTGTTCCAAGTATACAATTTGGCTAAGATATTTGATGTGTCGCCCACAGATGGCGCTCATGCCAATTGTTATAAAAATTAATTTTTTTATTAACAAAAAGATTTATTTTGAATTTTTTTATATTTTTCACCCAAAGTAGAAAACATAAGCTTTAAGTGGGTATTTTTTTTATTTTTTTTGGTGCAGTAGTTAAAGAGATCAAGCCGCTCGACCAAAAAACACCTTTTAGAAATAATATATTTAGATTACACTGAACGCAAATAATTAATTCAAATTTGCCCATTCTTCACGGCAAATGGTCATGGTTCTTAGCGTCGGTCCTTTATTATTATTTATTATTCATTTGCTGATCTGGAGAATTACAATGTTTATGTTGGGTGAGGTTTGTTTAATGGTTACGAAAAGTCGATGCGTAAATATTTATCAAAGAACATTTATGAAGTGAATTACTGTTTCTTGGACAAATATTCTTAAATTTTTATGGATTTTTGAATTCGACTCATATGCATTTAATTTTATTCAGGTTTAAGTTTTACACAATTAAATCGATTTTGAAATAATATTTTTATATATAACTGAAGTTATTTCCATATTAATCTTGTTATATATCGTAAGTTACATTAAATAAGACGTGAAAAATAATATTACAAGTCGAGGATAAAATAGTATGTTTGCATCTTTAAGATATATTCATACAATAATTTCTTTTTCTTATTTTTATTTATCTGTGTAATAACTTTACATATAAAAACGTAATAACGACCACGTAAAAACATAGTTATTATCATTGTACATCTTCATTATGCGCAAGGTTTTTGAATAATTTTCATATGTCAGTGGGGGTAGCCGGGGCGGAACGAGGTACTGGGGCTGAATGGGACAGAGCTGTTATTGCTCGTGGGAGGGGCGGGGGAAGAAAACAATAGAATTTCATTGCTCAATCACCGCCAGAGTCTCGTTAAGTATGGTTAGTATCATAGTTGCGATGCATCGCGTTTCAATATTATGAACGTGTTAAAATTTTCAGACCGTTCGTAAATCGACGCTGTAATCTTCTGAAGTAAATTGTATAACTTTTATCTTACTATTATATTTAGTCATTTAATTTGCCATATGCCATTTAACATGCCCATTTATAATTTCCGTTTTTGTGGTTATATTTTAGTCCATTTCCTGCCAGCTTAGTCTGCCTAATACTACAAACGCTATTGTTTTCTTGTTTATGTTAAATTTACTCCTACTGAATAAATTCATTTTTAAAATTTTTTGCGTATGTCATGATATTAAATATTTTGTTACTTTTTGAAATGCATTTATTTTCTGCAGACGACAAGCCGAGAACAGAATCGATATTTTTGAGGTAATTAAGAACTGGTTAATGGGTCTATAAGGTATAAAGCTTTTTTATCGATCCAACATTAGGGTTAATGATTTATTTGTTCAAATTATTGGCTTTGTTATTATTTGAATAAAAGTAACCGTTTTTAGTATATTTACTAATTTTTTCTATAGCATATTAATACTAAACGTAAGAGATTTTATTTCAATTATATTTCACATGTTTAATGTTTCTCTGTATATGTGATAAAACTTTATACATGCCATTTTGTTCAATTGTATAATATAACTTTAATTCAAAATAGGCATATTATGCATGTTTGCTTAGTTTATATATAACAATTTACCATAAATATGAAAAAAGGCGTCAGTTTTTTTTTTGCATTGTTCAAGAAGCCATGGTTTTACGTTTAAATTTTATCATCAGTTGTATGTATATCGCACGAAAGACGCTGGCGTACTGATAAAAAAGCTTCTAAAAAATCTGGGCTTGTAGAAGATTATGGCCTAAATAGTGGCTTACCTAAAGTAAACGAGATGATGGAAATGTAATTTTATGATATTTGTGTTTAAATACAATTTCTGGTATACGGGGGCCGCGGATGGCTCGAATCAAACACAATCTGGAAGTCCAATTCTCAACCACTTTTTCGAGCAGTTGGGGTCGCGTATTGGCAATAGTGCAGCAAATATTATCTTCCAAGTGGTCCAAAGTCGATAGTTTGTCAGCATAGACTAGTGACTTCCTTTATCCCCACAGAAAATAATTCATAGGTGTGATATCATACGGTCGTGGAAATCAATTACTAAGGGCATTATGTAAAATGAGGCGCTGGTCGAATGTTTCCTGCAATAAATTGATTGTCTCGCGTGCTGTATGGTATGTTGCACCGTATTCTTGAGACCAAAGCTCTTCAATATTAATACGATTTAATTGGGGAACGAAAAAATCAGTAATAATGTATCTAAGGCGTTTTCCATTGACTGTAACGTTCTCGCCGGCATCATCTTGAAAGAAATACCAGTCAATGATTCCATCAATGCATTAAAACACAAACAGTGACTTTTTGTGGATGTGAAAATGCCACATGGATTTTCTTCTCTCCGAATACGGCAATTTTGTTTATTGATGTAGCCATTCAATTAGAAATCAGCCTCATCGCTGAACAAATTATTGCTCGAAAAAGTGGTTGAAGATTAAACTTTCAGATTGCGCATCATTCAAGCCAGATTGTATTTAAACACAAATGGTGTATAATTAAATTTTCAATAAAGTTGCATATATCTAAAAAAACACCTATTATATAGGTGTGCATGAGTATTTATATGGTACCAATAAATAGCGAGCGTTTGAAAATAATAACTATCATATCAAATTTTAACTATCATAGTTTATTGTAAATATTCATAAGCAACACCATTACTATCGACTGCACTTTCTAAAGTCGACTTTGTAAAGGACAGATAGCAGGAAAATTGAAATTCTCTCTTTTTGAATTGAAAATTTGGTCAATGAACTCTAAAAATGATTTTTTTAAATTATGATTTTTTTAAGTAATATAATTAAGTAAATGGACTAAACTCATACAACGGCATATACAGTGAATAAGGTGCAACGAAACAATCTTGGAGTAATTTTCGGAGGACAAATCGAAAAAAAAATGTTTAATCCTCTGGAATATGAATATAGTGCATAGACTAAAATTAGAAGGTATAATAAAAAAACGTAATTTTGTTCAAAATTCAAAAATATGCTGAAGGTGAAATTACAAATGACATTGTTTATAAATATTTAGCAGCGATTATATGATATCGAAACCTAAAAAAAATTTAGAAAGAAACTGAAAAACACTTTGATTTTAATATCACGTAAAATATGTGTTCCCAAAAGTATATAATTCGTCACGTATTAAATACAAAAAAAAATAATGAAAACAAACGGCAGGGTAAATAACCCTTAAAAAAATTCAAACGTAAATCAAGACACACGTATCATAATTATTTCATCGGCTATAAGAAATTCATATCTATAATTAATTTTGTGCTTCCATAATAATAGTTCTAGATGATAGCTAATTACAGTCACCAGTGCGTTTCGTATAATCCAATAAATTCCTTGCAACTCCAACGTCTGTTATTTTCAGTGAGTATGCTTACAGCTTTCTACTATTTTAATACGACAGTAAGTGTATGTAATTGGTAATATGGCATCTAATACCTACCATATACTATAACCATATCTAAGATGCCAGTATGTAGCGTTTGTGAAGAAACGGACAGTTTGCAGCTTAAGCAAATGCTACTGTTTCGTTCCTTTGACGACAGAAATATATTAATTAAATATGATTGGAATAATGTTAAATTTGTTTAATGATTTCTTATCAGAAAACTTACTGAAGTCACTGTCATTTGTCTGTCTATCATAGATATTTATCTCGTTACTGCTTTAAAATAAAAGTTTTAAATTAATTTTTGGATAAGATTTTTAAATGACGTTATGAATGCAAAAGTTACTTTTCGCAATACATTCAAATGATGGTTTGCAATGATAGGCCATATAAAATATTAATTTTACAAAAATGTCATCTAAAAACTTGAATTGAGTTTTTGATTCAACTTGTACTCATGAAATCTCCAGACTAAAACATAAAATCTAAAATGTGACAGAACATAAAACTTTCATAACAGCCTGTCCCGATTGATGAGTTCTTTTTTGTACACTTCTTTGCAAAAAACGGGCAACTATATTTTTATTTACAGTTATAGAAAGCTTAAAAAAATATATTTTATATGCATTTAAATAATCGGAAATATTTATCTGATTATTAAAGAGTACTGGAAGGTAAGTTATAACGTTCTAAATTTGAACATTTTAAATTTATTTTAAGAATATTCGCTTGGAATTAAAATATTAGCTAGAGTTTTGTGGTTAGATGTTGTGTGGTTTACTTAAAAATAAATATTTATGTAATTTTAAATATTGATATTGCTGATAAATTGTTTAAGTATACTTTTCATGATAAATTTTATAATGTATTATTGCAAACGTAACAGTAATCGCTGCTAATATAGGGGCTCTTCTTAAAGAATCTAGTGGGCAGAGTAGATGCTTGCCTGAGGTTAGATTGACCATGTATTGATTTCGCTGTACAGATTGGCTAGAATGAAGTCTCGACTTCAATTTCAAGCATCTATGGTATATTCTAAAACGGCCTGTCAGAACTGTATATCCAGCCCTTCGGAACAGTTGAGAGTTAAAAACTGTTGTTATGTCCGAATGGGGGTGTATTCCCCAAAAAAAATTAAAAATCTTTTGGGCTTGCCACGTAGCATTGCAGCAATCATAAGTTGAAAGGAGGCCGTACTCGAAACTAATTACCTTTTTCTTCTTTTGTGACGTTTGTAAAAAATTAAAAGTATTGCTAAGTTCGAGGTTTTATCGTAATAATTCGAAACCAATAGAAAAAAAAAACAGAGCCTTATTTAAAAGCCAAAAGTTTTTAATTATTAGTAAATACTATTTGTTTCATTTCGTTCCATAAAATCAAATTTTCTTACGCTTTTACTTGAACTAATCAAAAAAATTGTAAGTTCGCGTTATTTTGGAAAAGTAGGATATTCAGAGTATAGTTTTAGTTGCTATGAACCATTAATATACATATATGGTATCTAACCATAATTAAGAGACTACGAATTAAATTTTATATGATTTTGGGGAATAATAATTACTGATTTCAATTTAAACTAGATATAACAATTTTCCATTCATTAGGTAATATGTGATGTGTCCCTAACATAAGAAAACAAACCATGTGTACTTATGTACTTGCGTTAGAAGTTATACTTCTTTGGCATAATATAAGAACAATGAAAAGCCAGCAGAAAAATAAAATGGGGGACAATTTTAAAATTAAATTCTCTCTGTCAAATGTGTGTATTTTAATAAATGTTCCTTTTTATTACATGGACCACTATTAAATTTGAATTACTAAAAAAGAAAATAATAATGATGAAACGTGATAATTTGGAATAGTCTGACAGATGATTGACTTAAAACGGAAAGCCAGCAGAAAAATAAAATGGTGGACGTCAATGACATGTCGCCATGTTAAATGCGAGGATGGATTGATATCTAAATAAAGTTTAATTGATAATAAAAATTAATGAATATGCTGAAAATTTATTTTAACGTATTCATTTAAATTATTTGATAAATAATAATTTAGAATGAAAATAATTACATATCGAATCCGAAACGGTCTGGCAGATGATTGGCTTAGAATAAAAAGCCAAATAAACTATGACGTATCTAGATTCATCTTAATAAATAAAGAAATTATTTATTACTAACTTATGATCGCCTGGTAGCTACGATAATTCGAACAAATGGGATCACAGTATAATTTTGGACTACCAAATTAATTGTTTGACGACACTACCATCAAACAAATTCTTTCGTACTCAAGCGCCTAGTACTCTGTACAAGTAAATGGATAAAAACTAAACGTTAATGAGCAATTTCACGGTGTCGTTTTTGCGATGCATCTATAGACTTACATTATTTCGTAAGGACAGGCCCATAGCAACCGAAAAATGTTTCTCCACTAGAAACGGTACTAAATGACGGTATTAGCAGCATTTTGTTCCAGTTGACATTTCAATTCTCGTGAGTATTTTTACTTTGAAAACAACAAATAATGTCAAATTGTGTAGTATTTTTACTATACAATTTGACATGACACTTTGTTTAAATTACAGCTCGACAATTTTAAAAAAGGTTGATATGTTACCTTCGGTTAATAATTATAATCCTTTCTTATACATATTTTTTGTTACTTATTGAAAAAATAGTAGTCCACCGTTGTGACCTTGTAAGGACGTATTTTCACACATTATTTTAATTTTTCTTTGCTTTACTTTTTGAAAATATACTGATGAGTACGGTGTCGGAAAAACTAGGTGTCTGTCTATTACTTCAATAACTCAAACATTTCTAAACCAATCAACTTGAAACTGGAAGTGTAAGTATAAAATGTTCATAGGTTTGAGTCATTTAGTGATTAAATATAGACAACGCATATCATTTTTGACAAAGCCTATACATGAAGGACACACATGTTTACACACACGTTTTGATTTTAATTACTGAGAGCAATGTCTGCTATGTTGTACATTATTAAAATCATTTTCTAGTTCGTTTAGTATAAGAAGTGGAAAAATATTTCACAGACTATTTAAGAAAATTTCAAGCTTGCTACTGTATACACACATATACACATATACATTTATGTGAAGCTACTGCTTTTCGTTAGAAAAGAAAAACGACAAATCTTCTAGATAGTTGTATCCAAATAATAATTATCTATACATATAATAATATTGTAACAGAGTTAATTCTGTACACGGAAAATATTTTTAAAAGTCTATCTGTTATAATAGGCGTCAATCACTCAAAATCTATTTACTGGACGGATTTTGATGAAATTTGGTATGGTAGATGTTTATACCCAAGAGCATATGAGAGAGAAAAATAAATTCTATTAACTTTTCTTATTCCAAATTTTATGCAAAGGAAGTCGTAGACACGGCTAGTTTGAAATATTTGTAAATAACTCGACATTGTCATATTGCTATCTAGAACTAATTTAAATTGGTCGTGTCAAATGTTTGGTTACTTTTAAAGCAGGAAAATGCAATAAGAAAGGATTTTATTGTAAAGGTAAATAAACCAGGAAACCATAACGTAAGTTGATGAAGATGATTTAATAATATTTGGTATAACATAGGAATTGCATTGAGACAGCGTTGTCGAAAATTCGCGTTTTCTTATGTGGTCAGTAAAGATTTAAATGTGATCCTGAATGAGTTGATATCTTTCTATATATCTTGCACATTACCAATTTTGTACTAAAGTAATAAACAAATATTATATGAATGAATAAATTAATAAATTATATATGAATAAAACTGATTGCCACAGCATGAAATGGATATAATTAAACCACCTTAATTTGGAATGATTCCTCATATTTCTATGTAGTATAATTTCGTCATATTTCTATATTATAATTGCCTTTTGTTATATAAAAATAATTTTTTTTATTACTTTACATAAATTCCAAGCCATTTAAGCATTGTAATATCAATATACATATAATAAATAATAAGATATGATAACATTATATCTACGGTCATGGACAGTCGGCCATGTGATCGCCGAAGTAGTTTCGATTAATTGCAATAGATGGCGTACATGAATTAGTGTTGTCATTTTCGATTTGGCTTATGTTCCTTTGGCCGTATTTTGATATTTAGATCAATGGTTGCATCGTTGTCACCTTCATCTTTTATTTTTAAAATTCACTCATCATTTATTCATAACGCGCCTAAAGAAATATAACTTCAATAATAGTCTTTTACTTAATTAACTTAGATTGGAAATGAAAAGTAGCAAGCCAAATTAAGATCAGCGGTTATCAGTCAAGTATGTTTGAGCGGTTGTGCATCACGACCTTTTTTTTAACCGCAGTTCAGAATTTTAAAACTCATCTAGCAATGAAATCGAATTACCAAAAACCATAATTTCACCATAACAGTTACAACTTAAGTTAATAGTTTTAAATGACATTTATTTTTTATGCTTATTGATATTAATTTATTAAGTAATCCATTCAAACGACCAAACGAAAAGCAGAAAAGGTATATTAAAAACACTTCATGAAAACTTGCACCAGAATCCAAACTCGGAAAAACAAAAAAAATGCAAAAATGACAATAACTTCTACTGTAACTACCAATTCGTGTACTCTTTAGCTCCCCAGTTGTTTCCAATATATTTACGTACTTATTTATTATAGAATGGAAATATCGATAAAATTGTCGAAGATTCAAAATCTATTATTAGTCGCCTTGCTCTTCACATTTATTTCTAAATTTTAGTTTGAGTTACAAAAAATAATGAACATTCATAGCATATGATAATTTTTAGTAATAATATTAAAGGCAAACTGTACTGGAGGAATATTATAATTTTGAGGAACATGACAATTCGTGACAATAACGACAGACAAATAGGTTGGAAAGCTTTGCTGTTGAAAAAAATTTACATACATTTTTATTTAGATCAAAGAAATATTTGTAAATCAAATACATTAGGAATAATTAAATCATTTATTTGTCAGCTTGTTATTTTTTTGGTTCAATACTTTTTTTGGCTACAGATGCAGTAAAATTTCATTCACTTTAATGTAATAATTGGTATTGTTCGTTGCGTCCAGCAATGAGCAATGCCAATTATTGCAAGGAAAAGTTTGCACTTTGCTGTCATTAAGGAAGCACGAGAATTACGCAAAAAGAAAAAAAGAAAATTTAGTACACTTTAGTGAAAATAAATTAAGTTCTTGTGAAATAATATAAGAACGGATGGAAAATAAATAACGGTTCGTTCATTTTATTTCGTTTCACGATGCCTTCAATAGCTTTTTTATAATTTTGAGCAGAAAGTAAACATAGAAATGTCACGTGCTACTTAAGTTTTGTGGACTTAAAAGTGAATTTAAGTCAATTGGCAAGATACGGAGCTCCTCAGATCGCCATGTCACGCCGAGTGTAATCACATTTAATTTGTGTTTTCTCAAGATGTCAACTCAACACAGCTCCAGCAACCGTGGCGGCATAGCCCATGATAATTCCGCTCACTCTTAAAGTCTTTGTTATAAAAATGCAACGTTTCTCTAATGAAGGGTACATTGGTACGTTGCAATGTAAGCCCAATAACGTCCAACTCACTCTAGTACAGAAAGACAAATTTATTTTGTATTTTCTCCAGTTTTACTTTATGCCATTAGTTTTTCAAAAACATTGGTTTTTTTCGGCAGTCGTAACCCTGGTCTTTTTGGCACTAGCATTTATTGTTTTTCATTCATATAACACGTGAAAGTGCGTTGTTGTTTAATAATCATTCATCACATTTGCTATTCTTTGTTTAATTGTTGGCCATGTTTGGTATTCTTTGTTTAATTGTTGGCCATATTTGGTATTTCTGTTTAAAAGGCATGTTTTCATGAAAATCACATTTTTTGAAAAATGTGTTTTTTTTCAAGAAACTTTAATTTAACTGGTGGAAAGGTTTGTTTTTTTCGTATTTATATACTCTTAAAAAGATGCTTGCACCACCCATGTAAATAAATATTAAAATCATACAAGTGCTCGGATTAATATTGATTGAATGGAAAAAAAATGGATTGAAGAAAAAAACAAAATATAAAAATATGAATTGAACAATAAAACATGAAAGTAATAAAGAAATTCTACTTAATTTTCGTTTATATAAGTATACCAAAACCATTATTTAAAAACCATTATTTTTTATAAGTAGTTATTAATAATAAACAATTACTAACACTTAAAATATGGTAAATGATTGAATAAAAAACATTAAATATGGTCAATTACTAAACAATAACGAACTTTCACTTGTTATATAGATGGAGGATAATAAAAGCAAGTACTGGAAGTAATATAGTTCCGACGGCCAAAGAAAAATAATATTTTAAAAATGGTTAAAATAAAAAGAAGAAATCTGTCACTTACGATGCACTAGAGCAAGTTGTATATTGTTGGTCTCATA
Source organism: Druceiella hillmani (assembly GCA_039881145.1). Lineage (NCBI taxonomy): Eukaryota > Metazoa > Arthropoda > Insecta > Lepidoptera > Hepialidae > Druceiella > Druceiella hillmani. Next base: position 15,033,844 of record JAYKKI010000052.1, on the reverse strand, counting down.
CGGCGACACATGAGATCCAGGATATATTACAGAAGTGTTGCAATTTCACGAACGAACGTAACAAAAGACTTTTAGAGTAGGCGCCATTATTGTGGATTGCACCGATATGGCTGCTGGAACTGCATTAAGCTGACATCTTGAGTAAACACAATTGCAATGTAATTTCACTCAGCGCGAGAAGCCAAGCTGAGAAGCTACGTATCTTGCTTGTTGACTTAAATTCGTTTTTAAGTCCATAAAATTTAAGTTAAGTCTGACATTTCTATGTTTAATTTATACTCCAAGTTGCAGTAAAGTTTTTAAAAGCATTGTAAAACAAAATAAAATATAAAAAGATGTATTCGGCCGTCTGTGCAACATCTTTTATTTCATAAAAAGTTAATTTACCTTCAGTTTCGAGTACTACATTTCATTTTTTTCTTTTTCCTTAGCTAAGGATAAAAAAGATTGATTTTTACTTGATTAAGAATAACAATCCTACTAGTTGTTGGATTTAACTAACAATGCCAATTGTTACAATAAAATAATCAAAATTTTGCAGCCAAAAAGTATTGCATCAAAATAACAACAAATTGATCAATAGATAATTTTAGATCCACAAATGTTTCTTTGATTTAAAAAAAGTAAATTTGTTATCAGTAAACATTGCAACCTAATTTTTACTTAATTATTTTAATCTTAATTATTCTATCTTTTGAATGTTTATTACTTTTTATAATTTATGCCAAAATTGGAAAATAAATTTTAATATTAAGTATCTCTTGACGACTAATGAGAGGATTTTGAATCTTCCATAATTTTATCGATATTTTTATTCGATAATAAATAAGTGCGTAAAATATATCAGGAACTACTGGGAGGCTAAAGACTATACGAGTCGTATGGACGCAGTGGAAGTTATTGTCGTTGTTGCGGTTTGTTTGTTTGTCCGAGTATGGATTATGGTGCAAGTAATTTTTTATTGATTGTTTCTGTGTCATTGGTGATTTCTAATGAATTACTTAATATATTAATTTCAACTAGTTTAAATTACAGTTCTTTAATCTTGAAACTAAGATATTGAAATTATTGTTTCCGATAATCATTGCTATATGAGTTTTAATTTCAAGATTGCTATCAGAATGTTGTGTTGCACAAGCGTACAAACAACAATGACTAATAATTGTTGATCGTAATTTAGCCTGTTATTTTTCATTGTCTATTGGTAACTGTGGCACCAATCTGAATAAATAAAAGTCATCTATTATTCTTTTGTTAGGGACACATTACATAATGCCTAATATATGGGAATTTCTTATTTCAAGTTTAAATTGATATCAGTAATTATTACACCATTCTCTTAGTTACGTTTAAAGTCTACACTTATCTAATGCTAGTTCACAGCAACTAAAAATATACTTGTAATAGAGAACTAGTTAATTGGGACTGACCATTCTGAAAGTTTTATATTTAGATTTTATGTTTCACTATGGAAATTTTATGGCTTTCACAAATTGGATAAAAATTTAATTCAACTTTTTAAATCAAATTTTTGTCAAATTGAATTTTTTATTGATGCTATAATATTGCATTGTATAATTCGAATTTACTGCAAAAACAATTGTTGCATTGGTAATATAATTTTAAAATCTTGTCCATAAATGAATTTAAAATTTTTATTTTTAACCAGTAACAAGAAATTATCAATGATGACCTAACAAATAGACAAATAGGTAGACCAATGAGATTAGTGGTTTCGGGTCAATCAATCATTAAAAAATTTTAAATAATTGTAATAATATTTAATTAAAATATGTTTGTAACCCTAGGAAAGACATTTTATCTTTTTCTTCATAAGCTATATATCTTACGTGTAGTTTTATTCCACGGTAGGTATTAGATGCTTATACTATGTATTATAAATATTTATAATGGTATTAATGTAGAAGAAGGCTTTACATTCTATCATTAAAAATAGACGTTGGAATTGTAAGGAAATTATTGGCTTATACGAAATGCCCTGATGATTGTAATCATTAAGAGCTGTTATTATGGAAGACACATTGTAATGAATGATTTGACGGTATATATGAATTTCTTATAGTCGATTAAATAATTATGTTACATGAATCTTAAATTGTCTTTGTATTATTTTTAAAGTTTATTTATTAATTTTTTAACCCCGGCGTTTATTTTGTGTGTGATTTAATATATAACGAATATTATGTTTTTGGGGAAACATATTTTATCTGATATTAAAATCAGCGTAGTTTTCAGTTTTTTCGTTAATTTTTTAAGATCTGAATATCATCAAAGAACTGTTGATTAATATTATGGTCTTAAACTATCTTCCCATTATTTTTAAAGTTTATTTATGATTTCAATTTGTGATGCTGTAGGAGTCTAATCGTGCGACTTAATATTCAGACCTATAATATAATACCTTAATACTCATACCGTTTTTAAATTAATATTCAGCTCTCAGGCAGAGACTATGCCACTAAATTTTGGGCTCCAATTCTTCAGTCTTGAGGCTGTGGGGCTATGGCCTGCTTAAATCATGAGATTTGAGAATTGCTGTTTTTGAGTGAGTTTTAAGCATAAAATCTTTCTTGAATTCTGGGCTCCAATACCCCACTGTAGGTGTACTACTCACCTGTGATCTGCTATTTCTAAAATGGTATTGTGGGTTTCAAGCGGAGATTCTGTCACTGAATTCCGGTTTCCAACTCTTTAGTTCTGACGCCGTAGGAGTAATAACTGTCTAAATCTTTGTTTTTCAATTAGTAACGTGGCTCTTAAGCAGGGACTCTGTCCATAAATTTCGGGTTTCAAGTCCTCAATACTAACGCTATGGGAATACTACCTATTCAGATAATGAGATTTGAGTACCTGCTGCTTTTATGTTTGTATTGTGGGTCCTAAGCAGAGACTCTGCCATTGATTTCTGGGTTTCAAGTCCTCAGTTCTGATATTGCTAATATACTGGCTGCCTAAGCCTTTGGACTGGAGAATTAGCTGTTTCTAAATTAGTATTCTCGGTCTCAAGTAGAAACGTTCACCAGACTTCGTGATGCAACTCCTTGGTCATGATAGTGCACGAGTGCTGCCTGCCTAAATCGTGAGCCTAGATGATCTGCTACTTTTATATTTGTATTGTTTATTTCAAGAAGAGATAATGCTAAAAAACTGCCTGCTTAAACCATGCAACGTAAGGATCTGCTGTTTTTAAATTAACATTTCAATAATTTCAAGCAAATTTTCTACAAAAAACTCCCGGTTTCAACTCTTCAGATTTTTTGTGTAAGGGTACTGTCTGGTTATATTATGGGACTTGGGGATTTGCTATTTTTAAATTAGATACATACTCTCTGCTTGAATTACGAGATGTTGAAACCTGCTATTATTAAATTAGTATTGTGGGTCTCAAAAAGATAATCTGGTTATTGAGTTCCATATTGCAATTCCTCAGCCTGATGCTGCAGTGGTACAGTTTGTTTTGAGTATATTAACTCATATCTCCGGAATTATTCAACCAATTTGCATGATATTTTTACTTGAATGGTCGCTGTGTAACAGTAGCATAACAAATTGGTTAAAATTTGACCATGGAAATTTGACACACCATAGAATTCCTCAACAATTTACGTCACAGGGCGGTTGCTGACTTTAAAAAATTTAGGTCTAATGATAATTTAGTAACAAACTCTCTAAACTTTTGATACGATTAAGTGCGAAATAAACAGCACTTTAAGATCAGGATAAAATGATGGAGGTGGAAAGTGGTGACCGGAACTTTTCACGGGTGAGGAATAAACTCATCGAGCATGGCCTCTTGTAGACGACTTGTATTAACCGAAGCATGAAATTAAGTAATACAAGTAAAGTATAGTAAGTACATAGGTAAGTACTTACAGGTACATGTAAAGGACTGAAAGAACTAAGTTATTAGTTGGCAGGTAGATGTAAGTAAGTAGAAACATAAACGAAGACATAAATTGACCACATATTGGTACATAACTAGGCAGGTAAGTAGGTGTGAAATGTATGTACAAAAATGTGTAGCAATTAGACAATTAGTAGCCGGATATATAGTACACACAGGTATACATAGGATTGTGATTTATCAGTCCGTAAATATATATGTATGTGTGTACATATGCATATATGCATCTAGATTAGGTTCTTAGATACTGCAAACAAGGCTTCCGTTTTCATCAATAAAATATTATCGATAGTGAATTCATCGTAAAGTCGTGATATTCATTATAATGTAGGATATTATAAGCATTAAAAATTTAAAAAATTAAACATTGTTACAAAACCAGTAAACCGAATACAAATAACCACCGGATAAAAAGCGCACTGAAATGTATAAAATAATGAAAATACGAGTACCCAGCTGGAACTTTTACGGTACGACGGTTTCCGAATATAATAAATTTGCAAAATACTGCTGCTCCCAGATATGTTTAGATTAGTACCAAGCGAAATGTGGCATTCATCTGTATTCGAGCATGAATATATTTGGGTTTTTCATGGAGCTATACTAGAGGTATAACTTTGCAAATAAAAAGAAATCAATCTAAATTAGTTGCTTTCTTATTATCAAAACTCGATAACGGCATTTGCAATGAACAATTTTGGCTAATTCTACGGTATACCTTCAATTTCCATAGCCAGATTCTTATCATCATTTTGGAAGGGTGTCCTTCCGAATAAAAAAAAATTCAAATTGGTTGAGAAATACTGGAGATATAAGGGAGTATACGTAAAACAATCAAATTCGAATTGAAAATCTCCTCCTTTTTTGAAGTCGGTTAAAAATGAGAAATCTTGTAGTTTAAATTTTATTTCTACGGAACTATTTGAACTAGCAAAATAAAAAAAAAACTAGCAAAAAAAACTTGTTAAAAAAAAAGTTAATGTTTTGTCTTCTTATGAAATAAAGGCGAGATCTAGTCCCCGTCCACTGATTTAACAATCTCTAGGCCCGCCCTAATCAATGCAAAAACTACGTAAATTTCGTAAAAGACGAAATATGTATATATATGTATATATATATATATATATATATATATATATATATATATATATATATATATATGTTTGTGCGTGTATATGTGTTTCTATGTGTAATCATTTCTAAATATTTATTGCGTATTTCGTTAGATTATATTACTTTTATTTCTTATTCATAATTATTGATTTATTAAATATATATGCACATCATGAGGGCTGCCTTTTTGGATCAGCTGCTTTATTGTTGGTTTCATATATTTAAAAAATATCACTTTTTAATTCTTTTCTATTCCTGTAACATACCATCTCTTTTTCCCGGTCTCCTTTGAGGAAATCATACATTTTATCATAACTTCATCTAAAATATATTTTACTTAAATTTATTTTTTTTAGTTTCGTCATTTATCCTGAATACTTCAATGAGGTAAAATTTCGTATTCGAAAGAGCTTGAAAGTAAAAGAAAACGCATGGGGATTGCTTTTATTGAGTTTCAGTTGCATGCTTAAGCCTATTCGGAACATGCCAAATATCTGCTTGCCGATAATTGACTTTACTTAAATATATTATTTCAGTTCGGTCCTGCGAAATTAGTAGTCTGCAGGATTGAAAACGAATTATAAACAAACATATTTCGGGCTTTATCTCCAGAGATGGAGTGGGCATGCGTCTAATTATGGATATTGGACGTTTATTTTGGAATTTCGCTTTCCGTATTTCTTACGAGGTGGGAAGTATGCCCGGTGTCCGTGTATTTGTTTAACAGGTATTTTGATTGAATACGCTCTGTTTGCGAAAGCAATGTAAATTTATGTTGTTTATGGATACATCCATTATTAATTAAAGTGTTATTTTGTAACTTCTAAATTAGGGCAGGTAAGTCAAATCTTTAAATTTTCATTGGCAATACACATTAACAGTTTATTTTTTACACCTCTATTATCAGAACTTTTAAGTATTCCGTTGAAAAATCGGAGGAGAGGGGAAATATTGGAACTGATTTCGGTGCATTGTATTTCGATAAAAAATATAAATTTAAATAAAAAAATATTATCTGAAACAATTTAATATATATTTAAAATCCTGTCAAGCGGCACCTGAACCGATGGAATGGAAAAATTACTTTAAACAAAACGCAGTCCATAATTTTTTCCCCAATTTCACTCCATATCTGTATGTTGCTTAATTAAAAATATATACCTGCATAATTTCATGGCAGAAAATTGAGAAACGATTGATTAGCCTAAAAAGACAAGCATCCTTTTCAGCTACTTTGTGTTTTGTAAAAGTAAGGCATTTCCCATAGCCATACGTTTAAACTAATAATCGATTTTCAGTTCTGTTTGATTTTAACATATTTTGTCAATTTATATTTACTTCAACGTACATATAGCTACATACGTATAAGCAATTCTGCTAGTTTACTTACAAAGCTAATAAAATAATGGTAAGAAATCGGTGAAAATCTTAAGTAGATATTTGAGCGCGAAAATGTGCCAATTCCATTTGGACCATTCTGGTTTTTATCTAAAGTTGCAAAATATCCGGGTGTGCTAAAATTAAATATTAAACTTCTAAAAAAGTAATTGCGTCATAATTTCTTATTGGTGTCCATGTGGTGTATTTAATGACTACATTAAACATATAATAAAACCTGTTAAGTACCAATAGAACTCGCACTGAGAGGTTTTGTAGGGGCTTATGGACATACATATACGCATTTAAGAGTGTATAGAATTTTTACCATTCATAGTCTTAAAAATATCGTAAATCCTTAAAAAAATCCTTAAAATAAATTTTCGGCAACGTTGTCTCCTTGGACAGATATATTTTTGAGGATATTTTTAAGAAGTTTCTAGACTACCTTAAACAATTCTGCAAAGAAATTCTACACAAGAAATAAAACTCGTTGCAAATATTTTGAGTGTTAACTATTGAAATATAGGGATAATACGCTTTATCATTTTGCTAAAATAGAGAATAACATTCTTTATAATTTTGCTAAAATAAAGCATAATATACTTTATCATTTTGATAAAATAAAGGATAATATGTTTTATCATTTTCCTTACATTTTAAGTTCCTATGTCAAGCGCTTTCTGAGAAACATGGGGATGAACGCTTTTAATCATATTTCTAGAATTACTTCACATCAAATTTTGAATATGAATTGATACACAGTTAAAAAAATATTGCTTCATTTGCTCCTTTGAAAATGTCTTTAGAAATATTTTCTGTTAAAATATATACAGTTTAATATGCTTTATTTTTATGTCAAATTTCAAGTTTCTACATAAAATCGTTTCCGAAAAAAGCGACAGGTTCCATTTTTCTTTTTTGAAGTACGAAATTCTAAAAATATAATTAATTTTTCATAAAATTTTATCTTCTCCTTATTATGAATGGTACATAAAAATATAAAACACATTTATGATAAAGCTAATGTTTGCAATAATTATTTAGTACATGAAAACGTAACTTGAACTTATTCTAGTTTGTACTTAATATATGAATATAAATATTTTAAATTTTTTTAAGCTTAGCCGTAAGCATTACGCGCAACGCAAACGATCATCAATAATCGATCCGACAATAATTGTGAAAAATAGAACATATGATATTTGATGCCTTAAATCCTACCTCCTAAGAAATCGGTCGTGAAAAAAATGGGAGGAGTCCTGATCGACACTCGTCGACACTCGGCTAATTAAGAAAAAGATAGAACACACGCTGATGGAGACGGCAGATGTTTAGTCGGCGGCGTGCGCGTCTTTATTAATCCAGGATATAGTTTATTCCCATGTATGTCGATCTAGTATTTCATATTGTCGTAGGCAATTAATAATTAAATAAATTATGTGAGCGAATTGTATTGGATTTTTTTTTTGGATGTGCGGTATACATTGTAACTTTTATAAAAATAAGATGTTATAATGTTTTGCAAAAAAGGTGTCCAAACGTCGACGGAAGCTCAACAATTCAAGATTCACCCCTATTTATCTATAGATTCTCGAATGTCTGTGTGTTTGCACCTCTAAAAACGAACAAATGAAGATAGTGGATAATGCCATTAGAAATTATAACGTTCTTTTCCATGCATTGCATTGCGTTCTTTTTTCATCAAAGACATTTGAAACTCATTTCCTCAGAAAATAGCTAAATATATTTACTTGCCAACAGCAAAATTTATTTATATAAGAATTTCTAATATTGTTGTATTTTTGTATGACGTACAGCAGTAATACGATGTTCAACAATTTTACTTTTATTTATCATCAAAACTCTTTTCGTGTGTTATCTATTGGTGTTCATATGTGTTCATATATGATCTCGAATCTATCCTATGTATAGACAATGTTTATTATTTTAGTAGGATTATGTAAACAAATGTATAGACAATGTTTATTATTTTAATAGGATTATGTAAACAAATGTATAGACAATGTTTATTATTTTAGTAGGATTATGTAAACAAATGTATAGACAATGTTTATTATTTTAATAGGATTATGTAAGTCACGTACATAGAAGTGTGTGCTTTAATGTTAATTTAATCCCTTTTAGAGTAAATATATTTTTAATTATCTTTAAATATTTTTTATTATTTACGATCTTGTATCCTTTAATAGTTTCCTTTCAACATTTGATTTCTTCAATGTGTTCATAGAGATATCAGTAATTGCTTTGTCAGTAAATTTGATGCGTATTTCATAATTACATTCCGTTCCATTAATGGCGTGGACAGCCTTAAATGTTTTCTTCATTTCACTTGTACCTTTTCATACTTCGCCAATAGTTACCTGTAGATGATCAAAGACACTTTAGCACCAACCATATTTTTACATTTTTTTATATAACATGAAAGAACGTGCATTAAAAAACATATTTGAAAAAATTGTGGCGAGAAATGTGTTAAAATTTCTTTGTTCCTGACACTTTATCGAAAGTTTTGCAAGGAATTTATCATGAGTATAAACGTGAATTAATGTAATTAAATAAGGTAAAAATAATAATTTAAGTTGAATTGAAAAGATAACAAATTACGACATGTCTTTTATGTCAATTGAAAAAATGGTTCGTATTATTAAGTGTTCGATTTTTGGTACTTTTTTTGGAAATTAATAATTGACACATTTTTGTTTTATTATAAACTTCCACGAAACATTTGTGTTGCAAGCTGTTTTTAAAATATGAATCCATTATTTATTGTGTAGTACATGAAATAATATACATTAAAAATGATGTATTTAATTGTAATAATTTCCGATCTCCCATTATTTTATTCTATACAATAGACAACACGGTTCGGTCGGTCCATTAAAATAAAAAAAAACAAAGTATCGGGCTGTGTTGGACTGATATGATTTTTTAAAATTTAGTAACAATCCCGTCCTGGACGTGACAATTATTAGTTAAAAACATTACCGTAAATTGAAGTCTTAAAGACAGCAAAATATTTTTTTTGACAGTTTACATAAAAAATTGTTATCTTTAAAATTTACTTTAATTTTTATTATTATTATTTATTTACTTGCAATATTGACGTTTATATTTTTGTTAATATTAAGTGTGTAATGCCTAACAAAATAATTTGAAGATATTTCTCATACTTTTTTAATCAATTAGATTTTTTTACGATAAATAATTGGGAGCGGCATTTTTTCAAAACACGTCGTTTATATATATATATACATACATATATATATATATATATATATATATATATCTAGGCATATACGTTATTCATATTCATATTCATATTCTTTCTGTCATATCAAAAAATTTTCAAAATCTCATTGGTGCTAAACTGCATTTATCCCTCTGTCGAAAACCGAAATCAATCATTTAGTCTATTTGTTAAACTAAATATTGTACTGATAATGAGAGATCAGAAAGCAATTTACGTCAATAATAATAACAAAAACCCTTTACTATGCCCTTGGTGACACAAATACACATTTATGTCACCAAAGGTATGTAAATGTTTTTTAGTATTATCTATGTTTTCAGTAAGGTTCTTATACTCGTAGACGATACGTTTGTAAATACCAGAGCGAATGGAATTGATGTTAAATAAAAACGTCACCGCTTCGGTATTCACCAAAATTAAACACTTAATAATTTTATTTGCAACAAGCCAGACAGTGTTTTAAAAACTGTCACGTCTGCGACCGTAACAAATATGTCCAAGTATTCGCTCTGTCGAGGAAGTAATATAACAACTTATAAAACGGTAATCAAACTATTTATATTTTAAACTATGTTTTATGACGCCCATCCTCTCGAATGTACTTTGCGCTTTATAGAGTTAGGGTTTCGATGAGAGAGGTATCAAATATAGAGAGGAGAGGGTTATTAATATGTGAGGAAGAGTTTATAGAATAGATTCCGGAGAGTACACGTTGTTGGAGATAAATAAGCGCCATGACTGTATCTCTGCGAGGCGTTTATGACCAATAAAGAAGTTTGAAATTTGAGCGTCTTTAAGTTTGCCGCCCTTAAAATTTGCACCAAAGTGAACTTGTAAATCATTAAGATTTGCTTTTATATAAGAGGAACGGGTATAATAAACTTCGTGTTTCAAAGGAACTACACAACATATAACATGTGAAGATGTACAAATTGGTTGAATGAATACTTTTAAGAAGAATTTCTGAAATCGTGGTTTATCACCTGTGTGTCGAAAATGGTAACTCGTAGCCGTAAAGTGGTAATATTAATAATTAAAATTGTCTGCTATTTTCTTTGCTTTTAATAAAACTTTACACAATACTGTATGGCTGGGTTAAACTAAAATGACAAGCAAGGTAGCTCCTATGGCAAGTAGTGTAGGGGTTTCTTTGTTTTGTTTGAATTTATCCCACATCAGTTCTCAGCTCAACGGCGTCTCCTCAATTGTTCTTTCTATATTTATAGCTTTTGTCTGTGTTTTACACGTCATTCATCTATTTTCTTAGTTTTGTCAATTTTCTTCAGTAAACATCGACGCAGTAATGAGGTTACTACGGAAATGTTTAAGACAGAATGCAAAAAAAACTATTTTGGAAATGGCTAATATATTTCCTTGGCTATACAATTTTATTCATATACTTCCATGGATGTTCTTTCATTTTCATGGTTTCTGAAATGATCATTCTTGAGACATTCCTTAATTTTCTATGACAAATTTGTCTGCTTTGTCCACGTTTTATCTTTTTACTTTCTATTTTATCGTACATACCTATTTCATCAGTATTTTTTTCTTCGCCTTCGGAAAGGCTAACTTTTTAATTAAAACTTTTCTTTCAGAATTACACTTTAACACTGTATACCAATGACTTCAAGAGGCAATTGAATATTACATGATGTAAACTGAGTTTTTATTTAAAAAGTTATTGAATATTATTAGAATTTAAATACGAAGTTAATATCTTTGAAAGCAAAAAAATAGTGTTAATTGTTCTAGTGCTTTCAATTTTTCTTAATTTCTGAATATGTTTCCAAATAATAACATTCAATTTCGAACAAGTTTCACTTATTATCAGTATAGAATATAATTTTTTTATTAAAGCAAATAATTTTTTAACCATTTTTAGGGTACCGTATCTGAAAAGTAAAAATGGAAACCTAATAAGATAACTCATGTATTCACCTGTCGGTTGGTGACACCTGGTTTTCTTAGGAAATATGCGATGCATAAACTTAAAATTATGGTAATAATACACTTAAAATATAAACTTAAAATATTGGCATAATAATACATCTTATGAACCCCCTATAATTTTGTACCAATTTTTTTTTAAATGTCCATACATGAATTAAAGAGGAGACATATAAAATACTATTTTCTTTTTATTCTATACTTACATCAACTTATCACTTGAAATAGTAGTTTAAATTTGCATGTTTTAAATATATTCTAAAAATATTCAAATACTGAGCATCCTCTCCGCTTCATTTCCGGAATTACTAAACCAAAAATAATGAAAAAAACAGCGTTGGTAAAAACCGACTAAAACAATAAAGGAAAACTGTAGGGATTATCTAAAATCTTATTAATTTACAAACTATCCTACGTTTTTAACTCTGCGAGTAAAATATACAATTAATAGGCAATTAAACATGCTGTGAAAAAGTGGTAAACTGCAAATAATTTAATAGAATTACTATGCATCCTAAATGCCTAATATAAAAATGCCTAAATATCTATAAAATCCTCGTGATGCGAATTCCACGTGATTGATAGGTTTTTTGTACTATTGAAAGAGCATTTGCTTAGTATTTCATTTAATATGTACGTTTCAGATAGAATTGGCTTATGATGTGGATAGATGAAAGCCTAATTCAGCATGTTCTTACAAAACGTGACTTTTGTTATCGACGATCAACAATGACCTTTATATGGTCGCATAACACTTATCGAAAAACATATTAAAATAATTAGTCAGCTAAAAAGTAAAAGCTCCAATACGCTGACGACTCAATTGAGGTACCTTCTCGGGCTCGACCCGGGCAATAACAGTAAATAGCCGTAACCGATCGATATTTGCATATTGACTGCGGTCGACATGGCCCGATCTAGAATAAATGTTTAGCGTCCAGCGTAGGGTCGGCGGTGTTGGACTTTATAATCTGTCAGCTTACGACGAAATTTTTCGACGAAATATTAATACCTGTTGAGGAAGGGTTTTGGGGGAAGTGTTTATGGATTAAGATATGGAATGATTACGAAGCTCCTGGTACAATCGATTTGAAATTTAAATTCTGTTATGTACTCAGCGAAAAATATATAGAATTTTATAAATCAAGTATTTAGGAATAAATGATAAATGACTTTATTTTGTATTTAAAAAAATTACTTGTAATATTTTTTTCTGACAATATGATGCTAAATAGGATGATGTGTTTGGATCGTGACACAAAAGAAAATTAAAATGATTTTGAAACCAAAGTTCTCTTAAAATGTTTGAAATTATTTGAAGAAAGAGTGAAAGTCAATGAATATAAAATTCAACATGATACCACAGTTTCGGTTCCATCAAAATGGTATTCATATATATGGATCATTAATTATTAGAATAGGTCGCATTTTAAACCGGAAAAGGGAAGAAATATCACTAAACGACTCGTTGTCAATTTTGGAAAGCGTTAAGAATTATTCTCATTTTCAAATTATTTCTCAGCTTGAATTTAAAAATACTTGGGATGAATTTATTTGAATACGAGTACAACACATTGGAATTTAGTATTACCTGAACTTATTTGTAATAAAAAATAAAAGAACCGGTCGAGTATGTGTCGAGACACAGACAGTCAGATTCCGTAGATGTTAAAATTTATGGAAGTTGTGGAGGCAATCGAACTAATGGAAAGTTTTAATTGGAAGTCTTAATAGTAATTTTCAATTTTTTTAAATCCATGTTTCAAAACTAAGAAATACGTCATCTAACATTGAAGGAGAATATTCCGAAAATTAGGTTTAAAATTAAAATAAAGTGTGATTTATAATTATTGCTAATTTAGCGGGTTTGCGAAGAAAAAGTATCGATTTGTGTTGTATAATGCTAAGGATTTTTTGATGCATTTATACAATCGATTTACCGTGGATATTTTTTATTACTAATTAGAAGTTAGTTCAATTATTTAGAGTCAACACGAAACTAAGTACGGCCTGACGATCTTTCGTGGCAAGTAGCTAGCTTTGAATGACCTTTTTTGGAATGAGGACGTTTAAAATGTTAAACGTCCTTACAGTGATAATATATACGTGAACTGGCAAATCTAACACTTGATTTTAAAACCACATACAATATTTGTACAAAATTCCGACCTTTTCGGCCAACCCATTCCGAAATTAGTATTACGGTCACATATACGAACACAAATTCATTGTACATTATATATAATATATTAAAGATTTATATAGTACGGTGCCCCCAAAAATTATATTTTCTAAAGTTATAAAAAATTATATTTTTTACAAGTCGAAAAATCTGAAATAATTACAATTGTTGAATATATTTGGCGTTAATTTTGTAGAAATTCATTATTCACAATTAAATGAAACTACGTGATGTAGTATTATTTCTACTTTCTTTAATTTCTTTACCACGACCTAGGTTTCGTTGTATTATAACATCTTCAGGTGGGATATTAGCAAAGATTAACTCTTAGGAATAACCAACAGCATTTATATGTTTCAAACACAATAGCGGAAGCCTGGTTTGTGCGGATTTTTCCATTGCTTATGTTAGTGAGTTTATTGCAGGGGCGCAGTGTAGGTTTTATTATATTACCGAGAGTTATACAATATACCAGTATTTTAGTGAGGGTAATAAATTCAATTGTTGTTATTATCTAAGGTTATACAATGCAAATGTTACAGTGTATGTAATAAAATTGAATGGAAGTTATTATCGGTAATATATTTCTACAAAAGCAAGGGTATTTGAAAGTAAGGACAAGGTAATACACTAATTCTACATATCTCCGGTTTTGTGTATTCATATATTTATTTCTATTAATTTTTTGTTTTTATTGTATATACTTATATTTATATGTGTATTAGTGCTGAAACAATTTCCAGGGTACTGTAGTATCAATGTTGTATATTTATATTATATCTAGAAGATATTAAGAATGGGTGATGATATTATATTTAGTTGTTCATTTAATATATTAACCTTGGTATCTTTTTTATGTCTGTTTATTTCTAATGTTTCTAGGATATTAAGAATATTACCTTTTGTATTTATTTGTAATATACAGGGGGCATTATCAGTACATATTATATATATATATATATATATATATATATATATATATATATATATATATATATATATATATATATATATTATCTGGTAAATGTGATTACGCATGTTTAACACTCGTAGTTTAGACAAATATTCAATAAATAAATAGGAATGAAAAAGGATTTCTTAACTTCCATTAATATGTCAAGGGATAGATTATTTATATTTTTAGTTATGTATAATTATTCCATATTTTTATTACAAACATTTGGACTGATTTTGATTCAATTAAATCTTTTGGTTTTCTATTTTATCCCAATCTTTCGGTTTTCTTTTTTATTCGATATATTGACGATACAAATAATCATTTTAATACTATCGCACACTGTGGAGTTTAAAGTTTTTTAAGAGTGTCATGTCGTGTAACATTTAAATGTCATGTCATGTAACATTTTAATGATCAGTTTAGTTGGTAGAAGCGCCCGCTTCTGATTTGAAATCGGTATAATTTTTTTTAGACTTTACTCCTTAAGAATCAATTTTCATATATAGCGCACGGTATGAAGTTTTATGAGGAGTATAATTAGATGCTCAGAGCGCACGAAGTCCAGGGCGTTAAAAAAAAGTGTAAACGTTAGGCGGCCCCCCCGCCCAACATTTCTGCGCATCTTTAGAGTGAGATATAAATATGTTTATTTGGAATTTTCTTATGGCGTAATCGCAATAGAATTTGACACGCATAGGCTCGTAATAATGTACAAACCATAAAACCAGATTAAATCGTGATTAAGTATGTCTCGATTGATATGAATTGTCGTATTACATCTCCGGCGGTTCGATAGACGTATATTAAACTAGTATTAATTAATCGAGTTTGAAAAACTGCGCATCAATCGTCAGATAATTTTAGACACATCTTGACATATCGAATTATTTATTGACAATTGGAAACACAGAATATATACCAAAGTTGTAAGCGTCATTTTTTTTGGCAGAAAGTATTGCGTGTAACAACAAAGTAGTAAAATGAATACAAGAAAAAGATAGTGTAAGGAAACAGAGTGAAGGCTATTGTTGCAGATATCGGTCGCTTACAAATATGCAATTGAAAATAAATGTGTCAACAGAGAAAGCACGAAGCATGAAAAAAAACGCTTGGGGCGCTATTGCGTAAAATATAATGCTAGTGTTATTAATGAAAGGGTGAGTACAGTCAAATGTACACCTATATTATGAAAATAGAATACAGAATTAATTTGTTTGCACGTATGAAATTTCTTTTTTTATATTTATGTACAATGCTACCTATTTTATACATTCCAAGACAATTGTACTTAAGGAGTAAAACTCCAGTCGCGCGTCGGAGCTGACGCGCACAATTTTCTTCACAATCTTCTTTTTGATAATTTATTGTGTGTGATAGTTTATTGCATAAATCTTGTAATAATATGAATGGCATAGTACATATAATACGGTGGAGCCATACTTTAGCGCGCAGATTTTAGTGGGCGCAAAGTTCAAGATACAATGCTCTATATAAATACTGTGCTCGATAACAATGTATATCTAACTTCAAACTAACTTAATTAATTTAGGTGAACCTAACCCATCCCAAACCTAACCTAATGTAACTCAATCTAACTCATCCTCATTTTAACCTAACTTAACTCAATCTAACTTGAATATATGACTTCCAACTCGATTATCTCAACTTGTCTCAATGTAGCCGAACATAACATTACCCCACCTAACCTATTCTGATCCAACATGTTACAACCTAACCCAATCTAATGTAACCTAATTGAATCAAGCCTGTCTCAACCTAAATGAACTTAACGTAATCTAACCTAACTCAACGTAAACGTAAATTTATTTCCACCCCTGATAAAGTATAATTCTACTTCACTCAGGCAATAGAATACTTCAATATTGTGGAAAGTGCGCAATTTGGACATAATTAATTTCTAGATGCAGGTATTTCAAAAATGTTACGACTACAATTGCATAGCCATTCAAATACGATTTTTTGTCATCTTTCATTTATTTTTTACATTATATTAAATCCATTTCAATATTCACAATTAAATGAAACTACGTAATGTAGTATTATTTCTACTTTCTTTAATTTCTTTACTACGACCTAGGTTTCGTTGTATTACAACATCTTCAGGTGGGATATTAGCAAAGAACGAAGAATGAAGAATGCATTCTTTGCTAATATCCCACCTAAGATGTTATAATACAACGAAATCTAGGTCGTGGTAAAGAAATTAAAGAAAGTAGAAATAATACTACATCACGTAGTTTCATTTAATTGTGAATAATGTATTTCTACAAAATTAACGTGAAATATATTCAATCCATTTCAATATTAAAAGAAAAATAAAATTCATGTGACACGTCCCTTTTGAGCTTATTGCATCATGTATATGTATAGTACGAATGTCTTTTGGGTGAATTTAATTACCTGACGTGTGTGTTCAAAATATTGAGCTGGGCATGTCAAAGACGTGTATTAATTGATAATACGCGTTACAAATTTCTGATTTTAATCACTATGTGTTTAAGATTTCAGAATTAATTTTCCTTATATCCAGCAATTGCCCGCGAAAAGTTGGGCTTGAATATATGACTTCCAACTCGATTATATCGTTTACTTGCCCTATTATGTACCATATTAAGGAAATGGATGATATTCCTGCAAGTTTAATCATAACTGGGTATTGATTAATAATTTAACGGAAAATATAAGAGGTAATACCTCTTTATAATATAATCCGTTTTAATATGTTTATTTCAATTACTGCAACATTTATCTTTATTGTGGAAAAGGAAACATTTTTACTTCCTTTCTTTCGGATAGTATTTACTAATTTAAAATTAAAATCGATCATTCAGCCCCCCCGATTGTTGGTCAAACGAATAGACTCAATCCTTCACCTCACGATGCTTGGAGTTCTCCAGTGGGCACTCGCCCTGAATATTCATGGTCTCGCCGCGTCGATGCTTTGTATCGTGCTGCACTTTGGTTCTAATGTATTGATTGGTCTCGTCAGTATGTAAATCGTACCAATGTATGCCTCGGCGTTACTTTGAGCGCGGGACTTGATTATGATCTTGTTAATATTTTGCGCGAGTCTAAAATTTACCAGCATGCTTAATGTAATCTGGTGGTAAATATTCATGTTCTAAGAGCATAACTGTGCTAAAAATAAGATTAGTGTCCCATTCTTATTTTGAAATTATGACATGAATGATTGATGTTCATTTATAGTTGCATCGACTTCTGTTTTTGAAAGTTAAGTAAGGTTATTCTGACACCGCCTTCTAATGAGAAGAAACAAATTTGACCGTTTCATTAGTGTTATTAAATTTTCAGTAACAAACTCGTATACAAATATGAGGTGCAATCAAGACTTATATCAATATTGTTTATTGTGCTGATGAACAATTGAAATACAAAAAATTATTCGTTTCTAAATATTTTAGTATCAGAATTTTTAGGAATCATGTTATAATTTATTTATTTGTCTGAAATTTAGAGTTAGGTAATTTATTTATCATACTATACTGAAAGTATGTGGTCGATTTTTGAATTTTTAAAATTGTTTGGAATGATAGTTTTTGAAAACATACTATATGTATTAGGTACAATAATAAAAATAGTTAAAATATTTATATGTAAGAATATGTGCCATTTGTGAATCGAAGTAGTCATAAATGCGATAACTACCCGATATGGGTAATCAAATATGGTTTAACATGAGCACATGAAAATAGCGATTTCAATTATTGTTACAAATGACTACGGTTATGTCATGAAGATAAACGCGTAAATAGTCTATTTATGGAAATTAAAATTCAATTAACCTTAAAAGTAAATAAATTGAAAAACGATAATTAGATATTGTTATTTACTCACCCTAATGCACCTATGGCAATGGTACGAAACACACACGCACACACACACACATATATATATATATATATATATATATATATATATATATATATATATATATATATATATATATAATACATTTTGACTCACGTTTTAACATGTTTTTGATGTCCTCGGACAATAACTTAAAGAAATAGTTATGTTCTTTCGTCTATCTATCAAAAAAGTGGGTCCTTCGCACTTCACTTGCGTGATCGAGCCTCATTTCCTGCAATATGCATAATTTTAAGTTTCTATATAAAAATTATTCCATAAATGTTTCGTTTCTATTATACTGGTACTGAACATATTCGCACAAAATTATCAAACATATTCTTAATCACAACAGTTACCCTTCATCTATAGAAAGTAAAGAAGGAACTATTTGTACTCTTTATATTATACCTCTCTTTTATGGATCTGCCCCAACCAAAGACAATATCAACATTTTTTTAAGACAATATCTTTCAATTCTTTGGCAGAATTCCCTACTCAAACCCACATACAGATTCAGTTAAAAATGTGATTCGTTTCATTTAAGCATAGCATATTCAGCATGTTGAGTGAACTAAGCACAACTGCTTTGTAAATCCCATGGATCTACGCACTATGCTCTACGAAGTCTTGCTGCCTCTTACGACATAGTGCAATCGTAACACAGAAGTCTTTCCTAAAATTATCTTATAAAATATTAATTGAAATTTTTCCTGCTATATATGTATATATGTATATATATATATATATATATATATATATATATATATATATATATACGCAAAAAATTAAATTAAATTAGTCACTAAAATAGCCACGGGCCTTCTTGGCGTTGGCCCTTTAGTATTATTCACAAATCAGTTGTAGATTTGAAAAATTACGAGGTTTGTTATGTAAAGTTTGTGTTAATGATTACGAAAAGTCGATGGATAAATATTTATCAAATAACGGTTATGTGGTTTATTACTGTTTTTTTAGATAAATACTGTTATATTTTTAACCAATATTCAATAAAGAAGAAGTTTTGAACTCGACTCCAAGTTTAAGTTCTACATAGCTATATCGTTTTTCAAATAATATTTTTATATATTGTTAAAGTTGTTGCCGTGTTAATCTTGTTATAGTGTTGGTGAGTTACATTAAATAAGAATTGAAAAATTATGTCTTCGATCTACAATAAATTAGAGTGTTTTCGTCTTTAAGACATATTCATACACAAATTGTTTTTTTTTATGTTCATTTATCCATCGGATTACTTTATATGTACAAACATATTAATGGCCACTAAAAGCATAATTATTATTATTGTATATCTTTTTTATGCTAACAAATTTTTTTTATTGAAATGAGAATTGGTAGAGTTACACAAACTGAAACTGAATATTAATATTTGTTTTAAAGGGTGGTGCAAACATTTTATTTTATAAGAGTATATAAACACAAAAAAAAAACTAAATACTTTGAGTACACAAACACATATTGGGCGTGAATTAAGTTTTCTTGAAAAAAAAACGTGCAATTTTTTTTCAATTTCATTATGCTAAAACCTTGAAAATGCTGTTCGTGGAAACATGCATCTTAAACTGAAACGTATCAAATATGGTAAATGATTAAACAACAACGAACTTTCACTTGTTATATGAATGAAGATCCATAAATAAATACGACGATCAAAGAAAAATAATTTTTTAGGGAAATGAATGAGAAAGTCAAACGGCGTAAAATAGAAAAAAAATTTGCCTTTATGCACTACAGCAAGTTGGATATTGTTATGCTCGCACTGCGACGTACGAAATCCAAGGTATATAAAAGAAGCATTGCATTTTCACGACCGAACGTAACAAAAGACTTTAAGGGCGGGGGCCATTATCGTGCTGCGCCGCTACAGCTGCTGGAACTGTGTTAAGTTGTCATCTTGAGTAAACACAAGTGAAATATAATTTCATTCGGAGCTAGAAAGCTCCGTATCTCGACGAATGACTTAAATTCACTTCTAATTCTACAAAATTTAAGTAGAACTTATTTATTTTCTGAACAAAATTGCCATAAAGCTATTGAAGGCACTGTGAAACAAAATAAAATTAACAAAATTATGTGTTCAGCCGTTTGTGTAACATATTTTATTTCACAAGAACTTAATTTACCCTTACTTTCGAGTATTACATTTCATTGCGTTTAGTTATAGGGCGTAATGAACAATGTCAATTATTACAATAAAGTTATTGACATTTTGCGTCATCTGTAGCCAAAAAAGTATTGAACCAAAATAAAAACAACTGATAAAAAGATAATTTTAATTATTTGTCATATAATTAACCTACAAATGTTCGTTTCATTAAAAAAAAACAATTTGTATATTTGTCATCAGCAAAATATTACAACCTAAGTTTTTGTGAATTTGTCTAACATTATTGTTATAAAATTATTATATTCCTTGAATGTTCATTATTTTTAATAATTTGCACTTAAATTTAAAAACAACTGTTTGGCGACTAATGAGAAATTTTGAATCTACTGAAATTTTATCGATATTTCCGTTTGATAATAAGTAAGTACGTAAAATATATTGGAAACTACTGGGAAGTTAACGACACGAGTCCTATGGGTGCAGTAGAAGTTAGTTTTCTTTTTGTTTGAGTCAAGTTTTCGTGCAGTGATTTTAATTAATTGTTTCTGTACTTCGTTGGTGATTTCGAATGAATTACTTAATACATTAATCTCAGTTAGTGTAGACTATAAGTTTTCAGTTTTGTAAATAAGATATTGAAATTATGGTTTTCGATAATCATTGCTACGTAAGTTTCAATTTTAGGATTTAAGTCAGAGGATCGTGATGCACAGGCGCTCAAACATCATTAATAACTGCTGATCGTAATATGATATGCTAATTTTCATGGTCTTTGTGGTACCGATCTGAATGAAATAAGTAAAAGTATTATTTCATGTACGGTTAGAGTCTTTATGTTTTACTAGTTCACAGCAACTAAAAATATACTATTGGTTAATAAAGTACTAGTGAATTGGGACTGACCATTCTGAAAGTTTTCTGTTCACTCACATTTCAGTTTTTATGTTTCACTCTGGAGATTTTAATGAGTTTAGTAAATTGGGTCACAAACGCGATTCAAGTTTTTAAATCAAACTTTTGTAAAATTTAATCTTTTATGTGCTGCAACACTGCATAGTATTATTCAAATAAATTGCGAAAAACAATTTTTGCATTCATATTATAAATTAAAAATCGTGTACAAAAATGAATTAAAATTTTTTATTTTAATCCGGTAACAACGTAAAGACCAATGAAAATCAGACAAATAGAAAAATAGGTGGACCAGCAAGATTAGTGTATAAAATATACAGGAAATATTTTACTCTACACTCAATTTCACCATACAAGGGACTAGACCTTTCTTTAATAAGTTTACAAAAAATTAGGTTCCATTAATGAAATACTTAAATTGTGAACATGATGTAAACAAATTATTAGCTTTCTGATTTTCTACTACAGGTAAAACACTTTAAGAACAACTAATTAACAACTTTACAGAATGTTAAATCTGTCAATAATTTCTGACGTTAGTAACAGTATTAAGAATTTTAAAGATGAAGAATTTATATTCAAATAAAGTACATATTTCTTTGATAGTTCTAACATTTGTAATACTTTACTAATTTTTATGCTTTCCAAAGTACCATGCTCTTTTGGTGTCTGTTATCTTATTGATTTCCGTCTGAGCTGCTAAATTTTCTCCTTCAGTAGATAAACTTTCGTTAATAATTTGGACTTTCCTGCATTTGCCCTTCTTAAACTCTCCGGTCCTCAAAGAAGGTGCCTTTAATCTATCTCTTCCTTAATTATAATAAAATTAATGAATGCAATTGTTATTTCAAAATTATCATTCGTAACTGATGTTTATATGACATATTAAGTAATGCAAGCAACAATTTTGTGCATAAGGATATTATGGTATTGTTATTTAAATAACCTTAGACATTCATCTACTGAATCAACTAAGATCTTGCTGGTAGTTTTCTGCCGCAACTGTGCCTAGCTGGTATCTACTTATTCCACTGCTGCCCTTGTTTCTTCGGTCGGTATCGACAAATTCTACTTCGGTTTCAGGCTAAATTTTTTTTATATTTTCTTTAACGAATTGTCTTTTACGAACTCTAAGTTTTAGACTGAGGAGGATTTTCGTGGCAACTGTCAATTCCTTGCTGCCACTTAATTTCAGCCATGCTTTTGCCTTGCAAAAGGAAAACATTAAGTGGGTATAATAATTTCAATGTGTAAAAAATTGACAAGAGTCAGCTTAGCGACAATGAATCGAACCTCTTTTTTCCTCCTTCTATTTGGAAGAAAACATAAAAAACAAAAAACGTTTTGAATAATTACGAATACCGCTCACAACATTATTAGGATAAAAATTCAATTTGACAAAATCTTTTGCTACTGGCGAATACCCAATCATACATATAACCCAATCATTTCTAAAATAATTTCAAAAGATTTTCTTGCAAAAAAATTCGCCGCAGAACTGTAATTTGTATGGTAAACTTTTGGATCCAATTTCTTTTATATTACACCGTAACTGGCACCTATAACTAAAACATTGTCCAGTTTAAGTTTTATTTCAAATAACAGTAAACATTCCTTTTGATTAAAATGCAATGGTTACAAGCATGGATAAGTTAACCACTGGATAGCGCATAAGAACACAGTTGTATGAAAACCAAGCTAGCCACTATTCATTAGGGTAAACGTACCACGTGACACCGTTAGCCAATCAGTGCTTTGTCCCTTGGGGTATCACAGAGATGTAGTTTGCTCGATACTTACGTATTTTCGATGGGTCAAAGTAAGGGCTTTAACAAATTAAAAACATCGTTATTTAAAAAGAAGAGTTTTATTATAATATAATCACTATATTAACTTAATAAACTGTTGCACGAAATAATGTTACATATATATATATATATATATATATATATATATATATATATATATATATATATATATACATATTTATTATATGCTAATATGAATTGTGCAATTTACTGGAGAAAAAAGGACAACACTTCTTGTCGACTATACAAAACTCAGAGATATAAACAATAATGACTCGCATTGCCCAGCCACCTGTATCCATTTTTCTTTCCAGTGCGGGCAGTTCGGAAATCTAAAATGATAAGTGTAATATAAGTAAAATATAATATTTTATGCTTAGAAATCAATGAACTTATTTTACTTTTTAAAAAATATCTTATTTATAATTTTTTAGATTTTCAAGTAGTAACAAAAGTATTGATTTAGTTATCGATAACGGCGGCGACGCCGAAAAATTCAACAATATGGCGGAATCGCTGCAAGCGATCTGACTGTAATATACGAAGATATACTTGCTTAAATAATAGTTAACAGGGTACTTACTTGTGAAAAGTAATTCCATTTTTCTCAAATGGTGATGTAATGGTTGTGTTTTCGTAATATTTTATAGCATAAGAAGGCATGGTGTATTTAATTTTGATTTAAAATTACGAGAAACTTTCGCTGTGACATTCGTTTTCTTACTGAAGGCGCGTAAGCTCTTCGCCCGGAGCGGTGGCACAAATTGTGCCATCGCGTGGCTAGAGATTTTGTGTTGATGCGTCATCCAGTGGTTAACTTATCCATGGTTACAAGGAATATTATTTTCACAATTAAATGAAACTATGTGATGTAGTATTATTTCTACTTTCTTTAAGTTCTTTACCACGACCTAGGTTTCGTTGTCTTACATCTTCAGGTGTGCTATTAGCAAAGATCTTTGGTAATAGCCCACCTCACGATGTTGTAATACAACGAAACCTAGGTTGTGGTAAAGAACTTAAAGAAAGTAGAAATAAAACTGCATTACGTACTTTCATTTAATTTTGAATAATGAATCTCTACAAAATTAACGCCAAATATATTCAAAATTCAAGAATATTATTTTTTTAATACTGTTATTTGTAAACATAATACGTTCTTTGAAACATTACAAGAATTAATGCATACGTGTAAGAATTACTTTCCAACCACTAAGGATTCCATTTTAGAAGTAAACAACTTTGCGACATCTTAAAAACCAAATTATGTTTTGCCTCGTAGTTTTTAAAATTTGCATTAATCTTTGAACAATACAAACAGCAGCACAATGGCTATAACACCCTTATTATTTTATTAACATACAAGACTTAGAATATGAAATATCTTAATATAATATATTCTCGCAAAGTAAAACTTTTCTGACAGTTGTTTGAGAAAGGCTCGCTTTTCTTTGTCGGTTGCTCAGAGTTTTGTAGGTGTATGTATCGCGCAGGCGCTTTGTTTATCGTGACATATAGCTATCGCCAGATGTCGCTATCTTTATTTGTATTCGTCGCCATTTGGATTCACAAACCATATCATGCATTTGAGGTCCGTGTGATACATACAGTTCCGGGTCGTTTTGACTCAACCTCGAAGGCGTTTTAAATGAAATACTATGCACTCTTCTACTACCTCGAAGGCGTTTTAAATGAAATACTATGCACACATCTACTAAAAATTGATAGATTTAGGTGTTTTTCTCAAATTTAAAATTTTTTTGGTTTAGCTGAATTCAGACATCATTTTTTAAGGTATTTTATGGTCTTAATAAAAATAAATTTTACGTTAGAACATCTACCCATACCTCTAAGTAATTTCTTATCAAGGTTGCGTGAGTAGGAAAGAAGAAACACTACTCTCAACATCCGTTCTAATAAAGCACCCTCTTATCTTGTAATATGCTTATTACGTTTATGCGCATTATGCGCAACGTAGACGACTTACAGTAATTTATGAAAATAGAACCTATGCTATTTAATACTTCAACACATACGTCCGACAATTGTTACGAGTTACGAATGAATATTCGGTAACGGAGAAGAGTCAACAGTCAGAGATCATACGACTGAGCAAGCACTGACGAAGACGGGAGACATGTTTTATTCGACAGCGATGCCTCTTAATCTATGCATTGATTCGTTGGAAAGTCGGTAGTTGTCTTTTACCGAGGAAGTTGAGAAAATATATTTTAAGTGTAACGTTGAGAAAGGCGGATTCAGAAAATTATAATGTTTTTCTGTAATGTAGAAGTTCTGTAGCTTCAAAAGAGTTTCTTGCTCAGATGCATGTTAAATCCTATGTCGCCTGATTTCTTACCAAAGCTTGCACAAGAAAGATAGAAATGTCAAAAATTGTATACAAAGTTCAGAAATTTGTCAACAAGCTAAGACAGGACTTGACAACACGCTTTAGCACCACTTACGAACATGGCGTATTTTCAGAATTTTCATATCCCGTTCAGTTTTAGCATGCCAGAGGAAACGAGTAGTTTTGTAGTAACAATAGTCGAATATGCATACGAGCACTTGTACATGGCGAGCACAAACTGCTTAGGGTATGTATCCGTTAATTGAATAAAGCTAATAGCCGGTTTTGTAGGAGCTTTGGTGAGTTTTGCTATGTTACGTGTATTCATGCTGTGTTATTATTTTTTATTATCTGCATATATCACATAAGAGAGTACAAAAATAAGATTTAATAATGGTAGATGTATTCAATATGTTTTTGTAATAAGAAATGATTTAGTTAATAATCTCACTTTTAGTGATAACGAAAATGAAAAGAATTGAAAACCAAATTTAAGTGAATGCTATGACGACCTTGATTACTTTATAAGAAGTAATTTATATGTAATTAAAAAAAATAAGGTAACATTAAAAATAGTGTTAGTGCCGATTTAAAAAATTTTAACCTTCGTGTCTGCTTTCAAAAGCAATGAGCAAAAAAACGGAGTAAAAGTTTTTTTATAATTGTTTAAAATTTAGAAAAATGGATAGATATATTTTTAAAATTGTTAAAGTTGATATTGAAAGCCACTCGGGAGCATTTAATCTTTTCATGATGATTATAATATTTTTTCTATATTATTGCCAGTAGCTTTCGACAATTGGGCTTGCAGTGAGATATTCTATACAAGAGAATTTTGTTTCATAAAAAATAAAAACATATTTAATGCAAAATATTCTATATTTATATTTCATGAAAGTAATTGCGAATTATCTTTAGAAATAATGTTGTCCATTTAATGTTTAGTGTTACTTAACAGTGATGCTGTAAAATGGTACGTTTTAGATATAATATTTAATTCTTGGGCTCATGTTTTGACTTAAATATCTTGAAATGATTTTTAATATGTTATTTACTCAAGATTATAAGAATTTTTATAAAACCCTTATTAAGTGAAAGGCATAATTCTTTTATGACCTATATGTAAAACGGTCGTATTACAGGATGAAACTGCCTACACGTGTCGTGGCTTTGCATATCGCCTCTTTATTCAGTCTTGCTAAATAATTCGCTATTACGTACATATTCATTTATAACACAATAGTCGTTTAAATCTTGCTTCGTATATTATTCGCAACGAGACTTATCATTATGATTCCTGAAACATTAAATTTTATACCTTTGTAAACTAGAATATTAAGGAATTAAAAAGTGTAATAATTCAGAATAAAAATAAATATAACAATTTTGGGAATTTTTTTGGCATTATTCACAGGTAGTTTAAGACGTTTAATACCATTTTAATATGTTATTTATAACCTAGTCAGATTTAAAATAAAATAATGTTCGGTATTAAGATTCGAATTTACAAAGAAACCAGCAATTTGTTTGTTGGAATCGAAAGGTACATAAATATATTGAAAATGAAAAAAAATGTTTGTAAATATACACTAGAAGTGTCGTTTATTTTTTTTGTCAACCCAGAGATTATATCAAAACAAAACGATTTATTTTTTGTAATCTGTAGCCACCGCCTAAATTAATCACAAAAAAAACTGCTAACTGATATTGGCATTCATTCTGTGTTATCAAAATGAATGTCTTGTTCACTATTTTTAAATTTTACATCCGTTTTTGTATAATTTTTTCGGGCCTGGAAGTTTCATGGATTTGTTTGGTTACATTTTCGTAAAAAAGATACATCCGAACACAGTCTGCGTTTAGTTTCATCTTGCTGATTCAGAGTTCCTAAGAAATTATGATAGAATATAACTAGAATTTCATAAAAAATACAAGTTTTCCCCTTTGTCCATTTCATAATTTAAACCAAACTTTTAAGGGCCCATTCCTTTCATTTTCTCTAAATATTTGTTTTATAACACTTTAGATGAGCATTGTATGGATTTTGCCACTCTTTTTCTAGTAATACCAATATGAAGTTAAATGATAATATAAGTACCAGAAGTTTGAAGAGGAATGAAAGCTCTTTCCTCTGTATATATTCATGTTTCTGTCACCTGTCTACAAATGTTTTAATCGTGTTCTATTCTGTAGACGCATATACATATTACTCTCCCAGTTGCCGGCTAAGGTTGATTTGTCATTGAATCTATAAAGATGTTTAAAATCACAGTTTAATTAGATGAAATTTAATCCTAATTAATATTACAAATATGAAAGTGTTTTTCCAAATTTCTTAATGTGTAATCATTGTGCAATCAAGCAATAATTCATTATCACTATTGAAATTTGACTCATAAACAAACCAATGACGTTTTATTCAATAAACAGATTATATTCATATAAAACGAACACGATGACAGATATAGCAAGTCCACGAAATCTCTTATATAAAAGAGATGGTCGTATCGATATTGGGAAAAATTACTCAATTTTCCAGCACTACTTTTAGAGTGCATATTACATATCTATAAAATATGTAGTCATTGGCAAGGATTTTACGAATACTCATAAAACAGAGAAGTGGATACCACGAAAAGTACTTTTGTAGGTGAGTTACTCAGTTACGCCTTAAGTCCTAGTACTATTTTTAGATAATCTAGTACAAATATAGTAAACAATTCTAATTAACATGTTTTTTTAACTCGACTACTTTTTAATTCGAAAGTAGATTGTTTTTTAAATTCAGAAATGACATAAACCCTGTAGTACGGAGCTCAGTGCTTTAAGCCATAATAAAAATTTAATTCTGCACGACGTCAGTGGATGGAGCGTTGCAAGAGCTAAAAAACTTGCATTTTTTTGCGAAACACGAGAGAATGTTCAATATTATATGTAGAGAGGTAAAACTATAGACTGATTTAAAATATTACAAACTGCACAGCTTTTATTAAAAAATCTATGCTGGCGAAGCTGCCATTAAAATATTTTTTATGATAAGTTAATATAACATCTCATATGTATATTAATCAGGATCATCAAACTCGTAAACAAAAAACTTGTTACATTAATTCATTATTAATATGTAAAAAATTTTTTGTGTCGAGAAAAAAATGTGAAGTGTATTAATTTGAAATTCGATCGTTAATGACAAGTTCGATGGACTAAGTTTTTTTTTGTTATTGGATCGTGTCAAAATTTTTATTAACGTTATTTTAAATATATTTTGACTGTCACTTTTTTCTAACTGCTTATTTCAAAAAAGTTTTTGTTAATGTAAATATTTGAAATATTCATGTATACTTGATTACAATCATCGTTTATTATGTGGAGATAAATAAAATAATAGTGTAATAAATCGAATTAGTTATGCTAACTACAACATATATATTTTCGTGTCAAAATGTTTTAAGTGATTACTCTAGTTGTAAATTTAATAATGAAAAAAAAACAGAATTAAAAATGTTGAAAAAACTCACGACGGATATAGTCGTTGTAATTGAAACATGATTAAATATTATTTTCGAAAATCCCCCCAACTAAAAGAAAGTAAGAACCTATTAATATAATTACAAACCCAAGATAATCACGACACGTTTAGGCAGGCAGTATACCCTTAGCACCAGGATTTATAGATCAAAGATTGTAATAATATTGCATTTGTCCGTATGTACCTACCTACCTACTTACCCTATTATTTTCTTGCTATATCAAGACAAGTCAAACAAGTTCAAACATGATGAGTGCACTCCTCGTCATTGAAAAGTTACTGTCATTACCTTTCGGCTTCACTATTGCATTCTCATTTTTTAAACAGCGAATTTATGTGGCCTTTAGTTGTATATTATTAGATTATCTTTAGACGTAAATCACGAAAACTCAATCGCGGCACCTGTGCTGTACAATGTTGAGAAATTCCATGGTATTTCTTCAATTTTCATGGGTCGTTTCAAACCGTTTTCATGGGAATATACTAGAGGTACACCTTTCTAAATAAAAAAAAATGCAAATTAGTTGTACCGTTACAATCAAAACTCGATTACGGCATCTGCATTGTTAAATTTTGGGTGATTCTTTGGTATATCTTAAATTTCCATAGCCAGGTTCTTATCAAGGGACTATATTGGAAGCCCTTCCCAATAAGAAAAAGAATCATTCAATTTGGTTAAGAACTACTGGAAATATAAGGTAATATACATAAAAAAGTCGAATTTAAAACCTCCTCCTTTTTTGAAGTCGGTTAAAAATGAGAAATCTTGTGTTGTTTTGAAAAAGGTGGTTACTTTCCATAATAGTTTATAAATTTTATTTCTGCGGAACTGTTTGAACTAGCAGAATAAAACAAAGTTCAGGTTTTGTCTTGTTATGAAATAAAGTCGAGATGTTGTCTCCGTCCACTGATATAACAATCTCGTAGGCCCAATGTAGTCGATGAAAAAACTACGGAAATTTCGTAAAGGACGAAAAAGACACTCATTTTGACAATACATTAGCTGAATATACACACACACACAAATATATATATATATATATATATATATATATATATATGTATATATATATATCCATATATATATGTATATTTATATGTTAGATTATTATTATTATTTGCCATTTGTATGAATAATTATTGATATAGTAAACATATATACGCTTCGTGAAGACTGCTTTTTTGGATTATAACCTAATATTTGTTGGTTTTAAATATTTTAAAAAATATCACTTTTTAAATTATATTTTATTCTTGTAACATCAGCTCTTTTTTCCACGGTCTCCTTTGAGGAAAAAAAATATTTTATCATAACTTCATCTAAAATATATTTTAATTAAATTTATTTTTTTAGTTTCTTCATTTAACCTGAATAATTTAATAACATACAACGTCGCCTTCGAATGAGCTTGAAAATAAAAGCCTTAACGAAAGCAAACGCATTGGGATCGATTTTATTGAGTTTAATTTGTATACTTAAGCCTATCCGGAATATGCAAAATATCCGCTTGACGATAATTTACCTCCATATATTATTTATCTAAATCAATACAGCCAGTTCGTTCCTGCGGAATGAGTAGTCCGCAAGATTGAAAAGGGATTATAAACAAATGTATTTCGGGATTTGGTTCCAGAGGCGGAGTGGGCGTGCGTCTAATTATGGGCAACGGATGTTTGTTTTAGAATTTCGCTTTCCTTATTTGTTACAAAATGGGAAGTACGCCCGGTGTCCGCGTGTTAAACAGGTGTTTATTTTGAACACGTTCTCTTTTTGATTGCGAAAGCAATGTAAATTTTGGATGTTTATATACGTATGTATATTATTACACGGTAGTGGAAATTTCGTATGGGCTTAGAATAATAGAAGATTGGAATACTTATGTCCAGCAATGAATATAGTAATAAAAGGGTTTGAAATACGAAGTGGTTTCTTGTACGATGTGATAGAAGAGTTTAAAAATAAAATAACTTTTTATCAGTGTGCCTAGTGTGTATTAAGGTTTTAGTATATTAAAGTTTGCCATGACATCATGTTGTAGCAATTTTTTTTTGTTTTCCCCCTTCATTATTTTACGGAAGATATTAATAAATACATTTTTTATAATTTTTTGATTACGAATCGTAATACACTACTGGGGATTACATTTCAAACTGTTATTTTATAACTTCTAAATAAGCGCACATAATTTAAAAGTTAAAATTGTCTTGTAAGAAACTATTTTCAAACCACTGTTATAAGATATTTAAGAATTCTGTTGAAAAATTTGAAATCGGATTCTTATATTAAAAAAATAAATAAATAATTTTACGCAATGTAGTTTATTCTTAAAGACTTATCAAATGTCACCTGAACAGATGGAATGGATACAACTTCACCTAAACTTAAAAAAAACCCACTCAGTAATTTGTTAGTATTTTTATTCCATGGCTGTTTTTCGGTTAATCAAATATTTATACCTGCAAAATTTAATGACAAAAAATTGAGGGATGATTGACTTAGCTAAAAAGGTAAGTATCCTTCTCAGCTTAACTGGTCGTTTTTTTATTAATTTTTAGTTCTGTTTTATTTTAACATTCTTTATTCATTTATATTTATTTCTATGAACGTATAGCTCTTTTCGTATAAAAGCAGGAATTTTGCTAGTTTCTGAAGAAAAAATTTCAATGAGTAGTGAAATTATGGAAAATAAAAAATAGTCATCATACTAAAAAAAAAAACAAAGTAACTAT
Source organism: Druceiella hillmani (assembly GCA_039881145.1). Taxonomy (NCBI): domain Eukaryota; kingdom Metazoa; phylum Arthropoda; class Insecta; order Lepidoptera; family Hepialidae; genus Druceiella; species Druceiella hillmani. Next base: position 15,001,720 of record JAYKKI010000052.1, on the reverse strand, counting down.
ATTTTTTTCAGTGTTTAAGATACAAAGATAATATAATAATGCCATGCAATAATTCTAAAATTTACTAAAATTAAGTATTAAACTTTTAAAAAACTAATTGCGTATTAATTTTTTATTGCAAAAAAAAATAACCTCATGTGGTGTGTTTAATGACTAAATTAAACATAGAGATAAGAACTCTCACTACGAGGTTTTTGTACGGACTTATGGACATATACATACACAAGAGTGCACAGCATTTTCATCATTCACAGGCATACAAATATCATAAATCCTTCAAAATCGATCATATTAAAAATATTTCTTATAGGTTTTTGACAAATTGCAGATAAATTTCCAGTAACGTTATTTCCTTTTAAATTTGGACGAGCAGTTTTGTATATAGGGGAACGGATATATTATTTGTGTATATTTTTAAGAAATTGCTAGACCACCTTAATGCAATCAAAAATTAGTCTTAACGAGAAAGAACAATTGATGCAGATGTTCTAAGTGTTAAGTATTGAAGTGAATGTGGGTTAATATACTATAACTATAAAGTTCCTATGTTAAGTGCTTTCTGAGAAGCATAGGATGAACCCTTTCACTTATATCTCTAGAATTAATTAATGAAGAATTCTATACGTGATATGCAAAGTCAAAAAAAACATTTTGCTTTATTTGCCCATTCCAAAATACGGTAGTTAACTCATTCTAAATTTTGATATTTTTCGTAAAATATTGTAAAATATAAGTTGATTAAAAACCAGTCTTGAAAAAAATTGATTGAAAAATAAGCCCATTGTAGGCTTCTAAATTAGAAGATACGGATAGAGTTGGTTATATCCCTGTCTCTTTTCCTCTCATAGAATATAATGTGCAATATTAAAAATAACCTCACAACACAGTATTGCCGTCCTTCTCCAAAGGTTAAATTTAAACTTTTATAACTCGGTCAATTTTTACGATAATTAAAAAAAAATTTCACTCTTCATCAGCTTGTAGCTTGAAATTATGATTAATGAAATAAAAAAAAAACATTTAGTCAAATACCCAATTTATTTATGAATATTTTAGAGAATTAATTATTGAAATTTATGCAGATTAATTCGTTTATTTCTATGTCACATTTCGAGTTTCTATATTAAATCCTTTCTAAGAAAAGCGAGAGGTTCCATTTTTTCTTTAGAAGTACGGACCGCAAAGAAATAAGAAATTTTGCCATAAAATTTTTCCTTCTGCTTATTAAAGATAATGATTATGATTTACATATTATATATATATATTATTTAATTATATATTATTTATTTAATTTATATATTATTTAATCAATCAATAATTATTATGTAAAAAAGTGATTTGAACTTATTCTAATCTGTACTTAATAAATGAATATAAATATTTTTAAATTGTTTAATCTTCGTTTATTTCTTATTTATCCGTAAGCCTTATGCGCAACGCAAACAACCGTCAATATTGATCCAACAATAATCTTAAAAATGGAAAATATGATATTTCATGCTCTTAGTCATACGTTTTATAAAAGTCGGTCCTGGCAAAAAAGGGGGGTGGCTCTTATCAACTCTTGTCAATGTCAACGTTACAAGTGAACGTGGGCTAACGGAGAAAAGGTCAGAACATACGACTGAACACACGCTGTTGGAAACGATAGACATTTAGTCGAAGGCGCGCGCATCTTTAGTACATCAGGATATACTTTATTCTCCTATTTTATTTCAGGATGTAGCTTATTAGTAGTTATTACTAGTATTTAATATTTTAGTGCACAATTAATAATTAAATCATGTGTATGCACGGTTTTTTTTGCATTTAGTTCTCTGGCAGTATGCTATATATTGTAATCAATAAAAGTTTTATAAAAATAAAAATTTAAAATAAGAACCTCACAAAATAGCTGTCTACAAATATTTTTCTATAGACTAATCTCGAATGCCTGTGTGTTTGTACCCCTAAAAGCTATCAAATGAAAATATTGGATTAATGTTATTGGAAAATATACAATGTCATTTTATCAAAAACAGTTCATTGAAATAATGGACTGTTACACGTAACATAATTTGTTTTGTTTATGTAACTAATTTTTATCCCCTACTAGCTTTTGAACGTGGCTTCAATCGCGTGGTATTTTAGCAGCATGCGCAAAAACTCAATCCGCCAGAATTCACACACACACACACACACAGTGTTCGGGAATAGATGTTGCTATAAAACGTAACCCACGCCCTTTTTCTAATTGAGTGCAAAATATATTACACATAACTTTTTTTAACACACCCAATACTTGCGCGGAGTGTGGTTTTTATCCGCAGTGGCTAAGACTTCGCAGCTGTTTGTGGGTTATTTCTCCGAGAGGCGCTGAACAATGTGCGCTAGTGTCGTGTGTACGAAAAGAAAATATGACAAATAATTATAAATACTATTTTCAGTTTTCTGAAAAAAAACGTCATCATCATCATGATTTATTTTAACAGGGATAAAATTTATATCAAAACACAGACTTTGATGTATGTGACGTGATATTTATACTTATTGCAGCAGAAAAAAAGTTAATATACATATATATATATACACACACACACACATATATATATATATATATATATATATATATATATATATATATATATATATTCACTTTTTTCTCTTGAAAATAAGTATAAATAAATATTTAGACCTATATGTAATATTTCCTTGACATCCATTGGACCATTTCAGTGTGAAAGAAAGAAAAGCATTAAATGAACAATTTTTATTATATTAATTGGATTATATAAAAGTCACATACATCGAAGTCGGTTTTTTGATATAAATTTTATCCCTATATATATTCTTACATAACATATCAAAAAAATAGTCAAAATTGCATTTGTGCCAAATTGCATTTATACCGCTGTTGAAATCCGAATTCGACAATTTAGTCCATTTCTTATGAGATAAATATGTTGCTGATATTGACAGATTGGATAGCTACAGTTCTCATTTCTGTGACCAACGGCATCGTAAAAGTCTTTTTCAGTGACATCTATGTTTTCTATAAGTTCCTTATACCCATAGATAGTGAGTTTGTAAATATCAGAGCGAAGGGAACCAAAGTTCAATAAAAATGTCACCGCGTCCGCATTTACCAAAATTAAACACTTAATAATTTGATTTACAAGGAGTCAGACAGTGTTTTAAAAACTGTCACGTCTGCTATCGTAACGAATATGTCCAAGTGTTCCGACGGTCGAAGAAGTAATATAACAACTCGTAAAACGGTAATCAAACTATTTATATTTTAAACTTTGTTTTATGGCGCCCGTACTCTCGAATGTACTTCGCGCTTTATAGAGTTAGCGTTTCGAGGAGAGGGGTAAGATTGAGGCATTAAATATAGAAAGGAGAGGGTTATTAATATGTGAAGAAGAGTTTATGGAACAGATTCCGGAGAGTACACGTTGTTGGAGATAAATAAGCGTCATGACTGTATTACTGCGAGGCGTTTATGACCAATAAAGAAGTTGCCTTGTTATATAATTAAATTTGAACGTGTTTAAGTTTGTCGCCCTTAAAATTTGCATCAAAGTGAACTTGATAATCATTAAGTTTTGCTTTTGTATAACAGGAAAGGGTGTAATTAAAATCGTGTTTAAAAAAAACTACACAATATAGAACGTATGAAGATTTACATTATATAATAGGGTTGTAACGAATAATGATTTTTCAGTGTGGGAAAACGAAGCTTACGGTTAGACTTTCGTATAAATTTTTCCTTTCGCTTATGAAGTTTGTCGATTCTGATATGTCTATTGGAAAAATTTTACTGTTTACGTAAGGGGCTAGAACGAAGGTAGATCTAAAGGTCAAACGACATATGTCGTGACACGTGCTCGCTTAAATTGTTTATTTTATCGTTCAGTAAATAAAAACTCGCTATCTTGAAAACATTTCTATTTTTTTTATTTTCGATTTAGTTCGAAGTATTTTGTTTATCTCTAATATTTAATCAATGGCTTTATCTCTTTTTTATGTAATAACTATCGTCAGGTATTTTCATTTTCGGGTGTGTACTAATGTATTATCAGTTTGATGTGAATTTTGTCTTGGGAGAATCGAACAGGTGAAAAGTTTCACTATATAATATCAAGTCAAAAATGGTCCACTGCTTAGAGTTTAAAATAGTTGTTAACGTGAATATTATATCTATTTTAGATCTTACATTTTTTATTGTTTATTAGGAAATTACTGTCAGTTTCATGTATTTGTGAATACACAATAAACAAATCGCTTACAGGACTGAAGTAATTTTTACACGGTACGATAGGCCGTGGAAAATTTGGACTGACCATTATTGGAGATATAACTAAATAGTATATAAGAAAACTTTGACGTCAATAGCTTTATTGCAATTTGATAAATTTAAACTTAAACATTACCATTCCTGAGCTATACTGCATGTATTTTGTTCTGATGCATTTATTAAAATTTTAATACGCGCGCACAAACGCTCACGGACACATCTGCAATGGACAGCGCATGCGGACACTCATGCACAAACACATGCTTACCTGCGCATTTGTACGTGGATAAAAACATATATAGACACGTTATCGATATATTATACATATTTTGTATAGTTGCGAATTTTAAACTTTTGAAAGCTTTTGAATGGATTTGCATTAAAATTTTCACTTCGATTAATTTGATAATTCTTTTCACACCCCTATTATCGTTTTAAAGAAAGAAATAAAGAAAAAATTGTCAAAATAATAATAACAATAAAAAAACAATTAAAAAGTTAATTTGAAATTCAAATGAAAAACTTCACGGGTTGACGCTGGAAAGGTAATTAAAAAGGTGAGTATAGGTATATAAGTAAAAGTAAATGGGGTCGAGAGAGGTATGTTTTTATGTTTTTTTATATGATTTTTGAATGAATAGATTTACAAAGAATTTCTTAAATAAAGATCAAATTGATTTTCTAACTTACTTTACAGAAATCGATTTAATGAACTTCTCTTTCAATAAGTGAAATATTAATACAATAATGGAAATATTAGTCTAATCAAGAAAGGATCTACAAGGAAATGATTGGAATGAATTTTATGACCTCAAGTCAATGTTTGAAGTAGTTACTAGGAAATTATACTAAAAGTAGGAGGCGAACGGGATGCAAGATTGTACAATGAAGGTCGGGTTTTTTAGTTTTTATCTATATTTCGAAAACGATAAGTTGTAGCTAAAAGGTGATAATATTTAAAAATTTCTTGCACGAAGGTTTCATATACGTTTAGACGTCATGGTCGAAAATCAGTGCACTAAAACCAATTTCCTCAAATGGTTTAATTTATTTTCAGCTCCAAAAATTACTATCTACTAATATTTACTATAGAGTCCTTTCATTCGTTTACATTATCTATGATCATGTGGCTATCTGCTAAATTTCTTTGCTTTTAATAAAACTTAACAACATACGGTATGACTAGATTAGACTAAAATGACAAGCGAGGTAGCTTCTATTCCAAGTGGTGTAGGAGTTTCTTTGTTACGTTCGATGTTTATCACACCTCGGTCAATAACTCAATTGCAGCTAAAGAGAGGCAACGCTATTGTATAAAAAAATGCACCCCGAAATATTTAAAATCCTCCTGGTGCGAGTTCCACTCATGCTTGAGAGATTTTTTGTACAGTAAAAAGAGCATTTGCTTAGTTTTTAATTTAACACGTACGTTTCAGAGAGAATTGGTTCATAATATGGACAGACGAGAGCCTATTTCAGTATGTCCTTATAAAACATCTGTTTTTTTCTCAACGATCGATAATGTTCTTTATATGTTCGCATAACACTCGTCGAAATACCTATTCGAACCCTCGAAATAATTAGTCAGCTAGAAAGTAAAAGCTCCAATTCGCTGAAGCCTCGCTAGAGGTAACCTGTAGGGTTCGACCCGGGCAATAACAATAAATAGCCGCAACCGATCACGCCATTTGCATATTGACGATTGCGGCGACATTGCCTGATCCACCATGAATATTCAGCATCTAGCGTAGCGTCGGCGACGCTGGACCTTGTAGTCTTGTAGTTTACGAAGAAAATTTTCGACGAAATCTTAATACGTGATGAGGAAGGGGGTAAGTGTTTATATATTAAGATATGGAATGATTGCGAAACTTTTGGTACAATAGGTATGTAATTTAAATTCTGTTATGTACTCTGGTAACCACGAAAGTAAGTTAGGCTGTGAAATAACCAAATTTCGGTTTTTTTTGTCTTATTCTGGTGACGGTGGGGAAAATTATAATGTCAGTTAATCATTACAGTAGTAAACTTAATTAAATTTCTCACCTTAATATTGTGTTGAAATTAGAAATTACTGAAAAAAAACATGCTTGATGTGTTTTCGGGCTGTTTTTGATTTAAAATTTATTTAGAAAATCATAAATAAAGTTATTTAGGAACAACAATAAAATACTTTATTTTGCGTTTAAACAAATTACTTATAATATTTTTGATCTGACAATATGATGCTAAACTGGATGAAGTAGTCAAGAATCATGTCACAAAAGAAAATTAAAATCCTTTTTGAAACTAAGGTTTTCTTAAAATATTCGAAGTTATAGTAAAACACTCAATATGTAATGTAAAAAGTTAATGAATATAAATTTCAAAACGATACCACAGCTTCGGTTCCATCAAATGCTATTCATTTATGTGGATCGTTAATTATTAGAATAGGTCGCATTTTAAACCGGAAAACAGATGAAATATCGCTAGTGTGAAGGGAAGTGTTAATTTCAAGACTTATTCTCTTTCCGAAATTATCTATCGGCCTGAATTTGGAATTAATTGGAATGATTTTATTTGAATACGAATATAAATATTAGAATTTTATATTATTTGAACTCATTCACGATAAAAAATAAATAGAACCGGTCAAGTATTTGTCGAGAGACACACAGTCAGACTCCGTAGCTGTTAGAATGTCTTAAAATTGTGACAAAATCGAAGTAATAGAAAGTTTTAATTGGAAGTTTTATTAAAATAATACTAATTAGATATTTTGAGATTTTTAAATCCATGTTTGAAAATTTTGAAGTAGAGCATCCAAACCATGCCGAAATTAGTATAACAGTTACATATACGTACAACGTACAAATTCATTGTGTCATATTTTTGCAAGTTATACATTTAACATTAAATAACAAATAGAAAACCGGTTTCTCTCAAATATGTAAGGATTTATATAGTATAGCGTCCTCAGAGATCAGTGTTCAAAATGATTTTTTCTAGAGAGAGTTTGCAAGTCGAAAAATTTGAAATAATAATAAAATAACGATTGACAGAAGACCTTGTATATAAAAATATAAAAGACCTTGTCATGTTCAAAATATAATGCATATTGCATTATATTATCGAAACTGTTCATGATAATAATGTATACCTAACCTAACCTTAATCAATATAGCTGAATCTAATCCATTTTCATCTTAACCTAATCATACTCAGTCTAATCCAATCCAACTCAGCGTGACCCAATGTTGCCAAATAATATAACTCCACCTAGTCCATCCTGACCAAACCTGATACAGCCTAATCCAATCTCACCTAACCTAATCAAACCCATCTCAATCTAATTGAACTTAACGTAACCCAACGTAATCTAACTTAACCCAACCTAAACACGAATTTATTATCACCCGTAATAAATACAAGTCTGGTGCTACTTCACTCAAGCGATAGAATAGTGGAACATTATGGAAAGTGAACAATTTGGACATAATTATTTTCCAGATGCCGATATTTCAAATATATAACGATTACACGAGCGTAGGAAGCCATTAAAGTAGGAATTTCATTTATATGTATTACATTATATTAATTCCATTTCAAAATTAAAAAATAAACATTATTTTATAAATGAAACGTCTCTTGACATAGGAAGCAACCATTTGGTCTCATGTACACGTTAATTGATGTTACTTATCACAAATCTCTGACTATAATCACTATGTACTTAAAATTTCTGTATTATTTTTTCTTTATCAGCAAAAGTCCGCGAAAAGTTGGACTTGAATATATGACTTCCAATTCAATTATCTCATTTACATGCCAAATTATGTACCGTATTAAAGAAATGGATTATGTTCCTGCAAGTTTAATCATAAATGGGTAGTGATAATATTTGTAGTTTGACGGAAAATATACGAAGAAATACCTTTTTGTAATATAATGTCTGATAATATTTTAATTTGAATTACTGTCACATTTATCTTTATTGTGGCTTTTTATGTGGAAAAGGGAAAAGTTTTTACTTTTTTCCTTTCGGACTCTTGTTACTAACTTACAGTGAAAATCGGTCGTTCAGGCCGTCCGATTGTTCGTCAAACGAATCGACTCAATCCTTCACCTCACGATGCTGGAAGTGCACTCTCGGACACTCGCGCTGAATATTCATGAACTCACCACGTCTGGTCACTCTGCCAAAGCTTTGTATCATGCTGCGCTTTAGTTCTAATGTATTGATTGATCTCGTCAATATGTAAATCGCACCAGTGCATGCCTCGGCGTTGCTTTGAGCGCGGGACTTGGCTACGATCTTGTTAATATTTTTGCGCGAGTTTAAAACTGATAAGTGTGGTTAATATAGCTTCGTGGTAAATGTTTGTATTCTTAGCGCATAACTGTGGGCTTAGAAAAGTTTTAAAATAAGATTCGAGTTCCATTCATATTTTCAAATTATGACATGAACGATTCATGTTTATTTATAGTGATATCGACTTCTGTTTTTCAAGGTTAAGTGAGGTTATTCTGACGCCGACTTCTAATGAGAAGAAAATTAATGTTACCGTTTTATTAGATAAATGTATCAAGAGTGAATTAAAGTTAGCAGAATAAGTGTTATGTACCATTAGTGAAAAACAATGTTATTAAATTTTCAGTAACAAACTAGTATGCATACATGAAGTGCGATCAAGGCTATAGCGTTCTTACAAACCGTGTTAAATCAATATTGTATAATGTATATTTTTCATTAGGGTAATGAATAATTAAAACATGAAAAAATTACGCTGTTTAAGTATGAATTTTCCTTTCTAATTTTTCAAATCGTTTGGAGTGATAGTTTTTGAAAACATGCTATATGTAATAGTTTTAATATTGAAAATGGATACAATATTTTATGTAAGAATATGTGCCATTTGTGAATCGAATTCCTGAATGCGATAATTACTCAAATATGCCAAAGGTAATGTGGTTTAATTTGAGCACATGTTAATTGCAATTCAAAATATTTTTACAAATGTCTACTGTCGTATTTTTCTAATATAGATTCACGCACGTAACGCGTAAATTGTCCATTTTCCTAAACCAAAATCATGTAAAAAATCAATTAATCTTCAAAGTAAATAAATGAAAAAAAGTTAAGTGGACACTGTTGTTTATTCAGTTTAATGCACCCGTGTCAATGGCAAATAGGATGCACTTATTATATATGTATACACACACATACACGTACGCGAGCGCAATCACACATACTCACACATATATGTATGTGTGCATATATATATATACATATATGTATATATATATATATATATATATATATATATACATATACATATATATATATATATATACATATATATATATATATATATATATATATATATACATATACATATATATATATATACATATATATATATATATATATATATATATATATATATATATATATAATATATAATACTATAGTGAAAATAATCTAAGAGACATGAAAAGTGATTGAAAATTATTGGTGTAATTATTCAAAAATACAAACCGTAACACGAATTTATTACGGAAAAATGGATAGAAGGAAAGATTTCCATAAAGACTTCACAACATAATTTTAGGAAGGCAATTTTGTTACGATTGTACATTCAGAAATATAATTGTCTTAACTGCCAGCAACGATTCGTAGAGCGTTGCGCGTAGAGCCTGGCATAGAGCCACGCGGGTTACACGTCGAATGTACTTGGTTCACTCAATATTGAAGCAGCGTTGTTGTAACAATGCGGCCATAATGTTATGCTGAATATGCTGCGTTTATATAACACGAACTATATTTAAATTGAATCTGTAGGTGGGTTTGAGTAAGGAATTCTGCCAAAGTATTGAAAGATCTTGTATTGCAGAAATGTTGATATTTTCTATGGATGGGGCAGATCTATTACAGAGAGGTACAAAATAAACACAGAGCATACAATATGACTAGAGATGGTAAGTAGGTCTGGTACGCGGGCATTTTACTTTAGTCGTAGATCAAATGTGATAAATAGTATAGCTCCCCGTCATTTATTGCTCATTAGCTCCCAAAAATGTCCTTTTGTGCTAGTTATGTGCAAAAACAAAAGCCACTAAAGAATGTAACCATTTGCGGAATTTTCTTTGATTATCATCGATATATTATCATCGATATATTATTTTAAATAATGATTTAATTTATTAAGAATCCTTATCCTATGATTTTAATTAAGAACGTTATTTTGATAGCTTTGTACCGGTAAGTTTGTATTTCGTGACGGTATGACAGAGTATATTATAGTTTTGTGACCGGTATGCGTTACCAGTGTTGAACATTTAATATTATTATCGCACAAGTATCGATAACGTAAATATATTTGAAGACTGTGATCTTAATAAGATAAAACTTTTCCACTTTAAAGCAGTTGACAAAATTTCGAAGTATATTTTACCTGAATAATATATATAGTAAATGAAAAATTATGTTTGAACAAAAAATAAGTGACTATATGTACTCATAACAAATCGAAAAAAGGCAAAAAAATTTACATTTTACCTTTCTTAATTTTGACCCTTATATCGATTATAAGACTGAATTAAACGGATTATCTCATTATAATACACACTATTTTTTACTTCTATTTTAGATTACTTAAAAAACCACCCATAAAAGAGCAATGGATTGAAGCCACTGGACATAAGATCTAGTTTCAAACGAAGATACGCACAATTTGCTCAGCACACTTTTTGGAACATGTGCTTTAAAATATCTTAATCACACTTTACTAATTAATGGACTGAGGAAATTAGGATTTCCTGAAATAAATGGAGTAACAGTTTAATAACATAATTTAAAAGAATTGCCAAAACAATTCAAGTATAAATGGTGGTTTGATTATTAATGGTATAATGAAATTATTTTTCAAAATAAAAATTCAGCAATTGTATTAAATTGTGTCATTAAACTGTTATTTTATTTACTTTTGCCTTTACCGCTTTATTCACCGATTAGATAATAGGGGAAGTTTCCCTGCTATTTCATGAAACTGAAAGGCTTCATTGTATATCAGGACTATAGCTCGGTTTATCGTTTCATTTCAATTCAGATGAAAATACGATGTTACTTGTGCATAATGGAAATAACAGAAAGCGCAAATATTTTCTTAAATAAATTAGCGGAAGTCCCATTAGCAGGCTCGTCGTTTTTCCTTGGTCAGTTTTTTATATCGTATGTAGTTAATAAAATTAATACATATTTTAATACGTATGTAAATATTACAATTTCGTTGAATTTAAGTTTCCTTAAAAAATGAATTTAGAAGTATTGGCTTACTTTTACTGCCACTTTATTTCGATATTTTAGTGAGCGGTCGATAAACGTGTAAACACTTAAGTATTAGAATGATTTAAAATTTATGGAATGTTTTCTTTACAAAAAAACTGATCTGACAGAAGCATGTGAAAACGGGAAAGGGTTTCATAATTTTGGACGAAGGTAGGGGACGTGATATGATTGGCTCGTTTAAAATTTACTTGTTTTAACTGACGACGTGTTTTGACTGTGTTTTCATCCATTACGATGAATCTGCCACGTCTACCTAATTTTTTGTTCTGTGAAAATTAATACTATAAATATTAATAAGATAGTTGCTTTTTGTAACAGAATGCTGAGTTGTTTTTGTTAATATTTTCTTATACTGAAGGCAAATGCAATAATAATAGAAGAATTTTGTATAAATATCTTCTGTACTACAATATTAAAAACGAAACATTTGCGAAGTTGTTCTTATGTTTGTCGGTTTGTGTGTTAAATATATTTTCTCAAGGATTATGTGATACAGAAAATTAAAATTATGCTTAATTGCAGGAAATAAAGGCTAATTACAAAAGTAAAGGGCGAAAAGGCTATTTTTTGGAGTCTTTTTTCTTTGCGGCTGGACGAAGGGGTAAAAACAATGTTTTAAGACATCATGCGAAAGCATGCTACGTGAGTAAAAATATTTCAATTGTATTTTTTAATTTGAAATTTTTGTTACAATTTTTAAAACAAACCTAAACTATTCTTTCACTCACCTTGTCTTGTAAATGAAGGGTAGAAAAATGTGGAAGAAATTGAACATGTTATAACATTAGCATAGCATTTCGTAAAATATCGTTCTTACAAACCATTTTTTTAATCTAAATTATAGCTAAAATTTTATAAAGAAATAGTCATAATAAAATTTACGTAAATAACTTGTGTAAACATTTTGTGAAAAACGTTACAGTTTCAGGTGCAATACATATTATCATTAGTTTACATTACAGTAAGTTTTATTATGGAAATTACCTCCAAATTACACTTTCTTACGTAAAACTAAATAAAAATATATATTATTTGAGAAACAAATACCAAGACAGACAAGCTACGGACGTAATTAAATTTTTAGTATTCAATTTACATTATTAATTAATCCTCAAAAGTAATTAAGAAAGAAGCATCGCATCGATCCATAATACTTAGTTACCAAGCTGAGGGTCTCGGTCGCCGCTAATTGCATGGTTATGAATATCGTTCACTGAACGCAAATAATGAAATTAAATTTGTCCTTCATTGACGGAAATTACGCAACAAAATCTGTCACGAACAAAGGTACAACTGGAAAAGCCACTGCCAAGGCATTCAGTATTAAACGAATGATATTAATAAGATTTATATAGAAGTTAATGTCTGAAAGTGGTTCTCCATCAATGGGTTATACAACAGCTATGCAAATATTTTCTTCAGAAGAAAACCATTCTTTAAAAAAATTATTATTACAAATGCTATCAATCTCTATGGATATTCCCCGAAAGACGTTCGTAGCTTTGCCTACGTGTGTGCTGTTAAATTCGGCATTAAAATTATATATTTACCGAGATTACAAGCAAGATGACTAGGAAGAGTGGCTTACGATATTTTTAAAACGGAATCCCGGTTATTTATTCAAAAACCAGAACCCAACCGCGTTGGTAGGGTAATACCATTTAATCCTCAAAACCTTAAATTTTTTTGAGAGGTTAGCTGAAGATAAATGTGAATTAACTGCGCCACAAATATGGTATTCGGATGAGACAGTCTTCCACTGTGTTGAAGCCAAATAAAACAAGATACTACTTAGTTACGAAGTAACTTGGGAAAGACAATAACAATCTACGATATACCAAAAACTGTGGCAGGTCTGAAGAGAAGAGCATACTCTCATTTATTGCAAACATTTTTAGTGACGATGAATTTTCACCGTCATGCCAGGGAAACTGATAATGCTACATTCTACATCAGCCAACCTCCGCTACGCTTAAGGAAAGAGCCATTACAAGCTACAAAACAAACGTACAGTTCGATTTATTTCATGGATTTTCTCTTGAAATTATTCGACCAAACCCATGGACAAATCTAAGAAATATGGGCTCTGCTATAGAAGAAAAAGGAAAGCTACTCCAGAAATAAACTCCAGAAAAAACACAATACAAGAAGAACCAAATGAACTTCAAAAAAAAACTCCAGAAAAAAATGTCATCTCTTGTATTTCGGAACCAAATAAAATAACTATAACACAAAAAGCTGCTTAAAAAGAAATGAGAAAAGTGTTAATAAATAAATTATTCAGTCAAATGAGGAAAGTTATAACTATGATTGCCTGGTTCTTCATATTCCCATCCGAAAGTTTCCCAGGAGAAAAATGGATCCAGTGCTAAGTTAGCTCTTTCCTTACGAGCACACACAAAATGTGGGCCAAATACTGGTTTTACTTACGTTTGCATTAATTGCGATAGCGGCAATTACGATTAATTTTCATTACATAAGTGTAGAACTATGATTTTAAGTAGAAAAGCTGTGTCTATTTCAAACATGAAGAGTAGGAGATGTTTGATTTATATTGATTATATGTTTATATTTAATTTTCGAAAAAATAATAGTTTCTCTTCACATCACTGATATATTATAAATAAAAAGTTAATTGTAAAATAACAACTTAATTAGATGTTTAGTAAACATTCACGTCATCTTGTGACTATTAAGTCATGTTTTCATCATTTATAATTGATCAATTTGCGCGATTTCACCTATGGGGTAGGTTGAGCATGTCTGACCCTTTTCACTTAAAATATCGTTGCCCTTAAAATAGATCTATGAATAGTAAATTTTTCTGGAAACTTTTAGAAAGGATTAAATTGTTTATCAGAAAACATACCCAAGAATTCGTTTAGAAGCTACGCTCGGTCAAGAGAAAAATTTCCCAACAAGCCGCGTCCGCCCCGATTAAACATAAATTAATTCAAATAATAGTTGTTATTTGAAAAATACTGATACAGTCAATATCACGTAGGAATTCGTAATATTAAGTTATAATGAAAATGTTATAATTATGACTTCCAATACGCAAGAATTCATTGCTACCTAAGTTTCTATTTTAGGCTTGCAATAAAAAGTTCGTAATGCATAAACGCAAATCTCGTTCAACAAGAATTGTGGACATAATTTGGCATTTAATTTTTGAACGCGTTATGAGCTTTGTAGTACTTAGGTATCTGAATAATATAAAATGTCTTGCTAAAAATTGTGCCAACTTCAAATAACCATAAAAATGCAATGAAACTTACAAAGTGATGAAAATATATGTATTTAGAACTTTTGCGGTACAAAATCTTTCCAAATGTAAATAAATTTACAAAATACTGCTACTGAGAGAGATTTTTCTAGTCAATACGAAGTGAAATGTAGCACTCATCTGCGTGCGTGTGGCATGTATGTGAAAGAGAAGAAAAACGTCGACTTGGCAACGACTCGAAAAATCTCTGGGGGCAGCAGTATTTTGGAAATTTATTTATGTTTGGGAATGATATTGGACCGCAAATAGTTCAACTCAGTACTTGTGTTTTTATTATTTTTTACTTTTCAGTGCCCTTCGTATTTAGTGGTATTATGAAGTTGGTTCACTTTTTTTAAGTGTTATTTTTCCATTTTTGTGCCTAATGATATCATGTGTATTGATATCAAATGCAAAGGATTCAATATTAATAACATCTCATTTATTGAAATTGTAACAGATCGCTGAGGCGTTCAATGACTCTAAATACAAGCATATATATATATATATATATATATATTAGTAGACATATATGCACAAGTACACATGTACACACGTTTATATGTATATATCTATATATACGAGTACATGCTGACTTATAACGTTTAATCACTTCATGCATTTGTTTATACCTTTAATTAATTTCTTATCTACCTACCTAATAATATCTTAGTTGGTCCATGCGTTTGTACATACCCGTATAATATTTACCTACCTATTTATTTTGTTTCTTACTTTCTATGTGAAGATAATTCAAACGAATTCAAACTCGAAGAGTTTACTCCTCGTCGGAAGAATTCTTGTCCACTTTTCATTCTAACTTTGGCAGATTAAATTTATGTCTTCCTTATTGGTGTCTTTTCAGATCAGCATTACACTTATTTCATTCAAACTTGATCACGGCAACTGTAATGTTCAGTGATGAGAAATTCTCGAGCATATCTTCAGTTTCTGTTATCAGATTGGAACTAAATCATAAATGCCGGATATACGAGGTAACGTACACAAACAATACTTTGAAGTCGGTTAATAAGCAAAACTTGAATTGAAATCAGTAGTTAGTATACCACAAAATGTAGGGGTAATCGAAATTTGAATTCATCTTCTCTTGGTTACGATTTAAGAGTATATTTATCCATGTACTACCATGCGAAAAGTACAATGAAGAACTGCTCAATTGAGACTGACAATTCTGAAAGTTTTACATTCAGTCACATCTAAGTTTTTATGTTTTACTCTAAAGATTTTATGAGTTTTGCGTATTGAGTCTCAAAGTCAACTCAAATTTTTAGATTAAGCTTTTTACAATAGAAAATTTTATATGGTATAACTTTATGTAGTATCTTTTGAATGTACTGCAAAAAACGATTTTTATATTCAAAACAAAATTCAAGTGGGACACCGGTATATTTATATAAATTTTAATTTTAAGCCATTTCAAAGTATATAGGAATTAATAGTAGATCTACTACAAGCAGAAAATTCTTTCGAGAAAGAAAAGAAATTTTATTAACATTGGAACATATATATAACGTTATTCAGTTAATCTCTGTTTATCACCTACGGAACGAAGTGTTAGCTAGCGTACGCTTAGGGTGCAAAATTTAATGTTTGTCTGTTTCTTCTGTAGCGCAACATTGATTTAATTTTTTAAAATTATTTTATAACACATGTATATATATATATATATATATGTGTTAATGATGGACTTGCTTTGGACACTTGCTACGTAAGTGATCTCTTTCAGCCAATTATAGTAGTTAAATATGAGAATTTTGTAACGTCATGGACTTAAAAAATATTTTTAATCCATTAAGATAAATAAATATTTTTTCAGTTTATCACGAAAAAGGGAAAAAATATCATAAATTTTTTCCTGATATGTTTTTTATTTTTTAATCTTTTTTTCTAATAATATTTATAAGTTTTGTTGACAATAAGTATAAAGAGTCCTTAATCACATGCGCTAAGTCCTATTGCTTAAGTGTTAATATTTGAACTTCAAGTTAAAAAATTTAAAACATTTAAATCTGATAAAGAATATTTGATAATAAAAAGTTTAGAATTGAATTTTTACCACAAGAATTATCTCAGTACAGTTGAATCCAATTGTAGACAGATTTTTTAGTGATAGCCGAATAAATAGATAGATGAAAAACCAGGCACAGAGCAAAAATATCCCTTAGACGACGTTTGAATAAGAGAAAACGTACTTTAACATTTAATTTGTATCTTAAGGATTATTCCAGTGAAAGTTTAATTTAAATCGGTCAAGTAGCTTTCGCGTGAAACTTGAACTAAAGGAAAATGAAGCAAAATAATAATTGTAGAAAAATATATTTTGGATTCAGAGAAATGAAAACAGCACACTCAAAAATTTCTTTTTTTCAAATTATCTTTATTGTACTGAAACACACCTGTTAATGTTTAATAAAAGTGTAGATAAATTTTTTATTTTATAAACATTTAATTATACTTCTATACTAGAATTATACTTCAGCGAGTATCAATAACGACAAGGATACTAATTATATCATACAATATATACAACTTAAAGATCACATATTTTAGGAAACTTTTTTTCACCCGTAAGAAATAAAAACGAATGCTACTACACTCAGCCGATAGAGTAATTGAGTCCTGAGGAAAAGTGAATAATTCCCACATAATTAAATTCCATATGCAGACATTTAAAGATCCAGATCAGACTCCTTGTCTTCTTGTGTTTACATACTATATTATATTAATTCCATTTCGAAATAAATTATATAATTTCATAAGTAAATTTTCTCTTTTAAACTGTAAAGAATGGTCATCTGGTATGCATAGGGACCATATGATCTCGTGTACAAGTATCACAGGAATGTCTTTTGAATACATTTAATCACCTGGTTGTACGTGGTTTCACGTTTATTTCAAATATTGAGCTAGGTTTCTTAAAAACGTGTTTTAATTGATGTTACACACCAGAAATTTCTGATTTTGTACTAACACTTCTGAAATATTTTATTCTCTATATTCAGTAGAGCCCGGCGAAAAGTTACACTTGAATGTAATATGGTTTCTAACTCGATTATTTCATTTACTTGCCAAATTAAGTATCATATTGAATCAGACCATATTATAGCGAATGATTATATCATAGCAGATGATATTATAGCGAATTTAAGGCATAACTGGATAGTAATTAATAGTTTGATTTAAAATATATGAAGTAATGCCTCTTTATAATATAATTTGTTATAATCTTTTATTTGAACACGCTTACTTATATTATGACGTTTTATGTAAAAAAAAGTATAAAGTTTTCACTTCCTTTTCTACGGACAGTCGTTATTAACTTATATAAGAAATCGTTCATTCTGCCCCTTGATTGTTCTCCCAACAAACCGACTCAATCCTTCACCTCACGATGCTGGGAGTGCTTTCGCGCTGAATATTCATGGTCTCGCCGCCTCTGTCCACTCTGGCCACGTGATGCTTCGGATCGTGCTGCACTTTACTTCTGCTGTATTGATTGGTTTCGTCAATATGTAAATTGCACCGGTGCATGCTGCGGCATTACTTTGACGAGCGCAACTTGATTACGATCTTGTTGATATTTTGAGCGAGTTCAAAACCGACTAGTTTGTTTAATGTAGCCTGGAAGTAAGTATTCATATTCAGAGCGCATAACAGTGCACTTAGAAATATATTAAAATAATATTCGAGTTCCAATCACATTGTAAAATTATGATGTGAGTGATTGATGTCTATTTATAGTGATATCAACTTTTGGTTTTGATTTTATTAGCTAAATATGTCAAGGGTGAATTGAATATAGCACAAAACGTGTTATTAAATTTTCAGTAACAGACTTGTATTCAAACATGAAGTACGTACGATGCGTTCTTACAAATCTTGTAATGTCAATATTGTAATGCCCCAATGAATAATTAAAATACGAAAAAAACTAATTAACGCTTTTTATGTATTTCAATATCAGACCTTTTTAGGAATCATATTTTTGCTTTTATTTTTTTTTACTTATTTGAAGTTTTGATTTAAATCATTTATTCTCATACGACACTAATCATTTTAGTCGGTGTAAATGGACATTTTCGAATTTTCAAATTGTATGGAGTGATAGTTTTTTAAAAGGTACTGTAAATAATAGTTTTAAAAATAAAAGTTGGGAAAAATAGTTTATATAAGAATATGTGCCATTTGTGAATCGAAGTCATGAATGCGGTAAGTACCTGGTGTGGCAAATAAAATGTGGTTTAATACGAGCACATGTAAACTGCAATTGCAAATATTATTACCGATAAGTACATTTGTATTTCTCCAACATAGATTCATGCACACAAATGTGTAAATTATTTACTTATACAAATTAAAATTCAATTAATTTTCAAAGTAAATAAATTGAAAAAAGTTAAGTGGATCTTATTTACTGTACCTATGGCAATGGCAAATTGGGTGAATTTATAATATATGTATAGATAATTTCATTATATATGAATATATATAAATTCATATATATATATATATATATATATATATGAATTTATGTATATTCATATATAATGAAATTATGTGTGCGTTTAATTGTATGTGTGTATGTGTGTGTGTGTGGATACATAGGTAGTGAAAATAATCTAAAACGTAATGCAAACCGTGACCCGAGATCACTACGCAAAATTGGATAGCAGGAAAAATTTCAACAAGAAGTTCATGAGATAATTCTGGAAAAGACATCTTGGTTACGATTGCACAATTCAGTTATATAATCGTCGTAATTGGCAGCAACGCTTCGCAGAGCGTTGCGCGTAGAGCCTGGCGTAGAGCCACGTGAGTTATAAATCCGTCGTGCTTGATTCACTCACCATTGAGGCAGCTTTGTTATTGTAAGATTGCGCTTATAATATTATGCTGAATATGCTGCGCTTAAATAACACGAACCATATTTAAATTGAATCTGTATGTGGGTTTGAGTACGGAATTCTGCCAAAGAAGTGAAAGATATTGTATTGCAAAAATGTTGATATTGTCTTTGGTTGAGGCAGATCCATGAAAGAGAGGTATAATATAGAGAGTACAAATAGTTTACTCTTTATTTTCTATACACGAAGGCAATTGTTGTGATAAAGGTATTGTTTGAAAATTTTGTGTAAATTGGTTCTGTACCAAATTAATAGAAACAAAACATTTATAAAATTTTGATATTGTGATTTGTTGGTATATATATGTATATATATATATATATATATATATATGTATATATATATATATATATATATATATATATATATATATATATATATATATATATATATATATATATATATATATATATATATATATATATATATATATATATATATATATATGAGAGACTACATATATTAATAAAAATAGTTGCATTTTGTAAAAGAGTACTTAGTTGTTATCGTTAATATTTTCTTATACTAAAGGGTGATTTAGTAATAATAGAAGACTTTGATAATTTTGTGCAAATGTACCAGAATAATAAAAACGAAACATTTATGAAATAATTTCTGTGTTTGTCAGTCTGCGGGTTAAATATACTTTTCTCGTCGATTCTTTGACATAGAAACTTAAAATTATGCTTAATTGCTTAATTGCAGGGCTTAATTATACAAATGTAGTGCGAAACAATATTTTTGGGGCCAGTTTGCAGGAAATGAGGGCAGATGGCTGAAGGGCTAACAACTATTTTTTTTAGTCATACTTTGAAGGCATCGAATGAAAGAATGTTACGTGAATTGGAAAATATTACATAAATTGTTTTGTAATGTGAACTTTTTGTTACATTTTTTTAAATAAACCCAAACTTCACCCACTTTATCTGGTAAAAGAAGGCTAGAAAAATCGGGAAGAATTGAATATATTATAACATCAGCATTCCTCTATATGCAATGTTTTTTCTTGCAAACAATATTTTTAGTCTAAATTATAGCCATACGATAATAAACATTAAAAGGTAACAAAAGTGACGTAAATTTTTCCTATTAAAATTTGTAAAAAATGGTTACAGTTTTTTTGTAAAATTCGATAAATTAAACGATTGTAGCAACATATTATTGTTTCAAATGCAATTCATATTGCCATCAGCTCACACAATAAACTAAGTTCTTTTATGAAAATTAATTGCAAATCCCACTTTTTTACGTAAAAGCAAATAAAAATTTACACCATTCGAGAAACAAATGCCAAGATGGGGACAAGTTAATTGACGTAATTGAATTTTTATTATTCAATTTACATTATTAATTAATCCTCAAAACTAATTAAGTCCACAGAAAGAAACATCGCGTCGATCACCAGGCCATAACACTTAGTTACCAAGCTGAGGGTCTCGGTCGCCGCTAATTGCACGATTATGAATGTCGTCCACTGAACGCAAATAATTAATCGCAATTAAATGAAACTACGTGATGTAGTATTATTTCTACTATCTTTAATTTCTTTACCACGACCTAGGTTTCGTTGTATTACAACATCTTCAGGTGGGCTATTAGCAAAGATTCAATCTTTACTACTATCAACTACATCACGTAGTTTCATTTAATTGCGAATAATGAATTTCTACAAAATTAACGCCAAATATATTCAATAGCAAATAATTAAATTAAATTTGTCAATTATTCACAGCAAATGGCCACGGAACTTCTTGGAGTTGGCCTTTTGTTATTATTCATTATTCAGTTGCCGATGTGGCGAAGTGAAATATTTAGGCTATTCAAGGTTTGTGTTAATATTTGTGAAAATTTTATTTAGAAATATTTCTCAAAGAAACTTACAAGGTTCTTCCATATATTTAGATAATTACTTTAAAATTTTTAGTCGACTTTCAATAAATAAGAGATAGTGAACTCGACTCATGTGTATTTAATTTTGTTCATGACCTTTAGAGCTATATCGTCTTTGAAATTATTTGTTATACATATTGAAACTATTTCTATAATAAACTTATCATAGTGCCGTTTAGTTATGTTAAAGATGTACAAAATAATATCTTAAATCTACAACAAAATAATATGTTTACATATAGTAGGTCTATAACGCAATAGATTAGAGTTTTATCCTTAGAGTAATTTAAAAACGTAATAACGTCCATATCAAAATAATAATTATCTTTATACATATTTATTATTGGTAAGGTCTTGGATTAATTTCCATGTATCAGTACATAAAATTAGGTTTTCTGAAATTGTTTCATTTTTCTTATTAGGATGAATTATAAATAATATAAAAAAACAATGGGAGACTATTTTTGACATATTCACTGTTAATTTAAAGCTTTCTATATATTCCAATGAATGAAATATTTTTTTTGCTTATTTTAGGATAATTTTATGTCATAATCATTTAGTTATACATACGTCCAAACTGTCATTTTGGTATAACAAAACTTTTAGATATTTAAATACTCAACAGATGACAATAGAATGCAAATTTATAGACGGATACGTTTAGCAGTCAGCTACTGAAGGAATTATTGAGAACTTATAGTTAGGTGGTTAGCACTGAAAGTCTTGACCTGTAGGTGAAGTATAATGTTTAAAAGCGTGTGTATGTATGTACGCATGGTGCATGGTCCTTCACCGCTTTGCATCTTATGAATAATAAGTGAATTGGATTTTGATGGTTAAAAATTTGGCTGATTTGAAAAACCATGTAATATTTGTATAAAACATGATTTCCGATATTATATTGAAAACGGTATTCAAAAAAATGTTAAGTCGGCAGTTAATAAATCCTTCTCACTATATAAAGTTACTTTATCTTTTACATGTGATTAATCAAATTAATCTAAAATTATATAAGGGTTATCCGTCACTATCACTTGCTGCTAGCACGCCGGTAGAGATAAAACTCTTTCTTTGTAGAATTTTCATATGCTTTTGGTGGTAAAATTGGGTAAGTTCAACCTTAAGATGGTCTGTATCCTTAAATTTCAATCAAACGGCGGAAGTCCAGAAAGTACGGTGGATACGGAAACATATTGCATTCAAGAGAAATTTATTTGAATCGCCGCTTTTATTATGTGGGGCGGAGTATTGTTATGTAATAAAACACTCTTTCATTTTTGCTGCTTTTTAGCGTTGAATTTGCTTAATCAATCACAGTGATTATCGACCCTAATCGCACTGCTTGTTGGAAGAAGTTTCCAGTATTGTTTTAAGAATATCATCTAGTACTTAAAGTGAAGTACTAGATGATATACTACAGATAATGGATGCTTGTTGTCGCCAAGTTGATATACTACAGATTATGGATACTTGTTGTCGTTATACCAAGAAATATGGGTACTGCTATAGAAGAAAAAGGAAAGATACTCCAGAAATAAACTCCAGAAAAAACACAATATAAGAAGAACCAGATGAACTTCAAAAAAATAACTCCAGAAAAAAATACCATGTCTTGTATTGGGGAACCAAATAAAATAAATATAAAAGTTAAAAACCAAAGCAAAAGCTGATGAAAAAGAAATGAGAAAAGTGTTTATAAATAAATTATCCGGTCAATTGATGAAAGTAATAACTACAATTTCTTAGTTAGCAGCGAAGCCTATTCCGAAAGTTTACCAGGTGAAAAATGGATCCAGTGCTAAGTAACTCTTACTGATTTTTGCATCAATTGCGATAGCCGCAATTACGATTAATTTTCTACTTCTTTTTTATATTTAAACCCCATTTAATCATTACATAAGTATTGAACTATGGTTTTAAGTAGAAAGGCTACGTCTATTTCAAACATGAAGAGTAGGAGATGTTTGATTTACGTTGATATTATGTTTATATTTAATTTTCGAAAAAAGGATAGTTTCTCTTCACTATTATATCACTGATATATCATAAATAAAAAGTTAATTGTAAAATAACAACTTATTTAGATGTTTTGTAATTCACGTCATCTTGTGACTATTAAGTTATATTTTCATCATTTATTAATTGATCAATTTGCGCCATAACCTTGCTCAACTTACCTCACCTATATTTAAAAAAAATAGGGAGACCAGCGAGATTAGTGTATAAAATGTACAGGTTATATTTTACTCTACACTCATTTTCACCATACAATGGACTACACCTTTCTTTAATAAGTTTATAAAAAATTAGGTTCCATTGATGAAACACTTAAATTGTGAACATGATGTAAATAAATTATTAGTTTCCGATTTTCTACTATAGGTAGAAAACTTTAAGGACATAGTTGTCCTTGTTGTTTTAACAATTTTATAGAATGTCAAATCTATCAATAATTTCTGACGTCAGTAACAGTATTAAGAATTGAGAAAGATGAAAAATTTATATTCAAATAAAGTACATGTTTCTTTGATAGTTCTAACATTTGTTTTACTTTACTAATTTTTATACTTTCCAAATTACCATGCCGCCTGAGTTTCTGTTATCTTATTGACTTCTGTCTGAGCTGCTGAATTTTCTCTTTCAGTAGATAAATTTAATAGATTAAGCTTTCCTGTCTTCTGCCTTTGTCCTTCTTTAACACTCCGGTCCTCAAAGAAGTTGCCTTTAATGTATCTCTTCCTTAATTATAATAAAATTAATTAATGCATGTGTTATTTCAGAATTATCATTCGTAACTAATGTTTGTATGATATATTAAGTAAATAATATAAAGCTATAAATAAGTGCATAAGGATATTATGGTATTATTATTTAAATAAACTTAGACATTCATCTATTGAAGCAACTAAAATCTTGCTGGTAGTTTTCACTGCTGTCCTTGTTTCTTCGGTCGGTATCGACAAATTCTACTTCGGTGCAGCATTATTGTATAATGTTTTTAGGCTAAAAATTTTTATATTTTCTTTAACGAAATGTCTTTTACCAATTCTAAGTTTTAGACTGAGGAGGATTTTCATGTCAACTGACAATTCCTTGCTGCCACATAAATTCAGCCATGCTTTTGCCTTGCAAAAGGAAAACAGTAAGTGGGTATAATAATTTCAATGTGTAAAAAATTGACAAGAGTCAGCTTAGCGACAATGAATCGAACCTCTTTTTTCTTCCTTCTATTTGGAAGAAAACTTAAAACAAACGACGTTTTTAATAATTACGAATACCGCTCACAACATTATTTGGGATAAAAATTCCATTTGAAAAAATCTTTTGCTACTGGCGAATACACCCAATAATTTCTAAAATAATTTCAAAAGATTTTCTTGCAAAAAAAATTCGACCCAGAACTGTAATTTGTATGCATGTAATTTGTATGTATAAACTGGCACCTATAACTAAAACAATGTTTAGTTTAAGTTTTCTTTTAAATAACAGTAAACATTTCTTTTGACTAAAATGCAATGGTTACAAGGATTATTATTTTCACAATTAAATGAAACTACGTGATGTAGTATTATTTCTACTTTCTTTAAGTTCTTTACTACGACCTTGGTTTCGTTGTATTACATCTTCAAGTGGGTTATTAGCAAAGATCTTTGCTAATAGCCCACCTCAAGATGTAATACAACGAAACCTAGGTCGTGGTAAAGAACTTAAAGAAAGTAGAAATAATACTACATCACGTAGTTTCATTTAATTGTGATATACATTAATCTTTGAACAATACAAACATAGCAGCACAATGGCTATAACAACCTTATTATTTTATTAAAATACAAGACTTAGAATATGAAATATCTTAATATTATATATTCTCACAAAGTAAAATTTTCCTGACAGTTGTTTGAGAAAGGCTCGCTTTTCTTTGTCGGTTGCGCCGAGTTTTGTAGGTGTATGTATCGCGCAGGCGCTTTGTTCATCGTGACATGTTGCTATCGCCAGATGTCGCTATCTATATTTGTATTCGGCGCCATTCGGATTCACAAAACCTATCATGCATTTGAGGCCCGTGTGATACATACAGTTACGGGTCATTTTGACTCAACCTTGAAGTCGTTTTAAATACTATGCACTCTTAAACACACACATATATATAAATATATAGGTATATATATATATATATATATATATATATATATATATATATATATATATACGTGTGTACGAAATTCTCGTATTGCAAGTTCTACTAAAATTTGATAGATTTAGGTGTCTTTCTCAAATTTTAATTTTTTTTGGTTTAGCTGAATTCAGACATCATTTCTTAAGGTATTTTATGGTCTTAATAAAAATAAATTTTACGTTAGAACATCTACATATTCTCTAAGTAATTTCTTATCAAGGTTGCGTGAGTAGGAAAGAAGAAACGCTACTCTCAACATCCGTTCTAATAAAGCCTCTCTTATCTTGTAATATGCTTATTACGTTTATGAGCATTATGCGCAACGTAGACGACTTACAACAATTTATGAAAATAGAACCTATGCTATTTAATACTTCAACACATACGTCCGACAAAATTGGCCCTAAAAATTGTTACGAGTTACGAATGAATATTCGGTAACGGAGAAGAGTCAACAGTCAGAGATCATACGACTGAGCAAGCACTGACGAAGACGGGAGACATGTTTTATTCGACAGCGATGCCACTTAATCTATGCATTGATTCGTTGGAAAGTCGGTAGTTATCTTTTACCGAGAAAGTTGAGAAAATATATTTTAAGTGTAACGTTGTGGAAGGCGGATTCAGAAAATTATAATGTTTTTCTATAATTTAGAAGTTCTGTTGCTTCAAAAGAGTTTCTTGCTCAGATGCATGTTAAATCCCTGTCGCCTGATTTCTTACCAAAGCTTGCACAAGAAAGATAAAAATGTGAAAATTGTATACAAAGTTCAGAAATTTGTCAACAAGCTAAGACAGAACTTGACAACATGCTTTAGCATCGCTTACAAACATGGCGTATCTTCAGAATTTTCATATCCCGTTCAGTTTTAGCATGCCAGAGGAAACGAGTAGTTTTGTAGTAACAATAGTCGAATATGCATACGGGCACTTGTACATGGCGAGCACAAACTGCTTAGAGTATGTATCCGTTAATAGAATAAAGCTAATAGCCGGTTTTGTAGGAGCTTTGGTGAGTTTTGCTATGTTACGTGTATTCATGCTGTGTTATTATTTTTTATTATCTGCATATATTACATAAGAGTGTACAAAAAATAAGATTTAACAATTATAGATGCATTGAATATGTTTTATAATACCAAATGATTTAGTTAACAATCTCACTTTTAGTGAAGACGAAAATAAAAAGAATTGAAAACTAAATTTAAGTGAATGCTATGACAACATTGATTACTTTATAAGAAGTAATTTATATGTAACTATAAAAAATAAGTTAACATTAAAAATAGTATTAGTACCGATTTAAAAAATTATAACCTTCGTGTCTGCTTTCAAAAGCAATGAGCAAAAAAAACGGAGTAAAAGTTTTTTTTATAATGGTTTAAAGTTTAGAAAAATGGATAGATATATTTTTAAAATTGTTAAAGTTCATATTGGAAGCCACTCGGGAGCATTTAAGCTTTTCATGATGATTATAATATTTTTTCTATATTATTGCCAGTAGCTTTCGACAATTGGGCTTGCAGTGAGATATTCTATACAAGAGAATTTTGTTTCATAAAAAATAGTATTTATTATATTTAATGCAAAATGTTCTAAGTTTATATTTCATGAAAGTAATTGTGAATATGAAATAATAATTATCGCTATTCGAATTTTAATCATGTACAAATCAATGGCGTTTAATTCAATAAACAGGTTATATTAATATCAATCGAATACGATGACAGAGATAGCAAGTCCACAAAATCTCTTATATAAAAGAGATGGTTGTATCGATATTGGGACAAATTACTCAATTTTCCAGGACTACTTTTAGAGTGCATATTACATATCTATAACATATGTAGTCATTGGTAAGGACTATACGAATACTTATAAGACAAATAAGTGGATACTATGAAAAGTATTTTTGTGGGTGAGTTACTCAGTTACACTTTAAATTCTAGTTCTATTTTTAGATAATCTAGTACAAATATAGTAAACAATTCTAATTAACATGTTTTTTTAAATCGACTACTTTTTAATTCGAAAGTAGACTATTTTTTAAGTCCAGAAATAACATAAATCCTGTGGTACGGAGCTCAGTGCTTTTATGCCATAATAAAAATTTAATTCTGCACGACGTCAATGGAGAAAAAACACGGGAGAATGTTCAATATTATTTATAGAGAGGCAAAAATATAGACTGATTCAAAAACCAGGACAAACTGTGCAGCTTTAATTAAAAAATCTATGCTGGCGAAGCCACCATTAAAATATTCTTTATGATAAGTTAATTTAACATCTCATATGTATATTAATCAGGATCATCAAACTCGTAAACAAAAAACTTGTTCTATTAATTCATTAATAATATGTAAAATATTTTTTGTGTCGAGAAAAAAATGTGAAGTGTATTAATTTGAAATTCGATCGTTAATGACAAGTTCGATGGACTAAGTTTTTTTTTGTTATTGGATCGTGTCAAAATGTTTATTAACGTTATTTTAAATATATTTTGACTGTCACTTTTTTCTAACTGCTTATTTCAAAAAAGTTTTTGTTAATGTAAATATTTGAAATATTCATGTATACTTGATTACAATCATCGTTTATTATGTGGAGATAAATAAAATAATGGTGTAATAAGTCGAATTAGTTATGCTAACTACAACATACATATTTTCGTATGAAAATATTTTAAGTGATTACTTTAGTTGTAAATTTAATAATGAAAAAAAAGCAAAATTAAAAATGTTGAAAAAACTCACGTCGTTGTAATTGAAAAATTATTAAATATTTTTTTTTAAAATCCCCCCAACTAAAAGAAAGTAAGAACCTATTAATATAATTACAAACCCAAGATAATCACGACACGTTTAGGCAGGCAGTATACCCTTAGCACCAGGATTTATAGATCAAAGATTGTAATAATATTGCATTTGTCCGTATGTACCTACCCACCTACTTACCCTATTATTTTCTTGCTATATCAAGACAAGTCAAACAAGTTCAAACATGATGAGTGCACTCCTCGTCATTGAAAAGTTACTGTCATTACCTTTCGGCTTCACTATTGCATTCTCATTTTTTAAACAGCGAATTTATGTGGCCTTTAGTTGTATATTATTAGATTATCTTTAGACGTAAATCACGAAAACTCAATCGCGGCACCTGTGCTGTACAATGTTGAGAAATTCCATGGTATTTCTTCAATTTTCATGGGTCGTTTCAAACCGTTTTCATGGGAATATACTAGAGGTACACCTTTCTAAATAAAAAAAAATGCAAATTAGTTGTACCGTTACAATCAAAACTCGATTACGGCATCTGCATTGTTAAATTTTGGGTAATTCTTTGGTATATCTTAAATTTCCATAGCCAGGTTCTTATCAAGGGACTATATTGGAAGCCCTTCCCAATAAGAAAAAGAATCATTCAATTTGGTTAAGAACTACTGGAAATATAAGGTAATATACATAAAAAAGTCGAATTTAAAACCTCCTCCTTTTTTAAGTCGGTTAAAAACGAGAAATCGTGTGTTGTTTTGAAAAATGTGTTTACTTTCCATAATAGTTTATAAATTTTATTTCTGCGGAACTGTTTGAACTAGCAGAATAAAACAAAGTTCAGGTTTTGTCTTGTTATGAAATAAAGTCGAGATGTTGTCTCCGTCCACTGATATAACAATCTCGTAGGCCCAATGTAGTCGATGAAAAAACTACGGAAATTTCGTAAAGGACGAAAAAGACACTCATTTTGACAATACATTAGCTGAATATACACACACACACACAAATATATATATATATATATATATATATATATATATATCCATATATATATGTATATTTATATGCTAGATTATTATTATTATTTGCCATTTGTATGAATAATTATTGATATAGTAAACATATATACGCTTCGTGAAGACTGGTTTTTTGGATTATAACCTAATATTTGTTGGTTTTAAATATTTTAAAAAATATCACTTTTTAAATTATATTTTATCCTTGTAACATCAGCTCTTTTTTCCACGGTCTCCTTTGAGGAAAAAAAATATTTTATCATAACTTCATCTAAAATATATTTTAATTAAATTTATTTTTTTAGTTTCTTCATTTAACCTGAATAATTTAATAACATACAACGTCGCCTTCGAATGAGCTTGAAAATAAAAGCCTTAACGAAAGCAAACGCATTGGGATCGATTTTATTGAGTTTAATTTGTATACTTAAGCCTATCCGGAATATGCAAAATATCCGCTTGACGATAATTTACCTCCATATATTATTTATCTAAATCAATACAGCCAGTTCGTTCCTGCGGAATGAGTAGTCCGCAAGATTGAAAAGGGATTATAAACAAATGTATTTCGGGATTTGGTTCCAGAGGCGGAGTGGGCGTGCGTCTAATTATGGGCATTGGATGTTTGTTTTAGAATTTTGCTTTCCTTATTTGTTACAAAATGGGAAGTACGCCCGGTGTCCGCGTGTTAAACAGGTGTTTATTTTGAACACGTTCTGTTTCTGATTGCGAAAGCAAAGTAAATTTAGGATGTTTATATACGTATGTATATTATTACACGGTAGTGGAAATTTCGTAAGGGCTTAGAATAATAGAAGATTGGAATACTTATGTCCAGCAATGAATATAGTAATAAAAGGGTTTGAAATACGAAGTGCTTTCTTGTACGATGTGATAGAAGAGTTTAAAAATAAAATAACTTTTTATCAGTGTGCCTAGTGTGTTTTAAGGTTTTAGTATATTTAAGTTTGCCATGACATCATATCGTAGCAATTTTTTTTTGTTTTCCCCGTTCATTATTTTACGGAAGATATTAATAAATACAATTTTTATAATTTTTTGATTACGAATCGTAATACACTACTGGGGATTAAATTTCAAACTGTTATTTTATAACTTGTAAATAAGCGCACATAATTTAAAAGTTAAAATTGTCATTAAGAAACTATTTTCAAACCACTGTTATAAGATATTTAAGAATTCTGTTGAAAAATTTGAAATCGGATTCTTATATTAAAAAAATAAATAAATAATTTTACGCAATTTAGTTTATTTTTAAAGACTTATCAAATGCCACCTGAACATATGGAGTGGATACAACTTAACCTAAACTTAAAAAAAACCCATTCAGTAATTTTTTAGTATTTTTATTCCATGGCTGTCTTTCGGTTAATCAAATGTTTATACCTGCAAAATTTAATGGCAAAAAATTAAGGGATGATTGACTAAGCTAAAAAGGTAAGTATCCTTCTCAGCTTAACTGGTCGGTTTTTTATCATTTATACAAAAATACGGCATTTTCTCACAGTCGTACTTTTATATTAATAATAAATTTTTAGTTCTGTTTTATTTTAACATTCTTTATTCATTTATATTTATTATTATATATTATATATTATGAACGTATAGCTGTTTTCGTATAAAAGCAGGAATTTTGCTAGTTTCTGAAGAAAAAATTTCAATGAGTAGTGAAATTATGGAAAATAAAAAATAGTCATCATACTAAAAAAAAACAAAGTAACTATGTTTTTTTCAGTGTTTAAGATACAAAGATAATATAATAATGCCATGCAATAATTCTAAAATTTACTAAACTTAAGTATTAAACTTTTAAAAAACTAATTGCGTATTCATTTTTTATTGAAAAAAAAAATAACCTAGAAGTTCATGTGGTGTGTTTAATGACCACATTAAACATAGAGATAAGAACTCGCACTACGAGGTTTTTGTACGGACTTATGGACATATACATACACAAGAGTGCACAGCATTTTCATCATTCACAGGCATAAAAATATCGTAAATCCTTCAAAATCGATCATATTAAAAATATTTCTTATAGGTTTTTGACAAATTTCAGATAAATTTCCAGTAACGTTATTTCCTTTTAAATTTGGATGAGCAGTCTTGTATATTTATATTTTTTGGGTATATTTTTAAGAAATGGCTAGACCACCTTAATAAAATCAAAAATTAGTCTTAACGAGAAAGAAAAATTGATGCAGATGTTCTAAGTGTTAACTATTGAAGTGAATGTGGGTTAATATACTACATAATTAAGCTAAATGTAAAGTTCCTATGTTAAGTGCTTTCTGAGAAGCATGGGATGAACCCTTTCACTTATATCTCTAGAATTAATTAATGTAGAATTCTACACGTGATATGCAAAGTCAAAAAAATCATTTTGCTTTATTTGCCATTCCAAAATACGGTAGTTAACTCATTCTAAATTTTGATATTTTTCGTACAATATTGTGAAATATAAGTTGATTAAAAACCAGTCTTGAAAAAAATTTAATAAAAAATAAGTAGGCTTCTAAATTAGAAGATACGGATATAGTTGGTTATATCCCTGTCTCTTTTCCTCTCGTAGAATATAATGTGCAATATTCAAAATAACCTCACAACACAGTATTGCCGTCCTTCTCCAAAGGTTAAATTTAAACTTTTGTAACTCGGTCAATTTTTAAGATTATTAAAAAAAATTTTCACTCTTCATCAGCTTGTAGCTTGAAATTATGATTAATGAAATAAAAAAAAACCATTTAGTCAAATACCCAATTTATTTATGAATATTTTAGAGAATTAATTATTGAAATTTATTCAGATTAATTCGTTTATTCTATATTAAATCGTTTCTAAGGAAAGCGAGAGATTCCATTTTTTCTTTAGAAGTACGGACCGCAAAGAAATAAGAAATTTTGTCATAACATTTTTCCTTCTGTTTATTAAAGATAATGATTATGATTTACGTCAATAATTATTATGTAAAAAAGTGATTTGAACTTATTCTAATCTGTACTTAATAAATGAATATAAATATTTTTAAATTGTTTAATCTTAGTTTATTTCTTATTTATCCGTAAGCCTTATGCGCAACGCAAACAACCGTCAATATTGATCCAACAATAATCTTAAAGATGTAACATATGATATTTCATACTCTTAGTCATACGTTTTATAAAAGTCGGTTCTGGCAAAAAAGGGAGGTGGCTCTTATCAACTCTTGTCAATATCAACGTTACAAGTGAACGTGGGCTAATGGAGAAAAGGACAGAACTGAACACACGCTGTTGGAAACGATAGACATTTAGTCGAAGGCGCGCGCATCTTTAGTACATCAGGATATACTTTATTCTCCTATTTTATTTCAGGCTATAGCTTATTAGTAGTTATTACTAGTATTTAATATTTTCGTGCACGATTAATAATTAAATCATGTATATGCACGGTTCTTTTCTTTGGGGTTTACTTTTTCGGTGGTATGCTATATTGTAATAAAATAAAGTTTTATAAAAATAAAAATTTTATAAAAATAATATGTTGTATAAAATGTGCCCAAGCATCTATAGAAACTCACAAAATAACGGTCTACAAATATTTTTCTATAGACTAATCTCGAATGCCTGTGTGTTTGTACCGCTAAAAACAATCAAATGAAAATATTAGGTTAGTGTTATTGGAAAATATACGTATATGCAGTCTTTTTCCATCAAAGATATGTCAATGTCATTTAATCAAAAACAGTTCATTGAAATAATGGACTGTTCACACGTAACATAATTTGTTTTGTTTATGTTACTTATTTGTTATATTACGTTTTATTTTTATCGACTACTAGCTTTTGAACGTGGTTTCAATCGCGTGGTATTTTAGCAGCATGCGCAAAAACTCGATCCGCCAGAATTCCCTACCTGGTTGAAATACGTAGGTTCTGCGTAAATATATACATTATATACATTGATAAATTATTATCTTCGTAACTACTGAACTATCAATCGTAGGTACATAGCGTTTAAGGAATTTTGTAGTCAAATATATTTACTTGCCGACAGTGAAATTTATTTACACAAGGATCTATAAATTTTCGCAATAATTTTCACGAATGTAATATGTTTTACCTATTGATAACAGGTGTATGTAGGCGCGAATTTATCCTAATTTATGGTACATCAATCAGTTTGCTGCGTGAAGTAGTACTTTTTATAATATATATATATATATATATATATATATATATATATATATATATATATACATACACACACACGCGCAGACACACACAGTGTTCGGGAATAGATGTTGATATAAAACGTAACCCACGCCCTTTTTCTAATTGAGTGCAAAATATATTACACATAACTCTTTTTAACACACCCAATACTTGTGCGGAGTGTGGTTTTTATCCGCAGTGGCTAAGACTTTGCAGCTGTTTGTGGGTTATTTCTCCGAGCGGTGCTGAACAATGTGCGCTAGTGTCGTGGGTATGAAAATATGACAAATAATTATAAATATTATTTTCAGTTTTCTGAAAAAAACATCATCATCATCATGAAAAAATTATACTTTAATATAAATGGATTTACTCTAACAGGGATAAAATTTATATCAAAACACAGACTTTGATGTACGTGACGTGATATTTGTTTATACTTATTGCAGAAGAAGAAAAGTGAATATATATACACACATATATATATATATATATATATATATATATATATATATATATATGTATATATGTATATATATATATATATATATATATATATACACACATATATTCACTTTTTTCTTTTGTAAATAAGTATAAATAAATATTTAGGGTTATATGTAATATTTCCTTGACACCCATTGGACCATTTCAGTGTGAAAGAAAGAAAAGCATTAAATGAACAATTTTTATTATATTAATTGGGTTATATAAAAGTCACATACATCGAAGTCTGTGTTTTGATATAAACTTTATCCCTATATATATTCTTACATAACATATCAAAAAAATAGTCAAAATTACATTTGTGCAAAATTGCATTTATACCGCTGTTGAAATCCGAATTCGACAATTTAGTCCATTTCTTAAGAGATAAATATGCTGCTGATATTGACAGATTGGACAGCTACAGTTCCCATTTCTGTGACCAACAGCATCGTAAAAGTCTTTTTCAGTGACATCTATGTTTTCTATAAGGTCCTTATACCCATAGATAGTGTGTTTGTAAATATCAGAACGAAGGGAACCAAAGTTCAATAAAAATGTCACCGCGTCGGCATTCACCAAAATTAAACACTTAATAATTTGATTTACAAGGAGTCAGACAGTGTTTTAAAAACTGTCACGTCTGCGATCGTAACGAATATGTCCAAGTGTTCCGTCGGTCGAAAAAGTAATATAACAAGTCGTAAAACGGTAATCAAACTATTTATATTTTAAACTATGTTTTATGGCGCCCGTCCTCTCGAATGTACTTCGCGCTTTATAGAGTTAGCGTTTCGAGGAGAGGGGTAAGATCGAGGCATTAAATATAGAAAGGAGAGGGTTATTAATATGCGAAGAAGAGTTTATGGAACAGAATCCGGAGAGTACACGTTGTTGGAGATAAATAAGCGTCATGACTGTATTAATGCGAGGCCTTTATGACCAATAAAGAAGTTGCTTTGTTATATAATTAAATTTGAACGTGTTTAAGTTTGTCGCCCTTAAAATTTGCATCAAAGTGAACTTGATAATCATTAAGCTTTGCTTTTGTATAACAGGAAAGGGTGTAATTAAAATCGTGTTTAAAAAAAACTACACAACATAGAACGTATGAAGATTTACATTATATAATAGGGTTGTAACGAATAATGATTTTTCAGTGTGGGAAAACGAAGCTTACGGTTAGACTTTTGTTTAAATTTTTCCTTTCGCTTATGAAGTTTGTCGATTCTGATATGTCTATTGGTAAAATTTTACTGTTTACATAAGGGGCTAGAATGGAGTTAGATCTAAAGGTCAAACGACATATGTCGTGACACGTGTTCGCTTAAATTGTTTATTTTATCTTTCAGTAAATAAAAACTCGCTATCTTGAAAACATTTCCATTTTTTTATTTTCGATTTAGTTCGAAGTATTTTGTTTATCTCTATTATTTAATCAATGGCTATACTCTTTTTTACGTAATAACTATCATCAGGTATTTTTATTTTCGGGTGTGGACTAATGTATTATCAGTTTGATGTGAATTTTGTCTTGGGAGAATCGGATAGGTGAAAAGTTTCACTATATAATATCAAGTCAAAAATGGTCCACTGCTTAGAGTTTAAAACAGTTGTTAACGTGAATATTATATTTATTTTAGATCTTACATTTTTTATTGTTTATTAGGAAATTACTGTCAGTTTCGTGTGTTTGTGACTACACAATAAACAAATCGCTTACAGGACTGAAGTAATTTTTACACGGTACGATAGGCCGTGGAAAATTTGGACTGACCATTATTGTCATTATTGGAGATATAACTAAATAGTATATAAGAAAACTTTGACGTCAATAGCTTTATTACAATTTGATAAATTTAAACTTGAGGATTACCATTCCTGAGCCATACAGCATGTATTTTGTTGTGATGCGTTTATTGAAATTTGAATATGCACGCACAAACGCTCAAGGATGCACCTACAATGGACAGCGCATGCGGACACTCAGGCACCAACACATATGCTTACCTGCGCGTTTGTACGCCGATAAAAACATATATAGACACTTTATCGATATATTATACATATTTTGTATAGTTGCGAATTTTAAAGTTTTTAAAGCTTTAGAATGGATTTGCATTAAAATTTTCACTTCGATTAATTTGATAATTCTTTTCACACCCCTATTATCGTTTTAAAGAAAGAAATAAAGAAAAAATTGTCAAAATAATAATAACAATAAAAAAACAATTCAAAAGTTAACTTAAAATTCAAATGAATAACTTAACGGGTTGATGCTGGAAAGGTAATTAAAAAGGTGAGTATAGGTATATAAGTAAAAGTAAATGGGGTCGAGAGAGGTGTGATTTTTTATATGATTTTTGAATGAATAGATTTACAAAGAATTTCTTAAATAAAGATCCAATTTATTTTCTAACTTACTTTACAGAAATCGATTTAATGATCTTCGATTACGATTATTAATCGATCGATTATTAACGATTTATTAATCTTCGCTTTCAATAAATACATAAGATTCCAGTTTTTATGGAAATATTAGTCTAATCAAGAAAGGATCTACAAGGAAATGATTGGAATTAATTTTATGACCTCAAGTCAATGTTTGAAGTAGTTACTAGGAAATTATACTAAAAGTAGGAGGCGAACGGGATGCAAGATTGTACAATGAAGGTCGGGTTTTTTAGTTTTTATCTATATTTCGAAAACGATAAGTTGTAGCTAAAAGGTGATAATATTTAATATTAAAACTGAACAATTTTACCATTTAGACGTCATGGTCAAAAATCAGTGCACTAAAACCAATCTCCTCAAATGGTTTAATTTATTTCCAGCTCCAAAAATTACTATCTACTAATATTTACTGTAGAGTCCTTTCATTCGTTTACATTATCTATGATCATGTGGCTATCTGCTAAATTTCTTTGTTTTTAATAAAACTTAACAACATACGGTATGACTAGATTAGACTAAAATGACAAGCGAGGTAGCTTCTATTCCAAGTGGTGTAGGAGTTTCTTTGTTACGTTCGATGTTTATCACACCTCGGTCAATAACTCAATTGCAGCTAAAGAGAGGCAACGCTATTGTATAAAGAAATTCGTTGATATCAATTTTAATTTAATCACAATTAAACAAGAAAAGTGGTCAAATATCCCATGCAGTAAAAACAACAAAAGAGCAGACACCTTTCTTATATTAGATCAAATTTCCTCCAAAATGAAAATAAAACTTGATAAACATCCACGGACGATTTGTCGGTCGTTTCGTTAGCCGTTGAAAAATAACATAATTCCACCACAGTTATTAGAAAAGCTTGACCTGGCAGTTCCTCTGATGACATCAGCTCATTGTAAATCGCAATCAAACCTTTTACGGAGCCTTTACATAACAAGTTGAGATTGAGAAACCAGAAAAAAAGAATCTTTGAGATGTTATGGTGTAGTGACCAGGAAATAAGAATCTTTGAGTTGTTATGGTGTAGTAACAAAGGATATATTTCTTAACCAATATTGTCACCAAATGTTTGCCAAATCAGTGGTAAACGTCAAATTTTACATCTCTTCTCTACCATAATTGAAGGGGTAGTTAAGGAGAACTGTTTCAGCACCCATTTCCAGGTCCAATATTAGTTAGGAAATGAGCTATCACATCAATTATGGAGGCGGGGGCGTAAGCTATACAATCAGCGTGTTCTTGTACTAACAAAAGATCTCACCGCAACAAATAAGGTTTTTATTATTTTGTGTTGCTGCAGCAAATGTGCATAATGGAAAGATTCAGTAAATTGCTCCCTCGTTTATAAAAACTGACACGGGAATTGTTTTAATGATACCCCATTTGAGAAGATTCCATGGAAATGGAGATCCTCGCATTATTTTAAGGAATGATGGAAGAAATACAAGTCTATATGAAAGATAAGATAGATGAAGAAGGTAAGTAAGACGAGATATTACATGAGTTCACCTCAATTATGATGTCCACAGTTGGCGTCCAAAGTTAATTCTCATATACAAAAGTTTCGGAAAGAATTGGTATCGGTAAATATAAGCCCTGTTGTAATTTCAAAAATAGGTATATTCAAAAAATTGTATGGACTTTTTTGTGCTTGTAAAATATTAAATGTGTTCCAAAGAACTAAGAAATAAATATATTCTCTTATAAAGCTTTATAAACAATTGACTTTTGAAATTATTGTTCTTAGTTTCATTATAGCATTTTTCTATTTTCTACACATAATTCGTCTATTTCTTTAGTTTTGATAATCAATAAGCATCTTTACGATACAACAATGAATTTACTACGGAAATGTTTCAGATAAAATATAAAAAAACTAAAAAAAATGGCACGTTCCTCCATATTGACATATTTATTTAGTGCCATAATTTTTTTCATAAATTTCCGTTCTACATGACCTACCCTTGAGACGTGCCTTAATTTTCTATAACAATTTATATCTGGTTCGTTCACGTTTTTCCTCTTTACTTACTGTTTTTTTATACTTGTGTATTTTTGTCTGTATTTTTTTTCTGTGCCTCTGAAAAGGCTAACTTTTTAATTAAAACTTTTCTTTCAGGATTACACTTTAACTCTATACCAATAAGTGTAAGAGTTAATTGAATATATCACGATGGAAATTGGGCTTTTATTTAATTACTTATTGAATATTATTAGAATGTAAATAAATAAATATATTAAAAAAAAACGACTTAATTGTGCAAGTGTTTCCAATTTTTCTTAATTCCCGCATATTTTTCCAAATAATAACGTTAAATTTGAAATAAGTTTCACTTATTGTCAATATAAAATTTAATTTTTTTTATGGAACCAATTTTCCAACCATTTTTACTGTATCATACTTCAAAAGGAAACTGAAACCTAATAAGATAACTCATGTATTCGCTTGTCCCTCGATGACACCTGATTTTCTCAGGAAATATGCGATATATAAACGTACTGAACTCATATATCGTAATGAAACCCCATATTTTGTACTGACCAACTTTTTTAAAATGTTCATATACGAATTAAAGAGGAGACAAAAAAATTATATTTTTTTATTCTATACTTACATCACCTGGAGTATCAATTGAAAGGGTAATTTTAAATTGCATATTTGAAAAGATATTCTAAAAGTATGCAAAAACTGAGCATTACCCTCCCCTCCCCTCCATTTTTTAAATTACTGAATTAAAAACCATGAAATAAAAACAGCGTTGGTAAAATACGGCTAAAAGACTAAAGGAAAACTGAGAGAGTATCTTATATCTTATTATTTTTGAAAACTGCACTATGTTTTTAAGTCTGCGAAAGTTTAACAGAATTACTATGCACCCTGTAATATTTACAAGTGCCTAAATATCTAAAAAATTCTCCTGGTGCGAGTTCCACTCATGCTTGAGAGATTTTTTGTACAGTAAAAAGAGCATTTGCTTAGTTTTTAATTTAACACGTACGTTTCAGAGAGAATTGGTTCATAATATGGACAGACGAGAGCCTATTTCAGTATGTTCTTATAAAACATCTGTTTTTTTCTCAACGATCGATAATGTTCTTTATATGGTCGGATAACACTCGTAGAAATACCTATTCGAACCCTCGAAATAATTAGTCAGCTAGAAAGTAAAAGCTCCAATTCGCTGACGCCTCGCTAGAGGTAACCTTTAGGGTTCGACCCGGGCAATAACAATAAATAGCCGCAACCGATCGCGCCATTTGCATATTGACGATTGCGGCGACATTGCCTGATCCACCATGAATATTCAGCATCTAGCGTAGCGTCGGCGACGCTGGACCTTGTAGTCAGTCAGTTCATGTTTGAAAATTTTGAAGTAGGGCATCCAAACCAAGCCGAAATTAGTATTACAGTTACATATACGTACAACGTGCAAATTCATTGTGTCATATTTTTGCAAGTTATACATATAACATTAAATAACAAATAGAAAACCGGTTTCTCTCAAAGATGAAAGGATTTATATAGTATAGCGCCCTCAGAGATCAGTGTTCAAAATAATTTTTTCTAGAGAGAGTTTGCAAGTCGAAAAATCTGA
This sequence comes from Druceiella hillmani, assembly GCA_039881145.1. Classification (NCBI taxonomy): domain Eukaryota; kingdom Metazoa; phylum Arthropoda; class Insecta; order Lepidoptera; family Hepialidae; genus Druceiella; species Druceiella hillmani. The sequence goes on along the minus strand of JAYKKI010000052.1, from coordinate 14,961,309 downwards.
AATAATAAAATAACGATTGACAGAAGACCTTGTATATAAAAATATAAAATACCTTGTCGTGTTCAAAATATAATGCAACATATTGATACTGTTCATGATAATAATGTATACTTAACCTAACCTTAATCAATATAGCTGAATCTAATCCATTTTCATCTTAACCTAATCATACTCAGTGTAATCCAATCCAACTCAGCTTGTCCCAATGTCGCCAAATAATATAACTCCACCTAGTCCATCCTGACGAAACCTGATACAGCCTAATCCAATCTCACCTAACCTAACCAAACCCCTCTCAATCTAATTGAACTTAACGTGACCCAACGTAATTTAACTTAACCCAGCCTAAACACGAATTTATTATCACCCGTAATAAATACAAGTCTAGTGCTACTTCACTCAAGCGATAGAATAGTGGAACATTATGGAAAGTGAACAATTTGGACATAATTATTTTTCAGATGCCGATATTTCAAATATATAACGATTACACGAGCGTAGGAAGCCATTAAAGTAGGAATTTCATATATATGTATTACATTATATTAATTCCATTTCAAGATTAAAAAATAAACATTATTTCATAAATGAAACGTCTCTTGACATAGAAAGCAACCATTTGATCTCATGTACACGTTAATTGATGTTACATATCACAAATCTCTGACTATAATCACTATGTACTTAAAATTTCTGTATTATTTTTTCTTTATCAGCAAAAGTCCGCGAAAAGTTGGCCTTGAATATATGACTTCCAATTCAATTATCTCATTTACATGCCAAATTATGTACCGTATTAAAGAAATGGATTATATTCCTGCAAGTTTAACCATAAATGGGTAGTGATAATATTTGTGGTTTGACGGAAAATATACGAAGAAATACCTTTTTGTAATATAATGTCTAATAATATTTTAATTTGAATTACTGTCACATTTATCTTTATTGTGGCTTTTTATGTGGAAAAGGAAAAAGTTTTTACTTTTTTCCTTTCGGACTCTTGTTACTAACTTACAGTGAAAATCGGTGGTCCAGGCCGTCCGATTGTTCGTCAAACGAATCGACTCAATCCTTCACCTCACGATGCTGGAAGTGCACTCTCGGACACTCGCGCTGAATATTCATGATCTCACCACGTCTGGTCACTCTGCCAAAGCTTTGTATCATGCTGCGCTTTAGTTCTAATGTATTGATTGATCTCGTCAATATGTAAATCGCACCAGTGCATGCCTCGGCGTTGCTTTGAGCGCGGGACTTGGCTACGATCTTGTTAATATTTTGCGCGAGTTTAAAACTGATAGGTGTGGTTAATATAGCTTCATGGTAAATGTTTGTATTCTTAGCGCATAACTGTGGGCTTAGAAAAGTTTTAAAATAAGATTTCAGTTCCATTCATATTTTCAAATTATGACTTGAACGATTCATGTTTATTTATAGTGATATCGACTTCTGTTTTTCAAGGTTAAGCGAGGTTATTCTGACACCGACTTCTAATGAGAAGAAAATTAATGTTACCGTTTTATTAGATAAATATGTGAATTAAAGTTAGCAGAATAAGTGTAGTGGTACACTAGTGAAAAACAATGTTATTAAATTTTCAGTAACAAACTAGTATTCATACATAAGTGCGATCAAGGCTATATCGTTCTTACAAACCGTGTTAAATCAATATTGTATAATGTATATTTTTCATTAGGGTAATGAATAATTAAAACATAAAAAAAATACGCTGTTTAATTAGAATTTTTCTTTCTAATTTTTCAAATCGTTTGGAGTGATAGTTTTTGAAAACATGCTATATGTAATAGTTTTAATATTGAAAATGGATAAAATATTTTATGTAAGAATATGTGCCATTTGTGAATCGAATTCCTAAATATTTTTTATTACTCAATATGCCAAAGATAATGTGGTTTAATACGAGCACATGTTAATTGCAATTCAAAACATTTTTACAAATGACTACTGTCGTATTTTTCTAATATAGATTCACGCATGTAACGCGTAAATTGTCCATTTACCTAAATTAAAATCATGTAAAAAATTAATTAATCTTCAAAGTAAATAAATGAAAAAAAGTTAAGTGGACACTGTTGTTTATTCAGTTTAATGCACCCGTGGCAAAAATAATCTAAGAGACATGAAAAGTGATTGAAAATTATTGGTGTAATTATTCAAAAATACAAACCGTAACACGAATTTATTACGGAAAAATGGATAGAAAGAAAGGTTTCCATAAAGACTTCACAACGTAATTTTAGGAAGGCAACTTTGTTACGATTGCACTTTCAAAAATATAATTGTCTTAACTGGCAGCAAAGCTTCGTAGAGCGTTGCGCGTAGAACCTGGCGTAGAGCCACGCGGGTTACACATCGAATGTACTTGGTTCACTCAATATTGAAGCAGCGTTGTTGTAACAATGCGCCCATAATGTTATGCTGAATATGCTCCGTTTATATAACACGAACTATATTTAAATTGAATCTGTAGGTGGGTTTGAGTAAGGAATTCTGCCAAAGTATTGAAAGATCTTGTATTGCAGAAATGTTGATATTTTCTATACATGGGGCAGATCTTAGAGGTACAAAATAAACACAGAGCATACAATATAAATAGAGATGGTAAGTAGGTCTGGTACGCGGGCATTTTACTTTAGTCGTAGATCAAATGTGATAAATAGTATAGCTCCCCGTCATTTATTGCTCATTAGCTCCCAAAAATGTCCTTTTGTGCTAATTATGTGCAAAAACAAAAGCCAGTAAAGAATGTAACCAATTGCGGAATTTTCTTCGATTATCATCGATATATTATTTTAAATTTATTTCCTATGATTTTAATTAAGAACGTTATTTTGATAGCTTTGTACCGGTAAGTTTTTATTTCGTGACGGTATCACAGAGTATATTATAGTTTTGTGACACAAGTATCGATAACGTAAATATATTTGAAGACTGTGATCTTAATAAGATAAAACTTTTCCACTTTAAAGCAGTTGACAAAATTTCGAAGTATATTTTATCTGAATAATATATACAGTAAATGAAAAAGTTAATGTTTGAACAAAAAATAAGTGACTATATGTACTCATAACAAATCGAAAAAAGGCAAAAAAATTTACATTTTACCTTTCTTAATTTTGACCCTTATATCGATTATAAGACTGAATTAAACGGATTATCTCATTATAATACAAACTATTTTTTACTTCTATTTTAGATTACTTAAAAAACCTTCCATAAAAGAGCAATGGATTGAAGCCACTGGACATAAGACCTTGTTTCAAACGAAGATACGCACAATTTGCTCAGCACACTTTTTGGAACATGTGCTTTAAAATATCTTAATCACACTTTACTAATTAATGGACTGAGGAAATTAGGATTTCCTGAAATAAATGGAGTAACAGTTTAATAACATAATTTAAAAGAATTGCCAAAACAATTCAAGTATAAATGGTGGTTTGATTATTAATGGTATAATGAAATTATTTTTCAAAATAAAAATTCAGCAATTGTATTAAATTGTGTCATTAAACTGTTATTTTATTTACTTTTGCCTTTACCGCTTTATTCACCGATTAGATAATAGGGGAAGTTTCCCTGCTATTTCATGAAACTGAAAGGCTTCATTGTATATCAGGACTATAGCTCGGTTTATCGTTTCATTTCAATTCAGATGAAAATACGATGTTACTTGTGCATAATGGAAATAACAGAAAGCGCAAATATTTTCTTAAATAAATTAGCGGAAGTCCCATTAGCAGGCTCGTCGTTTTTCCTTGGTCAGTTTTTTATATCGTATGTAGTTAATAAAATTAATACATATTTTAATACGTATGTAAATATTACAATTTCGTTGAATTTAAGTTTCCTTAAAAAATGAATTTAGAAGTATTGGCTTACTTTTACTGCCACTTTATTTCGATATTTTAGTGAGCGGTCGATAAACGTGTAAACACTTAAGTATTAGAATGATTTAAAATTTATGGAATGTTTTCTTTACAAAAAAACTGATCTGACAGAAGCATGTGAAAACGGGAAAGGGTTTCATAATTTTGGACGAAGGTAGGGGACGTGATATGATTGGCTCGTTTAAAATTTACTTGTTTTAACTGACGACGTGTTTTGACTGTGTTTTCATCCATTACGATGAATCTGCCACGTCTACCTAATTTTTTGTTCTGTGAAAATTAATACTACAAATATTAATAAGATAGTTGGTTTTTGTAACAGAATGCTGAGTTGTTTTTGTTAATATTTTCTTATACTGAAGGCAAATGCAATAATAATAGAAGAATTTTGTATAAATATGTTCTGCACTACAATATTAAAAACGAAACATTTGCGAAGTTGTTCTTATGTTTGTCGGTTTGTGTGTTAAATATATTTTCTCAAGGTTTATGTGATACAGAAAATTAAAATTATGCTTAATCGCAGGAAATAAGAGCTAATTACACAAGTAATGGGCGAAAAGGCTATTTTTTCGAGTCTTTTTTCTTTGCGGATGGACGAAGGGGTAAAAACAACGTTTTAAGTCATCATGCGAAAGCATGCTACGTGAGTAAAAATATTTCAATTGTTTTTTTAATTTTAAATTTTTGTTACAATTTTTAAAACAAACCTAAACTATTCTTTCACTCACCTTGTCTTGTAAATGAAGGATAGAAAAATATGGAAGAAATTGAACATGTTATAACATTAGCATAGCATTTCGTAAAATATCGTTCTTACAAACCATTTTTTTAATCTAAATTATAGCTAAAATTTTATTAAGAAATAGGCATAATAAAATTTACGTAAATAACTTGTGTAAACATTTTGTGAAAAACGTTACAGTTTCAGGTGCAATACATATTATCATTAGTTTACGTTACAGTAAGTTTTATTACGGAAATTACCTCCAAATTACACTTTCTTACGCAAAACTAAATACAAATATATATTATTTGAGAAACAAATACCAAGATAGACAAGCTACGGACGTAATTAAATTTTTATTATTCAATTTACATTATTAAGTAATCCTCAAAAGTAATTAAGAAAGAAGCATCGCATCGATCCATAATAATTAGTTACCAAGCTGAGGGTCTCGGTCGCCGCTAATTGCATGATTATGAATATCGTTCACTGAACGCAAATAATTAAATTAAATTTGTCCTTCATTGACGGAAATTACGCAACAAAATCTGTCACGAACAAAGATACAACTGGAAATGCCACTGCCAAGGCATTCAGTATTAAACGAATGATATTAATAAGATTTATAAAGAAATTAATGTCTGAAAGTGGTTCTCCATCAATGGATTATACAGCACCTATGCAAATATTTTCTTCAGAAGAAAACCATTCTTTAAAAAAATTATTATTACAAATGCTATCAATCTCTAAGGATATTCCCCGAAAGACGTTCGTAGCTTTGCCTACGAGTGTGCTGTTAAATTCGGCATTAAAATTATATTTACCGGGATTACAAGCAAGATGACTAGGGAAGAGTGGCTTACGATATTTTTAAAACGGAATCCCGGTTATTTATTCAAAAACCAGAACCCAACCGCGTTGGTAGGGTAATACCATTTAATCCTCAAAACCTTAAATTTTTTTGAGAGGTTAGCTGAAGATAAATGTGAATTAACTGCGCCACAAATATGGTTTTCGGATGAGACAGAGTGAGAGATGATGAGACAGTGTTGAAGCCAAATAAAACAAGATACTACTTAGTTACGAAGTAACTTGGGAAAGACAATAACAATCTACGATATACCAAAGACTGTGGCAGGTCTGAAGAGAAGAGCATACTCTCATTTATTGCAAACATTTTTAGTGACGATGAGTTTTCACCGCCATGCCAGGGAAACTGATAATGCTACATTCTACATCAGCCAACCTCCGCTACGCTTAAGGAAAGAGCCATTACAAGCTACAAAGGAAACGTACAGTTCGATTTATTTCATGGATTTTTTCTTGAAATTATTCGACCAAACCCATGGACAAATCCAAGAAATATGGGCACTGCTATAGAAGAAGAAGGAAAGATACTCCAGAAATAAACTCCAGAAAAAACACAATATAAGAAGAACCAAATAAACTTAAAAAAAAAACTCCAGAAAAAAATTCCATCTCTTGCATTGCGGAACCAAATAAAATAACTATAAAAGATAAAAAACATAAAACAAAAGCTGGTTAAAAAGAAATGAGAAAAGTATTTATAAACAAATTATCCAGTCGATTGATGAAAGTAATAACTATGATTGTCTGGTTAGCAGCGAAGCCTGTTCCGAAAGTTTACCAGGTGAAAAATGGATCCAGTGCTAAGTAACTCTTACTTATTTTTCCATTAATTGCGATAGCCGCAATTATTAATTTTCTATATCATTTTTTTTATATTTAAACCCCATTTAATCATTACATAAGTATTGAACTATGATTTTAAGTAGAAAGGCTGCGTCTATTTCAAACATGAAGAGTAGGAGATGTTTGATTTATGTTGATATTATGTTTATATTTAATTTTCGAAAAAAGAATAGTTTCTCTTCACTATTATATCACTGATATATTATAAATAAAAAATTAATTGTAAAATAACAACTTAATTAGATGTTTTGTAATTCGCGTCATCTTGTGACTATTAAGTTATATTTTCATCATTTATTAATTGATCAATTTGCGCCATAACCTTGCTCAACTTACCTCACCTATATTTATTATTGAGCATGTCTGACCCTTTTCACTTAAAAGATCTAGAGCTCTAGTAGCTCTTCAATTCTGATACAGTCAATATTACGTATAAATTTGTTATATTATGTTGTAATGAAAAGGTTATAATTATGACTTCCAATACAAAATAATTCATTGCTACCTAAGTTTCTATTTTAGGCTTGCAATAAAAAGTTCTTAATGCACAAACGCTCAAATCTCGTTTAATAAAAATTGTGGACATAATTTGGCATGTAATTTTTTAACGCATTATGCGCTTTGTAGTACTTATTGTATTTAAAATGTTTTACTAAAAATTGTGCCAATTTCAAATAACCATAAAACATGCAATGAAACTTATAAAGTGATGAAAATATATGTATTTAGAACTTTTGCGATACAAAATCTGTCCAAATGTAAATAAATTTGCAAAATACTGCTACTGAGAGAGATTTTTGTAGTCAACACGAAGTGAAATGTAGCACTTATCTGCGTGCGTGTAGCATGTATATGAAAGAGAAGAAAAACGTCGACTTGGCAACGACTCCAAAAATCTCTAGCGGCAGCAGTATTTTGGAAATTTATTTATCTTTGGGAATGATGTTGGACCGCAAATAGTTCAACTCAGTACTTGTGTTTTTATTATTTTTTACTTTTCAGTGCGCTTCGTATTTAGTGGTATTATGAAGTTGGTTCACTTTTTTTAAGTGTTATTTTTCCATTTTTGTGCCTAATGATATCATGTGTATTGATATCAAATGCAAAGGATTCAATATTAATAACATCTCATTTATTGAAATTGTAACAGATCGCTGAGGCGTTCAATGACTCTAAATACAAGCATATATATATATATATATATATATATATATATATATATATATATAAATATATATATATATATATATACATATATATATATATATATATATATATATATATATATATATATATATATATATATATATATATATATATATATATATATATATATTAGTAGACATATATGCACAAGTACACATATACACACGTTTATATGTATATATCTATATATACGAGTACATGCTGACTTATAACGTTTAATCACTTCATGCATTTGTTTATACCTTTAATTAATTTCTTATCTACCTACCTAATAATATCTTAGTTGGTCCATGCGTTTGTACATACCCGTATAATATTTACCTACCTATTTATTTTGTTTCTTACTTTCTATGTGGAGATAATTCAAACGAATTCAAACTCGAAGAGTTTACTCCTCGTCGGAAGAATTCTTGTCCACTTTTCATTCTAACTTTGGCAGATTAAATTTATGTCTTCCTTATTTGTGTCTTTTCAGATCAGCATTACACTTATTTCATTCAAACTTGATCACGGCAACTGTAATGTTCAGTGATGAGAAATTCTCGAGCATATCTTCAGTTTCTGTTATCAGATTGGAACTAAATCATAAATGCCGGATATACGAGGTAACGTACACAAACAATACTTTGAAGTCGGTTAATAAGCAAAACTTGAATTGAAATCAGTAGTTAGTATACCACAAAATGTAGAGGTAATCGAAATTTGAATTCATCTTCTCTTGGTTACGATTTAAGAGTATATTTATCCATGTACTACCATGAGAAAAGTACAATGAAGAACTGCTCAATTGAGACTGACCATTCTGAAAGTTTTATATTCAGTCACATCTAAGTTTTTATGTTTTACTCTAAAGATTTTATGAGTTTTGCGTATTGAGTCTCAAAGTCAACCCAAATTTTTAGATTAAGCTTTTTACAATAGAAAATTTTATATGGCATAACTTTATATAGTATCTTTTGAATGGACTGCAAAAAACGATTTTTTTTATATTCAAAACAAAATTCAAGTGGGACACCGGTAAATTTATATAAATTTTAATTTTAAGCCATTTCAAAGTACATAGGAATTAATAGTAGATCTACTACAAGTAGAAAATTCTTACGAGAAAGAAAAGAAATTTTATTAACATTTGAACATATATATAAAGTTATTCAGTTAGTCTCTATTTATCACCTAAGGAACGAAGTATTAGCTAGCGTACGCTTAGGGTGAAAAATTTAAAGTTTGTCAGTTTCTTCTGTAACGCAACATTGATTTAATTTTTTTAAATTATTTTATAACACATGAATATATATATATATATATATATATATATATATATATATATATATATATATATATATATATATATATATCTACATACTGAATCACACTTGCTAGGTAAGTTATCTCTTTCAGCCAACTTAAATATGAGAATTTTCTAAAATCATAGACTTAAAAAATATTTATTAATCCATTAAGATAAATAAATATTTTTTCAGTCTATCATGAAAAAGGGAAAAAATATCATAAATTTTTTCCTGATATGTTTTTTATTTTTTAATATTTTTTTCTAATCATATTTATAAGTTTTGTTGACAATAAGTATAAAGAGTCCTTAATCACATGCGCTAAGTCCTATTGCTTAAGTGTTAATATTTGAACTTTAAGTTACTTAAGGATTAATTTTTTAAAAAATTTAAATCTGATAAAGAATATTTGATAATAAAAAGTTTAGAATTGAATTTTTACCACAAAAATTATCTCAGTACAGTTGAATCCAATTGTAGACCGATTTTTTAGTGATAGCCGAATAAATAGATAGATGAAAAACCAGGCACAGAGCAAAAATATCCCTTAGACGATATTTGAATAAGAGAGAAAACGTACTTTAATTAGGGATTATTCCAGTGAAAGTTTAATTTAAATCGGTCAAGTAGCTTTCGCGTGAAACTTGAACAAAAGGGAAACGAAGCAAAATAACAATTGTAGAAAAATATATGTTGGATTCAGAGAAATCAAAACAGAACACTCAACAACTTCTTTTTTTTCAAATTATCTTTATTGTACTGAAATAGACCTGTTAAAGTTTAATAAAAGTGTAGATATATTTTTAATTTTTTATACATAGCCATAGATATACTACAATTATACTTCAGCGAGTCTCAATAGCGATAAGGATTCTAATTATATGATCAAATATATGTAACCTAAGGATCACACATTTTAGGAAACTTATCATCACCGGTAAGAAATAAAAATCGGATGCTACCACACTCAGGCGGTATAGTAATTGAGTCCTGAGTAAAAGTGAATAATTCCTACATAATTAAATTCTAGACGTAGACATTTAAAAAGGAGTTCGATAACTTGAGCGTAGGAAGTCATTAAAATAGAGCTTTTTGTCTTGTTGTGTTTACATGCTATATTATATTAATTCCATTTCGAAATAAATTATATAATTTCATAAGTAAATCTTCTCTTCTAAACTGTAAAGAATGGTCATCTGGTATGCATAGGAAGAAACCATATGATCTCGTGTACAAGTATCATAGGAATGTCTTTTGGATACATTTAATCACCTGGTTGTACGTGGTTTCACGTTTATTTCAAATATTGAGCTAGGTTTCTTAAAAACGTGTTTTAATTGATGTCACACACCAGAAATCTCTGATATTGTATTAACACTTCTGAAATATTTTATTCTCTATATTCAGTAGAGCCCAGCGAAAAGTTGGACTTGAATGTAATATGGTTTCTAACTCGATTATCTCATTTACTTGCCATATTAAGTATCATATTGAAGCAGACGATATTATAGCGAATGATTATATCATAGCAGATGATATTATAGCGAATTTAAGGCATAACTGGACAGTAATTAATAGGCTGATTTAAAATATATGAGGTAATGCCTCTTTATAATATAATTTGTTATAATCTTTTATTTGAACACGCTTACTTATATTATGACGTTTTATGTAAAAAAAAGTATAAAGTTTTCACTTCCTTTTCCACGGACAGTCGTTATTAACTTATATAAGAAATCGTTCATTCTGCCCCTTTATTGTTCTCCCAACAAACCGACTCAATCCTTCACCTCACGATGCTGGGAGTACTTTCGCGCTGAATATTCATGGTCTCGCCGCCTCTGGCCACTCTGCCCACGTGATACTTCGGATCGTGCTGCACTTTACTTCTGCTGTATTGATTGGTTTCGTCAATATGTAAATTGCACCGGTGCATGCTGCGGCATTACTTTGACGAGCGCGACTGATTACGATCTTGTTGATATTTTGAGCGAGTTTAAAATCGACTAGTTTGTTTAATAAATTTAGTAATTTAGCCTGGAAGTAAGTATTCATATTCAGAGCGCATAACAGTGCACTTAGAAATATATTAAAATAATATTCGAGTTCCAATCACATTGTAAAATTATGATGTGAGTGATTGATGTCTATTTATAGTGATATCAACTTTTGGTTTTGAAGGTTGAGTAGATAAGATGAGGTAATTACGACACCGCCTTCTGACAAAAAAAAATTACCATTTTATTAGCTAAATATGTCAAGGGTGATTTGAATATAGCACAAAACGTGTTATAAATTTTCAGTAACAGACTTGTATTCAAACATGAAGTACGATCGAGTCTATTGTGTTCTTACAAATCTTGTAATGTCAATATTGTAATACCCCAATAAATAATTAAAATACGAAAAAACTAATTAACGCTTTTAAAATATTTCAATATCCGAAATTTTTAAGAATCATTT